>OX463822.1:649085-1293171 GCA_949825045.1 Argyresthia goedartella
ACGGGAACGAAGCACAGACCAGGTCAGATAGATTCATAAGTATTAGCTCGGTGAATCGCCGACGTTCACACTTCTTGGCATCTGATCGCTACGCTACCTCGTAGCTGATGGGCCCCTGCGAGGTCATTGGGTGCCGAGAGGCCTGAAAATTTTGGTAGCAAGAGCGTGGTTTCCTGAGATTTGCAGCCGTCAAGGGCTCCAGGAACCCACGATTTGGGACTATCAATCTGTAGGTATAGGCGGTTATTAGCTAACTTGGTGTTGTTCCTGTATCCACATAGATTGGTAGTATTGTAAGCTATAGGTCTATTGCTGGTAGTAGAAAGACAGATATTGAATTGAAATTTGCATTGAAGTACCAGTTAGTCAATCTATTAGTGGTCTAGTAATGCTAATGAATGTTTGGTTAACATAGGTAGTTACATCTATTGATAGCAGGCTATTACATTGTTTTCAGTTATAGCAATTTATAACTTGAACTAATATTGACTATCTGTGTGTGTTATAATGATAAAGGGAAACTAAATTGTATTTACAGAATTTATATAGATATAAAACTCGGTTCCTATTGTTTAAGGAAAACAGCATTGTTTAAGTTATAGTTTAGGGTTCCCTCGTTTGGGTTGTAGACTGGAGGGTCCAATATAATTGAGTTACTGCAAATTGTGAGTAAGTACCGTTCCGATCATGTCGTTATCTGAAATCCAGAAGGGTGTTTCTAAGGAACTCAGATGGTTTTCCTCCGCACACGGTCTGATAGACCGTTTAGATAGGCATGATGTGGTATTGGAGCGGTCTATGGACGTTAAGGAACGTTACAATAGGGTGCTCGAATTGTCCGCGCAGGCGGAATCAGTTGATGGTTGCGCACCTGACAGGCTGTCACGGTTGCTAGGGGATGTCGACCAATGTATCGAGATGGCAGCTGCTATCACGCAGAAGGCTGTGGACATACGTAGACAGCGCGAGTCCAGCCATGGTGGTGACATTGAAGCACCTCTGCCGCTTCAGGGTTCGGGGTCCAGGTTACCTGCCATAACTATGCCTACTTTTGACGGAGTGTCCGGTGAATGGATGAGCTTCATCAATCTGTTCGACAGTTTGGTGCACATGCGATCGGACATTACCAAGTCTGTCAAGATGGCTCAGCTGGTGGCAGCATTGAGGAGTGAGCCTAGGGAGCTGGTCGCTCATTTGACAGTTACGGAGGGTAACTATGAAACGGCCAGACAATTGTTGGTCAGACGTTACCATAACTAACGGAGGTTGGCCGATGCCCAACTGAACCGTTTGTTTAGTATCCCGGTTGTGAACAAGGTCGGGGCCATACAGACGGAGGTTTTGAACCCATTGTTGTCCGTCACCAAGGCTCTAGAGAATCTTGGACTTCCGGTTGGTGAATGGTCGTACCTACTGCTGTACATTGTACTTTCCCGCCTACCCGCTGACGTGCAGACTCGTTTCGAACAGTCTCACGGGAGGTCGGCCGAGGACCTGCCCGCCTTCTCCGACTTGGTCGGATTCTTGGAAGAGGAGGCTCGACGGGCAGAGAATTTGGGGTTGACGGTCACCCATCCTTCGGAGCCACAGAGAGCTGCCGGGAGCGCTGTGAGTAGGGGCCCTCCGACGAGGAAGGACCGCACCAACCGGCAGTCGTATGGGACTGTGAGTGCATTGACCCCACATAGTGAGACCTGCCCATGTTGTAGGCAGATTGGCCATGCTGTGGCCAATTGCAATAAGTTCGGGGAACTTAGGGTTGAGGGACGGCGCCGGATGGCCAAGCAGCGGAGCTGGTGTTTCCTGTGCCTCGGGCCACACATGGCTAGGGACTGCACGCGCACAAAATTGTGCGGATATTGTGGTGGGGCCCACAACAATCTGTTGTGCATGAACCGGTCCGGCCAACAGCCACCACAGGGCCGTACCCAGGGTGACACGGCATGGGGCCCTGAGAATTCGTTTGCGACTCGGAGCGCAACTCAGGGGCCAATGTCCCCACGTGCACAGGGCGGTACTAGGGTGCAGGGCCGCACTCAGGCTCATCACATGGGGGGCCCTGAGTTTTCGGTTGCGACTCAGCATCCGACTCATCGGGCAATGGGGCCACAAGCGCGCAGCCACCCAGGGGTGCAGGGCCGCACTCAGGGTCATCACATGGGGGGCCCTGAGTTTTCGGTTGCGACTCAGCATCCGACTCAGCGGGCAATGGGGCCACAAGCACGCAGCCACCCAGGGGTGCAGGGCCGCACTCAGGGTCATCACATGGGGGGCCCTGAGTTTTCGGTTGCGACTCAGCATCCGACTCAGCGGGCAATGGGGCCACAAGCGCGCAGTCACCCAGGGGTGCAGGGCCGCACTCAGGGTCATCACATGGGGGGCCCTGAGTTTTCGGTTGCGACTCAGCATCCGACTCAGCGGGACATTGGGTATGTTGAGCAGGCCGTAACGGGCGGGTGGCATGGGACACCTTCGAGCTATGCGGATGCGGTTCGGACGCCGCCTCAGTTGTCGCCCCGCTCGTCGCCTCGTCCTCGTCGGTCGCATGTGATGTCCCCCCCGCTCATGGAGCGGCCACGGTTGAATTCACGCCCACCCCCCTTCGGGGGGCGTCGTAGGGTGGCAATGGAACCGGCGCGTGGGCCATTTGTACAATGGGACCCTCTGGCGTATAGCTGCCTACCTGATCGGTTACAGGCACAGTGGGGCCCCGGGGGTCCTCGCTAGGAATTTGCGGCCCAACAATTTGTTGCCCCCCAACCGGAGACGGTGGTGTTACCGATCGCCTCTGTGCTTGTTTGGGATTTGGCGGGCAACCCAACATACGTTCGCGCCCTATTAGATTCTGGAGTTCAGGGCTGCATTGTATCGAATGATTTAGCAAAATGGTTGGGCCTCAATATAAATAATGTATCGCTGCCGAGGAAATTGGTCCCTGCTGGGGATTACAGGGCAACTCTTCACGGGTTTTGTGATGCCTCTGAACGAGGGTTTGCGGCAGCGGTTTATTTGCGAACCGTCACCTCCACCGGGGAGGTCGACGTGCGTTTGGTTTTGGCAAAAAGCAAGGTAGCGCCTATTCGGACAAGGATGACGATTCCAAAACTGGAACTGTCCGGGGCTGCTCTTTTGACCAAACTTTTGAATCACACTCTAACAGTGTTGCGTGGGTCAGTGGTTTTGGAGGATACGGTGTACGCGTGGACGGACAGCCAGATTGTTTTGTGCTGGCTGAAGGCTTCGGTCCATAACTTAGAGGTTTTTGTTGCGAACCGTGTCTCCCAGATTGTGTCGTCTGAGGTCCCACTGACCTGGAGACATGTACCAGGAGAATTGAACCCGTCTGATTGTGCATCCAGGGGATGTCGGGCTCCTGAACTCGTTAGACACCATTTGTGGTGGGGACCACCCTGGCTTGCCAGGAGAGAATCGGACTGGCCCCACAGCCATGTAGTAGTATCTTCGGATCATGGCCCCAGAGCGGCCGTGCATGTTACCCAGAAGGCTGAGGACCCTGACGCCGGGTTTCTGCTGGACCGGTATAGCTCATGTGTGTTTGTTTGTTTATCCACCAAGGCGGTACATCTCGAGCTCGTTGCTGATCTCTCGACAGAGGCTTTCATTGCTTGTTTGGATAGGTTTGTTTCTCTAAGGGGACTTCCAACTTTGATCCACTCTGATAACGGCACTAACTACGTCGGTGCGGAACGATACTTACGAGAGATAGTCAACTTTTTGAATGTAAATAAAGTGGATATTGGAACGGCCCTCTCCCGTCGGGGTATACAGTGGACCTTCAGCCCACCGATTTGCCCCCACTGGGGTGGGATTTTTGAGGCCGTAGTTAAGTCAGCTAAGACGCACTTGGGGCGTATAGTAGGTCAGACCGCGCTGACTTTTGAGGAGCTCGCGACATTGTTTTGTAAGATCGAGGCCGTTCTCAATTCGCGACCGTTGTGTCCGCTCAGCTCGGATCCAAATGACCTGGAGGCTCTGACCCCAGGCCATTTCTTGATAGGACAGCCACTTAACGCGTTGCCCGAGCACCCCTTCGAGGGAGTGAAATTGTATCGGTTGTCAAGGTATCAGATGTTGCACCAGTTTACTCAGAATTTCTGGAAGCGTTGGTCGCTCGAGTATCTGCATATCTTACAACAGCGCCTTAAGTGGACTGACAAAACCAGCCCCCCTAGTGTTGGTGACCTCGTTCTGGTTAAGGATGCTAACCTACCGCCACTACGTTGGCGCAGGGGGCGCATTGTTAACTTGTTCCCTGGCAAGGACGGGACCCCCCGGTCTGCAGAGGTTCTAGTAGGAGGCTCGGTTCTAAAACGAGCGGTAGCAACGTTGTCTCGGCTGCCCGTAGATTAAGGGACAGGTGGGTGCCTGTCCGGGCGGGTGATTGTTCGATTCCAAATCGATATTCGATCGATGGTTTCGGAACGGCCATTTTGAATTTGACGTTGCTGCCAACCTAGCAGTTTTTGACAACTGACAGACGAAAAGCCCTCGCGATGTAACGCGTATTGGTATAGGGCATTGAAATTAAATCGTAAGCCATCTGGAATTGTATTCGGGTTCCCCTCAGGATTGTCTATATAGCTGAGTGTATTGTGGTTCCCCGAACCAGATAAAGTTCGCATTTACGTGGCCGATTGGTTTTTCCCACGTAACATAACCTGTGTTGGAACACTGTGCTCGTCGAAGCTGGCCTGCCAGCCATACCTGGTTGGCTGAAGAACCTGTCTACCAAGAAGAGCCTAGGGTGCACCCAGGCCTTGCAGAGAGACAGGAGTTTGACGGGAACGAAGCACAGACCAGGTCAGATAGATTCATAAGTATTAGCTCGGTGAATCGCCGACGTTCACACTTCTTGGCATCTGATCGCTACGCTACCTCGTAGCTGATGGGCCCCTGCGAGGTCATTGGGTGCCGAGAAGCCTGAACAAATAGTATAGTTTTGTTTCTAGTTACTGTTATTTATTGAGTTTTTATTTGTAGTAGCTGCTGTTGTTGTTTTGTACAAGTCAAATTCCACTAAAAGAAAAAAGGAAAAGTTTTGCGTAGCGCTGAACACAGTTACTCAAATTGATGACATTTTTCCAAGAGGAGAGGGAAAATAAATTATCGTCTAAGTTGGTGCTAACTCGCCTACAAGTAATTATATAGGAAGCGGACTCCTTATGCTAGACTTCTATAATTAACTGTTACTAGAGGTATATGTGTATAAAATACCAATACACTACATTAGTTACCCAGCTCCACCATTTTACATTTTTTTTGTCAACGCTACGAATAGCTGTCGCTCTGTGACGTCATTTTGTAACGGTCAGCCACGGCAAACTTGCAAAGAACGGGTAGTATCTACCTGATGCTCCTAGGTACATTTGAGGACTTTCAAAGGTACTTGTATTCTTGTACCTCTGACAGCACGTTCAATGTCAGTTTCAAGAAACACCAATTTAATAGCAGGATATATATATAAACTTAGTAAACGCTTGTAAAGCTAGCTTTTAAGCATGAACATAGACATAGCTATTAGGTACCTAGGTAGTTTGTAGTCAAATTGTTATTGCAAGCACTTTGGGAAGATGACTGGCTATTATTGTGGTATTATTTATAAATTGTTTTGGGAGAACAATGATAGGTAGGTATCATTATTCTGACTATAATTTGATAACAATTATTGTCGCTGTGATCAAACGACAGCGGGTGGTCTCTTCAGTTCAGACAGAAAAGATATAACGCGCAGCTAGAGCCTGTGAGCTAGAGACTCATTCAACAAGAACTAGCTCTGCTCCGGAATACAACCAATAAATATCACGCGCAGCTAGAGCCTGTGTAGTAACTCATTCAACAAGAACTAGCTCTGCTCCGGAATACAACCAATAAATATCACGCGCAGCTAGAGCCTGTGTAGTAACTCATTCAACAAGAACTAGCTCTGCTCCGGAATACAACCAATAAATATCACGCGCAGCTAGAGCCTGTGTAGTAACTCATTCAACAAGAACTAGCTCTGCTCCGGAATACAACCAATAAATATCACGCGCAGCTAGAGCCTGTGTAGTAACTCATTCAACAAGAACTAGCTCTGCTCCGGAATACAACCAATAAATACAGTAACCGGTAAGAAATGATAACATAAAAGGTACATAGGTATTATCTGATACAAACAATGCAGTTTGTACTTTATTAAATAAAGATGAGATCGAAAATTTACATAAACGCACTGCTGATGATCTGATGAGTACTTATGATCTCTAGCATGAAACCTTCAAATGTTAGGTTATTATTATTGTATTATGGACATCCGCAAATAATTTTGCACGCTAACTGTGGTAATTTGAATCGTGGAAAATGTTGCCTGATTGAAAAGCGGAATACTTACAAGTTGAAGGTCAGCGAGTAGTGAGGTAATAGAAACTTGATATATCAGTTTTGCCCATGTGGTCTGGGTGGGGTCGACATGGGCCTTCTGCTAATCATTTGATGCATATAGATAGATAGAGCTAAGCGTTTGAGGTGGTTGATGATTGAAACAACAACGCTCCTTTATAGTACGTGACGTCCTCTGTGGCGCAGCGGTTGTGGCTCTGCCTACCATGCGAGAGGTCCCGGGTTCGATCCCCGGCTGGGGGTAAAAAAAAGGACTCCTGGTCTTGGATGTTTATATGTGTGTGACGTCGCTGTTTCTGGTTCCCACAACACAGGGTAGGGCGTGTGGGGCCAGAAGCAATGTATGTGCCTGTATGTTAATGTTTATGTTTATGTTATGAATCTATAATTGTATTGTAAACAACACAGTTCAGAGTCTAATATGTAATATATATAACGTAATTAAATGTCTAATTAACGCTAATGAGCGCGATGACAGAAACTCATGTTCTATGTATAACTGAGTTTGTTGTGAATGAATAAAATTAGTGCATGTGTGTGTGTTCTGTTGTTGCATTTGGTGACGTGTTTCATTACTGTGGTGGAGGCAAGTCGATCGCCGTAGGATCTTCAAGTCTGGGTATTTCTTGTAAAGAAACATGAGTTCTCCAGGGAGATTTAGCGTCGTACAGTGTAACATCTCTGAGGCTCTCTGTGCGCATGCCTAGTACCTAACACAAGTGACAAAATGTGAGGTTGCCCGGGCGCCAGGATGACTTAAACTGTGAAGTTTATTAAACACGTAGACAACGAACGGGCCATGTCACGCCGCAATTTTACATGCATGACAGTACATATAAAATCAACTCAAATCAGAGATGTTTCGCTACTGCGGATCATTGCTCCGGTACAATGGCACCACATACCTCAGTACAACAGCAATTGTATAAAACTAGTCGTACATTACTTATCTGTGCACCTGGACGATTTATGTCACTAAGCCGCTCTGAGGTTGTTGAATTTTGGCGAGGTGCACAGTATTTGTGTCCGTGTTTACGTACGCTTGTCATGCATCGTTGCACCACCCCGAGGTGAACTGCGCTCCACTGATCATCTCAATGCCGCAACAGATTCAATATTTGACAAACCATAACCATCAATAAAATAATATGCCAATGAAAGTGATTATCTCATCTCAGTGAAGGTCAGAGGTGATGGTTGTATTATTGCTCAGAGTTGTTGTTTATCGTGAAAAAAAAAATGCAAATATTTAATCAATAACATCAATAACATGTTCATCAATAACATTCTGACTTTCGTTTTTGCACAAATTAAGGGGACTATAGACAAACAATAAGTAAATCATATTAATTTCAATTTGAAATTTCCAAGCATTCCTGAAAAAAGTTCTTGACAGATGGAGTTCCTTTTTTTTAAGTTATGGAACCTTCACTTCGTTGTCTACTGACAACGTCTGTCAAGATCCTTTTTTTCAGGAACGTGTAGAGGTTTCAAATTGAAATTGATATCAATTACTCAGGTCTGTGGTCCCTAAGAGCTACAAAGATCAAACTTCAAGGGCAACGCAATTAAAAGATACGGCCGTTTATGCCGCAAAGTATAATGAAACTCTTCCATAGTAATCTGGTTTGTAACCTTGTATTTTGTTCGTGGCCATATCATACCAATAATTTCTTGTAGGTGTACTTCTTATAATTCTTAAAAACAGGTATGTTTCAATATTAGTTGTTATAGCGACAATAGAAATTTCGGTTGATCCGTTAGAGCCCGGTGACAGACGGACGGACAGCGGAGGCTTAGCGATAGGGTCCCGTTTGGCACCCTTCGAGTATGGAACAAGTATATGTAGAATATGCCTGATATAAACATAAAAGGACTGTCTGTAAAACACATATTATGCAGTACGCAGAATCAACAACACCCGCCCTTAATCGATGTGAACTATAGTTCCAAGTTTAACAGGACACTTTTTCCATGATAAAGTGAAATCTGGTATCTATATGCTTCGTCCTGCTGTGGTGTTCGATTTCGAACGAGGGTGGTGGCACTCTTAGTGCTCAAAAGCTTTCTGCAAGGATCTCCATGCTTGGGCAGCATCTTTCGAACATCTCACGTAAGTTATAGCTGCACCATCTACTGTTAGGCAAATCTTTCGCGTTGTTTCGTTACTTGACCGAGGCGGGGGTTGTGTCATCATTAGGACAATCACTCTCGTGTAAAAAGTAATTTCTCATCTTGAACGGATGTAGGATACCCATCCTTATCCGCAGGCAGAATGATGGAATTGAAGACAGGGCAACGAAGAGAAACTAGACTTGTTGACACTTTCACCATCTCCAGTTTGTTGTGAAATTTCGACAAATATTTATTTTAGTCCCACTCAAAAAATGTCTTTCGACAATTGGGTTCCAAGACTACATGTTTCCCATCCCAAACCCCGACTTCAATTTGTTGACTTGAAAAAATAAATTTGTATGATATCTTGTTGGTCATCAATTATACGCATTCTGCAAGATGCGGTCGCAATCCATAATTATCTTACAATAGAGAAACTGTCGATGTCTGCATATCCATAATAATACAAGTGATTTCTCCATATCCATAATCATACTACATACTTCGATTATGGATAGATAATTCTTCGATAGCGAGCAACCAGCCAATATAGATCGTACCTTTTCCACAATTGACCTAAGTATAAGTGCGTTCTGCAGTGCCATCTTGCTGTGGATAATAAGGCTCGCTTGTCTGATGATCTCTTCTCATTATCAAACAGTAAAACAATATCTATCTATATCTTATAATGGAAGTCTATATACTTACTTGGATAGTGGCCCCACACATTTAGATTTTTGGCGCCGGCTACAGATCATATAAAGCTATTATTGGAATCAGCTGTTTGTTTGTAATATTGGTATCCACAGCTTAAAAAAAGCACTTCGCCACCTTTTATTTTAATTATTTTAAAGTCATCACGGTTACCACAGCCTTTTAGCAATTAGATTAGCTTCAAAACAAAACCATCACCAGGGCAACCATTTTCATTGCAATACGCCTTATTGGGCTTTATTTATTGTGTACCAAGACTTGTTTTAAGACGGTTTTTGTATTTTGCGGATCGGTTTTCGTTCTAATTCCGAAACTGAATCGGCATTTTCAACCTTATTGCCCGGTAATAAAGTTTAAAACCCATGAAACCATATATGGGTTAGTGTGCGATAAGGGGTTAAGTAGGATTATCCTTAAAGTGGAAAATTCAACTACGATATTGTAAAAAATGAGACAAAAGACAATCGGTGTGACCACGAGGAAAATAAATCACTCGTCATCACACTGGGTGACCACGAGTCCGTAGTCACTTTTACTTCACGTTTCTGGATCCCACTTTACAGGTTATCCTAGTGTGGGCCAGAAGCGATGTATGTGCTTGTATGTAAATGTGTAGGTTAATAATAATAATATTAAGAATTAACGTTAAGATTTTTTTTTGATGCAATGATAAGATTTGACTAAGACAATAATAATAATAATAATAATACCTTGGACACTAATTACAAACATTGACCTAGCCCCAAACTAGGATTCCCTGTATCTTGGGTACTAGACAACGATTCATATACTTATATAGATAAATATTATACTTAGATAGATAAACAACCATGACTAGGGTACAAACATCCGTTCTCACTAAACAAATATTTGCCCCCACCGGGACTCGAACCCGGGACCCTTTGGTTCGCAGTGGACGGAAGTGGCTCAGCTCCTGCTAACGCAGAATCGGGACACCATGAGCGCTGATTTTCAGCCTGACCCTCTTCCCTAAGGTTTTGAGCGGGATAACATGTCATCGAGGGATGCCAGAGAGTTTAAATTTATATAAAAAAAGAAAAAATGCAATAACTACCATTTACCATTTGGTGTGTCGCATAAGCGTAATCTCGATTGCTCCATGAATGGTCTTATTTGTATAAGGTTTTTAATTTGTAAAAAGCTGTCTTTATTTTATTGTTGATGTGGTCTGTAAACTTTAGCTCACAGTCCTCCATCAGTCCCAGATTCAATGCCGATGGTACTTGTGCGAGTTTTTTTACCTCGTGTTGTTGTATTGAGGCTTTTTCTATTTGGCTTCTCGGTCCTAGCACTAACATTTGTGACTTTGCGGGATCGAGGGCCGTTGTGTTGCGACCAATCGAAGAGTTTTGTAAAGTCATCGTTGATTTTTAAAATGGCAGTTGCTATATCTTGAGCTTTAAAAGAGATATATATTTGTGTGTCATCGGCATAGAGATGATGTTTACAGGACGTAATGTGTTGTGGGAGATCGGCTTTAAATATGGAGAATAGTACAGGACTCAATAGGGAGCCCTGTGGGGAGCCTCGCGCAACGCCCCTACTTGTGGAATATATCTTTTCGCCCTCTTTATTCTCGGTCATCACCATTTGCTGCCTATCGGAAAGAAAGGATTAAAACCATGCGCAGGAGTTCTTTGATAAGCCATACTGATGTAGTTTTTCCAGGAGTAGTTGTGGTTCTAGACAGTCAAGCGCGAGGGAAGTCCAATTTATGTTTATATTATCTAGTCAGATTTTCTTGGTCCCATAATAAATGTTACTAGTGTTATAATAATATATATTTATTGCTATAGGTTCCAAACCTAACGGGTATTTCCCGTTAAACTAGAATTATGAAATTTGGCACGAAAGAAGGTATATAGCACAGGTATAAGAAATCTGTAAACCGTAAATTTGGAGGTCCTTCACAAAGAACTCTATTTGTGAGGAACCCAGATGCGCGAGCGCGTTTTTCAAATTCCTATCTTGAGATATCTATCGCTTGAGCGTTTGTTGACCGATAGCAGCACAGGGTTGTCTCGCCCGTAAACGCAGGCGCTAGTAGACTTTTGTTAATCCCTTAGGATTCAGAGTTAACAAACACCTTGGAGAGAACCACAATAACACTGGTTTTGGTACAACTGCAAGCTACATGGAACCTTATCTGATCTGATTTCAGTTCAACCTGGCGTGTCAGGAGTGGAAGCGCACTCTGGTGGGCACTGTGCACAACTTCGGCATGCTGGTGTCTCTGCCGATCCTCGGGTACATCTCCGACCGGTGAGTCACCAGCTACAACAATGAGATCACATCGGCCCACTGCTGCCTATGCCTATGACCAGAGCCTCCCTCCCGCATCCTCTGACTCCCAGCAATGGCGTTGATGTCGCTAAGCTTAGTGACTAGGATGTGTTTTACCCTTTAAGATTGTATGTTCCTTCATGCTGCTACCGCGATTTGATAGTCCCCAGACACGCAAAATTATATATAGTATAACTTGTAAACAGACCAATATAACCGGCGTCATAGACTTGGTCTGCCTGGCAAAACTAACAAGTACTCTCTGTCTCTCTCTCCCTTTTTCTCTCTCTCTCTCTCTCTCTCTCTCTCTCCCACACACACACACACTCACTCTTTCTTTAATGTGCTACTGCCACCCCATATAATAAAGGCCTAATGATTAGAACTCTATATCGGTATTGCAGCTGGGGCCGCAAGTTCGCGCTGGTCCTCTCGTGCACACTGGTCGGATTGATCGGCACGGCGAAGGCGTTCTCCGTCTCCTACGAGATGTACGTCCTCGTCGAGTTCCTGGAGACCGTCGCCGGCGCCAGTGCCTTCCCTGCTGCGTATATACTCAGTAAGTTATGTAACTTATGAAGCTTACATCACCCACTGCAGGGCACAAGCCTCTTCTCTATATACCCTCTCGGCCAAAAGTTACACACAATATCTGTGCTGAAACAGCTAACAGCAATTTGTGCAGCCAACATTCACCTATTTTTTTTAAATTGCAAATAGGCAGAAATAATGAGCTTTTACAAGTCAAACACTTACTTAAGTCTCATATACACGGAGTTCTTCAACTAGAGATATTCTGATAGTAAAATTATACACTCATGTATCACTTAATTACAGCAATCGAGCTGCTCGGCAAAGACAAGCGCGTCCTCACCACCGCTTTCCTCGGCATCTGCCTCGTCCTGGGCGGTCTGACCTTCGCTCTCCTTGCCAAAACATTCCAGTACTGGCGCACCTTCATACTGGTTGCCTACCCACCCTCTCTGCTCTTCCTCTCATACATATACTTCCTGCCAGAGAGCATCCGATGGCTACTAAGTAATGGGAGGAAGACAGAGGCAGTGGAGATTATAATGCGGGCGGCAAAGATGAACAAGGTGACGTTGTCTGAGGAGACGATGAAGCAGCTAAATGAGGAGCACAAGGTGGACGAGAAGCAACAGAGCGAGCAGAACCAGGGGCTGTGGAAGCAGGTTATAAGGTACTGGCTTTACTTAGTTAAGTATGATGAATTACAAAAGTCACTATCAGGACCCTCCATACCGTATGTTACTGTCGCACTTACAGTCAGTCACATCCATAACCGAATACGGTTTTACTAACAATTGAACTGGCAGAGAGGTTGAGCCCTTTACAATCAAACAGAATTGAAATCTGGTAAAACATTTCCTTTCGTACTCAAAAACACTAATATGATTCCAGATCCCCAATTATAATGAGGCGGCTCGCAATCTGCTCGTGGTGGTGGGTCACATGTACGTTCGTGTTCTACGGGCTGGCCATCAACAGCGTGTCGCTGGCGGGAGACAAGTACTCTAACTACATGCTGGTGGTGAGCGTGGAGGTGGTGGCGGTGGTCACCAACGCGCTGGTTCTGGACAGGTTCGGCAGGAAGCGCACGCTGCTGTGTGCCTACCTGGTCTGCGGGACAGCATGCGTTGCTATTGCGTTTGTGCCTAAAAGTAAGTACTTATGCCAGCTATTTACCTAGCTCGTCCATTCAGTACCAGCGTTTTTGAGCGTCGACTGAGAGGTAAACTAACTGCCAGATGGGCAGTTGATGTCAAATATTACTGGACACAGCACCAGTGAATGTGGTTAGCACAAGACCGTTAAAAAGTATGTAGGTCTTTGCTCCGAATTAGGTGCAGGAGGTGTTAGATAACAGGGGGTGCAACAGCAAAGTTGAGTAAAATTTGAGGAGCTTCATTCTATGTATATGAAGTCGATGTATCAGCGCAGCTTTTGCCACGTGCCTGTTCCCTGCACACATTTTCAAGATGGCGTGTTTCTCTTCTTCCAGCGCTACCCTGGCTGGCCACACTGCTCTACTTACTGGGCAAGATCGCGATCACTCAGGCGTTCAGCGGCATCTACATGTACACGTCGGAGCTGTTCCCCACGCACGCGCGCCACTCGTTGCTGGGCTTTTGCTCGATGGTGGGCCGGCTCGGTTCCATCGTCGCGCCACAAATGCCCTTATTGGTTAGTTTTACTATCATTTCTATTATACGTGCTATAGCCTATTTAGCCTGGGAAGAACAAAGAAAAGTTAAGGGAAATGACGAAATGGAAGATGGACGGACCAAGTGCAGAAGCACCTAGCTATGGTTGGAAAGGGCACTGGTATATGTTGAGATACAGGGAATCCTAGTTTGGGGCTAGATCAATGTGTGTAAATAGTGTCCAAGGTATTAATATTATTATTATTATTATTTGCCGAACGGAGGTCCGGACATTCGATTTGTCCAACTTGGTGAAAATTCAATGATTAAACTACGAATCTCGATAGAAAATGACAGGGAAAAGACAAAGACAAAATTCTTGAATGTTCTGAATCGTTGAGTCAGCAAAGTGGCTAAATCAAACCGTGGCTGGAACAATTCCAAACAACTCCACATTCTTTCACATCGACGTCATGTATAATTCCAGGCCATCTACGTAGAGTGGCTGCCGTCGGTGCTGTTCGGGTCGGCAGCGCTCATCGCGGCGGGGCTAATGCTGACCACGCCGGAGACCCTCGGTTCCAAGCTGCCAGACACCATTGAGGAGGCCGAGCAGCTGGCTGGAGTCACCAGGGCCACCAGCCCCGTACTGGAGATGAAGGCGCAGTAATCCATCCAAGCATCCATCCAGTCATCAGCTCAGTTCTGAGGATCGCGGCTGATTTTTTCTTGTGCATATATGCATCTGCACAACACAAGTTACATGTACTTGTACATCTACAGATCGATCTGCAACGAGATATATATGTCACCGCAAGATTGTTAATACCGTTAGTTGATAAACTAACGGTTAAAACCGTTAAATAGTAAACTGGTTTAAACTTGAATTGCAAACGAAATGCCAGGGCAAACACTGCGGTAGCTTAGGTGAAGACTAGAGGGGGCGAGCGCAGCGAAGCCCCCGAATACTCTTCGTGTAAGTTCATGTAAGAACAAATGTCTGGTTTACTATCTGTCGATAGTTGATCAACTAACGCGTTAGTTTATCAACTAACGGTTTTGACTATCTTACGGTGACATATACTTTTCTCATAGTGTGATATTTAGGCCGACTTGCACCAGACTTTTACGGGCGCTAAAATACCATTAGAACACAACACGGTTATCTTAAGTGCGATGGAAACCGGGGTGACAGGCAATACATCCTTGCCGTGCTTGACTACGTAACTTGACCGTCTTGTACTTAAGTTGTGTTTTAAACTGTCAAAAGTTTACTGGAAGTCGCCCTTAGAGTTAAAGTTAAACTGTTCATCGTGATATGATAATAAAGGAAAATGATGAATTCCCGATTGACTATTTTGTACGTACTTGGGTACATCAGTGTTGTCTAAGTATCTAAGTGTTAATATTTACATACATAGGTTTATTTAAATAATCCTTACCTGCTAACTATTATTAAGTTTGAATATGTACCTTCGCTTGTGCTATTCATACCTGGTTGTGTTTGTAAATACATTATATTTTTAATTAAGGATCCAAGAGATGCTATTGTATATTATAATTTCCGCGGTGGTTATAAATAAAAGTTGTTTTTACTTTAATCTTTATAATTACTGTTAGCGGTGCACTCACTACCGAGACATAAGTATTATCTTTGGAACATTCAAAATGATACTGCTGACTGAGTGATGATGGTCGATGAAACCCTTTTGATAAATATCAAGCCAGCATCCCAGATACGACTTGTAAACTATAAATCTTCTCCGCATTGAGATTCTATATTTCCCCTTTGATTTCCCAAGAGTTCCGACCGCGTGGCACCATCGTGTTTGTCCAGAGAGTCCAGATGACCCAGATATCGTCGCTCCCGAGTCACGACGACTCGCGGTGTCGTACTCGTAAACTGCTCTACACTCCGCCCGATATAACTTCTTCAGTTTGTACGGAGTTCGTAGTTTTTCCGTGCGCCTGCGCCGCCGGCCGCGCGCTCCTTACACGCCAATATTATTTAATTCACAAACACTTCAACAAGTGTAAATATTTGTAACAAACAGCTCATAACAGTCATAACATGTTCATTACAGATTATTCAGAGTAAAATATTAGGTGTTGAATTGTCTTTCCAGTATTTTTTACGAGAGTGCGAGTATTTGCAAACATTGGGATTTAGTGGAATTGATTATGTTTCGAGTGGGATTATTTATATCGAGTCTGCTTAGTATCGATGTAGTTCTAAATTATACAGTGTTGAGCCATAGTTTGAATAAAGTCATAGGAGCCAATTATTCTTATGTGAAATAAATCATCTTCGAGGTAGAACATAGAGAACGTAGTGATGTTTCATATGCGTGTAGTGTGCTACTCTGAATAGAGATTTGTTATCTTCAAGCATGTCTCGAAGGGAGCCGCGTAGCATTAGGGCGGCCATCGCCATGCCGCCCCCGCCGCCCAGCAAGTGCGCTAAGGTAACATTGTCAACCTCACAATAACATAGTTTATACACAGTTACTAACTTTAACTTACAATGGAACTACTCCCTAGTAACAAAGGCCAAAAATGACTGCACGTATTCCTATCGAACGAAGGTTCCAACAAACCTCGGAATGTTACGAGTTCCCAGTATTCCAGTGGGTACATAGTTTTGTAAACATAGCATTTGTAGGTAGGTAAACGATAAAGATTTCACGATATAAGTTTTTGAAGTAATTTCGGAATGTAAAATCTGAATCTACTCTGTACACTCTCGGTATTGGGGTAATACAATGTTTATTAATAACACCCAGTATTGTTGATCCTTGACCAGAACTAGAACAACTATTTCTGACTTTAATAACTAGCAGAGAAAGATGAAATACCCGACCCTGTTATTGTTACCAAGCAATGAAGCCCCTAAGCGCAGAGTAATTAGGCCCTTGCTAACGTTTGGGAATTGTTATGATGGCCTCAGGGGAAGAGGAAGTCACGGAGGGGATGAGGTCCCGCCCCCTCCTCCCGCACACCCGCAGAGGCCCTGCGACATCTGCCGGATGCATGCATGGACCCCCGTTTATCGATTTCGATATAGCCCACATTGATGCTTGTAATTGCACTTGTATTTATATGGCGTCAGTTGCCTCTTCAGGAAAAACCAATAGTTTTTGAAGCACGAGAACTTGCTAGAAAAGTACTGAAAAATTGTGACTTTGAAAATTCTCCCCGGTCGTGATGCAATGAAGAGTCCTCATCAAACATTTGCTGAAGTTCATCTGTTTGTCATATATTTTGTTATTTTTGTTTTTTTTTAAAAACGCGTTTCAAAAATAAATTTCCATAAAAAAAATAAGGGACCACATCTGAAGTATGACCAAGTACCAATCAAACCAAGGATCATCAAAATCGATTCATAATTGACGAAATAATCGCGCAATAAAATACAAAAAATACAGTCGAATTGAGAACGAGGAGGACTAAAAGTCGGTTCAAAATGATTACCGGGTGAAGGATACCAACATTATAAAAATATATCGAACATTTTATCACAGAGGACTAAGATTTTTTTACCTCTCAAAAACCAAGGGTATTTGGGTCGGGTCGCTACTTTGAACCTTATGCCATGGTAATAAAATCGAAAACCTGTAGGTAATGGAAAAGTGGCGTTATTTAAGGCCGGTGGTATTCCAGAGCTTAAGTGTTATGCAGCGATAATATAAAATAACCAGAACAGGCGAAGTGATGATGGCTTAGGTTCATTTGATTTTGATTATGATAAATTCAATATTGGTATAAATAAAAAGGTGATCATATTCAGCCTTCACAGTCGTGTACCTTTTTGGTAACTTCTACATCGGCTACATCACTTACATAATGCCATCCCAATTTGACTTGGACAGTAGGTGTCTACTTAACGAATCTAACTACCTATGTAGATACAATATGTAGGTAGGTAAATATTTACGAATACCTCAACAAGTACTGATATTACAGCTAGTACAACATGCGCCACGCCTTTTCCCATACGGGGTGGCAGAGGCACAATTGTGTCCACTTTTAGTCAGTTATTCATTTCTCCATTTTGCGTGACAGTATGCTAGCCCATCGCCGCAGCTATGCAGATTGAGGTTTCCTCACGATGTTTTCCATCACCCTAACAACGTCCGTGTAATGTGCTTAAGATAAATTAGTTATCTCATTGATACATGGTCAGCGCCCGGATTCGAACCAGCACGCGAGAAGCATGCGTGAAACCCACTAGACCACGTTGTTATTTACTAAAAGTTCTATTATTTTTGCATTCATTAGTTTATTGTTTTCATGATATAATTAAGAGTCAGAGGCATAGCATGTCGAGGAGCAGTGAGCAGGACCTCGTGTCTGGTAATAAAACTCGCATGACAATGGTATATCAACTGCTCCTAAGGGCGCCACATAATGAACAAAAGAAGCGCCGGCGACGAGAAGCCAAATATGGCATTTTAGGCCCTTGCGAGAAATCGATACTCTATTGCTATTCATGTTTCACTAAGAGACTCGGCGCCCAGGTATGATGATGATGATGCATGGTCTCCGCAGGTGCTCTACTACACGTGGAAGCTGTGCTCCGTGGTGTTCTCGCACCTGGTGATGATCAGCCTGGTGGTGGCGTACTGCATCCTCGGAGCCGTCACCTTCGAGAAGCTGGAGGCTGAGCACGAACGAGAGGTCATTCATCACTAACTCTTTGTCAGCGAACAATGTGATAGATGGCTCATCAGTGATTGATTACCCAGAGATATTATGCTTATCCTAAGCATAATATGTCTGCTAATATTGTGCTTCTATCGGGGAGGTATCGATACGGGCATGCTATCTATTGTACTTTATAGTTTTTGAAAGTAATTTTCGTATGTATGTGTAAACAGTGTATACGTGTATACGTGTCCATTCTGAGTGAACTGACGATCACAAAATGGCTCTCGACAATTTGCCGGGAAAGAACCCTAAGCTTCTTCGGTCACATTATGCGCCCACCTAGGCACCAACTGGAGAAGCTCATCATAATGGGTCAAGTGGAAGGCAAACGCGCCAGAGGATTAGCTCCAACTAGACGGTCCGACCAGATTAGAGAGGCGACAGGAAGCGACAGACGACTCCACACAACGCGTACCATACTACGCAGCACTGTCAGAAATGTAGAAAAGCATGCGGTCACGATGCTCAGCATTGAGGGAACGATAATGAAGTAGTGTATACAGTTTTATTGCGCACTAGGACTAGCCTGTTTCATAAACTCTCCTGTCTTGCCAAGGTTTGCTGAAAGAAATCTCTTTTTAGAGATAAGCTCGCCTTTGCTTATAACATTTCTTGTAACTGTCTGTACCTTTAAATTATCTGTACAATAAAGAATATGAATATGGTAGCAGCAGTGGTACGCGGGTAGTTTAGCCTGACGTAAGTATGTCAGGGCAACGGCTGTCTCGTTCTTGGCGTCCAGTTCAGTCCTACCGCTACGTCTAGAATGTCTCCTATCCATGTTGGTTCGTGAAAAGATAAGGGTCAAGTTTCTTTGAAGTGAATTTTTGTGATTATTGCTCTAGCTTGAGTTTATATAGAGATATCCTCTACTTTGTAAAAACCACCAATTAGAAATACGAAGAATACATTTTCCAGACAAGAACATCACGCTAATTATTGTCCGACGAGCGACGCTGTCAATTACTGTCAACGTTCGTTCGTTGTTTGTTTTAAGAAAGCTCGTTTTCTTTTCATCTCGTTTCTTCTACACATTGAAATATTTTTTCATGCTCATAAATTAGGAGTAAGCCCGGACCACACAAGAATTTGTATTCATGGCTGGGGTAGTGAATAACATAAAATCTCACAGTGAAAATACCAGCAAACCAATATGTAGATACAACATTTATATTTTATTTACATTTATATTTACAGTGAAAAAATGCTGCCATATTCAACAATTAAACCTTTTCATTTTCTCCACGCATACTACGAGTTGCTGCCTACAAGAAATAATAGTGTCCTACCAAAAATAGTAAGACCGCGACAGTTCCGATATATTCAGAATAGACTGATGCTTTGTAACGCAGGTGAAGAGAAACATCTCTCATATACGCAGCAACACGACGCAGAGCATCTGGGGGATGACGCGGTCGGTGCCGCTGCTCAATCAGACTAACTGGACTAGCGAGGTCGTGGACATGCTGAAGGTATGCCACTCTTGAAACAGCTAACTACGGATCACACGGAATCTCAATGGAATAGCTAGAGCAACAAGTTCGCCATAGCGACCTCACGACTACCTTAAGTAAATGGACTGAATTATTAGAAGTTGTCATCTGGTTAGTTGTTTGCCCACCGCCTGACAAATTTCTATTTTTTGTTTTATGAAACCTCTGTCAAACTGGATGGTCGGATATTCTTGTGTTGGCTGGGTATTAGTGGACCAGAATAATCGCAACAAATTGCGTTCTTTGGGAGAGGCCTTACCCATCACCACTACGAGCTGAAGTCGGTTTTTGATGATGAATCTGACTGGAACTGAAATCAATGAACACCGGTTGCGCAAGTTACCAAGTTGAGTGCCGTGTGCGTGAGGTAGCCCATCTTCAACAGTCGTTCACTGACTGACTAACTGTAGATGATGATGTTGCAGGACTTCGAGAACTCGCTGCTGCTGGAGATGAAGGTGCGCGGCTGGGACGGCAACGAGAGCACCGACCACATCCAATGGACCTTCACCGGCGCGCTCTTCTACTCCATTATCGTCATCACCACCATCGGTGAGTACGCACCGCATTTCACATTACGAGTACTAAAGTTTATTGCCATAATGGGTGAAATTAAACAATGAAAATACTAATTTATTTGATGCTATGCCCGCCTCTTTTATCCAAGTCATCATTTATATAATTAATCCTCTAAAATCTAAACGTTTCATTTGAATCACAGCCTCTCAATTGAAATCTCTCCTTTGATTTAATCAAACAACGTCCAAATAGCCGATAACTTGTAATTAACGCATCGATTGATTTATCGCTCGCTGTCGGTCGGATTGACGGCCGGTTTCCTGGGCGCTGGTTAAGTTAACGAATTAGTTAAACTGATTTCAGCCAATTACGTGCCGCCATTTTGAATATTAGCTTCACATGATTGGTCCAAATCAGTTTAATCAATTTGTTGACTTAATTAGCGCCCAGGAAACCCACCTATTACAGAAGAGCTCAGAATAATTAGGACTAGAGAGGCCTTCAAAGTGAAATCCTCTTCAGATAGAGTCGGTAATTTGGAGGGAAGAAACCAAACCATAAAGAAACACAAATACATTTGACGACACATTCCCGTCGTAATAACGACTTGCATGACTGTGCATGGTGGCTTTAAACATGTACTTCTGCCGGAAGGGCCAGCGCAAAGATGTCTCCATTGTAAAGTCTCCTTGCCCTCGAGTGTTGGGCGGGCGGGCTGCGGCAGCGGCGGCGGCGGCGGCGGCTGTGAGGGTGGGCGAGGCGCGGGGGGCGGGCGGGTAATGGCTTCGAGCCAGCAGCGCCGTCGATCCATCAAACTAGTTTTTACTATTCGCCGCGTTTTATTTTTACAATAATCTGAAAGATTCATGGCGAGATAGCCGGAAGCTAGGTTTTTAATATTATACCAGAGTTACTGTTATGCATCAGGTACTACGTTAATAAAGAAAAGATGAAGGTATTTTTCAAATAAATTATGTCTAAGGTAACTTTATTTTCACATCTGTCTATCTTTAGAATACATCGGTGTTTTCACATCTTCAGATCTCTTCTTACGTCGACTGCAGCCTGCAACACGACTCGTGTTAGTGACTGTCTCTGTGTGTGTGCGAGTGTTGGTTGTGTGAGTGATTGCAACAATCACACACAAAGCAGTTAGCACTGAAGCACTGCGTCTGTTAGCTGTATATCCAAATATTTACACTAACATCTAAAACACTCGGCTCTAGTTAACATAAACAATCTCACTGCGAATCAAATCGTTACAAATCTATGTTACAACTTACTTTGTTAGTCATCATCATCATTAAATCACATCAGGCACACAGAGAGCGCGGTACCACGTTACATATAACTTATTTACCATACTGAGTCGGCCCTATGATCCCGGTGGGTCCACCTGGCCCCACCAGCAGGGGTCTCCCCGGCCCGATAATGCCAGTGGGTCCTCCCGGGCCCACTAAGAGGCCGGGTTGCTGGTTCCGCTGACTGCGGTGCCCTGCGTGCCCGATGTACCCGGTGGGTCCGCCGGGACCGACGAGCACGGGCCTTTGCTGCTGCGGCCCAATAATGCCGGACGGGCCCCCGGGACCCACTAACACTCCACTCCCGGAGTTGTACTGTCGCGGCCCAGTGTACCCGGTGGGTGCGCCCGGCCCCACCAGCACGCCCCGCTGAGCGCTTGCGCTTGGTCCGATCGATCCTGTCGCTCCTTCAGGTCCGACGAGTACGTCCCTACGATTGTTAGGTCCTATATGTCCGCTCGGTCCTTCCGGGCCGACGAGGATTCCTTTGTTCGGTATAAAATTATCCTTCTGTCCGTGATGGGGTCCCACGACGCCGGTTGGTCCAGACGGACCTACGAGAACGCCTTGTTTCGGTACAAAATGTTTATTAGGTCCGATGCTTCCTGTCGGTCCTCCTGTGCCGATTAAGACTACTTGATTCGGCTTAATATTCTTCGGTCCTTGTGGTCCGATTATGCCGGTAGGGCCTAGCGGACCGATCAGAACGTGCGGTCGGTCTTCCTGTGGTGCGGTCGGTCTTCCCGTGGGTCCGGCCACACCTGTCGGTCCGCCCGGTCCGGCGAGCGTGCCCACATTGCCGACATGTCCGATGTTGCCCAGCAGCACGGTGTCCTGCCCCGGGCGGTGCCCGAAGTACCCCTGGTAGTCGTGCTGTGGCGGCGCGAACGCCCCCCCCGCGCCCGCCGTCTGCCCCGGGTGCCGCTCGTTACGCTGATCCTCGATCTCATTGAAATACTCTGAAATATAAAGCATTCCGTTCTTAAGGGAATCAACAAAAATCGAGAAACATTTCTAGTGGTTGGTACCTACTGACCTGAGTTGTGTGGTTGTGATTTAGGTCTATCGTAGCAGCACAAGTACTTTCCGTGACCGCATGCTTTCTGAAAATTTATAGAATTTATTAATTAAAAACATTGTGAGGAAATTATATCTCCAGAGCTGCCTCAATGGGTTAGCCCCTTGTCAAGCATAATGGAATATGAGTACGTTGTTTGTGACAGTGGCGCTGATCAAGCCCCGTCATCCCCGGAGGTGTATTCGTTCGGAGTTAAAGGTTATTTGTGAGTGTGTTTATATATGGTCGCCCTCGATGAAAGGAACTGTACGGAGGAGGTAAATGCGTTTGGGGTTAGAGATTGTTTGTGTGTGTATGCATGTAGGTGTGTGTATGTATGTTCACCCACGAAAGACGGAACGGTACGGGGGAGGTATAAGCGTTTGGGGTTAGAGATTGTTTGTGTATGTGTGTATGTGTGGGTGTGTGTATGTATGTTAACCCACGAAAGACAGAACGGTACGGAGGAGGTATATGCATTTGGGGTTAGAGATTGTTTGTGTGTGTGTGTGTGTGTGTGTGTGTGTGTGTGTGTGTGTGTGTGTGAGGGTGTGTGAGAGGGTGTGTTTGCGTGTGTGTGTGAGAGGGTGTGTTTGTGTGTGTGGTGGAGTGTGTCTATGGTGGAGGTATATGAACTTGGTGGCTTTTGGGGTTAGAGGTTGTTAGTGTGTATGTGTTTGTGTGTGTGTGTGTGTGTGTATGATTGTTCTACCACAACGTACGGAACGGTACGGAGGAGGTACCTGCGTTTGTTTGTGTGTGTGTGTGGTCTTTCAGATTCCAAATTCAAATTCCAAATTTTTTTATCACTGTAGATATTTACATTTAATTAGCAATTGTAATTTTTTGCCACTTCTCTACATTGGACCACTGTGGGAGAAGAAGTGCGTAGAAACTCCCACAGATTGATTTTTAGATCTCTTTTAAAAATTGCTTGTGCTTAACTAATACAAATTTTAAAATATCATTATATCATAATTAATCATGTGTGTAAAAGGTGTCCAATGTATTATTATTATTATTATTATTATTATTAATAAGCAAGAATAAATAATTACAAAATTATAAACAGCAAGGTCTGTGTTGGGCCAGATTAACCCCATACAGTCCCGTAATTTAAGTAATATTCAACATTGTAATATCCCTTTTTCGACTAAGTCGCTTTAACATGGTTTTGAAATTGCTCAACGTGCAATTTCAAGATCTCCTCCAGAGGTATCTTAATGTAGTAGAGAATAAATTGACCCTTGAAAGAATTGCTAGCCTTCGCGAGTCTAAACCGGGGCACAAGTAGTCTGTGATTATTTCTTAGGTTAATATTACAGCTATCGCTAAGTTTGGAAAATGTTGTAAGGTTCTTGTGTACAAACATTATATTTTCGAATATAAATTGACTAGCTACAGTAACTGTAGCTAGTCAATTTATTTTCGACATACCAACTGTTGGTATGTCAATTTCTTTAAAAGGCTCTCTTAAGGAGTCTGTGCGTTTTAAATTATAAATTGCTCGAATAGCTCTTCTCTGTAAAATAAAAATATTTTGAATATCCGCTGCTTTCTCCCACAAGAAGATACCATAGGATATGACACTATGAAAGTAACGAAAATATACTAGCCTAGACGTAGCCACATCCGTGTTTTGCCTGATATTCCTAACAGCGTAATCAGCAGAATTTGCTATCAATGGTTATTCCAAGAGACTTCGTGTCATGTACTAATTCTAACGTGCTGCTGCCTACTGCACCAAACTGGTCTCATTTTGCCTGACATTTGGAAGTGAGAATTTGATATATTTGGTTTTACCAGTATTTAACAATAAATTATTAACTGTGAACCAATTCAAGGTTAAAGACAATACTCCATTACCATCATCAAAATCTTCTTTTTGTCTTTCGATTTTGAAGACCAGTGAAGTGTCATCAGCGAACAACACTACATCAGTCAATTTCTCTACCATGAAATGCAGATCATTAATATATACCAGGAATAATAAAGGGCCTAATGGATGGACCTTGTGGAACGCCAATTTTTACCCCCGATCCGTCAGATTTAACGCCGTTGACTTCTAATGCTTAGGTATGATCTTAGTCAACGCTTTATTTCTAACTCCGTAATGATTGAATTTCATTAGTAGAATATTATGATCAACACAATTAAATCGAGATAACGCAAAAAACTCAAATAGCATCCTGTGCGGCCTCCCATGCAGAATAAATATGAGATATAAGGGTAATACCCGCATCCGTAGTCGATTTACCCCTATTGAAACCGTATTGCTCTGCGTGGAGTTGTTTTGTATGGATGAAGTGTGAGAGCATTTGATTGAGTATAATCTTTTCACAAATTTTACTTAGTGCTGGAAGAACAGATATTGGTCTGAAAATTGAAGGGTCACCCTTGTCTCCCGACTTGTACAGAGGTATCAGTTTATTGTATTTCATGAGGTCTGGGAAAGCTCCATCGTCAACACATTTATTAAATATATAAGCTAGGTGTGGGGCTATAACTAATATTATCCAATCAATGACTTTGATTGATATACCCCACAGGTCTTCAGTATTTTTTAAGTTAAGTAATATATACGTTTTGACAATATCCCGGGGATATACATGTTGACATTTAAAATCTACATTACTAATGCTAGTATAGTTTATTTAACAAAGTCTCTGCTTCATATGGAGATGAATTTAGACAATCTGTTTTAGACAATCTGAGTAAGGGTACATTGGTGAAGAATGTTTCAAAAGCTCTAGCTACCTCAGCGTTGGATTTAACAACATTATCACCTATCTTTATGCAGAAATCATTGTCCCTTAGTATACCTTTGCCAGTTTCACGGTTTAAGATTTGCCAAACTGTTTTCATTCTATTATTTGATTTTTGTATTTTTCTATGAATGTGTAAAGTTTTTGCAGTTCTACAAACAAACTTGAAAGTTTTGGAATATTTTTAACATAGTCATAAATTTTTATATCAAAGTTATAGGTTTTTTGTTCATAAAGGTCATACAAGATAGCTCTACTTTTACGAATTCCAAATGTTGCCCAGTCATTAAATTTAGATTTACCGTTGTTGGCACTGACTTTCTTTAATTTAAAAACTGTTTCGAATTCTGGTTGAATAATTTTGAAGAAGTCAGAATAGATTTTGTTAGGGTTCTTTTCATCAAAATCCGGTACTGGCAAATTTATATCTAATTTTTGTATATACGTCTCTAGTCTATGGGATGTAATAGGCCTATAAAATGATGGACCAGTCTCATTTTTACTACAATTAGGAATGAAACTGGACCCCTGTAATTGGAGGGTAATCAGTTAATTACATTTTTACTTGTGAATGCATAGTCATAAAAAACTTTATCTAAGCAAGTTTGGCTGGCAAGTGTACTTCTAGTCGGCTGTAGAAATACATGACATAAATGAAATGATTTGAAAAGAGTTATTAATCGCCGTTTCATTGTTGTATCTACAAGAAGATCTACATTAAGATAGCCACAAATAATTAACTTTTTTCTGTTATTACAAAGTTTAATGAGGGCTTCCTCCATAGTTTTATCGAATATTTATAATTGCCATGGCCTTTTTCATCTCTTGGAAGTCTGCAGACACAAACAATAATATGGCTATCCAACTCAATACAGGATACCTATATTTGTCTGTCTGTCTACAGTAAGTGCAAGAATATCTTTCCGTTGTTTCACCTTAATATTATTTTTTACTTAGATTAAAGGACCACCTCTATCAGCAGTCTTTCTATTGTAACAACTGACTATTTTGTTATTATTTATGTTAAAAGTCATCATAATTTTCCTTTAACTAGTGTTCTGTAATACAAATAACATCGGTGTCAGAATTATGAAGTAATAATTCTAATACAAGTTCTGTGCCAAGTAGCTCCTGTGTGTTTTGATGGGAAATATTTAAGTGGGGCTTACCCTTTGTCCTAGTATTTTTCATTTCATGGCCAGAAAACCCCTGCTTATTTTGTAAAATTTTCTTATGTTTTGAGGGGTCCTCTTTTGTCGAACAATCTAGTTAAAAACACTACTATTAGTACTAATACTAACTAAAACTGAAGGCAACTGCGTTATAGTATTTACAACTGTGTCGCATATGTTATACGCCAACAATGTAGCTACTTGTTTTTTTGTTTTATTAGATAGGTACTCAATACTCAATACTCAATAGTTTATTTACATAGTATCCTGAGTCAAAGTAAAGTTATGAATAAAATTATTCATGTCGAAATATAATATAGCATCACTGCATGTTCATTCTATGCACGCATTTATTTTGTCGCTCAGCTAAATTAGAACAATAGGGAAAATTGCAAAGTATAAACTTGCACTTTGTCTTATTATATAAATTGAGCAGCACTTCTAAACCGGTGCCTAAAGCACTCCGACTAATGTTCGAGTGGCTTCCTACCACAATGACAATGGTGGTACGTTCATCATAATTTTTTACAGCTATTTTTTCATAATTTCCTCAGGAACTATTAGGACAACAAATATTTGTTACTTGTTGCTTAAGGCTATAGTGCAAAAGCGTACCAAAACCTGCACCTAATATATTTGAATAAACTACAGTTCTTTTGTTTACTATATCAGAAATTTGCTTCGAAAGGGTCCTCCAATACACAGCTCGCTGTACTTTCGCGGGCCGGACACTGACGCGCATGATGTCGAGGTCGAGGCTGAGGCTGCGGAGATTTGACGACGATAGCTGGGATGATAGGTGCCTTTAGAGCACGCGGTGTGGCGACAGGGGTTTGTGACATCGGAGCCGTCGTCCGCGCTACGAGGGCGGGGGCAGGAGGTGAAACCGCTGATTGCTCGTCGTCTTTAGCCTTGGGTACGGGGGGCGCGGGGCAGCGCGCATGTGGTGTACGAGCACCGCGCCCACCGCGACGTCCTCCACGGTGCCGTCCTCCTCGACGCTCGATAGCTGGGGCAGGCGCGGTAGGTGTGACAGGCATCGCAGACGAAGCAGGCGCTGCAGGCATTACGACATCCGTCCTAGGTGAAGCAGGCGCGGGAGGCGTGGCAGGCGCGATTTTTGTCATGCCCAAAGCCAAAGCTACCTAGTTGTCGTGCAGCAGTAAGCCTAACAGCTTTGTCCTTTGCTACTGTAGCTGGAGCAACTCTGATGGTGCTGCTGATAGTTCTTTGAGATCCCTTCGACTCACTTCATGTCTGCTGATAGTGTCTATGAGTTGTGTCTGCAGTTGACCAATACAACCTTCACTGAGTCTGTACATGGAATCTGCGGCCTCAAGTTTGATTGTCAGCTCCCTGACTTGTGCTTGTGCACGCTAGTAATCTGCTGTCAAGTGCGCAATTTTTTTCTGAAGGCCCTCACATTGTGTGATTAAGGTTACTCTTTTAATTCTATTTGGTTGACGCTTCTGGCTATATTTCAACACTCTTCAATTTTGTCTAGTTTTCTTAATAAAGTTAAGTTTTAGGTACTTCTTAATTTTGATTTTGATTAATTCATTACCGCTTGTTATTCTTGTATCACATACTGCACTTATATTTTTCATCTCCAGCTCGTGATGTAGGGAAACAGTGTGAACATTTTCGAAAGTTGCTTTTTCTAAATATAAGTCAGCTATTTGGTCGTTTGCTTCAAGTAGTTGTTGTTCGACAAACCTGCATCGATCCCGGGCAGAATAGAGGTCAACCTGTACTTTCAAAAGACTTTATGAGTAGTTCCAGCCGGCATATCTCTGCTTGAGATTCCTCACATGTTGCTCGCAGACTACTTTCAATCAGCTGGGTGTTTTTTGCTTTTAAGCGTCTCAACTCAAAATTTGTCCCATTTCTTTCTGCTAGTAGCCGGTTGTTGATCTCTTCGGCTTCAGTTATGTTCTGTTGGAACTTGGCCATCTGTTGTTCAGCATGCATTCAGTCGTCATCTAACTATGTGGGTGGCTCTGAGCAGGGCCTAATATTGTAGTGTTTATAAGGCCAGAGTGTCGATAAGGGGGTGGAAGCCAAGCGGTTTCAACAATTCTGCTAGCCGTGTAGGTATGTCAGCTGAGATATAGTTAGTTAAACAGGTGTATGCAAGTTCAGATATCTGTATAATCATAGAACTTCCTCAGCGCATCGACCTTTACACAATTTACATTGACAATAGGTTGGTCGGTAATCAATTTGCAGTGATACTGCACTGATTTTGAGGTATTTGTGATGTGGAATGCGTGTAGTTCTGATTAGTTCTGTGTTAAATATGTGTTGAGCGTGATAAGGTTATGAAACAAAGTACTCAGCTGGTAAATTCCTTTGTGTTATTCAAATTTACATTCGAGTAACGGCTCGGTGGATAATCTTCATTGTGACGGAGAAAAACTGGCCACAAACACTTATCCCCCTTTTATACATCCTAAAAACATTTTGAAACTATTTGTGTAATTAATTTATGCTCTAAATATGAATAAAATTACAATTAAAATCATTTTCCGTTTCTTTGTCAGCCGTTTTTTTTTGACGTTTGTGTATGTACATATGTTCACCCACGACGGACGGAACGGTACGGATTAGGTATATGGGTTTAGGGTTAGAGATTGTTAGGGTGTGTGTGTGTGTGTTTGAGCGTGTGTGTATGTGTGTGTAAATGTTTATGCGCTTGGGGTTAGAGGTTGTTTGTATGTGTGTGTGTGTGTGTGTGTGTGTGTATTTATTTTCGCCCACGACGGACAAAACGGAGCGGAGGAGGTACATGCGTTTGCGGTAAGAGGTTGTTAGTGTATGTGTGTATGTATTTATTTATTTATTTAAGGAACACCAACAAGGAATACATTAATATTAAGTAAATGGTTATTCTTAAAAGTGGCATAGCTGTTTTTTCCGTAATTATAGGCATCCACATCATGCACCAGTTGAGATATAAATTAAATTTAAAATCTTATGCTAGTAAAATTTCATTAGAATCTACATTTAAAGTGTTAAAGTTAAACTATATTAACACTTTGTTACCGAAAAATTATAGGTTATATAAATATCAGTAACAGGGGATAGGTACGGTGCTACTTGTGCTTACATGTGCGTGTAGTTTGTTTGACAAAATATTAGACATATGAAATAGGCGTTTTGCATGGGAGGAACATAAAGTCGTTTTTTTTTAACTATAATATATTTATTTAATCAAAGTATGTACCATTGCTATCTATACACTTTTGCCATCTTATAGGTAGTTCTTTGATCCCTTTACTAAAAAAAACATTCGGACGGGAATCAATAAAATCTTTGAAGGCGGTTTGGACTGCCCCATCGGAGTTGAATTTTTTCCCTTTCAAGAAGTTATCCAAATTTCAAAAAAAATGGTAATCTGTTGGAGCAAGGTCCGGAGAGTACGGTGGATGTCTTAGACATTCCAATTGAAATTCCTCTTATATGGTAGCCGTCTGTTGTGCAGTATGTGGTCTAGCATTATCATGAAGCAGCAGTGGCCTAGAGCGATTGACCAGCCTCGGTTGTTTAGCAGCTAGCTTTTCCATCATGATTTGCAGTTGCTGACAATAGATATCTGCCGTAATCGTCTGGCCAGATTTAAGAAAGCTGTAGACGACACCAGCACTAGTCCACCAAACGCTCACAAGTAACTTTTTTTGAGTCAATTTTCGCTTGGGGCATGGTCTGGCTGGTTCGGCAGGGTTTAGCCATTGCGATGAGCGCTTCCAATTATCGTACAGGATCCACTTTTCATCACAGGTAATGATTCGATTTAAAATCCTTTCATTATTGTGCCGGGTGAGTAATGCAACGCAGCAGTCAACGCGCGTTTGTTGATTTGCTTCACTCAGTTCGTGAGGTACTCACCTTTCAAGCCTTTCACCTTCCCAATTTGCTTCAAGTGGATTAAAACAGTTTTATCAATAACACCGCAGCCTGCAGCTAACTCGAACGTGGTTGGCGATGGATCCGCTTCCACAATAGCTTTCAATTCTTCATTATCAACTTTGGTCTCCGGCCGTCCACGGGGCTTGTTCTGCAGGTCGAAATTTCCAGAACGAAAACGTTGGAACCAAAAACGCACTGTGTTTTCTATTGCGGTACCGTCGCCATACACATCATTAATCCATCGAGCCATTTCTGCAGTACTGGTGCCACGGTAGAACTCATACTCGTAAATAACGCGATATTTCAAGTTTTCCATTTTGTAAGCTGAGTGACGCAAGAAAAAAAACAATTGAGGAAAAAGCAAATGCATTAAAATTTTAGAAACACAAATACATGTGTAAATAGCTGTATAAATTTGAATTTGGAATTCCTAACCATAGAGGACATATTTGAGATCAAAGTGGCCAATACGGCGATAATATTTACTCACAGAAGACTTGAAGGTGTTGAGCCAATATCAGTTGAGAAAATATTAATATCTGTTTTGGTGTATTTGGAAATAGCATTAAACTGGCGGCAAGATGTCGTTAAAAGAGCGTTGGTACCTAGGTTAGTCTTAATAAGGGGTAAATTTAAAAGAATGTAGTTGGATCTTGGTTACCTTTTAGGAGCATTAAATTATAGCTTACTTATGAGATCTGGACAGTTAAGTGCACCGTTAACTAGCTTGTGCAGGAAAACTAAGTCATGGAATTTTCTACGATCAGCTAAAAGACATGCGGTAGTGAGCTAGCCTAGAGGCATAACTAGTCTTAGCTTTGTTGTCGATGTACGAAACATCGTAAATAAATCGGCTGTGAACGCTCTTTAACCCTATCTGAGGCTCTGTCCACTATATGTCCACCATATTTTCAAGCTTAGGGCTTGGTAATAAAGTCCAAAACAAATTGAATAAATTGCTTGCTTCTGCCATATAAAGGGTTAATCGCTTGGCATGTATTTCATAGTAAGGGCTCCAGGCAGAACTATTGTATTCCAGCCGAGATTGGACCTGGGCATTGTAAAGATTAATCTTAGTTGAAGAGTTTTTTAAAGTTTCGTATTGCGTATAACAAAGTTAAGTGTTTTAAATCATTTAGTTATAAGCTTGCATTGACAAGTTTGTTTGGCAAAATTTAATTATTTGTCCATCAGTATACCCAAGTGATGTAGCTGTTCTACTTGTTTGAGCTTAGTTCCTTCAATAAAAAAAACATAGGACGTAGTTTTTATGTTTCTGGTAAATGAAGTGGAAAAACACTTAGAAGGATTAGGACACATAAAATTCCTGCTGCACCAATGTACTAGACGGTTAAGATCGTCTTTCATTAGAATTGGGTCTACATGTGATAAGATTGGACGAGAGAACTTTGAATCATCTGCAGTTTAGAGTTTTGGACGCAATATTTAATATCGTTGATAAAGATGTTAAAACGTATGGGTCCCAAATGAGAGCCCTGTGGTATGCGGTCAAATGAGAGCCCTGCGGTATGGAAGAGGCCGAAATGGCACACGCAACCACTTTACAGGTACGTTGGTTAAGGTAACAACCTAGCCACCACAGCAATGACCCGCCCAATCAGAGAGCCTGGAGTTTGTCTATTAATATAGCATGGTTCACTCTATCAAAGGCTTTGCTCAAGTGGTGTATATTACTTCCACTGGGATTCGCCTATCAACGCCTAGGTGGGTGTATGTATGTTCGCCCACGACGGACGGAACGGTACGGATTAGGTGTATGGTCCGAGGTTGTTTGTGTGTGTTTGTATGTTCACCTACGGCAGACGAAACTATACGGAGGAGGTATATGCATATGGGGTTCTGTTTAGAAATCTTTATTACTCTAAGAATTACAAATTCGCTTACGAGTTATATTTTTTTTTTGTAAAATTACAACATCCGTGAGCGGTTATATTATAACGAAGAATACCAGAGTTCTATAAAATACGTGAAAGAAAAACAGAGAAGAAAAATAAAAACCAATAATAATTACAAATGTATAAGTACCTTACCATACAGTGATGACATTTCGCAGTACAAAGTTGACTCATTATTTGGTTCTGACTTTGACTTAGCCTGGAAATTGGCACACTATACACCATTACCTATTGTTAATACCTACACGGAACTATGATGAATTTAATATTTCGTAATCACCTAGTAATGTGAAAACTAGCCAAAATGTTATGAATACTTAGCAGGCGGACCTCATACGCTTTGAGAATGCATTGAAAATAATTGTAGATACCCACTATGTCGAAAGAACGTTCACTGTAAGAAGTCTCGCGTTTTTCATACATAGCGGGTTTAGTTAAAGTGTACAGGTAATGGTAGCTACTAATATATATGTATTATGAATATCAAATGCATAGAAAAAAAAGGTTAAAGGTTGTTTGTGTATATGTTATGTATGTTCGCCCACTATGGAAGGAACGATAGGGAGAGGTATATGCGTTTGGGGTTAAAGTTTGTTTGTGAGTGTGTGTTTGTGTGTATATGTTTGTGTGTATGTATGTTTGCCCACGACGGACGGAACGGTATTGAGTAAGTATATGTGTTTGGGGTTTGAGTTTGAGTTTGTGTGTTTGAGAGTCGGTGTATGAGTGTATGGGTGGGTGTGTGTGTGTGTGTGTGTGTGTGTGTGTGTATGTGTGTGTGTGTATGTATGTGTATATAAGTGTTTGTTTGCCGACGACGGACGGAACTGTACGGAGGAGGTATATGCGTTTGGGGTTACAGATTGTATGTGTGTGTGTGTGTATGTACAATCGAACCAACTGAATCATGACCCACTTGCCTGATAATTCGTTTGAAACTTTCAATCTTGTAAGATCTATCGTAACGTCAGTGTCTAATCAAATGATAACAAGTTCGTTACCAAGGAAATAAACCTTCAAGCGAATTTCGACCTACTTGCATTTAAGGGTTTTAGCAAAATAAGCTTAAGGTGGGTCATGATTCAGATGGTTCGATAGTATGTTCACCCACGACGGACGGAACTGTATGGGGGAGGTATTTGCGGTTAGGGTTATAGGTTATTTGAATTGAATGCATTTCCGTTACTGTTTTCCTGGAGCGATTTCGATGCGTTTTTTTTTTATTTTTTGTAGTAAAGGGCTATGAGTGTATGTTCTTTGATATATTTACGGTGTATAGACCACCAGGGAGCGCTGTAGCAGCCAGAACGCTTGAGGGCTTCTCAGAAATTAGCCACTTTTACTTGTGCTTACTTGAGAGTCGTGCCTGGGCGCGCAGTCCCGAGTGGAGACACACTTGCAGTACTGCAGCGAGTCCAGAGTGCCGTCATTGTGGACTCTGCTGCTGTAAATAACGGATATTCATTTAATGATGATTATGTAAATTAATAAGTTATTAAACGCTGACGTCAACCGAATCATTGTTAAGCATGTCCCTGCCTTAGGGGGCGTTCATTAATTTCGTGGGACGTTATGACGATTTTCGCCCGCCTCTTTACTTAGAAACAGTAATCTACAGCCAAATCGACGCAGTTAACGATAACAAAGAGAAGTATGATGAAGGTACGGGAATACGGGCACATTTCCACAATTCTCTTTCGACTTGATTATGTGAAAAAGGGGGCTAACAGCAGCTTACCTATCCCGGTTGACCCGGTAGATGCTAGCCTGGTCGACCCGGTACCGGTCCGCCGGCGTCTCCACCCTGACCCGGTACCGGCCTGCTGCGCCCGGGCGGTTGTAGAAGCCCTCCGTATCTAATGCGGGCGAGAACGGAGACAACTCCTTGTGTTGCAGGCTGGGGCTGTTCCTGCGGGAGAATACCCGGTCATATAAAACCATGCTACCAATTGTCTCTTTGGGATCAGGTGGTTCGACTTGTGGAACCAACAGGAAAAAAGTTGTTTTGACGAGTCGTACCACCTGGACCATCGTGCGTCCCCATTTGCGGCCGGCGACGAACTTGGACGTATTTGTTTAATTTGGTTGATTCATGAGAACTTTTTTATCTGGCATGGACTTGAACAAAAAACTCGAAATTCAAAATTCATTATTTTCTGTAAATATTAACATATATCTATAAAACGTGATTTTTTGCTTCTTGTCTACATTTGACCACCATGAGAGAATACGTTTAAGGAAATTCCTACAGATTGATTTTTAGATCACTTTTAAATATAGGTTTTGTTTACCTGATATAAATATTATGAATTAAATGTAAGTGTTAATATTTGTGTACTAAGCGAATAAATAGTTACAAAATTATTAAGCGAGTTAAGTTAGATTTACACCATGGACTCGTGTCATTTATGTAATCTTCAAGATTGTAACATCCCATCTTAGTAAAAGTGGTTTTTACATGTTTTTTAAATTGCTCGTAAGACATTTGTGATTGTGATCATGATATAGTAAAAAATCATTTGTAAATGAGGGCCACACTTGCTCGCTTTTAGTATCCCCTCACGATAGAAGTTCAACATAGAACAAAAAGCTATAAAACAGTATTATGTAAGCGCGCGACAATATTTCCCAAACTAACCCAATGTCTATTTATAGGAGACCTGAACTATTAGAGTTTATTGCAAATTTTCAGCTCTACGTAGTTTTGTCGCCCTACATTCACTATTTCTGTCCGTATTGATCTATAATAAAATCCGCTCTGACGTAATATGTACCAAAATACCCTTCTGATTGATTGCAAAAGAATTCAGGTGATATCGTTTGGTACCAGCTGCCCTGACCTCAGAACTGGCAAGTGTGAAGAAACATGAGCTCGGCGAGAAACGGAAGGAGACTGGAGCATGTCTTGCAATAAGCCTTCGGGACTGCCCCAGTTGTATTGTATCGTCTAATCATTGTTTGAATAGGCGGAAACATCTATCATGTTGTAATGTTGTATAATTGGAGATTTTAATAACAGTAGGATGCATGAATTTCCGTTCTGCGTACATGAGAACTACTAAATACATTCAGAAAATCTGCGAAATGTCACGTTGAGACCATCATCACATATCCTCACGCTCTTTCTTTCTTTAGAGCTGGCGGAGGCTCATGTGCGGTCATTTTTTGTCAATAACGTGCAAGCTCCTACACCGCATTGGAGACAACCACGTGTCGCCGACTTGAGCGAGAAAACAGTAGTACCTGCACAAGTAAACTACGCTCACTGTCTCGCTAACTTGAGTCACGGGCGTCTGCAGTTGCGGTCGGCTAAAAACTTGTACATTAATGCACCTTTTTCTGCGTGACACAGAACAACTCTGAGCAACAAAATAAACTAGTGGTTCTCTGGTGAGCTGTGAGTAGACCTGGCGAGCGGCACAGGAAATATTTATATTATTATTTCCAACCCCCCCACACCCCGACCCCTTGAAGTTTATCGTATATCGATACGATCTAAACTAAATGATATTTATTTAAGCCTATTGAATTGGGACTACGACATAGTTTGCCGAACGGAAACTAACTTTGATAGCGGCATTTTTACAAGCGAGATGATAGATGACAGATACGTGGTTTTTCGCAGGGTCCGAGGGACTTCCGCCTCTCTCAAACAGTCTGTTGGTGGCGTTTTACTAGCAATTAAAAATCACTTCCATGTATCTAGGCATCATGATATGGAGAGTTCTCTTGAAGGCCTCTGGGTCACGGTGAGGACTAGCACGGTCGGACTCTCCCTAAATACTTGTATTGTTTACCTCCCAGATTATCTCAAAATGGATGAATTCAGTAACTGCGGTTCCACGTATGCTCTAACAAGAAGGAGTTGGAGACCATAAAACCAAAACAATCATTTTAGGTGACTTTAACCTCCCTCACCTAGAATGGTCACGTGACCCAGCCTCCTCCCACAGCATGCTTAACACAGGTCCACTCGACTCTAAATCCGAGCTGCTTCTCAATCGGATGGCACTGAGTAGTTTAAGCCAGTGCAACCATGTGTGCAATGTTAACCAAAGAACAGAATTCTGGATTTAATATTAACGGATTACCAAAAACCTAACCCTGAACGAGTGTGATGCCATGTCGCGAACCGACAGGCACCATGCGGCAATCGTGGCCGAACTGCTGGAAGCACCCAGGCCGCTAATTGCAACGTCAAAAAATATCTTAAATACCGCAAATGCGTATCCAAGCTCTAGACTCAATTGACTGGCCCGTAGTGTAACTCTTTTTTATGACATGTAGTGAATAACATATCTTTCACCTGTTATCATGTTACATACATGTATTATCTTCAATGCTGTTTTGTGTACCAAAGATAATAAATAAATCAATATGAACAAGTGGATTTGTTACAAAAACAAATAAAGTAACAAAATCACTTGACCTCATATTATTTGAAAAAAAAAATACAAAAACTAAATCGACAAAAAAACATAAAATTATCGAAAATTCTAAAAAAAACCGTGAATCGGCTGAGAAATGCGATCTGTAGAGGAGAACATCCGGAAAGACATTCGAAAACATCTTTGCCCAAGCTGAAACGGAGACACTTCGCTGCGCTACCGTCTCTCTCAGTCAATTGTTTTTTTTACATGTATACAGGCACATACATTGCTTCTGGCCCCACACTAAGACACCCTGTGTTGTGAGAACCAGAAAACAGCGACATCAGACACATATAAACATCCAAGAACTGGGGATTTTTTCTCTTTCCAAGCCAGGGATCGAACCCGGCCCACAACCGCAGCGCCGCGCCACAGAGGTCATCAAAATTAGAATAAATACGCGTCACTGTTTCCGCAACCACTTACAGGAGATGGTACAGTGACGCAGGTGGCGCCCTCTGTCGCAGGACCAGAATAATAGTAGATAATTAACGAACAATGCTGTTCGGAGTGAAGTCCGGAGATGTCGGCCAAGGCGCAGCTCGCTCGGGTGGAACGTGGCGTGCGCCCGCGCAACACTAGGGCAGGACTTACTTATAGTGCGATTCGGATGTCAAAACAAATATACAAGAATTACATTTCTAACTTGTATCAAAGGGATACTCAAGAACGGTAGTGGGATAAAACCTTGTGGCATGGTAGTCTCGTAGATTTGGTGACGCTGGGGCTCTATGATAAAGTTATATTAACATGGATGTAGCGGCCGAGGGCTTAATAATAAGTAATTACTTTTACTTGTCTATAGATACGGGTGTAAGTGTTAATGCTGAGTTTTTCATCAAATAAAATCAATCTGTGGGATTTTCTACGCCCTGCTTCTCCCAAAGTGGTCCAATGTAGAGAAGAGGCAAAAATGACGTTTGCTAAGTATATGTAAATATCTACAGTAATAAAGAACTTTGACTATTGACTAATGACTTTCGAAACACGTTTAAAAATCAAGTGGTGATTAAAGTAATTTTACTCGCAAGAGTCGCAAAGGATTCTTGTAGGTAGTTTAATCACCACTGTTTTTTTGTTTAGAATCATCTAGTTATTAATTGCTTGTAGAGTCGAATAATCACGGTGTAAATCAGACGCAAGTGCGCGTGCGTGGGAGTAATGCCGCGAGCAGAGTTGTAGGCAGACTGCATGCGATTACAATACAATAATTAGGCAATGGCGTAAATATCTGCCTAAATGGGAAAACCCAGTTCTAAGGGCATAGAAAAGCTGGGTCAAATGGAGTCATTATAATTAAGAACAATAGGTTCGTGTTTCAATAAGATTAATCTTACTGTGCTATTGTCTAACATTATGTCAATGAATTTATTTATATCGAATTTCCAAACTCTAAACGATATTCGATCTTCACTAAATCTAATGTTTGTTTGTCAATTTCGACTAATTGATTAGACCATACGGTTTCTGTTTCAAGGCGTTCCCTGCGCCTGCGCTGCGCCTTCAATTGTTCAATTGAACTTACTTTTAGTTTGTCAATGTCTGGGTTAGACACAATTGACAAATAAACATGATATACTGACTTACTTGTGTCTTGGGATGTCGTCGTCCAGGAATCGCACTTTGGTGTCGATCTGCACCGAAGCGGCCGCCTCTTCTTCCGGCCACCTCCAACTCTCTGCTGCGACCCTGGTACCTGCCAGGGACACCAGCAATACTGCACCTGGAATGAAATATGATATAAGATTTTTTTTTCGAAAACACACATATTATGTTCAAACGGTGATGAAATACATCGTGAGAAAATTTATTATGTCCATGGCTGCAGCGTTGAGCTAGCCCCGTTACGCAGTATAGAATATTGAAAAACCGGCTAAGCGTGTGCTCAACTGTGCCTCCGTTTGGGAATCCACGACGCTCCAAACATTTCTGGATATCTGAGGTTATAACTGAAAATACGAGAGCAGATTTTCATTTGGAGATAATAGTCAATACGAGGATCCAACCAACCCGACTTCAAGTTGTGCAATCACAGATCTAAGCGTACCTGATGAGCACATCTGATCAGACTGAGTCTAGTTAGATGATTCAGCAACGGAAAGAGGCTATACTAAAAGCTGTGATTACAGTAATGATTCTATTTGCCCTCGACAAAGAGTAGCCGGTTCATTGTAGTAGCAAATGAGTAGATATAGTATGATGCGGTTGCTGGAGGAAGTATGAATGATATAGGTAACTACTTAACTCGGCGTCATCACGTTACGTTATGTAATCATTTATGTTTAATCTAGAAAGACGAACCATTTCCGCTGAAATCGATATTCGAATGTAATTACTGACTTAGGCTACTGACTTAACGCCAGTTTCTGAATTGAGAAATTCACGAAGTTAATTCTTAAGTATCGTTATGTCCCGTTCTTTCTTGTGACATCTGCAGAAACAGAACGATACTTAAGTATTTAATTAGAGAAATTCTCAATTCAGAAATCGTAGGTTAGGCTCTGCGTTGCGTTGTTATCACGGCCGACAGTCAGCGGCCGACTGTTTCGCTTGCTTGCGATATTGGCTCGTTTACATAATACATAAGTGGTAGTACGCTAGTGAGTTTATAAACATGAACAGATTTTGGTATCGGCACGTGTTTCAAATTCAACGGTTTATTACAATTCTTAATTATTATTTACATAATATTGGACGTTTCGGTGTTTTGCAAATTTTCTACGTCAATTTACACACTAACAGTGTTTGTTATTTCGAAAACACTTCAAAAGTCATAAGGCTGAAAATCTGGTGGAATATATTGTATAATCCTTCTGTCCAATTAAGGTTTAAGATAAGTCGAAGGTATCCCCCTAAGAGTATGTACAGAATGTTTATTTCGCCACTAATTTTGAATGTTGTATGCGACGAGCAATATATTAATACAACGAGCTAGATTCATATGCAACTTTACCACGATTTACTCCTCCTTCGCTCTTCTAACAACACTGATATCCACTGCTGATTTAGTCTCCACAAATCCGACGTTCACGTCTACAAACTAGCAATGGACTGGGAGTCCACAGAAATTGTAACAATATGATAGTGTATCTGGGTGCAGGTCATGGGTGGGCGGTAGCGCCTTGGGGTTGCGAAATCTTCCAGTCTTACGTGTTTGGCAACCAGCCTCTAAAGGACAGACGGACGGACAATTTTGTATTTAACTTTATTGTTATTTCGACTTTGTCATAAACCGTGAGACTAGACCCTATGAGAAGGTTCGCCTTTAGTGGCAGCGCGTAGCTACGTTGTAGGCAGCCCCCGGACTAGGTATTGTCATGAAAAGTTGGAAAAGTTGGCGAAATATAACCGGATCTGGTGCGGCTATTTTTGAAAATTATGCCTCTGAAACAAATTGGTTAGCTTTATGTCTTTAAATAATATGGTTAGGGAATCATGTTCGTTTTATATTAGAATTGATATAACGGGATTTAGAATTTAGTAACGCTTTTCTTACAAAAAACGTATGGTCCTCGTATTATTCTCAATTGATGGTAAGTGAAGTTAGTTATAAAAGCTATAGTAAATCCTGTGTTATAAAAAATATATCATAATAACATAAAATAAAATATAGGATTTCAGTCTAACGAAGTATAAAGTCAAACAAACCTATAAACATTTTGGATTTTTTTTCCATAACTGTTAAAACAAATTTAACTATTCCAATGCCGGCTTCATTCGTCACAAGTAATTATTATTAATGAATGATATTTTTGTATGGATTGCACTGTGTCTAGAGGCGTCCGGTCGCACCGCCCTCACTTATGTAACTGAGCTTTGTGGCTTTGTGCGAAACGTTTCGGTTTCAGGGACCTGCGCTTGCGCAGGGCTACTAAGACGGTTGCTGATGACGATCTGCTGCCGCTGTCTTACTAACTGCTAACCAGTGAAGCGGCACAAAACTGTAAATGGCCATTCCCAAAGAAGGGTGGCAGCGGCACAAGCTTTATAACATAACATTTATATATAGCCACTTACATTGCATCTGGCCCCACAACAAAAACAGCGATGCACAGACATATAAATATCCAATGCCTGGGATTTTTTGTCTTTCTCCCCAGCCGGGACTCGAACCCGAAGCACAGCCTCGACCGCAACACCGCAGAGGCCGCCTAGGCTTGTGATTATATTGTCTACTATACTGTTATCCGGCTAAACACGAACGTTAATCTGATACTCTGCCACTCCGTATGAGCTAAGACTCGCGCTGATACTCTGCTACTCCGTATGAGCTAAGACGCGCGCTGATACTCTGCTACTCCGTATGAGCTAAGACTCGTGCTGATACTCTGCTACTCCGTATGAGCTAAGACGCGCGCTGATACTCTGCTACTCCGTATGAGCTAAGACGCGTGCTGATACTCTGCTACTCCGTATGAGCTAAGACTCGCGCTGATACTCTGCTACTCCGTATGAGCTAAGACGCGCGCTGATACTCTGCTACTCCGTATGAGCTAAGACGCGCGCTGATACTCTGCTACTCCGTATGAGCTAAGACTCGCGCTGATACTCTGCTACTCCGTATGAGCTAAGACGCGCGCTGATACTCTGCTACTCCATATGAGCTAAGACTCGCGCTGATACTCTGCTACTCCGTATGAGCTAAGACTCGCGCTGATACTCTGCTACTCCGTATGAGCTAAGACGCGCGCTGATACTCTGCTACTCCATATGAGCTAAGACTCGCGCTGATACTCTGCTACTCCGAACTACTACTACTACTTAGAAAAGTATACTTTATTAAGCAACTCGGCAGTTCTTCCACCGCGGCCGTCAGTTCTAGTCCCCGCGCCGCGGAGGTGAAGGTCGCTGCACTTTTTGGGAAAGCCTCAGAGGCCTCAGCACAGCTCGCTCACAATCACGCGCCCCTCGCTCGACAACACTATAGTCGTTGTAGCACCGAAGCAGGGCCTTCATAAGTAACCGCGGCTGTAGAGTTTGGTACAACTTAGCAAGGTCATCGCGATTGGTTTGCTCAATCTGCTATGGTGTATCAGATCATTACGGATCACTGAAGGCTGCAGGCTAAATGGGAATACCTGAGTATACCTCGCGTCACCAATTAAGAGAGCTGGGCGAAGTTGGCGGGAATTACTGCTCATTATGTATAGGTATTGAAAAGTGAATATTGCGCATTCAAGGCCACCGCTCATAACTCGTGGCGCGAGATATATCTTTGTATAATTGTTGTGTATAATTATTTGTATATTTGACTATCTGTGTTTTAATATCTAAACTAATTGTAGTTTACGTGCTGGATTGGATTTGTACATGAAAGAGCTATTGTCCCTGCAGGTTGCGTTCTGTTGCTCAGCCTAAGAATGGTCAACATCTAACAATGGTTGATAAACCATTTTCTTGAGTAGAATTACGTCAGTTTTCACAAACAGTTAGCGAGTCGTCATTAGCAATAAGTGAGTGAGTCAAGGTGCGGAGTGAGGCAGTTGACCTTCGCAGTAACTTGCTGAGGGTCCTCTCCAAAACTTTATTTATATTGTCTTCGTGTAAAATAATATCCTTTACCCTTGATTTTAAGAATATGCTTTCACGATAAAAACCTTTAATTATATTTGACGACGTCTGTGAGAAGTCGGATGGAGGATGTTTATATGTGTGTGACGTCGCTGTTTCTGGTTCCCACGACAAAGGGTATCTATCCTAGTGCAGGGCTTGAAGCTCAATATAAATGTTTAATGTTTAATATGTAAGTATAATTCCCACATAAAATAAATATGATTCTTCATTTATGAAGATACTGTCCTTGTATTACTGTACTGTGGGACTCTTGCACCACTTATAGGCTAGGTATTAATTATAGTCTAGTATTTAATCGTACATCAAAAATATTGATTTTCACAGCAAAAAAGGATCAGCAAAAACACTTTTTATGTTCGCTTCGCTCACCCCCTTTACCCTTCACCTGAGCTACTGCAGGATTTTGCCCTGATATTTACTGTGAAAATCAGTATATTTGCTGTATAAATCAGTATTATTGATGTACAGTTAAATATTTCCCTTAATGAAGTATACAAAATAAAATTCCTCAGTTCTAGGTTCCCATGTTGTTCTTGATGTTTTTATTTCATTTAAATAAATAGCCAAGTTATTGTTATGTTTCGAGTTAGTTTTTCAACATCCTGAGACGCCATTATTCGATTCTTGTTAATTGTGTAGGTCAACATCGATGAGTAGTTAGCCTCCACTCCAAGCCATCCGCATCCCATCCAACGACGGATATTATTTTGAGGGATTGTAAAAAAATATAAGCACATTGTAGATTTATTTGAGAAATAACATTGTAAGAATAATTGATTGATTACTGGTGCGCCTGGAATGAAAGGAAGAGTTTTAAACAAATATACATATATAAAATGACATTTACAAAAAAGCTGCGAGTCCGAGTTGCTCGTCACCTGCGCAACGCCGTTGGACCACCCATACAAAAGAGTTCAACGGGCTCTAACTTTGATTCGTCTGTTAGACGCACATGATTTGGTTAATTTAATCTCTCTATCGTACTATTAATAACTTTTATTAAGAGTATTTATTTAATCTTCAAATAAGTTGGGGTTTATCAATGAACCTTGCAAAATCATGTAAAACAAATTATTATTCTTGGCGAAAAAATATTATTTTTTGAAGCGTCGATATCGATATTCCTATCAGGATTTCAATGTCAACAGGTATGGAATAATTACTGATTGTGCATGTTTGATTTGTTATGCAATGGCAGTCATTCATTATATCCGGAGTTTAGGCAGCCAGTCACCAGCAGAATGTGCTACAGCAGGTATCTATTATCGATATAAGATAAGCTTAGCATACATATATACATAGTTATGTTTAATCGTTCGTACATAGTTATGTTTAATCGTTCGTACATATTTATGTTTAATCAGATGTTTCTTATGCTAACATGTTTTCAGGATATTCTTACAAGTCGAGTCTGATTCCATTATGTACCTATATTTTGTTTTACATTGTAGATGACTTCCTTAAAAAAAGGCATGTTTAAAATACAAGAATAATATTCTGATCAGAACTACCAACAAAACGAGTAGAGGCCCTTGAATTCAAGTATAAAATGCAAAAAGTAACTTGCATCGGCCGGGAATCGAACCCGGGCCGCCCGCGTGGCAGGCGAGCATTCTACCACTGAACCACCGATGCTTATACAATACATGTCGAAATATCCATTCAGTAGCTTGCGTCACTGAGTGATACGTCACGTGGCTGGCGCGACCCAGATACGATATGCACATGTGCGTTTTTGAATACGGTGGCTTGAATGACCGGTTATGGTTATGTTTGCACAATATTATAAGTCGCCGCCGCTCAAGCGATTTTATTTTATAAACTGAATTGGCGGGGAATAAAATAAAATGACAATGGTATTGTATGGCTTGCACAATTGTACGTTAATGAGACTAATCTCTTGCTTACGTTAAGTCTGTAACGTAAAGGTATGTGTTACGTTTCAGGAGAGAGGAGAAGTCCACCTAAAAAATGACTTACTAATGGCCCTGTGAGCTTAGATATCGCAAACGACCCAGGAAATTTTCGTTTTTTATCATTATTTCTAACCCCGACCCGGGATGGACAAGTGGAATTATTATAAAAACAAATAAACCGTCTGTCTTTCAATACGACATGCAAACTTATGAATGCACTTGGTTACGTACATGCAGAATGAAAGTGGCCGCACCAATAACTTTGTAACCCATATGTTTTTTTTTAATGGCGAGGATATCCTCGCCATTAAAAAAAACAATGAATTGACGCAAAAAGTCCCTGTAATTAGCGAACCTGCTCACAAACTTTCACGAGATTCTGTTGAGAAATGCGACATGTAAGTGTGGGAGAACAGATGGAAATCATTTTTGCTCAAGCCGAACGGAGACGTTTTGCTCGCTTCACTCACTCGGTCAATTTATCGGCACACACTTCCGCGCGCCATCTGAGTTACCGGTTCGGGGACGTCTGAGTAGTTACGGTAAACATAATGCTAACGATAATGCACCTTCTGTAGAAGATAATATTGTGCACATTGCAGGGTACGGGCACATCACGCCCCGCACTCAGACCGGCAAGGTGGTGACCATCTTCTACGCGATCCTCGGGATACCCCTGATGCTGCTCTGCCTCTCCAACATCGGGGATGTGCTGGCCTCCTCTTTCAGGTTACCCTAACACAATTATTAAGACGACACCAACAATATATATGTGTTTTTGAATCCATTTACCCCACTGTAAAGTCATCTACGGATTTCATTTTTGGGGTAAATATTTATTTGAATAAGATTCTCACTGAAGGAAAACGCGATTGGATGAAATTTTCTCGATAGAATTTAATTACGAAAATACTTCTTAATTATTTTGTTGTTTCCTGTAATTCTGAAAACCTAACTAAGTAAGTAATTTCTTTGTGGAATTGTATTCAAAATGTGAATACATTCGTAAATTCTCCTTGAAAATCTTTTTGACCAAATAGCGTAGTTTATTTTTAAACAATGTTTATGTGGTTTGTTTTGAGTAGCGTGGTTTGAGTCGAGCGCGTTGTTTGCCCTCTGTGTTTTTCATGTGTGGTGGAAATTAAGCTATGATTTAAATTGTAAATTTGACATTAAACCACAATCTTGGGAAAATAGTGTCAGGAAATACCCGAATCGTAATAGAGTCCGAATCGAACTGAAGAGTAAATAATCGAATCGCTCCGCCCTGCACGTTTCCCTTGGGTAGTGCTAACGGGGAACTCATCATTGAACAACACTAAAAGCACTCACGTATATGATACCACAACGCAAATAAAGCGTCACGCCTTTTTCCATACGGGGTAATCACAGTTGTTCAAGGTAGTATCTAAACGTATGACGGTAAACCCAGTTTTTTCTTGGCAAAAATACTGGTTTTGTTTGAATACTGAATAGCGACAATAGCTGAGTGTGACTAGAAAAACTGACTTCGTCTGACAAAATTACTGAAATGCGCGACTAGAAAACTAAAAACAAAACTTGAAAATCTTAATTCGAGTAACATAAAATACAAAACGAGTGTTGGATTTTGTTGTTCTTACATGTTCAACCCAACACGAGGGATAAAGTGGGCTTCACATCGCTCTCCCCTTTATCAGACAGTCTTTATTAAGTCAATAAGCGGTGGCTAAACCATTTCAATACCGCGCAATTCAATATTTTTTTCACTCATTTCACGGAATTCCGCTGTACACGGTCATTCGAGCAATAGTTTTTTATTTAGTCGTTTTATTATTCGCCGTTGTCCAATACTCCAATTTGGGTTATAAGGGCCTAGCCCATCGCCGCAGCTAAAGGTTTCCCCACGATGTTTTCCTTCAACTTTAGCACATACCTATATAGTATGACTCTGTGCTATGTATAGGTAGTATGGTTTGTTTGGCGCAGGTTCCTGTACTGGCGCGTGTGTTGCTACGTGTGCACGCGCCCTCCGAAGCGGCGCCGCAGGCAACACCCTGCTGTGAGGTGAAGCTAATCGACTATCTCATATCGTCATCATCATCATGACGACACGAATGGCCGAGTCGGCAGTGACCCTGCCTACGAAGCCAAGGCTCCCGGGTTCGAGTCCCGGTGGGGGCAAATATTTGTTTGATGAGAACGAATGTTTGTACCCTAGTCATGGTTGTTTATCAATCTAATTATAATATTTATCTATATAAATATGTGTATCGTTGTCTAATACCGAAGATACAGGGAATCCTCGTTTGGGGCTAGATCAATGTGTGTAAATAGTGTCCAAGGAATTATTATTATTATCACTGTATAGATCGCCTACTATACTAAACTACTCTACACTGCCAACAATTATGATAATATCCACTCCACTCCAGCTCCGAAGTTGGAAGCAAAACAAACAAATCATCCAACTTTTCAACCTTGGGTGACAACAGCTCAGTGGACACGTTTAGACTATTGGCCATTAAAAAAAATCAAAGGTACCAAACCGAGAAAACCTTTTTGAGATAATTGTGTTCATTATTGTATTCCTAACTGACTTCCGTTATACCCATCAAAACATATATTACCGGATTACTGAAATATCCGTTTAAACATAATATATGTCATTTGCCCTCTACGGCGTAGTTTGTTCAAATTCTCTTCGCCGTTAAGTTGGCTGTTCTGTTAAAGTGTCAAGTATCAACAGTTTTCCTGTCAGTCGATAACGCAGATGTCACCGTGACGTAAACAAATATTGATAATATTAACAAAAAACCAGCCTCAAGCACAACCGTGCGTGACAGGACGAGCGGTGTTATTAAAAAAAAAAATAGTAGATAAATAGTCTGTAACCAGAAATATACAAATTATTTTCTAAAAATAGGCTAAAATTTCAATAAATAAAATAAAACTAGTTCGTATTTTTTTAAGCATGGCCCATTTATTCTTGCTCCAGTTTGCCTCCACAAAGGAACAATATCCGCTCTGCTCATCGTGACATCTTATATGGCGTGTCTCTGACGTCTCTGTTTATCATTAGTCTGAAAACGATAGTAATTACTCTCGGAATATATATAGGTTTATCAAATTCAAATTCAAATTCAAAAAGAGTTTATTTCCATAAGAAATACATAGGTAACATTTGGAGAATGTCAAATCTTAAACTAACACATGTATAAGGTACAGGGAAATATAGAACTCAATTTGAATTCCGTCACCTCAATGTTTTAGATGCTGGAGGCAAAGAGGCGACTAGAAACCTCCAGCTTTATACGTTATTTTTTACAGAATTGGAGCAAACACCTTCCCAAGCTTTCTTGTCTTCTACATAATCTGATATTTTGTAGTAACCTTTTTTACATAAGAGATTTTTAACAACATTTTTAAATTTATTTACAGACAATTCTTGTAACTCAGTCGGTATTTTGTTGTAAAAGCGAATACATTGCCCTTTAAAAGATACATTAACCTTATGGAGCCTAGTAGTAGGTATAGCTAGTTTATTCCTATTTCTAGTGTTGACATTGTGCCTGTCGCTATTCTTAGGAAATTTATCAATATTTTTGTGGACGTACATTTGGTTTTCATAAATATATTGACACGGCACTGTCATAATGTTAATTTCCTTAAATTTACAACGCAGTGACTTTCTGGGACCCACATTGTAGATTGCACGAACAGCCCTCTTTTGCAGCACAAATATTATGTTAATGTCTGCAGCGTTCCCCCACAGCAGTATGCCGTAAGACATAATGCTATGGAAGTAGCTGAAGTAAACTAGTCTAGCTGTTTCCACGTCCGTAAAAAGACGGATTTTTTTAACTGCATAAACTGCGGAACTGAGTTTTTTTGATAGCTTATCTATGTGTGGGCCCCACTGAAACTTATTATCTAAGGTGATTCCTAGGAATACTGTGCTATCTACAATTTCTAAATTTTCACCTTTAACATTAACATTAGCCGAGACTTGTTTAACATTGGGGAGTATAAACCGAATACATTTAGTTTTGTTATTGTTCAGTAAAAGATTATTAGCACTAAACCAATTGACTACCTTTGAGATTGCATTATTCACATCGTCAAAGTTCAAACTGCGTCGTTTCATTTTAAACAAAAGTGAAGTGTCATCTGCAAACAGTACAATCTCATGATTATCTCTGACAAGATGTGGCAGGTCATTAATATAAACCAAAAACAGGAATGGCCCGAGTATGGAACCCTGCGGTACACCCATAGTAACAACAGACCCTGGAGATCATTTTCCATTAATGTCAACTCTCTGTATCCTGTTATTTAGATAAGAAGAGAGAAGATCTAAAGAGTTATCCCTAATTCCATAGTGATATAATTTCCTGATCAATTTCCCATGGTCAACGCAATCAAAAACCTTAGACAAATCGCAAAATACTCCTAGAGCATCATGCGACTCCTCCCAGGCATCATATATAAGTGATATTAACTCAATACCGGCATCAGTAGTTGATTTGCCTTGTGTAAAACCAAATTGTTTACAGTGGAGCATGTTGTTGGTGTTGAAATGTGTAAGAAGTTGATTTAAAATTACTTTTTCAAATATTTTACTAAATGTAGGCAATACCGATATCGGTCTGAAGTTAGAAGGGTCAGATGTACTACCCGATTTAAACAAAGGTACTATTTTACTGTGTTTTATTAAATCAGGAAACACGCCAGCATCAATAGATGCATTAAATATGATAGCTAAATCAAGTGCAATAACATTTATTAGGGGCTTCACAACATGAACAGAAATATCCCAGAGGTCTGCTGTTTTCTTAACATTTATTGATTTAAAGGCTTTAATAATATCTTTATCATCTCCATAATTAAACGAGAATTGATTTTCACATCTAGGTACATAGTCTTTTAGCAAAGATTCAGCGACTACTTTGGAAGAGTCTAAAGACTTTGTAGTAGAGATTGGGATATCAGTAAAAAAAAAAAACGCTTTAGCTACATCAATATAATTTTTGAAAGTAATATCATTAATTTTTAATTCATTGTTTTTAATACTGACCTTTCCAGTCTCACTTTTAATTATATCCCAAGTTGATTTAATTTTGTTATCACTTTTTCTTATTTTAGATCTGATATAATTTGATTTTGCAATTTGACAAACTTTTTTAAAGATTTTTGAGTACTTATTTACTTTATCCATGAACTCTTCACTATGATTCCATTGTTTTTCACTATATAATTCATATAAATTTTGTCTATTTTTAAGTATACCTACTGTGGCCCACTTACTAAAGTTAAGTTTGTCTGAGACCACAATCGATCTGGTAGTAAATACTGCATTGAACGCATTGCTGAATTGGTAAAAAAAAATACAATATGACTCATTAGGGTTATTATAAGAGTAATTGATAGGTAGTTTGCTATCCCAATTCAATTTAAACCTTTCAAACCGATGTGCAGTCACAGGTATGTATTGTATCTTTCTTGTAGAACTTTTTTTAAGTTGAATTTCTAGTCTTATGTATTGACCTAAATGGTCTGACTTTAAATTACTTATAATTTTTTTAAGTACAATTTTTTCATTTGGATAAGCAAATATATTGTCTATACAATTTGCTGAGGTTTCAATTATTCGAGTAGGTTCCATGAAAAGTAGCTTTAAGTTGTGAGAATTAAATAAGTTAGTTAGTCTCGTACTAAGGGAGTAAGTTTCTAATAAATTTACATTGAAGTCTCCACATATCATAAGAGTTTTATTAGATTTTGATACTTTAAATAATATGTCATCCATGACTTTTTCAAAAACATCAAATGAACCTGATGGTGGGCTGCAAACACTTATTACAATTATGCGCTCCAATTCAACACATGCTACTTCAATGTGGCTTTCAATTGATAAACATACTATGTCATTACGATTTTTGAACTTTATGTGTTTATTTAGAAATATTAGAGAACCTCCACGAACAGCATGTGATCTGCAAAAAGAACTACCAACCTGGTGGTTACTGAAATTGAACATGAGCTCATGGCTTTTTAGCCAATGTTCTGTTAGACATAAAATATCAATATTAAAAGAGTTCATGTACAATTACAACTCTAATAATTTACTGCTAATACCTTGAATATTTTGGTGGACCAGATTAGTAAACTTTTCATTTATTTTACAATATTGAATTTTTTTGTTTTTATTATGTACTTTATTAATATTATTTGATGGGCTAGAGACTTCCTCTATTGTCTATGTATCTAATTTAAATGACTTGGAAAAGCTTCCAAGGTTTTGTTTGAAACATCAGTATAATGCTCAATAGAGGCATTATGTGTAGCCAAATTTTTGGCTGTTATATTAAAATAATAGGACAGCGAATTTGCTACTTGTCTTTTATAATAACTAGGAATGTAATATTTACCTTTAGTCAAATAATATTTATTTCTACTAACAAAATTGTTAGTAGAAATAAATATTCATATCTTCAGGAGAAATCCCATAGAACGCCAATATAACTATCATTCTTTGTAGACGGTCAGTGAGAGGGAGAACTGCCTCGACCCGCCGCAGGAGACCGCCGCCGCCGCCGCCACCGGCGCCCGCGCAGCTCGAGAGAGCTCACTCCGACACCGACTTCCGGTATGTTATTTTTTGGGTTAACAGGCACTAACCCCTCTTTTCTCCCCATTTGGGCACGATTGTCGAAATAAATGTCTGCGTTCCCTCACTATGATACCCTGTAATAAATTACGAGGACTTTCAGTCTGCGTGTTGCCTATCACTATGTCAGTATACCCTTATTATTATAACGACGAAGTAAAATGACAGTTCCGGTGTTTCCGCTTTTTGATAGAAAAAGATTGTGATCGGGTCAAAAATTATTTAGTTCATTCTATCGTCTCGATATAGAATGATTTTTATAAAATATTACGGTTGTTGCGAGACGGAAGATACGAAGACAGACCGTCCAATAATAATAATAAATAAATAAGAAAAAATAAGCATTAATCATTGCGGCTCGGCCGGCACCAACGTCAGAGGAACTTTGATTTCACATTCACCTCCCCGCGTGGTTCGACACAGGCGCCCTCTGCAGCGAGTTCAGGAAACCATACGCTTCTGCAACTCGTAGCAGAGGGCGCCCGTATCTGAAGTCAATACTTACTGATTTATCAGCCTACGAGATTAGACGAGATAAGACAGCTAAAATTGCGGAAACTTGTATTGGAAAAGGTAAAGTAAAGAAAAAAAGTGGTCTCGCTGGGAATCGAACCCGAACCGTCAGTCCTTGTAGGTACACCAATATACTCTTTTTTCGACTATTATTTTTTCACCCGATTTGTAAATGAGTGCCACCGCTCGATAGTGTCGACTGTCTACTCTACAGTCTACACCAACCAGGCTTCGGCTTTAGTAGAGTGTCTTAAAAGTCACCGCGTATAATATATACACCTTGACTTTTTATACGTTTTGTTCCCAAAGCCTAGTAACTATTTATCAGTAGTACTATCGATTTGTAGCGTCAGTTTATATTTTAAATTATAATTAAAAAATATATTAATTGAGAAGGCATTACCAAAGGTTTAGTCTGTTGAGATCGAGTTGAAATGTAGTACCACGGAAAGCACTGCATCTGCTACTTGATCTCACAATATCTTACATTGTAGCTTGTGAGAAATTGTAAACAAACTTCCAAATATTTCAATAATATTTCCAAACACCATAATATTTACTACGTCGATTAAAACATGTTTGAGACCGCCGACCGAAGATTTCGTTTCGGTTTCGGACAATCTTTGGCCCCCGGCCGAAACGGCCGACGAACTGCGACTAACATGTAACTTTTTTATATATTTATAATTACAAACTAATTTGCGTTGTTTCAAATTACACGTGGAAATACCTACATTATGAGAGGTAATATCGTTTTCCGAGTAATTTATATGAGTGTGACGCTTTAAATTTAAGGGAATGTGTACATTTTTACGAGTTCCGTATCGGTCGAAACTAACAGAATCCGAAGGCTCTGTTTCGCATTCGGCTGGAAATCCAGTTCCAGTTTGTCACTAAACATATCCAGCCCTCTATGTATGTATGTAGGTATATACAAAATAACAAATTAGTGTACTACCTACCTATCTCGAACTTTGAGGCTTGGATAACTCCAGCAAGTAAATTAGTCCACACTTAAGGCAATAACGGATTTTCATTTTTTATTTTATGAATGTGCCTTTGCCAACCCGGGTAAAGGCGTGACGCTATGTTATATTATTATAATATATTAATATATATATGTACAGATATACTAAGCATGGAGTGGATCCTTCAAGGCTTTCAAAATAGCTATGAATACAAAGGTGTGAGATGTGTGGATGTAGCGTGTTGGTTGTGTGTATTGCGAAGTGTTGTGAGAGTGCAGTGGTGTGCCTGCTTAGCCTCACAACCACAGAGTATTGAATATGAGAGAGAGGGCACGCCGCCGCGTAGCTGCTCTCAGCGAGAATTCCCGAGTGCACGCGCCGATCGCCTTAGAAAACTGACAACACTTAGCTTTATTTTCTATAATGCCGGCCTGTGCAGTTGTCCTTTGTGAAAAGTGATTCGACAACTTTCCATAACAAGGGTATAACATTTCACAGGTAAATACTGAAAATCCAATATTTCTTTAATAAAACAACACGATTAACGAAATATTCCGAGGAAGTAATGCTATTGAGTCGCATCCAGATTCCGTCTCTCTCATACCCATTAGCGTTACGTACTAGCGAGAGAGACAGGAAATAAATTTAATGTCCATGACGCTGTGTGCTGTGTGCGTGTTTTATGAAACAATGTGCGTCTCTTGCGCACGTATACAGCCACGTAACTGCTTTGCCTGTGTTTACCAATACGAGAATACGGATAAATGTGTAAGTGGTTATTATGTGTGCGTGTTCGTTGTGTTTATTTAATGATACGTTGTGTGCGTGAATTCAGCTTGCGACAATCGGTTTGCATACAAAATAGGCTGAACGCCCTATCTCCTATGTTGAGATATCTGTGCCTACAACCGTAGTCTTGGGATTGGGATATGGCGTTAAATTTCCAGTCAGCAGGGCGAGTAGATGATACAGTTGAGACACGCACACAAAAAAATACATAGATTAAGCAGCACAAATCATACAGGTATATAAAATTAATATTTTATATACCTGTATGATTTGTGATTTTAATTGTAATATTATTACCAACAATATTCGGCCACTTCTTACTTTCGAACGACAAAGGATTTATGAAAATTTTATGTTTGCAGTGAAAATGAATGAAGTTAAAATATCGGAAATATAATCTGTTTAACTACATATTTACAACAATAAAATATAAGTCTACCTATATTTTGAAATAACTACCTATGAATAATAAATGAGTGTTCACTACCAAACTGTACATGGCAAGAGTATTTCAAGAAGTGACGTTTAGTGTTGTCTGTTTACTCTGTCGTTATAATAATAAGAGTATAGATAGTCACGTAGTATATGCAGCTAGATAGCGGACATATGTCCATTGCCAGATTATATTTGGCTCGATACTCGATCAATTATCAAACATGATTTCATTGTACATAATACTTGAGTCTACTCGGTCGATGCGTAATTGTGCTCTTGTCATAGATACCGAGATAGCGGCTACAGCAGCGGGCGCGCGCGGCGGGGGGGCCGGGCGCAGGCGCAGGCGCATCTGAGGGGGGCGCCGCCGGGGGGGCGGACCAGGTCGCAGCCGCCCTCCTATATGTACGGTGATGGTGAGTAACGTTCCGACAATATTCTGTTTTCCAGACTTTTCGTTTGGTTGCGATAACAACATAAAAAATAACAAGTACTGACTTCTGAGCAAAAACAGCATCTTTGCCGCTTGATGTTGGGTTCTCAGACGGAAAAATTCTATTCCTAACTCGTTTGAAAAGGCTTTTTACGCACCTCACTACGACTTCTCGGTGCGTAAATATAAGCCTTTGCGAACTTGTGGGAAATGTACTATTGCACCTCAGTAGCTCGAAAAAGAGCTTTTGCTGCGAGAAAGTTGTATTTTGCTTACTGGGTGAGACAAAGTAGTATTGTGAATGCCGCGGACACACCTACCCAGGCGCAATCAACAACAGCCAACGGGCAACGAGTTACAACTCTATGTTATTTGGCTGTTTGCGATTTCGCCAATGTCACATATGCCTATTGCTCTCGATTTTAAAGTCGATTGCAGTTTCTGTGCTGGAATAACCTTAATAAATGGTATTAAGTCCCGTATAACAAGTTTATTTTATTCTATCTCCTAGACATTCCAATTGATAAATAATACAATAAGATAAATAATCCGTAGTGTAAAGTAGTCGAAGTTCATCATGAAAAATTACAATGAATGTTCATTGATTTTTCAATGTTGTACTTTTCCATTTTCTTATAATCATGCTCGTAATTCAAATATAGAATCCTTCGCTCAGTCGGGGCTCAAACAAGCACTCGCAGCAAAAATCATATTTGCTCTCTTGTTGCACAAATAATGCTACCAAACTCAAATTCAAATAATTTATATAATGTACTCTCACAAGCCAAACACATGGAGAAAAATAAAAAAGACAAATATAATCAACTAAACCAAGGATTATGGTATAAGTTTGAAAAAGGAAAAATCCCTTTCAAGTGTTCTCATTTGCTAGCTTGAGCCATGAATCAGGCTCAAGCTAGCACATGAGAAGCTTCGGTAATACGCCCCTCAGTATCTTCTCTGACGGCACTAACAAAATCTCCGGGCATGTAATTTATAAAATTTTCGTACTTTTTTTTTGATGCCACAATGTACTGCGAAATAAAAATAATCTTATCTAATGACAATATTATAACATCGTATCTATAAGCCTAAACTCAACTCAACAGGCTGATGATAATAATAAAATTGTCATGATGAGCGTGTTGAGTTGAGTATAGGCCTCCTCACGTATACACCAAGTTTCTTCATTAAGTAAATGGCATTAGTAAAGAGTTCCGTGGCCTAGTGGTTTCATACTCGCTTCTCACGCCAGAGATGTGGGTTTAAATCTTTGAGTAATAATGTATAAATACTAGAGACGCTAGCTCGAACAAAATATGTGCCCGACCTCTTGACGAGAGCGGGCGTGTCAGTTGTCATAGATAACAATCTTTGCGCTCAGATGCGATATGCCGAAGACGTACAGTCGCCTTTGCCCAAAAGTATACCTATCGAGTGAATCCTGCCTATACTGGTGGCATACTTTTAAGCGCAGGCGACCTATAATGTGTATTTGGGCATAAAATAAAAGAGAATATGAACTTATCCAATATTTTAATGGGTTTTTTTTTCATTGGTTGTGATGTTGTAAGTAAGTTTAATAAATAAATTGACAGTTCTTTATATTTTCGTCAGATGATAATTATCATTAATTAATTGCGGTAGTAAAACATGAGCGGTATTTCTGCGCAAGGGTCTGCCTATCACTGCTATGAAATTTATCCTTATAATCTTGGGCTTACTGGAAGAAATCTCTTGTTAGAGATAAGCTTGCCTTTATAAATGACTTTTCTATAAGTTTGTCATGTGAATTTTCATGTGCAATTGAAATTTACAAAATATACGACGTGCATAACACGTTGGTATTCGGAAATGACACATCTGCATGTAAAAATCTTGTTACTCTTTGATTTTCAAAGAGAAAACACGGCTGTCGAATTGTTGATTTTTGTAATTCACCAAATATTATTGAAAATGCGTATTTTACTGATAATACAGGGTAATTAATATGAAAAGTTATTTTTTGGTCTGTACGGTGTAGTTTTTACAGTACCGCAGAGCACATGACGGCATTATTTAGTTTCTTACTCTCGCACCAAAAGCGTCACGGCTCGGCAAGCGCTTGACACAGACTGAATTGGTGTTGAGTGAATTCACTCTACTTATAGCTGCAAGAAATTAAGTTTCCCTCTTCTTCATAGTCATCTCACGCACCCCTTCTGGGGCGTGGGGAGTCGGGGTCAGGTCGACGGACCTCTTCCCGAAGAATCGCCTCTGTCCACTCCTGTGGACAGGTCATCGGATGGCCCCTGCGGGCGGTGGTCTTCTTGTGGCGCTGGTGTGCAGTGGGTGATCGCCGGCTAGGCAACCAGGTCGCGTGGCAGGCGGCGGCGGTCGGGCGGGCGCGCGTGGTGCGGCGCCAGTTCGGCGATGTGCGGAAGGTGTGATGCATCCGCACGCGCGAACATGCCCTTCGCCAGCCTCTGGACAAACTGGTCCACGGTTTCCCATCTTAGGTCCCTCTGGATTGTCGCGTTCCTCACGTAGCGGGGGGCGCCGACGATGGTACGCAGAGAGAGGTTCTCTGAAATAATTAATTAAGTTTGCGCGCCTACTCTAGTATTTATACATTATTACTCAAAGGTTTAAATCTGTTTTTAAATGTACAAATGAGATAAGTAATGTATCTTATGCATTATACGAACATGAAAAACAGTGTTCCGACCAACGTTGATGGAAAAATCGTGAGGAAACCCTGAATCTTCATAGCTGCGGCGATGGGCTAGCACCCTGTCACACAAAATGGACGGCCTATCGAATAAATGGTTAACTGCTTTGCTTGCTACACGGGTTGAGTGATTGTTTCAGCGCGGGATTACGAGCCAGAGGATCGCTCTCCCGTGCAGTATGAGAGGAGCGCACGAGACGACCACGCACAAGACATCGGTGAGTTAATCACTACATCGTAATACTACGAGTACTTACGAATTTCGATGCCAAGTTTGTCTGAGGAATTTTTACCTGTGAAATGTCAGAAAAGCTATCTGTCTTTTTATCTGGGGATTGAAAAATCGTCCCTTAAGGTACAGCACAATTACTTTAACGTTACCGCTCGACACTTCTCGGTTTCAGTCGCTGAAAGTGATCAAGATGTCCTGGAAACTTGAAATTTGGCATAAATGTGTATCATGAAGTGTATACGTGGGGCGCACTGTAAGTTTCCGGAATGAATATGAAAAAATACTATTAAAGGTACAAAATTAATTTATTGTTTTTCAAAATAATCTCCCTTGGCGTCTATGCACTTTTTCATTCGATGAAACCAGTTTTGAAAACTTTTGTGCCACTCCTCTGTGGTGACCTCTGAAACGTGTTTTTCATACTCCTCGACAGCCTCTTCTGGTGATGAAAATCGTTGACCGCGTAATTGGTTCTTAATTTTTGGGAACAGAAAAAAGTCACAAGGTGCCAGGTCGGGACTGTATGCAGGATGACTCATGAGTTCTACATTTATCGCCTTCAAAAAGGCGTTTGTCTGTCTGGCCGTGTGAGAACTAGCATTGTCGTGGTGCAGGATGATACGGCGTTTACGGTTATTTTTACGGAGTTCGTCAATAACTTCCGGCAAACAAATGGTCGTGTACCAGTCACTATTCACTGTACGACGATTCTCTAAAGCAACAGTAGCCACGTGTCCAGTTTTATTAAAAAAAGAAGCAATCATCCGCTTAGATGCACTTTTCACGCGCGCCACTTTGGTTGGTTTCGGCTCATCTTGAAAGACCCATACGCTCGATTGCTGCTTTGTTTTGGGATCGTAGCAATAAATCCATGTTTAGTCACCTGTTACTATGTCCCACACCAAATTTGACGCACCTTCGTTGAATCTGGTAAGCATGGCACTGCACCAAGTGACGCGGTCCGTTTTTTGAGCCTCGGTCAAGTTGTGTGGGATCCACCGCGAGCACAGCTTTCTCACACCCAAATGTTTGTGTAGGATTAATTGTATTTGACTCATGCCTATTTCTAAGGATGCGCGAATTTCATGGTAGGTCACATGCCTGTCTGTTTCAATCATACGGCGCACAGCATCGATGTTTTTGTTGGTCACAGCGGTGGACGGCCGACCATCGCGAGATTCGTCACTGAGATTGATACGACCACGCTTGAATTCTGCAAACCAGCTATAAACAGTTGTCTTGCATGGTGCTTCATTGCCAAAAGCTGTTTCAAGCCGAGCGATGCTCTGTTGAGCTGTCAAATTACACTTAAAATCGTAGAAAATCATGCTACGAAAATTTTCCCGAGTTAAATCCATGTTGATGCAGACACACAATTTTTTAAATGGCGCCACAAGGTAAAAACAAAAGGCAGTCAGATCAAACAAACTGCATTCTACAGCCAAAGAGTTTTCAAATGTTGCAATTAATTTTTAAATATTGTTTATGTAAGTGGCCAGTTCCGGAAACTTACAGTGCGCCCTATGTACTAAGGTTTTTTTTTAAAACAGTTGATCGATTTACGATGGATTATACTCCGCCGTCAGCCTAAGCACCCAGCATATATTGCAGATTTTGGCTTTCTAGCAGAGTGCGTCTTTTTGTACAGAGTGGTCTGAACTCTCGTATTGTTGGTAGGATGTAGGTAGAGTTACGTTCTACTTCATCTATTATCGTCAATGAGCCCACACTCATCCATTGCTAGTTATAATAAAGCCCTCTCCTACAATATGTATGAAATTTTGATGAAAGTGTGAGGACTTTCTATAGCCAGCTCAATGAAATTATTAAGAAACATACACCCCTGAGCAAGTCCAAAGGTTATAACTTCCCCATATGGTACAGCCCGGCACTAAAAAACTGTCTAGAGGAGAAGAATAGATTCCACCGTCAGTTTAAAATGTATGGGAACCCCAGGGATTACGATACATTTTCTCTACAACGTGCTCGATGTAAAAGGCTTACGACATCATGTTACCGTAATTTCGTGTCTTCTGTTGAGGATTCTCTGGATAATGACATAAAGGGTTTCTGGAGGTTCATTAATAGTAAAAAAGGACATGTCTCTATACTGTCAACTACTGCCAGCAATCATCATCGGACGGAGTTGGTATATGCGAGCTTTTCTCAAAATATTTCGGTTCTGTTTTGGTTCAGGATGACTACTCAGTTAGTAATCTAACTAGAGACTTCAGACGTCTGTCGTATGATCCGGGCAGTTGCTTGGCAAATATAGAGATTAAGAGAGAAGACGTTCTACTTAAAATTAAACAACTTGACTCGAACAAAGGGGCAGGGCCAGACGGTATTCCAATATCGTTTATAAAAATGTGCGAAGAGGAACTCAGTCTCCCTCTTGTCATATTATACAATAGATCTCTCCAAACGGGAATATTCCCGACCGTCTGGAAAACAGCTCACATTTTCCCAGTGCTAAAGTCAGATGACAAATCAAACTGCGAAAATTACAGACCGATAAGTATCTTATCATGTATTGCGAAACTATTTGAGTCTCTCGTCTATGGATATATTTTCTGCCAGGTTAAACCCTTTCTTTCTGATAAACAACATGGTTTTATTAAAGGTAGATCTACAATCAGCAATCTGTTGGAGTATAAACATTTCCTATGCTCATTTTTTGCCGTCGGTGGTCAAGTAGATGCAGTGTACACAGATTTTAGTAAAGCATTCGATAAAGTGAACCACACAATTCTTTGTCATAAAGTATCCGCCCTCGGTATACATGGAAGTTTGCTACGTTGGATCAATTAATATCTGCAAAACAGAAGTCAACTTGTTGCCATAAAAGGGTTCATATCATCACCTACGTCAGTCACATCAGGAGTACCACAAGGCTCCCATTTGGGTCCGTTATTATTTATTATATTTATAAATGATCTAATCAATAAAATGTCGAGCCACTGTCTTTTATATGCCGATGATCTTAAGGTGTTTTCTAAAATTAATAATGTTAATGACTGTATTACATTACAAAATGACCTAAAATGCCTAAGCGAATGGTGTTCTGTCAATAAATGTGTCTCAATGTGAGCAAGTGCTATGTCATCTCTTTCACTAAAAAACATCACAAAATTATTTACACATACACATTAGATGGCATAGCCTTAGATCGCAAGACTGTCGCTAGTGACCTTGGCGTGCTTTTCGACGCGGAGTTATCTTTCAGACAGCATTATGAACACATAACTAAAAGGTCCCGTCAACTTCTTGGTTTCATAATAAGAAACATGAAGGACTTCAAAAAACCCGGTAGTATTATTTATCTATTTCAGGCTCTTGTGAGAAGTATTTTGGAATACGGCTGCCAAGTTTGGTCTCCCTTCTACGATGTTCATATTAATAATATTGACATAGTGCAAAACAAAATGCTTAAGATTTTGTCATACCGCTTTAATAAGAGTAACTCTCTTCTAAATTATGAACAAAGATTGAACTACTTTAAACTCACCTCCCTCGAAAACCGAAGCAAGATACTTGATCTTAAGCTTCTTCACAAAATCTTACACTCTAAAATCGATTCCCCTTTTTTGCTTTACAAACTTAATCTCAATTGCTTTACCCGTACTCGTTATTACAGACCGTTTCACCTTCACATTTACCGGAACAATATTTGTTACTATAACCCCATCTCAAGAATGTGCCGTTTGTACAACGAACTCTCCAGTGAATACCCTGATCTTGATATTTATGAACCTAGACCTTATGAATTTATTAAATTAATTAACTCTGCTCTGTCCCAGCCATCTTCAAACAATTAGAATTAGATTTCTATTCTTTTTTTATATGGTAGTTTGATAAATCATGTAATGGAATCATAAACACATTAAATTAAGTTTTACTATGTACACATAGTTTGGGCTACAGTCCAACACAAAGACCTGTATTGATGTATTATTGTCTCAAATGGCTGTATTCTGTTTTGTGTACTTATTAAATAAATAAATAAATAAATATGTATGGTCCACTTATTGAAATCGAATTACTTACAGAAGTTGTTTAAGCATGTTGGGTGCAATAGTCCCGATAGAGGAGCGATCACCTGCCTGTGGCTCAGCGGGCGTACCACCTCATCATCATAATTATATAAGCATGGAAATGCGAGTGAGGCTCTGCGAATCTTTAGTGTTGTCCAAGATTTATTATGGCTTATTGGCGTATGGTCCCTGTTTATACAAACGCACTGAGAGACTAATTCAACGAGTACAGAATGCTTGCGCTCGATATTGTTTTAATATCCCTCCGCGTACTCATGTCACACAGTTCTTGAATGTCGTTAACATCCTTAAAATAAAGCCAAGGCCCAACACCTCTACTTTGCCACCCTTCTGTTTGGTATTGTGATAACAGGGAAGCCAGAATATCTTTTTGAGAAGCTAACTTGGAGGCATTCGCGTCATCAGAACCAACACTACCATCCTTCCTGTCCCCCCCCCCCCCCCCCCCCCCCGCCATGGAATTGCGGCGTTTCGTGGCAGCCGATATCTTGCCCCTAAATGTTGGAATGACTTCCCTCCTCCGCATCGAGCGATGAAAACTAAATCCACATTTAAAAAACAAGACCGAGCCCAACTGTTAGTAAAACAAAAGCAAAATATGTGAGACTGTTCAGTGGGGACCCCACATAGAAAAATTGGCTGGTAAATTAATTTCTGCGGCTTACGCTGTTAGGAACATCAGACAAAGCACGGAAGTGGCTACATCTAGGCTAGTATATTTTAGTTACTTTCATAATGTCATGTCCTAGGGTATCTTATATCTTGTTGTTGTAGCGGATATTCAAACTATTTTTATTTTACAGAAATGAGCTATTCGAGCAATTTATAATATAAAACGTACAGACTCCTTAAGAGAGCTTTTTAAAGAAATTGACATACTAACTGTAGCTAGTCAATTTATTTTCGAAAATATAATGTATTGTACGCAAGAACCTTACAAAATTTCCCAAACTTAGCGATAGCTGTAATTTTAACCTTAGAAATAATCACAGACTACTTGCGCCCCAGTTTAGACTCGCGAAGGTTAGCAATTCTTTCAAGGCTCAACGCATTCTCTACTACAACAAGATACCTCTGGAGATCTTGAAATTGCCATTTGAGCAATTTAAAAACCATGTTAAAGCGACTTTGTCGAAAAAGGGATATTACAATGTTCAAGATTACTTAAATGATGGGTCTGTATGGGGTTAATCTGGCTCAACACAGACCTTTTTGTTGATAATTTTGTAATTATTTATTCCTGCTTATTAATTATGATAATGACTAAATATTATATTTTGTATTAGTTAAGCATAAGCATTTTTTTAAAAGAGATCTAAATATCTATCTGTGGGAGTTTCTACGCCCTTCTTCTCCCACAGTGGTCCAATGTAGAGAAGTGGCATAAAATGACGATTGCTAAGTATATGTAAATATCTACAGTAATAAAGACATTTGGAATTTTGGAATTTTGGACTGCGACGACGCTATATACCGCGATTACCTTTTGATTTTCCATCTGACATTGATCCGAACATAGTACAGAATCGAGGAATTTGACCCATGATATTTTAACTATAATGTTAGCTAAATCATCCATTATTAATTATAACTAGTGGCCCTGTGGGTGGTAGACCTGTGAACCAATTTATAGGTAAGTATTTTAGATTCAATCAAAATCAAAAAGTAAAGTAGCCGCACCAATAACTTTGTAAACCACATTTTGCGATTTAAAAGACAATCTATTGATTTTTCACGAAAATAGTTATAGCCTGTGTCACTCACTCTCATGGTCTGTATAGATTCTCTTTACCGTCTCCTACTTCGAGGAGTCCAAACTTGTTATGTTTTGAAAATATTTCTTGGATTTTTAGAAAACAGACGGCCCAAAGGTAATGGTGTGGTGTATTTTTAGAACCGGCTCATAAAGCCCTTTAATTTAATTGCCTGAAAAAAATAATTGAGAAAAGCACTCAACAAAAAAATACTTTCGAAATAATTCAAGGAACACGTGTGCTGTGATGATCGCTTGAAAACTGTGGCCCCTAGACCGGAACTGACAGACACCCTATGGGTGTCTTAGAGTCAGAAGAAAGAAAAATCGGCCTCCTATCTTGTCGAAATAGAGCCATGCGCTCGCTTGGTCAATTATAACCTATTATTTCTATAAATAGATATGTATCTAACACTATCACACTTGATTTACATACATTTATTTAGGCATCTCATTTAACACACACCAACATTATTTACACTGGCCACCTGGTGGCATACAAAACATTGACACGAACTTTGTAATCTTGGGTTAGGACAGAAAACCAGCGTCGCAGATCTCTGCGACACAGGAATCTTCCTGTGGCATTATCCTAAGTCTGGGCCCTTTTGCTGTCGCGGCATGCACGCGCGCACATAGCGACGACGACGCCACTCTTGACGCCCACTTTATTATCGACTTTTTTATCCTGTGCGTGTGTGCTGATACAGTACATAAACGTATATCCTATTCTATTACATTCTATTCTATTCTACAGAAGATTTCCCCAAGATAGCCCTACCACTTCAAGACTTGGCAGCCGCCCTCAAAGACCTCGACAATCACCAGCACTTGCATTCCAAAATGGATTTACGAAGCAAGTCCTTACCCAGACCTGCAAAGAAGTCAGACTACGGTCCAATGAGGGACGTGACCAATACGAGACATTACGACGTGGAAGACAAGGATAGCAATGTTTTTGAGATGCACGACCTTCATGATGTGGATTACGAAAACTTCAAAGAGAGGAAGGCTTTAGAGGAGCGAGATGAGAGGAGGGAAAGAAGGGGTGTTGGGGTCGGCGAATATGAGTACGAGCCGCCCTCTAGGGATCAGGGGTATGACCCTGAGGATGAAGACTTTGAATTTGATACCCCTCGGCATAGGAGGACCTGGGATGACAGGAGGTATGTATGAGTCTGTATGCGAAACTTGAGTGTGCCTAAAATGCATATGAAAAAGCGTGGGCGATAGTAGTTAATGTGACTGATACGTAATGCCTCATTATGTGCAGTAACATACACTACAGTTTAGTCATTTTAATAGTTAACATTTGACGTCTGTCAGTTTTATCTTCATAGTGAGGTGACCTGCTTAAAAACATCGATTAAAATGAATGAATCGATACGGACTTGAAACATATGAGGAGCAGTTTGGAAAAACAGCCAATCTCAAAAATAAAATAAAAAATGATTTTATCTCAAAATGGTTAGCTTCATACTTTCCATACAAGATTAATGTCTCCTACAAAATTAAGCTAAACTGACATTGGCTAATGTTCCAAACAAACCCTCATATGTGAATTTTTAAAATCATCAGGTGAATCCCTGTCCCATTATTATTTTTTCTTTCGTAAATATAACATAAAACGCACAAATACATAATAATAATAATGATAATAATAATAATAATAATAATACTTTGAACACCATTTACACACATTGATCTAGCCCCAAACTAGGATTCCCTGTATCTTGGGTACTAGACAACGACACACATACTTATATAGATAAATATTATACAAAGATAGATAAACAACCATGACTAGGGTACAAACATCCGTTCTCCTCAAACAAATATTTGCCCCCACCGGGACTCGAACCCGGGACCCTTGGCTTCGTAGGCAGCGTCACTGCCGACTCGGCCATCCGGGTCGTCATAATATAAAAAGAAGTACATAATTTGACAAAAAAATGCATTTATTCAGTTGAACTATTAGAACTGTTATTAGTACTGTCATCTTCGGTGATATTTCTTCACAAGTAATCATTGCATTCGATTCTACTTCTCAACTTTCGATTTTTAGAATAACATCCCCAGTGTTTAAAAAGAAAAAGTGTTAACTGACGCAACATTGTAACGACGTTCAGTTCTTTAGATCAGAAATTGTTTATTATGTTTAGAATGGCTTATTAGTGAAAGTAAATAGTAAAGTTACTCGTATCGGTCATTATTACAATAAATATGTAATCGTAATTTAAAAAAAGTTAAGCAATTGTGCAGTTCTAACAAAACAAAAACAAATATTATTTTATGCCCGCCGTTACAAGGTTACGTTGTTGAATTTTGATCAGACGTCAAATATTACGTATTAAAATGACCCGACTGTAGTTTATCTGCACAAATATCATAAGCTCTCTTTGATGTGTTCAGAAACCGCATGTTCGACCGGCATTGTGGCATTGATCATTGCTCTGCACTTGTTTAGCTTGTTCGGTAGTACAACTTCACAGACAAACTAGGGGCGGCACGCAGGCAGGCGTCGGCGTTCGAAATTTGAGTGTCATAATATGCCAATATATTAATACATTATGGTATAATGAATCATCTCTACATTCAGAGAAGAAATGAGTTTTTACCAAGTAATATATCATTATGCTGGTCGTAACGTGCGGTTTATCTCCACAAGAAAACCCTCTTTACTGCGTCCAAAAACCGCACGTTATGACCAGCATAATGATATACTACTTGGTAAAAACTCATTTCTTATCTGATTTCGACATATTATTACATTCAAATTTCAAACGCCGCCGACGGCTGGGTGCCGCCCCTAGTTTGTCTGTGAAGTTGGCACTATTGAACAAGCTAAACAAGTACAGAGCAATGATCAATGCCACAATGCCAGTCAAACATGCGGTTCCTGAACACATCAAAGAGAGCTTATGATATTTGTGTAGATAAACTAGTGTAAGGAACTGTACATAATTAGGCATTAAAACTCTCGCGTGATATTAATTTTTTATGCCCTTCATTACGTACCAGTCACATAAACTACTACTATAATACGTGTGTAGATAAACATTATTTTCTGATTGGTTTACGTCTCCAGAAAGGAGCGCGGTCGCTCTATGTACGAGCGCGACCGGGAGGACCTGGGCGGATCACGTGGGCAGCGCGCGCGCAGTGCAGTGTATGACTACGCACACCGCTGGGACGACCGCCACGAGAGGGAGCGAGACAAAAGATGGCCCGACCCTGAGGAGGGAAGGGGACGGCGACTGCGCAGGCTGCAGACCATCGATGATAGCAGACCTGGGTATAATTCCAGATATGTAAGTATCATAGAACTGGGCTAGCCTTCTTAAATGCCAAAAGGAGCACCGTTATATTATTTGCTGAACGCGGGCCCTTAATACTCCGTATGGCAAAACGTATGACGTTCTGTATGTAAAGTTGAGCCAAGCTTAGCATTTGACAGATGTCAACAGTAGGTACTGAGATATGCGACATTCTCCGTCTCCTTCTTTCGTATTTCTATACGAAAGAAGGAGAAGGATTTTCAAATGAAGGGAGACTGACGCATAGCTCAGTCCCTTACTGTTAACATCTGTCAACATTTGACATCTGTCAAACGCTACATCTAAGCTTGGCTCCACTGCAGTTTAACTCATTTGCAGTTTATTTTGTAGTAAATCTGAATACTTATTTCTGTTTTGCAGTCTCCATCTCCCGTAGATGATGAGTGGAGTGATGAGGAAGTTATTGTGTCGCGACGAGGGAAAGGTAAATGCAATTTATTTTATTTATTCTGGGAAAGCCAATCGTGAGGAAGGCCAGTGTGGCAACAAAACTTAACATAGCGTAAACTAAAAATATTATCATTTTCAGCGTGGAACTCAAGACAGATCAACGTGTATCCCGTGCCAGAACCTATTGCGAGAGAAGAAGTTAAGGTTTGTATTTTATGGCGAAAGGGCTGGTCTTTTGATTGCATTGCCATAGCTTGCCCTAGCCACCACTAGTAAATTGCATTTGGCACACTAACAAAATTATCTTGATATTGTGCAACATGCAATAGGATGCGTTGGACTAGGTGACCAGGACAATAAACGTTTTTTTTTTGGGTGAGAACTATATGCCCAGTAGTGACTAAAGCGGGCTCTATAATATGATTTCCTCGATCTCTTCATTTACTTCCTAAAACCATCTCATACATACATGATTATGATGATGATTATGAGGTAGGACGCCCGCTGAACAACAGGCGGGTGATCGGTCCTCTATCGTGACTATTTCTCCCAATTCCCACCTCATACATACATGCTCACGACCACGAGGTGAGCAGAGATTAAAGTGCCGTAACCATGACTCCGTCTCCAGATAAAGCCAGTCCCGATCTGGCTGTGCGTGTTTCTGGTGGCATCGTACATCGTGGCGGGCACGTTCCTCTTCAAACGCTGGGAGAGCTGGGCGTACCTCGACGCGGCTTACTTCTGCTTCATCACGCTCACCACCATCGGGTTTGGGGACTTTGTGCCGGCGCAGGTAATACTGACTTCTTCCTTTGGGCTCTAGCAGCGTAAGTTTTAGCGAGAGATCATTTCCAGGTTGACCAGGTTAGGATCTTGAGACTTTATGGAGTGCGCGAGATGTAGAATCGATAGAAACAACATCATGGACTCCTTCCCTTTGGAGAGTATGACGTTTTCTAGAGTCCACACGAAAAGCAAAGGTCCACCAGATGCTAATTGAAAATTGATCACTGACAAGTCACTAGCTTATAATTTGATAACTATTAAAACTCCTTGTAAACTAGCAATAACCTGTCGTGTTATGTCTCTTCAGGGTCAAAGCGAGCAAGCAGGCGACGCCACGACTGCGGTCCACTCCATCGCCCTCTGCTCACTATACTTACTCTTCGGTATCGCTCTCCTGGCCATGTCCTTCAACCTGGTGCAGGAGGAGGTGCGAGCCAACGTCGCCTCGCTAGCCACCAAGCTCGGCATCATCAAGTCGCAAAGGCCTGATGATGATGGTGATGAGTCTGACTACTGAACTGCCGATGAAGAGAGCAACAACCTGGATCAATCACGAAGCCAAGGCAGGACACTGCACTGAAGCGGCGCTGACAGTCGTTAAGGTTTTGAGACCGAAACCGTATCCAGTCCACTAATCAATAATTATTTTCCGTGGTTTCGTAATTCAATTCAATTCAATTCAAATATTTTTATTTCGGATAACTTAGATCCATAGGTAAATTTTTCTTTTTATACTTATAAATAAGTTAACTTAAATTACATTCGATAAAATAAAATATAATTTATTACTATTAGAAGTCTCTGAGTGTAATTGAACCATGGACGTAATAAATTATAATACGTCCTTGGATTGAACCTTACAGACAAACAAAGCAACGCCCGAGAACGAAGATTGCGGTTATTAAAACTTTGGTTTATCCACAAATATCCCACCTACGAATAATTCTGGTTTACTCGTTTATTGGATGTGATCATCGATCTGGATAGTAAATCGATGAAGCTTAGGGAGCTGTTTGATACACACAGATGGTCCATTATTATCAAGGGGTTTGCTCAGTCAGTCAATAAATTCTTCATTTTCGGTAGTTACACATTTTGTTGATAGAAATCAATGTAAAGATTTTCTATAAGATTAAAACTAAAACTCAACTGGGTTCAGCCAGTATTTTTGTAGATTCATTCGTATATTTAGTATATTTTTTATTACACATGAAAATTCACTTTACAAGTTTATAGAAAAAGACATTTACAAAGGAAAGCTTATCTCTAACAAGAGATTTCTTCCAGCAAACCTAATATGATAAGGTTAAGTTTAATAGCAATGACAGGTAGACCCTTGTGCAGATATACAAGTAAATAATATAAATAAGTGTTTTACTAAAATACTCAATTTACTAAATACAGAAGAACATTAATACCGTGTATAAAATAAATATTACAAATAAACAATATTACTGATTAAATCCCTAAGTTTACGAAAGAGAAAGATAATGCTACTTTTTACACGATTCTTGAAGATAAATACAGATGGACTGCTCCTGATGTCGCAGGGAAGCGCGTTCCACAGATATGTTGCCCTCATTCGGAAAATGTGTTCGTAAGCGACTATACTGTGAGGCGGAGTAGAGAGCATGGAGGCCGCGAGGGATCTACGAGGCGATCCTGGTAGACGGAAGGAAGTCAAAACGTTCACGCAGAAAGCTGGGATATCGAGGGTTAGTTAAGATGCAGTACAGGAAAGTGAGGATGTGAGTATCCCGACGAAGACGGATAGGTAGCCATTTTAACTCCCTGCGATACTGCCGACACTTGGTCGAACTTTCGCTGTCCGAAGATGAACTGAATCCTCAGATTTTGAAGTCGCCCGAGTTTGTTGAGTTGCTCTTCGTTAGCGCTAGCCCAATAAACATCAGCATAATCAATCAGCGGAAGGAGAAGGGATTGAGCGTGGGTAATTTTGGTCCGACTTGGCAAGAAGTTCTGAAGTCTTCTTAGTGAGTGAAAAGTTTTTGTTTTTATTTCAAATACTTGGTAATGTTTGTCTGTCTTTTATGTTTATCTATTTGTACCTACAGGCTTCAGTCTAGCCGTCTCAACAGACACGACGCATATATAACGTACCTAGTTGTTATAGTGTTATACGTCAGGATAATATCAATATCCTCTTAATCAGTTTATCAGACAAAGATGGAATTCGACGAACAATAAAGTTAATCATCGCTATAATAAACCAAATCTACTATATATGTAGATCGTGATTAAAATTTACTCTACAGGTTGTATCAGAATAGTGTTTTAGTACTGCATAATGTCATTAGTACTCAAACGAGTTTAACCCATGTTTTCAGCGAAATCTGAATGAATTCAGTTGCAAAGTGATCAACTTTACACTTAAGCAGTACTATTGGTCAATAATTAACAAAAATAATACAAACACTCGGCGTAACAAATACCTCACAACCACAGAGGAGAAGCTAGAGACATGAAAGCAGAAGTCACTGCCCGGAAACGAAGGGATTTATGTTAGCCTTACAGAATCAGAATCATAGATAGATACTCGTAACTACAGAAAACAATAATACACGACCGCACACTGGCAAGCGACATGTACAGACACTGCCACAGTAGCTCAGTAGCTTATCACAGGACCATGCAGATCACTCGCACAGTCAAACTACCAACATCGACACGACCAACTCGCAGCCATCATTCACCAACACCTCGTATTAAGATACAAATTTATCAAATAAAACACAGCTCACACAGAGTTTTAGAATCAGCAGACTTTCAACGCCATTGGGACAGAACTATGATTACTGACAAAACAATAAATTTCAACAAGCCTGACATAATTATCTACGATAAACAGAACAAAATAGTATTTCTCATAGATAGCCATACCAAATACACACAATCTTACCACGACTTTTACAGAAAAGAACATAAAATACACAGACCTTGCTATTGAAATAAAACCGCAGTGGCAAGTTCAAACTGTCAAAACCATCCCAATATAACCAGGCACACGCAGGTAATTCTTCGAAAAGCCACCATACTGAATACTTGTAAAATTGTAAGAAAATTCATGGGCAAGGACCATGACCTTTAATCTTCTTTAGAAGCCTTTGGCGTAAGCCCGAGTGACAGTAACAAACCTTTACCTCTTTAAAAAGAGTGAAATTAAAAATTCATAAGCATAACAATAATAATAATAATAATATATTTATATGACACAAAACAATTAATCACATACAAAGTTATGTGAAAATTGGATGGTTTTGTAGTTGTTTGTTTGAGGACTCTAACTACAAAAACATCTAACTAGAATACGATCTGAACAAGACCTCTAGATGCGGAGTTATTTTTATCCTCGCGTCATCACGATACCTATCTTAAGCGGTTTCAAAAAAATACAGAATGTTGTCTCTGCATAGAAAATTAAATTAGTTACGCATATTCATGGTCTGCTGAGCTGACCGTCCAAATCTATTGATTTTCTTAGTAAACATTTGTGTAAAGTAGCTAATATCAATAACAAGCCATTGATGTTCGAGACCAATGTAGTACCCATGAAAACATTAATTTGACCCGACTATTTCGTTTCTGAGGCAAGATCAGAACGATATTCTCAGTAGCTCTGTATTTGTCACAGATATCGAGAGATAGGCCCTTGGTGCTAAGCTTGTATCGGAACCAGTGTCGCCGAAAACTAAGAACACGCATACATTTACACCACTCGTACATCAATCCCTCCGCTTTTATTGGTCAGTGCAATGTCATGCACCTATCGTCCGAACACACCCACACTACCGCAGGTATACTAGCTAGTCGAGCTAGTGTTGGGACAATGCAAGGACAGCGTGTATCATCGATCGATTATAATTTATAGACACTGGTATAGACAGTCGAATACAATGCCGGGTTCTATAAATAGAATAGTAAATTGTTCGTAAATACGACATATTTATACGACATACGACATACGAGACCCTTTGCTTCTCTTCTTTTTTTCAACAGAATCCTTACAGCTAGAAAGAGAGGCAAAGAGGTTTCTGAAGGTAGAATAACTGTGAACTCTTCGGACCTGACTGAAAGCATCGGAATTTCCGATCAATACTTATAACACCCCATTATCCTTCGTCGGGCGAGGTTTTAAACAAACTTAAAATCTAAACTGCCTGTTTGGCAATCATTGGAATAACTAACAATAAACTTACGTATTATTAACTATATTAACTATATTAGTAATTGCGAAATGATAAAATCTATCGATTCAAAAACATAATTCTCCTATCACTATCCCCATCACTATATGTCGTCTCTATGTGCGTGTAACAGTTCGCCTCCGTATCACGATGCATCTTTGCTTTCGTACTTAGATAAGTGTAAAATATTCATTGCGTGTTAGCTTGGCAATAAGTAGTGAAATTAAGATACAAAACAAGCAATGTATAGTAAACTTAGCGAAAACAACATGACATTGTCACTTTAATGTCAATTCGTGACGAATTTTCCGCGAATGATTTATTTTCGTAATAATGTTTATTTCTTGTGTTTTAAGAAGAAATAATAGTTGGAATGAGACTTACAAGTGATATGTGACACCGGCGTTCTTGGAGTTCACAATCTCGCTTTTATTTTTGCACGTGAGTATTGCACAGGTCGGCATTTTCGAAAAACAACGGAAATGAATTCGTCACTGCGGTCGCCCGGTGACTACCGAGAAATTTTAATATCTAAGCTGTCGGAGCTACATTTGTTCGCACGTGCCACGCCCCTCAACCTATGTCTCGATATCTGTGGTATTTGTGTTCCACCCTGTGCATGGTGCATACTAAAGTAATGTAGGCCAATATAACGATTATAATTCACCCCAAGTCCATTCATTTAATATCATGAAGTAGACAGCTTTAGTAACCGAGTCCTTCAGTGTTACTTCCATCTGTACGTTTAGCCAATTCACTACCTAAATATTTGGGCAAATATCCAAGATCATACTTCCATCTAAATACACTTGTTAGATCTAGGTCACACCCTCAATCTTTTGGCAAAACATAGTCTGCCAATTATTGAGTGATGTCGACTTCAACTGGTCCCGGGGAGAAGACCAGGAAGGTAGACCTGGACGACATCCTGATCGAAGACATCGGTCAGTTCGGGCGCTACCAGCTTCGGAGTTTACTGCTGTGCGTGGTGCTGGTCATCTTCGGCGCCTGGTCTGCTAGCGAGTACGTCTTCACTACAGCGAGGATCCCCACCAGGTCAGTGATCAGTTTCCTATGCTAGACGCTGGGTGGAAATCTAACTCAATTTTTGGCTTAGAGCTGTCGAAAACTATTCTCGAAAGTCTCTAGCTTATATCTAGTTCACGGTATCAGGCTCTTCTTATGGTCCAATGTAATGTTTTTAAAGTTTAACCGCGTTCTGACGTTTTGGTCTATGAAAGTCCTTCAAAATTATTTATCTAATAACCCCAGGGGTTTTCCAGGGTTTTCAGGGTGTAAGCAAGATCACACCATTCTGTTCTACTATGTTTAGATGAACGCTAAAGGTTGATCACTGTATCAAGCTATCTATGCATTTATAACACGATTACCTACTTTCTAGAACTTTTCGTAATCCTAATACTTGACAATAACATGCATGCCAAGGTTTCCCAAACTCGCACAAGCGCAAATATATATATCGTAGTTTTCATGAACTGCCCGAGAAAATACAGATTGTTCTCATGAACAATCTGTATTTTCTCGGGCAATGATTGAGGGATAATCCTTCAGTAACTCAACCTGCTTAGTGGGCAGCCAGCCCGAAACCCGATCCCAACACCTTGGTCGTAGGACTTAGCAGGTTCACTTATCCCACATACATACTTTGTTTTATTTTTTGTTGTTGTTGTGTAAACTCGTTATCTTGTTTTTTTGTATGGATTGCCCTGTTTCGTAATTGTCATTTTATGTGTTCTCAATTTTTTTTTGTATGCTGTGAATCAGCAAATAAACAAATGAAATGAATTGAATAAACAAGTTGATAAAAGTTGTTTGCATGGAATGGTTTTTGTTGGAATTGTCAGATATCTTCTTATGACAACCGCAGTATAGCTAGCACGAGTTTGTTGTGCCCCTCGGCGCACAATTGATGTTTGCCATTTGTAGGAGTTTGGTAGACCTTGTCAAGCATGTACATTTAGAATAACTTTCTTAACAGATGTCTGATCCCGCAATGCGACTCCCCCGACCCCGACTTCTACCCCCCCTGGATCCTGAACACCGTGAACGGCTCCAGCACGTCCTCGTTCGACGCTTGCGAGCGCTTTCCGAATGTCACCAGCGTCTTCAACGAGACCTGCCCGTCCAGTCTGTTCGATCAGACGAGGACAGTCTACTGTGAAGACTATGTATACGAGGACATGCATTCTGTGGTCTATGATGTAAGAATGCATTTTTAATTAGTCGTTTAGATTTTGCTCATTAATTGCTTGAAAGAGGGGATAGGCCTTGCTTGACACGAAATTTAGTAGAAGCAAGGCCATTAGGCCTTTAGCAAGCATTATTATTATTAGGCAAGCATTAGCTTGACACGAAATTTAGTAGAATCAGTGCGAGTTGGTGGATGGTATGGGCTAGTGACTAGAGACTTACCCATCAGATCTCTATGCTCATACTTACACGAAACTACTGAGAAACTGATCTCTTATCACCGAGTCTCTAAATATTTATTTTGTATCAAATGATGAATAACGATGCCCTTTTAACACATTATTTCAATATTCCTCAGTACCGGCTGGCCTGCCAGGACTGGCGGCGCTCGCTCATCGGCACTGTGCGTACGCTCGGCGTGCTGACCGCGCTGCCGATCACTGGCTTCGTCTCGGATACGTGGGGCCGCAAGGTGGCGCTGGCCATTAACGCCTTCAACACCGCCTGGATGGGAATCGCGCGCTACTGGGCAGATACTTACATAGGGTTCATGATGTCAGAGTTCTTTGAGGCCATGTTCGGATCGGGGGGATTCACTTGCGCTTATATTTTGTGTGAGTTGGTTTCTTACAATTTGTTTCTATCTATTTAAGAGTAAAAAAGGAAAACTCTACGGTAAGATATATCGGGCTGAAAAAGGTCTGCATGACAGTATTGTTGATGAATTCTCTCTAGATAATTATAAAATGTTGAAGACCCAATAAAACCAATAAATACGTTGATTAAACATCATTAAATTTATACTGTGTATTTTCATATCAACGTCGTTAAATTGCACAATAATAAAAAAACATGGTAATAAATAAAATATTGGCAATTTTCAGTGATGGAGCTGGTAGGTCCAAAGTACAGAACGGCGGCTGGAGCAGCCATGAATACCTGCTTCTCAATAGGTCAGGTTACACTGGGTCTGATCGCATGGGCGGTACCCAACTGGCGTGACTTGACTCTAGCCCTCTATGTACCTCAACTAATCACCATCAGCTACTTCTGGATTATGAGCGAATCCATCAGATGGCTCATGAGCAAGGGACGATACGAGGAGTCTGAAAAAGTACTCAAGAAAGTAGCTCGAGTTAATAGAAAGGAACTATCTGAGAAGTCTTTGAAAGGTCTTCGGGATAGCGCGGAACAGGAAAAGAAACGGGAAGAGTTAGAAATAATGGAGAAAACTCAGCAACCATGGCTTGTAGTGTTAGTGTTCCGACACAAAGCTATACTACTGAGATGCCTGATATCACCTATATGGTGGGTGACCACGACCTTCGTCTACTACGGGCTGTCCATCAACGCAGTGAACATGTCCGGAAACCGCTACCTGAACTACGTGGCTGTATCCGCTGTGGAGATTCCCGGCTACTGGACCGCATACTACTTCATCAACGTGATTGGGAGGAAACCGGTGCTGATTGCGGCCTTTTGGACTTGCGCCGCCTGTCAGATTGGATTTATATTGCTGCCTTCATGTGAGTCCCCTAACTGTAACTACTATAACAGTATAATATTTTATCACTGCATCATCGATAAGCGTTTCTCTTTGATCTGTGTCATCTCTGTATGTGTAAGTCGATACATTAAACCTTACCGGTACTGTAGTAGTTTGTGATGATGAGTAAATTGACTTCTGCTTCTTCTGAAGCATGTCGAGACGATTGTGTTTAGGTTCTTTGACATATAACATAACATAACATCATGTGATTTTGTACAAACCGGTTTCTAGGTATCCAATAGGCTATAAAAGCATTTCAATCAAAATATCATTCCTATTTGTCATACTCCCACGTATTCCAACCAAACACCATATGGACTAAATGAAAGATTTTATCTCCGCTGATAATGACTTCAAGTGTATTCCAGTGTGGGACCACATCCTGTAAACTAAATAGATACTTTTACCTATATTTAACAGGTGTCTTTATTTCCAGCGCTATACGGAGCGTCTCTCACGCTGTATCTGATCGGCAAGTACGCGATCGCCGTGGTGATGACGGCAGTATACGTGTACACGGCAGAGCTCTACCCGACGCGGCACCGCCATAGTCTGTTCGCCTTCTCCTCTATGATAGGCCGCGTCGGCGCCATGGTGGCGCCACTTACACCTGCACTTGTAAGTTGTTGTCACTAGAGCTTTACGCAGAAGCGTAGAAAGCTTTAGAGAGCTTTCCCATCAGCTCTGAACGCAATAGTAATAGGCTAAGAGATAGGTTCAAGCATGACCTTAAGACTAGGTACTGTAGAACAACGTCCTATAGTAGAAGTACTAGTAATATGGCAGTCTGCGTTTATATAAAGCTACCGTCAAATATAAAGCTTCTCTCGGGTGATCAGTTTCTGAAGGCCTTGAAGCAGTACTTACTGCTTATGTGTCCTTATACGTTGACTGAGTTTTATGAATACGGCAAATTATTGTCTTAGAAAGTAGGTATTTACTGTTTTACGGATTAGACTTTTTATTTTATTATTTTTCATACTTTTGACTAGCGACATAAATATTAACTCAAAATAACAATTCAATTCAATTCTAATCCAATAAAATAATGTTTTTATAAAATTATTTAAGATTATGTATTTTTTTGTTTTTCCAAGCGGAAAATACTATTATCTAATTTTCTCTAATGTTAATCTAATTTGCTTAATCTAATTTAATTCTATTGATAATTATGATTATTAAATTGCCATGCCGCCATTGGTAAAATTACATTAGCACATTATATTATATTACTTAAGATCTGTAACAAATACTGTAATTTATCGCATCAAAATGAAATGAAATGAAAATGAAATAAAACACTGCCCTATCAAAAAGTCGGCACCACCCTCACTTGATCGTACTGTGTTGTTCAGGCGCAGGAGGTATGGGAGCATCTCCCCTTCGCGTTGTTCGGCGGGTTCTCCCTGGTCTCCGGGTGCCTGATGTTCCTCACGCCGGAGACACTCGGCTGCCAGCTGCCCGACACCATGGAGCAGGCTGACCAGCTTGGCACTAAGAAGAAAGAGACTGCCTGACCCAACCAGTGACCACAGTCTACCCAGTCAAAAATTATCAATAGACATCTCTTTTCAAGGGTATTAGGGCTTAGGGCCGACATGATCGATGCCTCCCCCATTCATGTTGCATTGAAAGAGCAATATTACGAGATTATAAAGGAGAACAATTTAATTGACGACCCAAAATATTTTTTTCCTACCCAAAATGGGTACTTGCTTCCCAAAATGGGTAAATGATCATCAAAAGTTGCAGAAAATATCAGGGCAAAATACTGCGGTAGCTTAGGTGAAGGGTAAAAGGGGTGAGCGAAGCGAAGCCCCCTTTAACCGTCGTATTAGGTTTTACATGTATGTAAGAACAACAAAAATACTTAAAACATAAACTTAAGTACAGAAAACTTGAAAAGACGTTTGGTAGTCATTTATCCAAACACTATTTGGTGGTCGTTTACTAATTCTGGCGGTCGTTTCGTATTTATTGGTAGTAAAATAGGTGCGTTTTTGTGATCGATTAAACATAAGCCATTATAAAGTTGGAAAGCACCGTGATCAATATGCGACATGACCATGTGCTGCTTTTCAACGAACGAGCAAGGTACAATAACAGTGAAAATAATCAAAAGTTTCTTAATCAGAGTCCAGGTAAATATTGTTTATATTTGTTGGTGGAATAATTAAATAATGGATGTAATTCAGAGTGATGAGATGAATATGCAGTTAACAGCACAAGCATGTGAGTGCAAGAAATGTGAATGGTTGTCCTATAATCGTCAAATACAGTGTACCTACTTAAGTGAGTAAGTTTTGTAAATATGACAAGGTAGACTTAATTTTAATTCGAATACAAGTGTGCAAAACAGTGCCTTTGCCGCGTGTTATGGGAATTATGACATAACGTACGTTTTGTTTTTATTAAGATGTATATGTATACTATTTATGTGATTATAAATCAACAATACCTCATGTTAGGTAGGTTCCTGATGTTTATTATATTAAATTATCTTTGGTATCACCACAGAATATTTAAAATGTTCTGTGGGTATCACTGTGTTTGTCTAATAGGTACCTACACCCGCGATTCATTCGCTTACCACACGAGGTCTTCGGAACTGTGGTTTTGAATTGAGTCGGATACCTATGCAGATTCCGGACCGATTAGGTTGTAAGTTTAAAACCTTTATCTAACTATCGAATTGGTCTGACAAGACGAGTCTGGAGAATGGTGGAGAAATTAACTGACATAGTGTTGTTTGCTGATGATACTTCACTGGTCTTCAAAATTGAAAGAAAAAAAGGAGAATTTGATGATGTTAATGGTGTATTGTCTTTAACCTTGAATTGGTTCACAGTTAATAATTTATTGTTAAACGCTGGTAAAACCAAGTGTATCAAATTCTCACTTCCAAATGTCAGGCAAGTTGAGACCAGTTTAGTGTTAGACAACAGCACGTTAGAATTAGTAAATGATACGAAGTTTCTTGGAATAACCATTGATAGCAAATTGCAGTGGGGACCCCACATAGATAAATTGGCTGGTAAATTAAGTTCTGCGGCTTACGCTGTTAGGAACATCAGACAAAGCACGGATGTGGCTACATCTAGGCTAGTATATTTTAGTTACTTTCATAGTGTGATGTCCTATGGTATCTTGTTGTGGGGGAAAGCAGCGGATATTCAAACTATTTTTATTTTACAGAAAAGAGCTATTCGAGCAATTTATAATTTAAAACGAACAGACTCCTTAAGAGAGCTCTTTAGAGAAATTGACATACTAACAGTAGCCAGTCAATTCATTTTCGAAAATATAATGTATGTACGCAAGAACCTTACAACATTTTCCAAACTTAGCGATAGCTGTAATGTTTACCTAAGAAATAATCACAGACTATGTGCGCCCCGTTTTAGACTCGCGAAGGTTAGCAATTCTTTCAAGGGTCAGTGCATTCTCTACTACAATAAGATACCTCTGGAGATTTTGAAATTGCCATTTGAGCAATTTAAAAAGCATGTTAAAGCGACTTTGTCGATATAGATATCTAAAGTTTTTTGACGCCTGAGCTAGGCCACCATCTCTCTCTCGCCCATTACATGTATGATCTCTCTTGCTCCCATGCGCCGCTACCCCCCCCCCCCCCTCCACGCGGCACTCAGGCGCCAAGAAACTTGGCGTCAAGTACAACTAAATACTCTGCATCAAAGAAAATTCTAAATCTAAATGCCTAAAAACCGGTCGGTCCTACCGTCTCAGATCCGCAATCTATTTAAAAAGAGTATATGTCATAGTCAAAGGTCGATATGCAGTGCCTTCCCGGAATTAAAGTTGTGTCAAGATAATAGGTGCACTGGGCCAAACTAAATTCAACCTTATTACGTCAGTGACAGAGACGCTGTCAGTGCACCTATTATCTTGATCCGACTTTAATTTATCCTGTTTGGCCAAAGCCTTCGGGCAAACCCCGAAATAAATTGCAATTTCAACCTTTAAAGTATTTTATCTACACACGTATCATAAACCCTCTTTACTGCGTTCAAAAACCGCACGTTACGATCCGCATTATGTTAAACTACTTGGTAAAAACTCGTTTCGTATCTGGAAAACTACACATTATGGTCATTATGTGTAGTTTTTCTACATATAATGACATTCAAATTTAGAACGCCGACGCCCGCCTGCATGCCGCCCCTAGTTTGTCTGTGAAGTTGGTACTAAAATTCAAATTTCGAACGCCGACGCCCGAAGTTGGTGCTACAGAACAAGCTAAACAACTGCAGAGCCACAATGCCGGTCAAACATGCGGTTCCTGAACACATCAAAGAGAGCTTATGATATGTGTGTAGATAAACTAGTATATGTAACTGTACATAATTAGGCATTATGCAGCAGTCACATAAACTACTATTATCTACACAAGTATCATAAATCCTCTTTACTGCGTTCAAAAACCGCACGTTACGATCAGCATTATGTTAAACTACTTGGTAAAAACTCGTTTCGTATCTGGAAAACTACACAAAATGGTCATTATGTGTAGTTTTTCTACATATAATGACATTCAAATTTAGAACGCCGACGCCCACCCGCGTGCCGTCCCTAGTTTGTCTGTGAAGTTGGTACTGACATTCAAATTTCGAACGCCGATGCCCACCTGCGTGAAGTTGGTACTAAAGAACAAGCTAAACAATTGCAGAACCACAATGCCGGTCAAACATGCGGTTCCTGAACACATCAAAGAGAGCTTATGATATGTGTGTAGATAAATTAGTGTATGTAACTGTACATAATTAGGCATTATGCAGCAGTCACATAAACTAGTATTTAATCAAACCTAGAAGTTCCTAACTTTTCAGTCGAACATCAAAAGATGATGAATTTTCCGAAATAATATTTTCCTTGATTTATTTTTTCTATTCATGTTTTTTCCCCACGATTTATTTTTTCTTGACGGCGCGGCAGCCATCTAGCCTTTCTTTGCACACAGATATTGAATTAGTTACATTAATGGATACGTAGAAAGTCGAGCATATATCTTAAAATAAATTACGCTTTTTAGTTAGAGCCTTTTATCTATAGAATAATGGTATAACAAAGAGACAAGAGCCATCTGTTGATGGGAAATTTCGAAGCATTGTTTTCTTGTATAATACATATAACCCAGTCCTGTAATAAACTGACTATAGTTTTGAGAATAGTACTGACAAAACTTGGAGCCGAGTCTAGCGTCACGAATAACCAACCAATTATTGTCTAAGAAATGCGAGGGTGTAGGCCGAGCCATATCCGATAATCAGTCCCACATGTATTAAAATTGCGAAACCGTAGGTCGAGCCAATCCAAACAAATAAACACCATGTCTAATAGAGGCGAGATCGTAGGCCGAGCCATGTGCTATAAATATTACTAAAATTAAGAAAAGTATGAAACCAAGTGTCAGGGATATCCATAATTGATTTGCTTTTCCGGTGAATCTTTTGTGATATACGGGTACGCGCCCCCGGCCTCCCGAGCTACCACCAACTCATACCTGTCTTCCGAGAAAGTGGTATCCTTAAATCCTACCCTCATGTTCCTACCTAAACACAACCTTTTTCTCCTCACCACCCTTTCCCCTTCCCAATCCCCTAAACTCCACCAACCCGCACTGGACCAGCGTGGTGGGTTTACGGTCCAAACCCCCCTCCCTATGAGTGTACACACACAACCCCGGCCCCAAGTTCCCGGCGCCTCCAGTGGCGACGCCGGCGACGACGGTAGCCGGACTAGCCCTGGAAGCAGGGGTGCTAAGAATCTCCGGGCGAGAGCGAGCCCCCGTCAGATGACTATGGCACACACGAAAATGGACTCCGATACATTAAACATTCTAACCTTCAATGTTCGCACTTTGATGGAAGATGCCAAACTCATAGAGTTAGACAATGCACTGGAAGATATCAAGTGGGACATTGTAGGTCTTGCAGAAACTAGAAGGTTAGGAGAGCAAACTGTCGAAAGAGACAATGGTATATTCTATCACTTCGGAGTCACCAGCGGGTTATACGGAGTTGGGTTCCTGGTGGCTAAGAAGTGGAAAGATAATATCATTGAATTTCTCAGCTACTCGGACCGGATCGCTGTCCTCAAATTTCGAGTGAGGCAGAAGCAAACTCTAACAGTGATCCAGGCTTACGCTCCGACAGCAAAGCATAGCGACGATGCAATAGAAATTTTTTATGACCTTATAAATAAGGCTTCCGATGAACACCGTGGGACTTGGAATATAGTCCTCGGTGATTTCAACGCCAAAGTCGGGATAAGTCAAGAACTGGACAACGATGATATACTTGGACCACACGGGCTGGGAAGCCGTAACGATCGTGGCACTCGTTTGATCCAGTTCGCCTTTGGACAGAGCCTCAAAATAAGTAACAGCTTCTTCTTTAAAAAGCCTCAGCGTCGCTGGACCTGGCGCTCTTTCGATGGAAAAACTAAAAATGAAATAGATTACGTACTGTCATCAGATCAATCTATAGCAAAAGATCTATCCGTTCTTAATCAATTCAAATGTAGTTCCGATCATAGACCTGTTCGTGCAAGGATATGTCTCAACACAAAAATTCTCCGTAAAAAATTATTCACCAAACAAATTAAAAAACTTAACCGCAATAACCTTACACTTAACGCAAATGCTTTTAACTTGGAACTGACGAACCAGTTTGCAAATCTCAATGTAGACATAGACGACGTAGAAATTCAATTAAAAAACAAACAAAACGCTATAAAATCTGCCAGCAATAAATTAAAACAAGATAAACTCTACTCAAACTCAAAAGTACTTTATTACTGTAGATATTTACATATACTTAGCAAACGTCATTTTTTGCCGCTTCTCTACATTGGACCACTGTGGGAGAAAAAGGGCGTAGAAACTCCCACAGATTGATTTTTAGATCTCTTTTAAAAATAGGTTGTGCTTAACTAATACAAATATGAAAAATTTAATTGTTATGATTGATAAGCAGGAATAAATAATTACAAAACTATTAACAGCAAGGTCTGTGTTGAGCCAGATTAACCCCATACAGTCCTGTCATTTAAGTAATCTTGAACATTGTAATATCCCTTTTTCGACAAAGTCGCTTTAACATGCTTTTTAAATTGCTCAAATGGCAATTTCAAAATCTCCAGAGGTATCTTATTGTAGTAGAGAATGCACTGACCCTTGAAAGAATTGCTAACCTTCGCGAGTCTAAAACGGGGCGCACATAGTCTGTGATTATTTCTTAGGTAAACATTACAGCTATCGCTAAGTTTGGAAAATGTTGTAAGGTACTTGCGTACATACATTATATTTTCGAAAATGAATTGACTGGCTACTGTTAGTATGTCAATTTCTTTAAAGAGCTCTCTTAAGGAGTCTGTTCGTTTTAAATTATAAATTGCTCGAATAGCTCTTTTCTGTAAAATAAAAATAGTTTGAATATCCGCTGCTTTCCCCCACAACAAGATACCATAGGACATCACACTATGAAAGTAACTAAAATATACTAGCCTAGATGTAGCCACATCCGTGCTTTGTCTGATGTTCCTAACAGCGTAAGCCGCAGAACTTAATTTACCAGCCAATTTATCTATGTGGGGTCCCCACTGCAATTTGCTATCAATGGTTATTCCAAGAAACTTCGTATCATTTACTAATTCTAACGTGCTGTTGTCTAACACTAAACTGGTCTCAACTTGCCTGACATTTGGAAGTGAGAATTTGATACACTTGGTTTTACCAGCGTTTAACAATAAATTATTAACTGTGAACCAATTCAAGGTTAAAGACAATACACCATTAACATCATCAAATTCTCCTTTTTGTCTTTCAATTTTGAAGACCAGTGAAGTATCATCAGCAAACAACACTATGTCAGTTAATTTCTCCACCATGAAAGGCAGATCATTAATATATACCAGGAATAAGAAAGGGCCTAATATGGAACCTTGTGGAACGCCCATTTTAACACCCGATCCATCAGATTTTACGCCGTTAGACGTTAGATAGACCCTGCAAATTCAAATTGAGTACATCAACTAAACTTCTCATAGAGGAAAGAGAATCCCTAGAGAAATGCTCCAATCAATATTACCATTTCGATAGACAAGTAAAGCATAACATCAGAAAAGACATGAGAACATTTAATACAAATTTGGTGCAAACAGCGATAGAAAATAAAACCTCGCTCCGAGTTGCCAAACAAGGAATCTCGAAATGTAAATCCTGGATTACAAGGCTTACAGACGAGAATGGTCAACAACAAGGAAGTAGAGACAAAATAATAGAAATTTGCACCAAATTCTACACAAACCTATACTCAGATATAACAAAACCAGACCATATTTCAAACATAATACACAGTTGCCCTGATTCTATCCCTTTCATAAACGCCACAGAAGTAAATTTTGCCCTCAAAAATATGAAATATAATAAAAGCCCTGGTGAAGACGGAATAACTACAGAAGTCTTAAAATTCGGAAGACCAGTATTACTATCACATATAACTAATATTTGCAACACTATTCTTTTGAAAGGAAAACTCCCTACTAAATTATGTCATTTCAACATTATTCTGCTGCATAAAAAGGGCGATAAAAGTGATGTAGGAAACTATAGACCTATCAGCCTCATATCACATATTTACAAAGTTTTTATTAAAATAATAGAAAACCGCATTGCTGGTCAGCTTGACTCTCATCAACCCCCAGAACAAGCCGGATTCCGCCCCGGCTTCTCCACCACAGATCACCTCCACACCCTTAATCAAATCATAGAGAAGAGCAATGAATTTAATAAGACCCTTTATCTTGCTTTTGTCGACTATTCCAAGGCTTTTGACAGCATTACACATTCATCGATATTTTCTGCACTCCACAATCAAAATATCCATCACACTTACATTAGCATTCTGGAAAGTATTTACCAAAATAGTACAGCCCATATAAAATTACATCTAGCCGGACGCTCATTCCCCATAGAGAGAGGCGTCAAACAGGGAGACCCGCTATCTCCGAAGCTGTTTACCTGCACCCTCGAGGAAGTCATCAAGAAGCTGGCGGTCCCGTGGGCAGACCGAGGCATTGACGTTGGTGGCAGAAGACTTACTAACCTTCGCTTCGCCGAAGATATTGTCCTGTTTGCCCCATCTGCACCCCAGCTCCAGCGTATGTTACAGGAACTCAGCAATGTAAGCCTTGAGGTTGGACTGAAGATGAATCGTTCAAAAACCCAGGCCATGACTAACAGTGTCAAACGTAGGGTCGAGGTAGATGGGCAGGAAATACATTATGTCGATGAGTACATTTACTTGGGCCAGATAGCCTCCTTCGAAAACAGGCAGGATAAAGAAATCGATAGACGCATTTCTAACGCCTGGAAGAGCTACTGGTCCATGAAGGAGCTTATGAAGGGTAACCTTCCGCTGACCCTCAAGCGCAAGCTCATCGACATGTGTATCCTGCCTATCCTAACCTACGGCGCTCAGTCATGGTCTTTGACCGAACTTCAGAAATCCAAACTCAAGGTTTGCCAGCGAGCAATGGAGCGCAGCATCCTAAGTGTTCGTAGGACGGACCGCATAAGGAACACCACACTGCGCTCCTTAACTGGCATCGCTGATGTGGGTGCACAGACCGCTAAGCTAAAGTGGAACTGGGCCGGCCACGTAAGTCGCATGCACCCAGATAGATGGGCGAAAATTGCCACTAACTGGGTGTCACAGGACGGATACCGGCGTAGAGGCAGGCCTAAACGGAGATGGCGGGACGACCTCGACAAGTTTTTGCCGGGGTGGCCGGAGGTGGCACAGACCAGGGAAGTGTGGACGAAAGAGGGGGAGGCCTTTGCCCAGCAGTGGGACACCTTAATGGCTAAATAAAAAAAATAGAGCCGACATAAGCATCACGAATAACCGACCAACTATCATAGAATTGCGAGGCCGCAGATCGAGCCAAGCCTGATATCAGTCCCATACGTAAGAAAAATGCGAGGCCGTAGGCTGAGCCAAACCAAACTAAAATACATCACATCCAACCAAGGTGCGAGGCCGTAGGCCGAGCCATGTGCCAAACAAACTTACTACATCTAAGAATAGTATGACAACAAGAGCCGAGTCAGGTGTTCCGATTACCACACCATTTGTTAGAAAAATTGGTGACCGAAGGCCGAACCAAGTTAAACTAAAACATACCACATGTAACAGAGATGCGAGGCTGCAGGCCGAGCCATGTTAAATACATTTTACTGCATCTAAGAATAGTACGACAACAAGTCAGGCAAAACAAATACCTTATCATTTGTTAGAAAAATACGAGACCAACATTACAGGGCCGAGCCAGCATAAATGAAAATATACCACATCCAACAGAGATGCAAGGCCGTAGGGCCCGCAATATTATAAAATGTTTACTGTATCTTAGAATAGTACAACAATAAGTGCAGAGTCACGCGCAACAAATACTTCAACATTTGTTAGAAAAATGCGAGGCCGAAGGCCGAGCCAAGATAGATGAAAATATACCACGTTCAACAGAGATGCGAGGCCGTAGGCCGAGCCATGTCGAAAAAACTTCCTGTATCGAAGGAAAATATGACAGCAAGAGCCGAGTCAAGATCACGAATACCCCACCATTGTTGCTAGAGAAATGCGAGCCCATAGACCGAGCCATGTCCGAAAATCCGAGGCCGAGCCAATCCAAACCAAAACACACCACGTCTAATAAAAAGAGTAGAGGCCGTAGGGAAATGACATCCCAAAAGCTATAAATCATCCAATGGTTCTGTTTGCTGATGACAGCACGGTGACATTTATCGGTAATAATTTAATTAACTTAGCTACATATGAAAATAACATTAACAATAATTTGACATGTGTAATTGAATGGCTGACTAATAACAATCTAATAATGAATCTGGAAAAAAACTAAATTAATGAAATATAAATTAGGACATGGACAGCAATATGCATTGAATATTAATTACGTATCATGGTTTTGTAAAATCTGCCTTGCGCTACGGTATCATCTTCTGGGGATTTCCCACGGGCAAGGAGGCACTTTTTAAAGAGCAAAAAAAAATGTTTTATGTCTATGTGCAAACTGATCCCAACTGATAGTTGTAAACCCTACTTCAGGAGTCTTAAAATTCTCACAATGCCATCCATATATATATATATATATACGAAACCTTGGAATTTATCATGAGTAATACGCACCTTTTTCAAAAATATTGAAAGCGGTCGTCGTGGCATTAATCTCAAAATGGAACAACACAAGTCTGCATATTATAATAAAAGTATATTTTACATGTCCACTAGAATGTTTAATAAACTTTTGCAGTCTGTAAAAGATATACAAAACATACACACATTCAAAAAGAAAATAAAGGATCTTCTCACAAACAAAACCTATTACGGTGTCAACGAATAACATTTTTTATAAGTTGTTATTATGACTTAATCTGAATTCTTTGCTTATTTCTAATGTAGATAATGCCAATTATGAATACTATTAATAATGTTTATATTTATATGCCCTCCCATGGCAGAACATAGAGACCTATCAAAATTTTATTAATTAAGACTAGTTTATTACCTATGTTCTTGAATAAATAATTCTTTATCTTTATCTTTATCATACATTTTTTTTAATCACTAACACATATATGCTGATTGATTACAAAAAAGAGAATGCCCATGGGTCTATGGACTTCAGCATCGCCACAAATAATTTTGTGTCAGTATAATATTTAGTCTGCTAGTTACTGGGGATGTGTAGTTATCATATATAAATATAATTTCATATAAGTAGGGTACACAGGGGTCTGCATTCGCAACAGTCTCAGGCTTGTCTTGGTGATGGTGAAGTGCTGACTCCAGTTTTTGGTCAGTTACCATTGTTGAGGGCGAATGTAAGGGTCCTTAAACATATTCCTAAGGGTTTAAGAAGTCTTGCCGCCGGGAAGTTGTCACAATTGATTGACCACTGCGTCCAGAACAACTCGACGGAGGACTGGTTTGCCCTTCTAACTTTTTCATTCAAATACCTAAGAGTCCCTTCCTCCGACAATCGGAGTCAGTCGCTGACTTTCAAAGTGAAAGAAAATATTAACAATACACAGGGCACGTAAGGGTTGGTCACGTCAGATCCGCGGCCCAGTATAAGGGCGTTTTGGAAACGAACGTTTATGATGGGGACCTAGGTGGAGCGGTTAGGATTTTAATGTCTGACTGCTCAGTAGCTGACAATAGTGAGGAGACATTGGAAGCCTTGCGCGTCAAACATCCCTCTCCGGGTCGTTCTTTAGATTTCCCACCAGAGCCGATCTCCAGACAAGTTCCTTTCTGTGGAAGTGTCGGACGTCTCCGAGGCTGTCGCATCATTTTCTATTGGTTCCACGGCAGGTTTGGATGGGCTGCGCCCTGAACACCTTAAAGAGCTGACGTCAGCTGCTGCGGGCGACAACGGTGGAAAACTCTTGGCCTCAGTTTGTAGACTGGCGAATTTTATGCTGAAAGGCGAGGTAAATAGGGAAGTTTGTCCTTTTTTATTGCCTCATTGTGTGCCCTTCGAAAAAAGGATGGAGGTTTATGGCCTATTGCTATAGGCAGTGTGATCCGTCACTTAGTGGCTAAGCTAGGGTGTCGCGCCGTAAGAGAGGAGATGGCTTCATTTCTGCAACTGTGAACCAATTCAAGGTTAAAGACAATACACCATTAACATAATCAAAATCTCCTTTTTGTCTTTCAATTTTGAAGACCATTGAAGTATCATCAGCAAACAAAACTATGGCAGTTAATTTCTCCACCATGAAAGGCAGATCGTTAATATATACCAGGAATACGAAAGGGCCTAATAAGGAACCTTGTGGAACGCCAATTTTTACACCCGATCCATCAGATTTAACGCCGTTAACTTCTATTGCTTAGGTATGATTTTAGTAGATCCAACGCTTTATTTCGAACTCCGTAAAGATTTAATTTAATTACTAGCGTATTATTATCAACACAATCAAACGCCTTCGACAGGTCGTAAAAAACTCCGATAGCATCCTGTGCGGCCTCCCATGCTGAATAAATATGAGATATAAGGGTAATACCTGCATCTGTAGTCGATTTACCCCTAGTTAAACCGTATTGTTTGGCGTGGAGTTGTTTTGTACGGTTTAAGTATGAGAGTATTTGATTGAGTATAATCTTTTCAAATATTTTACTCAGTGTTGGAAGAACAGATATTGGTCTGAAATTTGAAGGATCACCCTTATCTCCCGACTTGAACAGAGGTATTAGTTTACTGTTTTTCATGAGGTCTGGGAATGCCCCATCGTCAATACATTTATTGAAAATATAAGCTAAATGTGGGGCTATAACTAGAATTACTGAACCAATGACTTTGACTTATATAACCTACAGGTCTTCCGTATTTTTTAAGTAAAGTAATTTAAACGTTTTGACAATGTCCTGGGGATATACATGATGAAATTTTAAATATACCTTACTGACGCTATTGTTATTTTTCAATAAAGCCTCAGCTTCATATGGAGATGAATTTAGACGATCTGTTGTGAGTAAGGGTACATTGGTGAAGAATGTTTCAAAAGCTCGAGCAACATCAGCGCTGGATTTAACAACATCATCACCTATCTTTAGGCAGAAATCATTGTACCTTGGTATAACTTTGCCAGTTTCACGGTTTATTATTTGCCAAACTGTTTTCATTCTATTACTTGAATTTTTCTATTAATGTGTAAAGTTTTTGCAGTTCTACAAACCAACTTGAAAGTTTTGGAATATTTTTTAACATAGTCATGAAAAATTCGATCAAAGTTTAAGTTAAGTTACAGGTTTTTTGATCATAAAGATCATACAAGATAACTCTACTTTTACGAATTCAAAACTTTGCCCAGTCATTTAATTTAGATCTACCGCTGTAGAGTGACTACAACGGTAAATCTAAATTTAATGAATAAAGAAAGCCAGTGAGGCTTTCTTTAATTTAAAAAATTTATTGAATTCTGTCTGAATAATGTTGAAAAAGTCTGAGTAGATTTTGTTTGGGTTCTGCTCATTAAAATCCGGTACTGGCAAATTTATATCTATATTTTTCGTATAAGTCTATGGGATGTAATAGGCCTATAAAATGATGGACCAGTCTTATCCTTAATAGCAATTGGGAATGAAACTGTTTGCAGGTAAGCAGTTAATTATAGTTTTACTTGTGAATGCACAGTCACAAAAAACGTTATCTAAGCAAATTTGGCTGGTAAGTGTGAATCTAGTCGGCTCTAAAAATACATGACATAAGTTAAACAATTTGAATAAAGTTGTTAATCGTTGTTTCATTGTTGTTCCTACAAGCAAATCTACTTTAAGATAGCCACAAATAATTAACTTTTTTCTGTTATTACATAGTTTAGTTAGGGCTTCCTCCATAATTTTCTCAAATATTTCGAAATTGCCATGGCCTTTTTCATCCCTCGGTGTTTTGTAGACACAAACAATAATATGGCTTTCTAACTCAACACAGGATACCTCTACTTGTCTTTCAACAGTAAGTGCAAGAATATCTTTCCGTTGTTTCACCTTAATATTATTTTTCACTAAGATTAAAGAAACACCTCTATCAGCAGTCTTTCTATTGTACCCGCCGCTCCGGGTCCTATCTTATGCAGAGGATCTCCCTCGCTGCCAGCGTGATGGGGACCTTTGCATCTGATATGGTCCGGGGTGCTTTATTTTATTAGTTTGTTTGTTTGTGTGTATGTGTGTGTGTGTGTTTTTGTATGTTTATGTTTTGGACAAAGCAGTTGTCGGATGCTGAACATTGATTTATTTTGATTATAATTTATATTGTTTATCTAGTAATTATGAGTATAATATTTTTTTTTTCCAGCTATGAACATTATTATATTTCAATGTTACTGTCGGGAGATAGTAAAAAAAATAAAAAAATACAAAATATATATTATACATTTTCATATACAAAATTCATCATAAATGTTATCAAGAAACTGTGTTGGAGCATAGACATAGTTATACCGTGCCTAACATAAATATCAAGTCATTGTCATTCATTAAATGGGCACAACAGCCGACTGTTCGGTTTCCCACCAGGCAGCTGCAATAGTAGCCTTCTATGGCATTTAAGCTGTTTTCGTATTTTTCGTCACTGCTTATTAGCCAGTATGTGTAGTATGTTCTACTGTCGATGTGCCTGGACCTAATTCTGCCCCAATAAATCAAATATGAATAGTTTGGTCTCATGGCAAGGGGAAGACCATCTTCGATTTGGTCATTTATTTCAATTAATTACGTTCCATTTTGTCAAACATGCTCCCCATAATAGACCTAGCTTGTTTCAGCTAATTGATGCCCAGTGGCTGCCTTTTGAAGTCTTCCAGAGTCATACGGGGGAACCGTTCTAAATGGGGATTGTTTCCATCAATGGTTTGGAAAGCTGCTCGTCTCCTGTTCATGTTTTCGGTTGTTATGAAGTTGCCTAAACGATTGGATAAATGAAGTCTGATCAAGGAAATGTGTAAATATTCTCGAGCGTGAGGGATGTCCACAATGATAGGGTGGAATTTATCAATTAGCGAGCAAAGCCAATTCTGAAGTCTTCTATTAGATGACTGCCTGCTCTATTGAAATGTTCCTGCCCGAATAGCTTAAAATCTCTTTTCATTCTCCTATTGAAAACTTCAACCACCCATCTGCACATTGTAATACACCTTGTTGTATTTGCATATGGCATGGTATCCATATTCCTAAAGTTCAGGAACCACATCTCTGAATCCTCTATCAAGGATGAATACGTCGCCTAAGCGAAAGTATGCTTTCATGGATCCTTCTATATTTATTAACTCATGTGACATTATCGTAGCATCGTTCACAATCGCTCTGAATGGACCTATACAATCAAGTCCATCACAACACAGAATCATGAAGGGTTTTACCAATTTTACGTGTTTGTGCAAACTGAAGGTATCTTTCTGGAACAGATAATTGCTGCTGTTTTGCACATTTTGTAACCTGAAATATAGATGATGATTATTATTATTATTATAAACATATGTTGCATCACAAATAACTTAGTAGTAACTAGTAGACTAAATATTATACTGACACAAAATTATTTGTGGCGATATTGAAGTCCATAATAGACCCATGGGCGTTCTTCTTTGTGTAATCAGTCACAATTGTTAATGTTATATGTTATATATGTTAATGTCAAATTATTGTTAATGTTATTTTCATATGTACCTAAGTTAATTAAATTATTAACGATAAATGTCACCGTACTGTCATCAGCAAACAGAACCATTGGATGATTTATAGCTTTCGGGATGTCATTTCCCTACGGCCTCGCCTCTTTTTATAAGACGTGGTGTGTTTTGGTTTGGATTGGCTCGGCCTCGGATTTTCGGACATGGCTCGGTCTACGGGCTCGCATTTCTCTAGCAACAATGGTGGGGTATTCGTGATGCTTGACTCGGCTCTTGCTGTCATATTTTCCTTCGATACAGGAAGTTTTTTCGACATGGCTCGGCCTACGACCTCGCATCTCTGTTGAACGTGGTATATTTTCATCTATCTTGGCTCGGCCTTCGGCCTCGCATTTTTCTAACAACTGATGAAGTATTTGTTTCGCGTGACTCTGCACTTATTGTTGTACTATTCTTAGATACAGTTGGATATATCCTACTTATCCTGCGATATCTATCGAAGTCCAGGTTAACAACAGCGAAAATCAATTTATTACTTACACAAGTGGAATCATTATGAAAACAAATTACCCGACTGCATTTTCTATCAGTCGGGTAATTTGTTTTTATAATGATACCATAATACACACAAACTAATTAATAAACAGGTTCTGCACATGGAGTATGAAAGTAGCCGCACCAATAACCCCAGCAACCTTGATTTCGATTTTGCCTCAATGCTTACTGAAATACCTACCTGTAAAATAACGCTTAACAGGCGAAATAATTATATTAAGAATTAGAAAACAGACCTTTTTGTTTTAGTAATTCGCTTCCGTTCACCCCAGTTGCAATGTGGAGCCACGTCGATTTTAAGTGTCACAACAGTGATGTCCATACTTAAAACCAATTGATAACATTTGAGTTTCGAAAATAATTTATGTGTACGTCGTTGTTTTGATAAGTTCTTTTCTTGGATAGGTTGTAAAACATTATAATCTTTGTAATAGATATAGTTTTTAGTGATACGAGTCTTTTAATTGCGGTTAAAATATACTACCAAGTCAATTTATATATTTTACAATGGTATCCCTTTTCCGCACACTCCCGTAAAAAAACAGACCATTGATACAACGCAGAATTAGATCTTAAAAAAACTACTTCTTATTTCTAGATTGCTAATCCGGAGAAGTGAAGATTTTTTAACAATATATAAAATCATCTTAGATTAAAACAAAAATTATTGATTTCATGAACTTGTGACACAACTTAGATTTTCGCGATACCATGAATGAGCATTCTCCTTTACTTTTATTTACACTATTATCACAGTATGTGATCCAAATAACAATGAGTCCCCTCCTTAAACCCTGTATATTAATAATTACATACAATTTTTATATTAATTCAGGCTTCAAACTAACTTCACGCCAAAATTTCTAAGCTGTCACATTTAAAATATTAGGTACCCACATACAACAAATAACTAATACATGTACTAGTAGTCAAAACCGATACGAGTAACACGTAAAATTGTATAGTCTCAGTTTTATGAAATGCTTCATAACCGAAATGTCGATTGAAAGTTGTTACGCATGTAAAACATGCTAATGAGATTAGATAGTTTTACAGGCAACCAGTAACGTAGTGACCGCTACCGACGCAATAGCGGTTTTCGTAACTATATATGATAAATTACGCCCACTCCTATTCTCATCCCTAGTTCCAACGACGCCATGTTTGCGATGCGCCTTTATATTAGTCGGCTAGTATGTCTAAATGACAACAATAACTATTTTGTGGATTATCACGAGATAGACTTTGATCCTGTTCTAGTTGTTTTGTTCACTTATAGTAATGATATTTTTTTATGAAAAATCTTAACATTGTGATACATAAAGTTACATTTGCCTTGGTCTTAAAAACAATGCTTTTAGGTGCAATAAATTTCTGAAAAAACAAAACGTGTTTAATATTGGGAAATATTAAACTGCACATCAAAAATACTGATTTGCATAGCAAATATCAGGGCAAAATGCTGCGATAACTTAGATGAAGGGTAAAGGGGGTCAGCGAAGCGAAGGCCCCTTTATCCTTCATGTTAGGTTGAACATGTAAGAACAACAAAAATTACTTACAATATACACTTAAGTACACATAAAATATTTAAAACAGAAAAAGTGTTTTTGTTGATAATTTTTTGCAGTGCAAATCAGTATTTTTGATGTGCGATTAAATTCTAGCCTTTAATATTCGCTTCCATTAGAGACTTGGGTATTAATTGGTATACCTTTTAAGAAGTCCCTTACCTACACAATCCTATACTACTCTTATGTGAGGAGTGTCCTTGAGTTCGGGAGTGTGGTTAGGACTCCCCAATATCAGATTCAAATTGATCGCTTAGAACGTATTCAAAATATATTTGTAAAATCACTTAACTACAGAGTCGGTCATTTCTCCGATAATACAGTAAATTCGGCCACGCACCATAATTTGCCGTCCCTTATCAATCGTCGCTTGTACCTCGATGCACTATTCTTTTTCAAAATTCTAAATAATTTCACGAATTATCCTTCCCTGCTAGATAAGATATCGTTTAAAATCTCAAACGCCTCTTTACGTTCTCTTGATCTTTTTCACGCACGTCATGCTTGCAAAATTTAATAATAGGTCTCTTAATGATATCGATCCCTTTAATAAAACTTTAGGTTCTTTTAAGAACCCAACCCGATCGTCCAAGAGGCCAACCCGACTGTCAGATGTTTTCGAGCTGCCTCTATTGGGGCCTCTGACCAGCTTAACGACTACTACCACCGAGTGGCGATAGTAGCCGGGACATAAAGCTTAACATGTCATCCGAAACAAATGCCACAGAAATGGACACCCATCCAGTTCCCATCTCAGCCAGTTGTTGCTACCCGCACGATCGTTTCCGATGTGCAAATACCGCTAGGCCACGGTTGCTTCTGTACCAATACGTACGCTATATCAACAAACGAAAATTAAAAATGTGTAGACTGTACTCCTGACAGCAAGAACACAGGAAACATAACAAAATTTGTATTTTTCGTCTTGAATCTATGCTCTCGAGGCCTTGTCTGCAGCTGACTTGTCTCCATCGCATATATCAATTTTAGAGTCTATCTTGGCCGAAATCATCTCGGTAGACAAAGCTCGGTCGTCTCCACATCGGTCATGGTCACCATGCTAGCTCATGGATAGTCTTAACTTAAACATCATAATTCAGGTCTGCCAAACTGCGCAGCATTTTGAGTGCGGACATAGCACTCTCTTAACACATTATAATACTTTAGGTACATGTATATTGAATATTTATAACAGTAATCTCATTTAACCATTTTAACTTTTGTAACACACGAATGAAGTAGGTAGGTAGAAAACCAGGATCGGCATCTTGACTAAGCTTATTATTAGGTACGTATATTTCCTAAAATGGATAAAAAATTATCACAGCTGTCGATTCACAACAGTAAAAATAGCAGAACAGCTTAGTGGCTTGACTCATACTGAGGTAGGATCTGCTCAAGGGTCCATATTAGCCCCCCTAGAATATCTGTTTTATGTCAATGATATGTGTAATATTATAACAGAAGGATCGGTTTACCAATTTGCCGATGATACATGCTTGGTTGTCGCCCACAGTGATATAAAAACAGCGGAACGGATTATGCAAGAAAACTACAACCTTTTATGCAAATGGGCGCATGACGCGGCGCTCGTTATCAATTCAAACAAGACGAAAGTAGTACACATTCACTCATCTCACAACAGCACCGACCGACACCCAAACAAGACGAAAGTAGTACACATTCACTCATCTCACAACAGCACCGACACCCAACCCAGCATCGTAGCACATGAGCATCAATGTTTTTACGCAAAAAATACAAACTGTAAATGCACATCACTAGAGGTGGTCCAACAACACAAGTACCTAGGACTGATTATAGATAAGCGCTTCAACTGGGAACCGCAAATACAACATGTGTGTCATAAACTGAGAGCGTTATTGGGTAAATTTGCGATTCTTAATATAAAGTACCGTTTAAAATACTAAGACTAATATATATGGCAATGGCCGATGCAATTATAGGATATGGTATAAGTAGCTACGGAAGATCATACAAAACATATTTAGAAAAGATATATAAACTACAAAAAAGTATTTTAAAAGTAATTGTTCCAACGAAAGCCTTTTCTGGAGATAAGAAAACCAAAATTAACCTATTCCAATACTGTAAAATACTAGATGTATACGACAAATTAAAATTACATACACTAATCGATGAAGATATTAACAAAACGTTCTTGAAAAAAAAGGAAAGATCCTCTAGACTACGTAACCTTACCTCTATGCCATCATTTACATTACCTAGATATAATAATGTATATGGAACTAGAACATGGATGTACTTCTTGCCGGATATGGTCAAGGAACTTCCAAACGACCTTCAACATTTATATATTAATAGCGATAGCAATAAGTATAAGTATAAGATAAAAGAGTTCAAAAACTCTGTTTCCAAATAATATAATTAAAACATTGTTTTTATGTAAGTAACACTCGCCACTACAGATAAGCTACTGGCTTGCGTAGTGGCTATATAGTATAAGTTATAAATATTGTAATTGGGATTAATAAATGTTTATAAAAAAAAAATAGCGACAATTTAATCTATTACTTTTATAATTTACATTAGGTACTATTTACTTAAGAATATAAGTTGTCATGGTATATCTCGGGCTAGAGAGAGAAATTGATAAGTTTGTATAGAAAAGGCCCTTTCTCGAGCGTGGCATGCTAAGCGTGCTGGTGTGGTTTTTCAATTATATTGGAGTTGACGAAAAACTAATTTTTAACCGACTTCAAAAAGTAGGAGGTTCTCAATTCGACTGTTTTTTTGTATGCCTCTACATGGTTTATACTATTTATTCAATTATGAATCGATTTTAATGATTCTTGTTTTGAAAGGTAGGTCATAATTCAGAAATGGTCTAAAATTGATCAAGCGCTTTTTGAAAAAATAAAACAAAAAATATAATAATATACACCGATGACGTTTAGGTTTGTGGTTCCCTTTAGCAAAAGTTTTGATGAGAACTTTGCGTGTATAGACGACATTCCGACCGGGGAGAACAAATAGGGCTTAAACTTGAAGTTTTTGAGTCGGTTTTTCGGTAAACTATACAGATTCTAAATGTGGTTCCCTAAAATCTTTAGGTTGGGATTGAGCACGAATGAATTGTATAGTTATGTTCGGAATATCATACTCCACATGCGCACGAAGTTTCATTCAATTTAATATTGTTTGGTGTGTTCGGGCGGGATGTTGTACGTAAACTTCCCTTGTTAGTGTGAATGATTCTATTCTTCTTCGAGTGCTATCTCCTATCGAACAAAGCTTGGCGACTAGGTGGATCATGTTGAATGGCTATGTATAAATATGAAAGAATGCACTGTTATATAATAAAATAAATTATAATATTATCTTTTGTTATGAAAACTTTTTCCTCAGTCTAAGCTGCTGTCGTTTCATTCTACATTGTTTATGGGGGCATTATGCTGAGGGGGAATTCATAAGAATCGTGCACTTTGTTCCAAGTCTTTGAAATTTAGTATGGTCTTAGATATGTTTTAGTTACCCACCGCAAGCAAGTTGTGCGCGACATCTGGTGGCCGGTTTGCTATAAATCGGAAGGACTTTAGAAAGACCGTGGTTTCAGATGCTTATGCTGATTTTTTCTATGCATTATTAGTGTATTCTAAGACATAAGATTTTTTTTAATCGCCATTTCAAGCATTCGGGACACGCGGGGATGTGGGAGTTGTCTGATTTTTTGACGTCAGATGTAGTGCAAAGTTTATTGACCTCATTTTCGCTCATTTTCCCCAGAAAAGTCAAGTACCATCGGTCAAAGTTCATTGACCTCGAAGTCACCGACCTTGGAACATATGGTCATTGACCTTGACGTTGAACTTTATTGATTTATTTGCAGAAAATTATCAATTGTGTTCTTTTTGCAGGTTAATGTTCATCGACCTCGAGGTCATTGACCTTCAAATTTACCTAGTGCAGTTTTCACAAAAAAATCTCAGTTTTCCAGAAAGATGCCTACAGCGTCTAATTTGGTTATGTGAAACTACAAGGGGTCGCCTCACTCCGCTCCGCATCGTTCGGCTCCCGGTGGTTCTCAACGTTGTGACCTAACAAACCTATCTTTAGTATTCAAACAAAGTGATCTAAAGCCACCAATTCGGTTCTGTGAAACTACATGGGGTTGCCTCAATCCGCTCCGCTTCGCTTGGCTCCCGGTGGTTCTAAACGTTGTGACCTAACAAACCTATTTTTAGTATTCAAACAAAGTGATCTAAAGCCACCAATTCGGTTCTGTGAAACTACATGGGGTCGCCTCACTCCGCTCCGCTTCGCTCGGCTCCCGGTGGTTCTAAACGTTGTGACCGAACAAACCTATCTTTAGTATTCAAACAAAGTGATCTAAAGCCACCAATTCGGTTCTGTGAAACTACATGGGGTCGCCTCACTCCGCTCCGCTTCGCTCGGTTCCCAGTGGTTCTAAACGTTGTGACCTAACAAACCTATCTTTAGTATTCAAACTAAGTGATCTATAGCCACCAATTCGGTTCTGTAAAACTACATGGAGTCGCCTCGATCCGCTCAGCTTCGCTCGGCTCTCGGTGGTTCTTAACGTTATGCCTTAACAATCCTACCTTTAGTATAATAATAATAATAATAATAATAATCGTTTATTCAGTAATACGTGTACAGCTGCCTAGTTATAATAATACATTCTTACAAATAACAAAATGGTGAGTCTCTTCTCCCCAAAGAAGGGTGAACCCTGTGTTTTGGGATGAGTAGGGCGCTCTTCCCTAATTATACATGACCAGAAATTAAACAAGTTATTTTACGGATTTTCGGTTAAAAACATTAGTTACCAGACGGGAAAATAAAAGAAAAGAAAATAAACTATATGTGTGTGAAGTGTTTCTGTATGTGTGAGAGAGTTAGTGTAGTGAATGTATGTATTATGTAGTGAGTAGTGAGTGAAAGTGTACTCATTACTCATCCTCAGTATTTAATTAATATTTTAAAATGTCTATTATTAGGATAATGTTGTAAGAATGTTTCTAGTTTCTTCATAGGCCTTAGATCGCAGCCATTCATTTAGATACCTTACGTTTACAATGAAACAGGTTAATAGAGTAAATATTAAGAATTTTGTTTATTCTGTTGTATAGGAGGGTTCCAGAAATATGGCAAATCTATGCATATAACAAGTGTGAACGGTTACTAAATCACAAACACTGTCTTTAGGGCGTTTGGAGATAGTTTTAAAGTCAAGTTTTTTATGTTGCATTACAATTAAACTTAGAATAAAAAGTTGTCTGACTGTCCGAACCTCACAATAACTATAGAGTTCATAGGTAGGGAAAATAAAGGGTTTGAAGGTGCACATCTGCACGTTCTATGATGAGCATCGTTGTTTTATGTGCACTACCCCAAAATCTATTGCAATATTGCAGCAGAGATTCACATAGGGCAGTATATTATTATTATTATATCAATTATCCTTTAATGCATAAAATAACATTAAAAAACAATGACGCAGTGGGAAATAAAATTCACAAAGGCGGGCTTATTTGTAAAAGAAATCTCTTACAGCCAACCCAGTAAGTATGTTCAGTGAAACAATGCGGGTTCAGCTAATAACAAAATATTTATACAAACAAGAAAACAGCAACTAAATTTAAAATAGTAAGTATACAGAAATACTTTGCATGCCTTAGATGTCCTTTCTGTTTATTATATCTTATGTTGTTTTATGTGCAATAAATATATACGAAATATACGAAACTTTATAACATATATATCATTATGAAGATAACAATACTAAATAAACACTTAATAATTAAATAAATAAAACCTACGATGATTGAGATAGGTAGAATTATTTCAGTCTTGATCTGAATGAGCTAGGCGATAAACTATCACGGATAGAGTCTGACAGGACGTTCCACATCTGCGCAGCACGGACTGTGAAATAATTCATCAGGAAACTGGTATTGGCCATCGGGCAGGCTAGTTAATTAATGCGACACATGCACGACGAGGTCTTGAGGGCGGCGGTAAATACGCGAAATGGTTTCGCAGGTTCTCTGGAGCACCAGGATTTTGAAAAGAAAAACTAAAATATGAAGGTTCCTTCGCTGTCGGTTTGAGAGCCACTTCAATTGGTTGCGAAAATCCGACACATGGTCGTACTTTCACAAGCCAAAAATGAAGCCAGGTTCTGAAGCCTCTCCAACTTGTTAAGCTGTTCTTTTGTTATATAGATGAAGCACACATCAGCGTAATCTAAAATGGGCAGCAGTAATGATTGCGCTAGCAACACTTTTGTTTTGAACGACAACAAGTACTGCAAGCAATTTTTATTGAAAATTTTTCATTAAAAAAATTTTTATTAGAAAATTTTTATTGGAAAATTTTTTTGAAAATTTTTATTGAAATGATGCCTCAGAGAATGAAAATAAAAGTGAATACGTCTGCTTAAATCGCTGATGTGCGCCACCCAAGACATATTCTTATTCAGGATAAGGGCCAGGTTTTTGGTTTTGTCGGTGATAAGAATGCAAACATTACCATGTAGAACAGACGGCACGTTCGAGCCCAGTCTAGAGTTCATGCGACTACTACCTACGATGATGGCCTGCGGTTTTGAAGGATTGACTAGCAAGCCAAATGATTTGGCCCAGACTTAAACAGCTGTAAGATCTGCGTTCATATTCGAAACGGCATACGAAATCTCGGCGATTGAGAAATGCTTATACAGCTGAAGGTTGTCAGCATAGAGGTGAAGAGAGGTTGATATAACAGTAGTAAGTTAAATCGAAAATAACAAGGCAGGTAGTACCCCACCTTGCGGTACACCAGCAGACGAACTTAAACAGTCAGAAAGTGTATCGTCCACCCTTATGCATTGACGACGCCCTCGTAGATAGGAATCGAAACAAGAAATCACAGCCGCCAGGAGACCAATCGAGCGAAGGATGCCAAGAAGGATATCAAAATCGACTGAATTAAATGCGTTGCTAAAATCAAGTAAAGTGATCAGAGTTAGCTTCCTGGCATCCATCGCAAGACGGATATCCTCGGTCACGTTGAGTAATGCACTCGTGGTGCTGTGAAATGGTCTGAACCAAGACTGAAAAGGGGTAAGGAGACAATTCGAGTTGATATATTCAAACAGCTGTTTATATACTACTATTTCCAGTATGTTGGAAAGGACGGGGAGAATAGAAATCGGACGGTAATGTGAGAAAGAGGATTTATAGATATTTTTAAGAAGATTAGGTTTAGCCACATGTCTCAAATCTTTGAAAATGTAGTATTATTTACCTATTTTGGTGCTAAGACTCTGAATATGTTTTTTGAAATTAAGATTTTGGTCGATGATAATTATGATGCCGAGGTAATTTATAAATTGAGTGTTGTCCAAAGCTCCGCAGTGGCAGTTAGTTTTGTACTGCATATGGGTAAATGTGCTTTAAGGATAAAGTTTTCAGGCGGTCGGGTAGAATTTATAATTGAGAAAGAAATATTCTTAGTCTTTTCTGTGCTTAGAGATAAAATATTGTTATGAAGCCAATCTGAAACTATATCAAAACAGTAACTTTATGAACGGCATCCTCAGTAGATTTACCCGAACGAATGCCAAACTGATCTATAATAACTTGTTTTTTTTTTCTAAATATTTGATTAGCCTAGAGTTTGTGACTCGTTCAAGGATTTTTGAAATAGAGTGAAGAATAGAGATGAAGCACTCGACACAGTCCCTTTCAACTCCCTTGAAAATAGGAAGAACCAATGATCTCTTGAGGGTATCAGGGAAGACACCCATTTCGAGACACTGATTGAAAATGTGGCATAAAAGCGGCACAAAAATACTTTTATATTTTTTTAGAATATTATTCGAGATCTTATCCCAAACCCAGGGAGCATTCGTTTTTAAGGTTGTTAATATTTGTGCCGGGTGATTTGGTACGTCACGTACATACGTATTATTTGAGTTTTATCACAGGTACGCGTCAGCCATCACAAATAATGGATTAACAAATTGATATGAGATCTTACCACGTGCCTAGATTAGGTACGTGGTAAGATCTCATATCAATTTGTATATAAACCAAGTATTTATAATAATAAAGTTAGATAGTAATTGTAATTTATTACGTCTCCCGAAGGTAGTCGTCAGGATTTGCCTAAACCGGCAAAGTGGTGACCCGAAAACTGAACATTTCAGCAACCTTCGGCTACTAGTAACATGTCCGTGCCGCCGGCGAAACAAAACCCGTGTGCAGCAGCAGCAGCTAACCTGGAGGTGCAAGCAATCAACACTTCATCAAAAATGCCGATTTCAGGAAGGACAAGCCCCGGTTATGGTTCGCACATTTTGAAGCAGTAATCACCCCCCAGAAGTTAGGTGACGAATCAAAATTCCACCTAGTTCTTACAAAATTAGCCAAAGAAGAGATCGAGCAAGCCAGTGATATAGAAACATCCTTATCAGATAGCGGAAAGTACCAAAAGCTTAAGGACAGATTAATTGCAACTTACGAAGATTCCCCGCATCGCAAATTCCTGAGATTATACACAGACATCGATCTCGGAGATAGAAAACCATCACAATTGTTACGAAAAATCAAGAAGCTAGGAGGAGATCAAATCAACGACAAAATGGCAAGAATGTTTTGGCTAAAACAATTACCAAACTCCTTGACCTCAATCCTTTTAATAAATAAGGAGAAAGGTAACGACGAATTAGCCCAAATGGCCGACGATGGCTACGAAGTCTCAAGTCACGAGTTCAAGTTCATGTCACAGAAGTCCGTCTGCTTTTACGAGAAACTCGAGTTTATGTTATTTTCACGCCCGTTTTGGCAAAAAAAGCTCACAAATGCGAAGATCCCTGTTCCTGGAAGCAGCAGGGAAACTAAAGGTGGCACGTTCTGAGGCGGAGCTCTGTGCCTTCTCACAGTTTCATCGCCTATTTATCACGGACAAAAAGACCGGCGAGAAATACTTAATCGATACTGGCGGAACATAATCCGTACTGAAGCGCAGGAGGAACATTTCAAGAAAGCGGATTACTCGTTACATACCGCTAACGGCACGAAAATCAGCACTTACGGAGAACAATGTCATACCATTGATCTCGGATTACGAAGGCTTTTAAATGGAATTTCGTGAATGCTGATGTCAACACCTCTATCATCGGAGCGGATTTCCTAGAAAACTTTGATTTGTGGGTGGATTTACGCAGAAAAAGGTTGATTGACAATTCCACCAAGTTATCCACCAGGGGTAGACCTGCAATAACGGACCAAGCAACTCTATGCATTATTAAAGAGAGCCTTGATTTACTAAATAAATATCAAAGCATCACTAAACCGTCCTCTTTATAGATGAGTCCCAAACACAGCGTTCAGCATTACATAAAGACTCAAGGATCTCCGGTGGCATGCCGAGCCAGGCCTTTTCTACCAGAAAGGTACAAGGCGGCCCGAAAGGAATTCTAAGACATGATGGATACGGGAATTTTTAGACCGTGCAATAGCTCTTTGGCCAGCCCATTGCATTGGTACAGAAGAAAAACGGTGAAAAATCAAAATCAAAATCAAAAATCATTTATTTCCATAGGATGTTGTTACATCACTTAGATCCGTCATTACATTTTTTTGGGTGAGTTCACTAACCCAATGGCGGAATGAATGGAGACCATGCGGAGATTACAGAGCGCTGAACAATATAACAGTTCCGGACCGGTACCCGCTGCCACGACTCCTAGATTTTACTTACATATTCGAAGGAAAGCGCATTTTCAGTAAAATCGATATTCGGAAGGCATATCATTGCATTCCTATGGCACCAGGTGACATCTCCAAGTCAGCCATCATCACTCCTTTTGGACTGTTCAAATTCCCAAGAATGACATTTGGCCTTCAAAACGCCGGTCAGACATTTCAGCGTTTCATAGATTCAATATTGAGACATCAAATTACTCCACAATACTCCGGAGAAGAGCCAAAGGATGAAAACGTAACAGATTTCACATTTTGTTTCGTCGACGATATTCTATGTGCATCAGAAAATGAAGAACAGCATTATAAACATTTAGAAATAACTTTCAAAAAATTGGATGAATACGGCCTGACAATTAATTTGGAGAAATGCGAATTCCTGAAGGAAGAAGTCGATTTTTTGGGATATCACGTATCAAGTAAGGGGATCTCCCCCACTCAAGAGAAACTAACTACAGGCTATAACCAATTTCCCTAAGCCAGAAAAGGTTAACATGCTGCGGAGATTTGTGGGCATGGTTAATTTTTATAGGAGCAGCATCCCAAAAGCGGCTTTTTATCAAGCTGAACTGAACAAGTATTTACATGGCTGCAAGAAAAACGATAAGAGTTAATCAAATGGACAAAAGAAGGTGAAGAGTCCTTCGAAAAATGTAAGGAGCTCATGAACACTTGGCAATTCTATCACATCCTGCTAGTAACGCATCCATCTCACTAATGACCGATGCCAATAACGACGGCGTGGGCGCCGTTCTGCAACAAAAAGAGGGTGGAAAATGGAAACCCCTCGGTTTTTTTTTTTCAAAAAACTTATTACACACAGAGCAGAAATATTCAACATATGATCGAGAGCCACCAATCACTTTCGCATTCTCTAAGAAACCAAATATTGACGACCCGCCTCGAAGAATTCGTCAACTGATTGATTGATTGATACATTTATTCAGATTAAATATGTATATACAATTTAACTTAAAACTAAACACCGCCAAACTACAAAGCAGTTTATTGGCAGTACATGCTCAGTGTAACTCTAATTTTTAACAACTTAGTACTATACTAACATGCAACAAACTTTATTTAATAAAAACATAGCTATATAAGGACTATGGTAGGCAGGTATGGTGCATGCAGGCAGCACTAGACTAGGTAGACTAGGTAGGTATATACAGGTATTACATACATACACCACACCTGTCCAACACCTGTCCACTTGTACTATGTATAGGTATAATTTGTTAGGTAGTTAAGTAGGTATTTATGGTTAGGTAGGTAGGTATCATACATTACTCTGGCTTGCAAGTAAATAGTTAAACAACTTGATCTTAAACACATTCTTAGAGAAAGATCCATTTCTAATTTCATTTGGTAGGTTATTGAGAATTTTCGGTATGAGGTATTTTCTAGTTCTTGAGCCATAGTAGTTACAAATTTTAGGTACAATTAATTTCTTATTACGGAAATTCCTAGTTTCTATGACATGTGATACTGGGTTTTTTAAATATTTACTACTAAATTCTTCCAAAACAATGAGTGCCTTGACTTTGTCTTGTACAGGTAACATTTTACACAAACTATAAAGCTCATTGTATTCTCCATGACATGCTTTCTTAGTTTTTTTATCAACTAAAAGTTTAAACAACGGATTTGTAGGGAGTTAATCTGATCTAAATATGTTTGAAATGTACATCCATAGATACTTAGCCCGTAAGACAATATTGAGTCTACGAGTGCGTTGTAAACAGAGTATAATGTGGCTCTGTTTACTACACCTCGCATCTTACCAAGTGCCGATCTTAATTTCGCGCATACATTATTTATGTGAGTTTTCCATGACATGTTTTGGTCAATAGTTAGACCCAGGTACTTAAACTTTTCTACAAATTCTATATCAGCGCAGTTACAGGCTGTTATAAATGTATCTATAGGTATAATGTCTGAGCACTTGCTATGTGAACAATCATAGCTGTGACCGACCACTCTTAGGCTATTTAATTTAGGCTTATTGTATGGGGAGCATATGTGCATACATTTTGTTTTAGTCATATTTATAATAATGCCATTGTCGTGTGACCATTTTATGATGTTTTCTAGGTCCTTTTGAATACATTTCTGTATAATTTGAAGATCTTTATGCGCATATAACAAACATGTATCGTCGGCATACATAAACATCTTACAGTTTTCGATTACATTGCTTAAGCTATTAACGTGCATGATGTACCCAACGGGTCCGTACACGTTCCCGGTGGGTGTAACGTTGTAAGTTACCGTTGTCTTCACTCTATCATTAACTGGTCTTATTTTAAATTTAAGTAGTAATTCTCTTAATAAAACTACCAAATGAGGCTAGTAATCACAGTATTAATTTTCACGCGCTGTACTAGCAACATTCCACTGTTGACAACTCACTCGCTCTGCTATGATTGGCCCGTTTTAAACTAACTAGCCGTGACCGCAACTTGACTTTGCGGCGCCGGCGTGATTCCGAAAACTCACTCAGCACTATACGCACGTCCGTCCTACTGGCGCTCTGTAACGGTCCCTTTTTACCGTACGCCGACGAACGACTCTAAACAGTAATTACTTACGTTTAATCATAACGTACTACTAGTAGTTACGTTTTAGTTTTGTCTGTGCTTCATATTAACCCCGATTGAGTTCGGGGTTCCTGGCACCTCTTCGGGATCACCGCTTTTCCTCGCTACCCTACGGTTTCCCGGTTCCTGACACCGCTTCGGGCTAACCTGCTTCCCTGCTCCGGCTGCATTCGGACCGTTACTTCTCCGACGTCAGCGGCACTCCGACTACGGCAAAACCCGCAGGGAAGATTCGTTGCTGCGTAACCAGGGTCAGACTACATTTGGAGAACCCACGTTAAATAAAATTTCTTGTTGGCTACCTATTTGGAATCTTTTTATTCCTCTCCAAGTAGGGCCGTCACAGTGGCGCCCATAACGTGGTTAGTCTGGCCTTGCTTACGCTGTAAGTAGTTAGTTGTTTGTGTGTGCGTGTTTTTGTAAACGTTTACCTGTGTTGTAATTTTGGTTTTGCTTAGCAACTTCTGTGTACGTGGTTATTATTCAAACTTTTAAATTGTAGTGTTTTTTTCAAATTCCTACGTTGGTTTTAATTTCTCGTTCTCTTATAAAAAAATTAACCACCTACCCACTAGTTGCAATATTTTTATTTGCAGTTTTAACATATATATTTTTTTCTACATCGTCATTCACTTCATTCATACCGTCAAAACCTAACGTACATAAATCATTTTGTAACAGAACGGAGACTAATTAGTAGCGTCATTTTCAATTCCTTGATTTCTCTTCCTGTGCTGTCCCGGGAAATCAAAAAAGAATACGGCAGTTGCATTTCCTCCTGTGCATGTCGTAAGAGGCGACTAAAGGAATCAGTACACTTTCACTACTCATCTCTTTGGTATTTATTATTTGAGCTGCATCATGTCTTTTCAAATTAAGTTTCTCTCTCTAAACAAAGCAGAACTGGAGTACGAAGTTGCCATCAGAGGTGAAAACCCAGGCACTACCGTAGAAATTTTACGTAAACAAATAACTAAACTTGTGACAGAATACCCGTCAGAGGACGTTCTGTTATCTCACCTTGAACCTAAGGACGACTTACTTGCAGTCGTCAAAATCTTGGACAAAGTGCAACCTACTCTTGACGGACCTGCACCAGATAGATCCTCTCTTCTTAGGACACAAAATCTGATGCACCATGTCTATCACAGATTAAGTCGGGTACCTACGGATGAAAAGTTCGAAACGGGCCATGATCAACTGTCGGAGATTTACCGAAAATATTATTCGAAGATCCTAGCTCTCTTATCACAAGCAAAAGATCCCCTTTCAATATCTTCCTCGTCTAATACTGCGTGTAGGGAATCAACGCCATCTGTTAGTGGCGCGAGCGTGATTTCTGTAACTTGCGAGCGTAGCAATACTTCCGAACTTAGTAAATTGAAGTACGACGGGAAATCATGTGTTCGGGCTTTTATCGAAAGGGTTTCGGAACTGTGTCAGGCCAGAAATATTTCGGACTCCAAACTTCTGTCCTATGCAACGGAAATTTTCACCGATCAAGCATTGCACTGGTTCCGAAGTATAAGAGATAGCGTTAACAACTGGTCGGATCTCAAATCTCTGTTGTTAGAGGATTTCAGCCAAACTGACTATGATTATCGTCTACTTTCTGAAATTAGGGCTCGCACTCAGGGCGAATCAGAAACGATAACCATTTATCTTTCCATAATGGCAGGAATGTTTTCGCGCTTATCGAAACAATTATCCGAAGAGGACAAATTAGAGATACTATTGCACAATATCCGGCCATGTTATGCGAGTACGTTGGCCTCGGCAACTCAGATTGTGGATATTGGGGTATTGAGAACGTTGTGCAAAAATTACGAAAATATACAAACCCGTATGTCACACTTTCGCGAGCCACCAACGATTACCACACACACACTAGCACCCGAATTTGCTTACAAGCCATGTAAGACGAAATCTGACAACCATGTCTCTGCGATCGCTCCTGCAACAACTGTAAAGTCAAATAACTTTTGTCTAAGATGCCGCTCTAACACTCACGATCTTCGTCAGTGTAAGGTTAGTCGTGACGTCATCGTCTGTTTTGGGTGCGGTAATAAAGGTGTAAAGAAACCTGAATGCCCTAAATGTACTCCTACCGTTCAAAAAAACTAATTAGCCAGAATTGGGACGGTTCTAAGGGTCATTTCGATAGAGTAGATTTTGAAAAATGGCTACAAACCCTTAGAAACTTCTTCTCTAGTTTCAGAGTCGCCTCAATTCTGGATAGTAAACCAACAAAGGACAGTAGACCCTATATTTCCGTTAGAATCGGGGACATCCCTGCTTCTGGTCTACTCGATTCTGGATCTGCTGTCACTATTCTCGGCAATGATTCTCATAAATTATTGTCGGACCATGGTCTAAAAGTATTTACCGATGATTGTATCTCCGTGACTGCTGCTGGAGGCCAGTCCCTTCAAAGTATTGGCTACATCAATCTTCCCATTCACTTTGAAGAACAATTCCACATTATTAAGGGTTACGTGTTACCAAATGTGGACAGCCCACTTATCCTAGGCATTGACTTTTGGCGGATTTTCAATATTTGTCCCAAATACTTAGGTAGCATCACCTTGTCCAACTCTTCTTTGGCAGAAATAAGTATCGACAAAAATGAGACTTTTATACAGTCTTACGATAATCTCTCTGATTCACAAAAGTCCACAGCCGATTCAATTGTCAGTCAATTCCAGGAAATCTCCACTGACAGTATGGGCCTTGGTAGAACTAGTCTTATAACTCACCATATCGATACTGGTGACTCTCAACCTATAAGACAACGTTACTATCGAATGTCACCTGAGAAGCAGCGAATTTTGGTAGAGCAAGTCGACGAAATGCTAGCGTTAGATGTAGTTGAACCTTGCGAGAGCGCTTGGTCGTCCCCTGTCCTCATTGTCTATAAAAAGAATGGACAACCTCGCTTTTGCCTCGACAGCCGTAAACTGAATTCGGTCACAAAAAAGGACGCATATAACCTACCCTATATAACTGAAATATTAGACAACCTACGCGATGCAAAATTCTTATCTAGCGTAGATTTGTCGAAAGCGTTCTGGCAAATTCCAATAGCTCCAGAAGATCAAGACAAAACTGCATTCTATGTTCCAGGCAGAGGAACTCTCCGTTTTAAGACCACTGCTTTCGGTCTCACCAATGCCCCTGCCACTCAACAAAGGCTTGTCGATCTTCTGTTCGGGAATTTTGATCTAAAGGCGTTCGCATATTTAGATGATATTATTATCATCAGCAGCAGCTTTGAGGAACACGTGTCCTTACTACTAGGCGTGCTGCATAAATTAAAACAAGCGAACTTATCCATCAACCTTGAAAAATGCAAGTTCTTCAGAAATGAGTTGAAGTACTTGGGTTATGTTGTGGATGCGCATGGCCTTCGCACTGATCCTGAAAAAGTCGAGGCTATCCTTAATTTCCCAACACCCACAAAAAAAAAAGATCTTAAACGCTTCCTTGGAACAGCCACGTGGTACCGCCGTTTCGTCCCCAACTTTAGCACTATTGCCGGACCACTCAACCAGCTGACTTCAAGTAAGAAGAACGCACCCAAGTTTCAGTGGACAACTGAAGCTGATGATGCTTTTAATAAGCTAAAAGAGTGTCTTGTATCAGCCCCGGTTCTCTCTTGTCCCAATTACGATTTACCGTTCGAAGTACACACTGATGCGAGCAATTTTGGGATTGGTGCCATGCTCACACAAACGATTGATGGTAAAGAACATCCGATTGCATACATGAGTAGGGCGTTGTCGGGATCTGAGAAGAACTACAGTATAACCGAGAGGGAGACGCTAGCAGTTTTAACCGCTCTAGAACACTGGCGGTGTTACTTGGATAACGGAAAAACCTTTACCGTTTACACCGACCACTCCGCGCTCAAATGGTTCTTGTCACTGGACAACCCTACCGGAAGACTAGCACGCTGGTGTGTGAGGTTGTCTGCCTTTAATTTCGAACTTAAACATCGTCGTGGGGTCGATAATGTCATTCCAGATGCACTATCTCGTGCTTTCCCATGTGCTTCTATCAGTACGGTCAACTCTAATTTGACTACTACTGACACATGGTACAAAAACATTTATAACGGTTGTTTAGAAAAGCCGAACCTCTTTCCTAACTACTTGATCGAAGGTGGTGCTCTCTATCGCCACTCCAAAAATAAGTGCGAAATGATTTCGGAGTTTTCCTGGAAGGAAGTGGTGCCGAAAGAATTGCGTGACAGCGTCATAGAGGAGAATCATGCTGACCCTACTGCTGCTCACTTGGGTATTTTCAAGACCTATCGACGCTTACTTCTTCGATACTACTGGCCGGGCATGCACCAAGACGTCGTACGTTTTGTTGGTTCTTGTTCAAAATGTCTCACTTACAAACCACAAAACCATCCGACGCTGGGTACGATGGGTCGACCTAAACAATGCTCACGGCCGTTTCAAATGATATCCATTGATTTCATAGGTCCACTTCCGGTCAGTCGAAAGCAGAATAGTTATATTTTGGTCGTAACATGTTGCTTCTCAAAATATTGCCTTATTTTTCCCATGCGACGCGCTACTTCGGAAGCTGTCGTCAAGGCTCTGGAGGACTCTGTGTTTCTGGTCCACGGAATCCCACAGACAATATTCCTTGACAATGGTACCCAGTTTATTAGCTCGGTAACAAATACCCTCTTTAAGAAATACAAGATACCTAACGTATTCTTCTCTCCGAGATATACTCCGCAAGTAAACACTGTCGAGCGCTATAACAAAACAATAGTTACATGTATTTCCACCTACGTGGACAATGACCACAGAACCTGGGACACTAATATTCCCAAAATACAGTATGCCATTAACAACTCCGTCAATGAAGCAACTGGCTATACTCCATCGTTCCTCGTGTACGGACGAGAAACGGTTACTTGTGGTTCTCATTATACAGATAACGATCTGGGTGAGGAACTACTATTTCTGCCACGCGACATTTACGCTGAAAATCTGGGTCACCTGTCAAAATATTTTGATAAGGTACAGGCATCTCTTTGGCACGCACATAAAAAAAATACGGCGCACTATAATCTTAGGCGGAAAGAGGCAGAATTCAGCATAGGCGACATTGTCCTAAAACGTGCTTATGTCTTGAGTGATAAAGACAAGTACTTTAGTAAAAAGTTAGCGCCCAAATATACCAAATGTCGCGTCTCCGCTAAGAAATCACCCTTGGTATACATTTTAGAGGATATGACGGGAAAGGACTTAGGCACCTGGCATGTTAAGGATCTAAAACTAGTTAAGAATATTTAGAATTAGGTTTTGGATTTTCATTACGTATGAAAACCCTTTACTGGGCGAGGGGGTATTGTAACGTTGTAAGTTACCGTTGTCTTCACTCTATCATTAACTGGTCTTATTTTAAATTTAAGTAGTAATTCTCTTAATAAAACTACCAAATGAGGCTAGTAATCACAGTATTAATTTTCACGCGCTGTACTAGCAACATTCCACTGTTGACAACTCACTCGCTCTGCTATGATTGGCCCGTTTTAAACTAACTAGCCGTGACCGCAACTTGACTTTGCGGCGCCGGCGTGATTCCGAAAACTCACTCAGCACTATACGCACGTCCGTCCTACTGGCGCTCTGTAACGGTCCCTTTTTACCGTACGCCGACGAACGACTCTAAACAGTAATTACTTACGTTTAATCATAACGTACTACTAGTAGTTACGTTTTAGTTTTGTCTGTGCTTCATATTAACCCCGATTGAGTTCGGGGTTCCTGGCACCTCTTCGGGATCACCGCTTTTCCTCGCTACCCTACGGTTTCCCGGTTCCTGACACCGCTTCGGGCTAACCTGCTTCCCTGCTCCGGCTGCATTCGGACCGTTACTTCTCCGACGTCAGCGGCACTCCGACTACGGCAAAACCCGCAGGGAAGATTCGTTGCTGCGTAACCAGGGTCAGACTACATTTGGAGAACCCACGTTAAATAAAATTTCTTGTTGGCTACCTATTTGGAATCTTTTTATTCCTCTCCAAGTAGGGACGTCACATGGGTACACCATACCTAATGTTAGCCTCTGACCCCCTGGTGCCACTGATCACTGTTTGAATCCTTCTATTACTTAAGTACGCTTTGAGCCAGTTGTTTAATGGTCCTCTTATACCACATTCTTCCATTGCTTGTAACAGCTGATCGTGTCCCAGGGTGTCAAAGTCTTTTTTGAAGTCGATAAAGAGGGCAACGACCTGCTTACGCTCGTCCAAGCAATTGTTTACATAATCTGTGAACTGCTTAAGTGCTGTTGCTGTGCTGCGACCCTGCCTAAAACCGTGTTGGCAATCCGAAATGATACTATGCTTATCCAAGAAGTTACTAATTTGTCTAACTATTATCTTTTCTGTTATCTTATTAACAATAGGCAGGATGGCGATGGGCCTATAGTTACCGTAGTCTAGGTGACTCCCTTGCTTATAGATAGGCCTTATAAGGGCACACTTAAGTTCATCCGGGTACAAACCCAGTCGCACACTCATATGTATAAAATTAGCAAGTATCGGAGTTATGTCTTTTTAACATATTTAATATCTTGGATTCTAATGGCGTCCGAGCCGGGAGATTTTTCGTTACTCATGTTATCTATGATATTTTCAATTTCAGCAACACTAACCTTACGAAATCGAAGGGAAACATTGCTAGGACGGACGTAATTTTCCCTTTTTAAGAATTTTTGTTTACAATTATGTTTAATATTATGTATTTCTTCTGTGAACGTACCCGTAAAATTATTACAAATATTTACCAAACTATCTGTCCCCGATAAGTATTTTAAGATTACATCATCCAATTTAGGTTTTTCCCTCCCTAACAAACTATTAATGTGAGACCATACTTTTTTTGCATCATTATTACACTTTTTTAGTTCTTCTTGTCGAAATTTATTTTTAGCAGCATGGATTGATTTATTTAACTTATTTCTAAATTTTGTCTATTCTAACCTTAAACTCATACATTTTGGATTATCCTTCCATTTTCTAAATAGTTGATCTCTGAAATAAATTTTTGAATTTAGCCTATTATCAATCCATGATGGTCTTAAGCGTTTATTTTTTACTTTACTCTGCAATTTGGAGTTTTCATATATTTTACCAAAGGTTATACATAGCTTTTCATACAATAATAAAGGGCACTTACAGTCGTTTAACTCATTCCAATTCACTGCATCCCAATTTTCCCGTATTAATTTATTACACAGAAACACTTTTTTATCACATTTAGACGTTGCACTATCACTCAATATTGGGTCGTCACTTAACGATATCGTAGTACCGATCAGGTAATGATCCGCGATCTTGGTGGTGAGTAGGTGCGCATCCGGCACGGGTCGGCGGCTGCGCACCCACAGGTGGTCGATGCAGCTCCGGGTCACTCGTCCATTCACGATCTCCTCGCGCGTCACGTCGTTAATGAGGCAATCCATCCCTTGGCTATACAGCATGTTTTTATATTTTATTTTAGCTCTGCCTAAAGTCTCGTCCAGTAGGTTGATGTTGGTATCACCCACCACGATAACATCCGAGTATTTAGGTAATGTTTTTATAATATTCTGGAGCTCCTCAGTAAATTTTAATTTGTTTGTTATTGGTGGTCTGTAGACGGCTACTATGTGAATGTATTTTTGATGCATTATGTTTAATTGTCCTTGGATAATTTAAGAAGCCGCTCCATTGAAACTGGCAGCCGAGAAGTTTAATTTTTTTTTTGCATATATTAAAATTCCACCTCCACGTTTTATTTCTCTAGTATTAGAGAACATGTCAAAGTCGTCCATCCTGTACATAGGCAGTTCTTCCTTTTTTATGTTTATTTCTGTTAAGATAATTAAATCCAACTTCTTTTGACATTGACTAATTAGGATCAAGAATGCGTTGAAGTTTTTCTCATGGATCTTATGTTAATATGTATGATATTTAAGCTATTTTGTGTGTCATTAATATGTGTAGTCCACAACTTCGTATCTACAAATCTATTGTATTGAGTTTCCTTCTTTTCAATTTTTTCCACTGTTTCTTTCAGATTTTCTCCTTCTATCTTCTCTAAGCCCACAATCTCAATATTTTTCTGTCCTGTCCCCTGTCCTTGCTTTCCAAGGCCACAACACGTTCTTCGAGTGCTAGATTACATTTTTCCAGATTGATATTCTTCTGTTCTAGTGCCTTAATTCTTTTTTCACTATTCTCCTTGTACTGCATAAGCTCGAGATACTGCTCGGCATAGAAGTCGACCGATTCGGTGAGATCGTCGAGGGTCTTCCGCATTTTGTACAGGATCTCGAGTTTCTTGTTGATTTCAGTTAAAATACCTTCTGTAGTTGCCTTAGAGTATGCAATGGAGAACTTTTTGAGCAATCAACTAGACTATATATCGCAGTATAGCACGGATATACGACATATTAGTGGATCCAAGAACGTGGTGGCGGACGCTTTGTCAAGAATTATCGAGAAGATAACCACAACCTTGGGGGTTGATTTCGAAGAAATGGCCAAGCTCCAGCTAATGGACGCAGGTTTTAAAAACCTTTTCAAAAAATTCCATCTGATGTTGTCCAAGATTAAAATACCGGGCTGTAATACCCAGATATATTGCGATACATCAACCGGTCAACCGAGACGATACGTTCCCGCAGAATTACGGAGGAAAATCTTTGATTCTATTCACGAAATGAGCCATCCAGGGAAACGGACAACTCCAAAAATGATTTCGCATAGATTTGTTTGGAATAAGATGAACAGAGATGTTAACGAATGGTGTACAACGTGCTTAGCTTGCCAGAAGTCCAAGGTTACTAGACACACTATTTCACCTATCGGCACATTCATGCCCGCTCAGCGTTTTGAGCACGTGCATATAGATATCGTCGGCCCGCTACCTACAAGCCAAGGTTACAGATTTTTGCTCACTATGATTGACCGTTGTTCCTCATGGTCAGAAGCATTTCCTTTGAAGGAGATTACCGCGGAAAAAGTTGCTTCATGCCTTTTCCAGGGTTGAATTTGCCGATATGGCCCACCCACCCGAATTTCCTCGGACCGTGGAAAACAGATCGAATCTGAGCTTATCAAATCCTTGGCGAGGTTAATGAAAACGGAAAATTTACGAACAACAGCCTACCACCCGCAATCCAATGGAATGGTGGAGAGATGGCATGGAAAATTGGGTAAAAGATTTACCAATCGTTCTTCTTGGTTTGAGAAGTTGTTTACGAGACGACACTGGTTTGAGTGCGGCAGTAATAGTCTACGGAAGACCAATGAAGCTGCCTGGAGAATTTTTTGGAGAAACCGGTTTGCGGTCGACTTATCACAACTATGTGCGAGATCTAAAGCAACGTATCTCAAAAGTCTGCTCCGTCCCGAAGAGAGATAACCACCAAAACAAGCATTTCGTCCACCCGGAGTTAAGCTCATGTTCGCACGTTTTCATCAAGCGAGAAGGTGTCGCAAAAGGTTTGATTTCCCCATACGAGGTTTTACGCCGAACGACCAAATACTGACAACGACAAATACGATAAATCTTGACAACATATCAAGAGGAACGAAAGTGCCGACACTTTATCTATAGGTAGATTGAAGCCCGCATTTTTACCAGCAGACCATGCGAGTTCCGTCATTTTGTCACAACATGCAAGCGAAGCGGAAAACTCGGAAAAATTTTAATCAGCTCAATCCACCACATCCAAGTACGGTCGAAAATATAAACGCACGGTGAGATGTCAACTCTAATGACGTTTACAGCTCAGTATAAATAGAGAAGTGGTAATCGTAGAATATCATTCTCTTTCCGGCTTCACCAAAAACATCTTTCGTCAATATCAAAACTCCAGCATCATGTGCGGCAACAGCACTAAAGATCAGGTGTCAATGACCCAGAACAACGGGGTCCAGGACAAAGAAGCTTTGACGGACGCTATCTGCGAAAGGATCAAGAAGAAGTCCTGAATGAATTCAACGGACACCGGGAGATGACCCTAGCGTCCCTGGGGATTTTGGCAGTCATAGCGGTCATAATTCTCATAATTTTTGCCAGAAGGTTTTTCAGCGATAGGATTAACTCCGCTCTCCGGAAGAGGGGAATTTCGGTCGCCAATCCTGTTTGACCGATGTTTGTTATTTACTATGTTTAATTTTTTAATTAATTTGTGATATGTTATTAACTTGTTTTACATTTTTATAAAGGGGGGAGTACCTGTGCCGGCTGATTCGGTACCTCACGTACACACGTATTATTTGAGTTTTATCCCAGGTGCGCGTCAGCCATCACAGATAATGGATTTATCATACCACGTACCTAATCTAGGTACGTGATAAGATCTCATATCAATTTGTATATAAACCAAGTATTTATAGTAATAAAGTTAGATAGTAATTGTGCATATTCCAAGCCTTTTATTACGTCTCCCGAAGGTAGTCGTCAGGAATTGCCTAAAGCGGCAAAATATTTAAATATATTTTTTCGAAATCGGTTCTGATAAAGTGCAAAGAAGTCAAGTTGACTATTTGTAAAAATTTAAGGTTTAAAATTGCGGTTTTATTGAATGGGATTTTTTTCAGCCAAAGAGTTCTCTACATTAATAATAGCAGTTACATAAACTCACATAGACAGTCACATAGACTGCTGCATAATGGAGGGCATTAAAACTCGAGAGTTTCATAATAATATCACTCGAGAGTTTTAATGCCAAATTATGTACAGTTACATACACTAGTTTATCTACACACACATATCATAAGCTCTCTTTGATGTGTTCAGGAACCGCATGTTTGACCGGCATTGTGGTTCTGCAATTTTTAGTACCAACTTCACGCAGACGGGCGTCGCGTTCGAAATTTGAATGTCAGTACCAACTTCACAGACAAACTAGGGACGGCACGCGGGTGAGCGTCGGCGTTCGAAATTTGAATGTCATTATATGTAGAAAAACTACACATAATGACCATTATGTGTAGTTTTTCAGATACGAAACGAGTTTTTTTTTGTAGTTTAATATAATGCTGATCGTAACGTGCGGTTTTTGAGCGCAGTAAAGAGGGTTTATGATACGTGTGTAGATAAAGTAATTATTGAGCCGGTTCTAAAAATATAAAACAACATTACCTTTGGCCGCCTGTTTTCTAAAAATCCAAGAAATATTTTCAATACATACCAAGTTTGGACTCCTCGAAGTAGGAGACGGATTAGTAAAGAGGATCTATACATACCTTGAGAGTGAGTGAAATAAACCATAACTTTATTCGTGAAAAGTCAATAGATTGTATTTTAAATCGCAAAATGTAGTTTACAAAGTTGGTCTTCTGCCCACAGGGCCACTAGTTTATAGGTGCTTGAGGCCGTTCTAGTTTCTTTGTTGTATTGGTTATATTTTTTATCGCTTTCCACAAATTTTTGCTATTTTTACCTACTTGACTTAAAGAAGATTTTAAGTAGGTTATTAGAAAAATACTTATATCTAGAATAGGTTAACTTTAGGGTATAATTGTCTGGATCCATTATTGATTATTTATGGAGTTGGTTCCTGTTTCTTAGACACTTCAGTAGACCGTGGGTCATCCAGGCCTTGATTATTCTCATATTACATGGGATTTTATGCACCGTTGTGTTTTTGTCTAGAGCTGTTTGAACCAGTTAAATAAACTTTCTCGTCGCCATATCCTGGTCTCTTACTTCCATGATAGAGTCGAGGTCTGACTGTAGCATATCATCTTTGAAACCTTGTTTTAATTTGTTATATTTGGTGGTAGGTTCAGTCAATTTCTGATCAAAGTTAAGACAAAAAAAAAAGCTTTATGGTCTGTTACGGTTGAGTAAACGACTAGCGTTAAAGCTTAATTCTTGGTTTTCAAGATAATATGGTCCAAACAAGTTTTACTGAGTATGAATGTGTTGTGTTGAGCCACTAAATATGTCAAAATGTAAGCCCCAGTTAAATATTGCCCATCAAAACATCCAGGGGCTACCTGGCAAAGAACTTGTATTAGAATTATTTCTAAAAAATTCTGACATTGATATTATTTGTGTTACAGAACACTGGTTGAAGGAAAATATGATGTCTTTTAACATAAATAATTACAAAATTGTCGGTTGTTACAATAGAAAGACTGCTGATAGAGATAAGATATTATTGAATTTACTGTTGAAAGACAAATAGAGGTATCCTGTGTTGAGTTAGATAGCCATATTATTGTTTGTGTCTACAGGCCACCGAGGGATGAAAAAGGCCATGGCAATTTCGAAATATTTGAGAAAATTAGTGAGGAAGCCCTCATTAAACTTTGTAATAACAGAAAAAAGTTAATTATTTGTGGCGATCTTAATGTAGATCTGCTTGTAGATACAACACTGAAGCGACGATTAATAACTCTGTTCCAATCATTTAATTTATGTCATGTATTTCTAGAGCCGACTAGAATTACACTTACCAGCCAAACTTGCTTAGATAACGTTTTTTGTGACTGTGCATTCACAAGTAAAAGTGTAATTAACTGCTTACCTTCTGATCACAGTGGTCAAACAGTTTCATTCCCAATTGCTATTAAGGATAAGACTGGTCCATTATTTTATAGGCCTATTACATCCCATAGACTAGAGACATATACGAAAAACTTAGATATAAATTTGCCAGTACCGGATTTTAATGAACAGAACCCAAACAAAATCTACTCAGACTTCTTCAACATTATTCAGACAGAATTCAATAAAGTTTTCAAATTAAAGAAACGGTAACTCTAAATTTTCAGTGACTACAACGGTAAATCTAAATTTAATGACTGGGCAACGTTTGGAATTCGTAAAAGTAGAGTTATCTTGTATGACCTTTATGATCAAAAAACCTATAACTTTGATCGAAAATTTCATGACTATGTTAAAAAATATTCCAAAACTTTCAAGTTGGTTTGTAGAACTGCAAAAACTTTACACATTAATAGAAAAATTCAAAATTCAAATAATAGAATGAAAACAGTTAGGCAAATAATAAACCGCGAAACTGGCAAAGTTATACCAAGGGACAATGATTTCTGCCTAAAGATAGGTGATGATGTTGTTAAATCCAACGCTGATGTTGCTCGAGCTTTTGAAACATTCTTCACCAATGTACCCGTACTCACAACAGACCGTCTAAATTCATCTCCATATGAAGCAGAGACTTTATTAAAAAATAACACTAGCGTCAGTAATGTATATTTAAAATTTCATCATGTATATCCCCAGGACATTGTCAAAACGTTTAAATTACTTAACTTAAAAAATACGGAAGACCTGTGGGGTATATCAGTCAAAGTCATTGGTTCAGTAATTCTAGTTATAGCCCCACACCTAGCTTATATATTTAATAAATGTGTTGACGATGGGGCTTTTCCAGACCTCGTGAAACACAGTAAACTAATACCTCTGTTCAAGTCGGGAGATAAGGGCGATCCTTCAAATTTCAGACCAATATCTGTTCTTCCAACACTAAGTAAAATATTTGAAAAGATTATACTCAATCAAATGCTCTCACACTTCAACCGTACAAAACAACTCCACGCTAAACAATATGGTTTCACTAGGGGTAAATCGACTACGGATGCAGGTATTACCCTTATATCTCATATTTATTCTGCATGGGAGGCCGCACAGGATGCTATCGGAGTTTTTTGCGACCTGTCGAAGGCGTTTGATTGTGTTGATCATAATACGCTATTAATTAAATTAAATCATTACGGAGTTAGAAATAAAGCGTTGGATCTTTTAAGATCATACCTAAGCAATAGAATTCAAAAGGCAGTAGTTAACGGCGTAAAATCTGATGGATCGATTGTTAAAATTGGCGTTCCACAAGATTCCATATTAGGCCCTTTCTTATTCCTGGTACATGTTAATGATCTGCCTTTCATGGTGGAGAAATTAACTGACATAGTGTTGTTTGCTGATGATATTTCAATGGTCTTCAAAATTGAAAGACAAAAAGGAGATTTTGATGATGTTAATGGTGTATTGTCTTTAACCATGAATTGGTTCACAGTTAATAATTTATTGTTAAACGCTGGTAAAACCAAGTGTATCAAATTCTCACTTCCAAACGTCAGGCAAGTTGAGACCAGTTTAGTGTTAGACAACAGCACGTTAGAATTAGTAAATGATAAGAAGTTTCTTGGAATAACCATTGATAGCAAATTGCAGTGGGGACCCCACATAGATAAATTGGCTGGTAAATTAAGTTCTGCGGCTTACGCTGTTAGGAACATCAGACAAAGCACGGATGTGGCTACATCTAGGCTAGTATATTTTAGTTACTTTCATAGTGTGATGTCCTATGGTATCTTGTTGTGGGGGAAAGCAGCGGATATTCAAAATATTTTTATTTTACAGAAAAAAACTATTCGATCAATTTATAATTTAAAACGAACTGACTCCTTAAGAGAGCTTTTTAAAGAAATTGACATACTAACAGTAGCTAGTCAATTTATTTTCGAAAATATAATGTATGTACGCAAGAACCTTACAACATTTTCCAATCTTAGCGATAGCTGTAATGTTAACCTAAGAAATAATCACAGACTATGTGCGCCCCGTTTTAGACTCGCAAAGGTTAGCAATTCTTTTAAGGTTCAGTGCATTCTTTACTACAATAGGATACCTCTGGAGATTTTGAAATTGCCATTTGAGCAATTTAAAAAGCATGTTAAAGTTACTTTGTCGAAAAAGGGATATTACAATGTTCAAGATTACTTAAATGACAGGACTGTATGGGGTTAATCTGGCTCAACACAGACCTTGCTGTTAATAGCTTTGTAATTATTTATTCCTGCTTATTAATCATATCAATTAAATTTTTCATATTTGTATTAGTTAAGCACAACCTATTTTTAAAAGAGATCTAAAAATCAATCTGTGGGAGTTTCTACGCCCTCCATCTCTTACAGTGGTCCAATGTAGAGAAGAGGCAAAAAATGACGTTTGCTAAGTATATGTAAATATCTACAGTAATAAAGTACTTTGACTTTAAGACCCAAGAATCCTCTGGGTCAGACTCAGGGTGGGGCTTATACGACTATTTGTAGTAGGCGTTTACGCTCCAGATATGGGTCTGACGCAGAGGGTTCGAGAGGAGTATTGGGAAAATGTGCGAGAATTAATGAAGTGCGATGCAAACGGATCATAATTCTATGGGATTTTAATACACGGGTAGGAGAGAAGCGAGATGGTTATGATCAAGTGCTGGGTAAGTTTGGTGACGAAAGGGTCAACGAGATCGGCTTAGGACTTCTAGGTTCTTCTAGTGTGTCTGGAAAAGAATCTTTGTGTGACGAACACTTTGTTTTGTCACAAAAAGATTCACATATATACTTGACAGAGACAGCAAGTAAGGAGTACGATTGATTTTTTTATTGTTGATGAAAGACTGAGAAACAACGTTGTCGACACGAGAGTATGGCGGGACGTTAACCTAGGATCGGATCATTTTCTGTTGATTTCTGGATTTCTGGTCGATAATAAAAAATGGAGTGATAGAGTCTGCAAGAGAAGTATTTGGTATGACCAAAAGGAAAAAAGGAAAAAGGCCAAAATAAGCTGTCTGGTGGAAAGTTAGAAAGGTGGTGGATAATAAGAAAAAGGAATGGTTGGACTTGTTAGCTACAAACACTAACATGAGAGTAAATAGTGATGGAATAAATGAAGAATATGTGGATAGAGCAATTGATAAATAAGTATAGAGTCTTGAAAATACTGGTGAAAGAATGCATGACAACAAAGAATGAACAGATAAAAAAGCGATGTGATGAAAGGTTTTCTGACAATTTCCGGGCCCTCATCAAGATGTTTTGGAAGGATGCACGAGAAAAGTCAGAAAAAACTAATTTTAATGTCATTAGAAGTGAAAATGGATCGATGGAAGGAATATTTTGAAAGTCTTTTCAAACGTGAGGGGACTGGAAGAGTAGCTGCAAGCACATCCTCCTCACTTCCAGTAGATGCCGTACCCGCAGCTATCACTGAGGATACGACATTGAGTGAAGTTGAGTACGAAAGTGATAATATAAGCATGAAAGAAATGGTGAAGGATGCACGAGGAAAGTCAGAAAAAACTAATGATGTAATGAAAAGTAAGAAAACAGGTAAAGAGGCAGGGTATGGTAGAGTATCGTTAGATATGCTGAGGGGAGGAGATGGCTTCGTGGTTAGTCAGCTGTACCGACTCTTTAATACATGATGGACGATCGGTTGGGTGCCAGGAGACTGGTGTAAGGCTGTTATCGTCCCACTATATAAGGGGAAGGGTTCACAGCAGGACTGCAAAAGCTACCGCGGCATTAGTTTTCTTAGCATCGTCGGTAAATTGTATGCAAAAATGTTGGTTGAACGAGTGATGAATAAAACGGAGTAAAATATCTGGGATGCGCAAGGGGGATTCAGAAGAGGAATTGGATGTACGGACCTGATCTTTGCTCTACCTGCCTGTTTTAGTGATTCACAGAGTATATCTAACCATGTGCACGATGGTGAGCAGTAAATAGCATGTATCGCCGTGTCTAAGCCATGTCTAATAATGAGGCAATTAGCATCCATAGAAACAGGCTCATGTAAGGATACGTTTTAATTATCTCTATAATAAACCACCACACATTTTGGTCTTTGAAATTTTTACATGCATAAGAGATAAAGCCATCAATGAAAGATACGACAGGAGCACATGATAGCCAGAAGGATGAAAAGATACCTCTATTTTTTAATAATAGGTATTAATAGCTCTGCCGACCTCTCACAATATCGGGACATACTTCTAATCTGAGTTAATTTGTTGTTTCATCGATTATTACCAGCACCCAATGGCCTTTCATTTGTCTGCCACGTTTATATTTCCTCCTTCCAAACTAACTTTCATCGATCTGGACAACTCTGCCGGGACCACCAATTTGTTTATGATTTTCTTGGTTGTCTATTTCATTCGCCACTATTGTTTCCCGGCAGTAGTTGGACCAGTCCCAAATTGTGGCCTCGGATAGGATCATTTCATCTTTGTATGAGCTACATTGAACTCTTGCCCTGTAGTATTCTATATCCTGGGCGTAACATAGCATTATCCAAAACATTGTAGGGAGGGAAATCTTGACATTTTCAAACCATGTATGTGTTGAGGATCTGACTATTCTTCCATATCTACACCTAGATTTGTGGCACCGGAATGTTCCCACTGTACCCTCAGGGTCCAGTTTCATATTGCCACGATGTTGTGGACATTTTTAGCCTTGCAAACGCAATGCAGGTTTCCTTGGTCCCGCATTCAATTCCCGATGATCATGATTCCCGATGATGACGAATTGAATCGGGGAATGAAGTTGGATTATTACACTAATTTATTGAGAGTTCTAGTACATGGTACAATTATAAAAATGAAAATTCGCACTCCGCGATAAACTGAGATTGATAAGAAGAAGCTGCGATAAAATGAGAGAAAAATATGACAAGACTGATCGCGACGAAAGCTTCTTGCAAAAAAAAGGAAATAATGGAAGATTTTGTGATATTTTGAGATGAACAAACAGATAATATAATGATGGCATACAATCGGTTGTTGTACGTATCGATCTTTTACAAATTAATTATTATGTTTATTTGGATTAACATTCTGACATATATAAAGAACGGCTTTTTATAATTCCTAATCTCATAATTTCTTTATTGTACTGTAAACAATATATTCAGAAAACTCATTAGATGAAAGTTAATAAAGGTGAGGTTATCACTTACAAGAGATTTCATTCAGCCGACCTTGGATGGACAGGAGAAGTTGATAAACCGAGGAGCAACTAAGTATACAAATAGAAATATACTATATATATATATATACTTATACAGTGTGAATCTTCATAAAGTGCACATAACAATCTGGGTTGAACAACATCGAAATTGATCGAAAAAATATAATAAATAAATCTTCCTTCTCCCAATTTTTAAACCCATTTTAATATTGAAATGCACTAACTGGGTACCAACTGCAAAAATATTAACTTCGGAATGGAAGCGCTGCTGTAAACTAAAATTACGCTTTGTTTTAGAAATAATAGTGATTATTTCGAGTTTTTTTAGTAATTGCAGATTTCCACAAAATTGGTTCCCAAATTCACAGCAGAGATAGTTTCTGTCGTGGAGAGCAGCATGTGCCATCTCTACGCAGATGAAACCCAGCTGTATATATCATCCGTTCCTTCCGACATCAACACTGCAGTGCAATCTATAAATAACTATCTAGAGCGGGTGGCGTCATGGTCTGAGAGGAGCTGTCTAGTGCTAAGCCCTAGTAAATCTAAGTACATGATCCTTGGTACAAAATGTCAGATCCATAATACTGTCCAAGCCCTAGCCCCCAATGATATAGCTATCAGGGGCGACACAGTGAAAAGGGTCGTAGAAGCAAAAAATCTTGGGTTGTTGATGGCCGGTGAGCTTCGATTCGAAAATCATATCAGAAACGTAGTCAGCAATTGTTTCTACCGCCTTAAGATTCTTTATAATATACGTGATTACCTTAGCACTGATTTGCGTGTCAGACTAAATCAATCATTGATATTATCTAGATTAAACTACTGTGATGTCGTATATGGTAGCTGTATACTTGATCGGTCGAAAAGGTTAATTCAACGTGTGCAAAACGCATGTATACGTTTTTGTTTCAAAATTCCTCCTAGATCCCATATCACCCCATACCTGGATGCAGCAAAACTTCTGAACATGGAAGGTCGTCGGCATTTACACCTAGCCAAACTACTCTTTGGTGTAATACACACGGAAACCCCACCCTACTTGTACACCAAGATAAAATGGGCGACCAGGCAACGTGGCGTGCACAAGCATAGAATACTTACACCGGCGCATCGAACGGCGACTTTCCGCGGGAGTTTCAGATATGCGGCATCTAAGTGTTGGAATGATATTCCCCCTCCAGTCCGTGAAGCGGCTAGTAGGTGTGCCTTTGGGCGGAAACTCAGGGCACATTTGCTAGATCAGCAGAGACTATTCCTCCCCCCCGTACCAACCTCACGCCGCAATAAGACTTGAGTCTGTGGTCGCTCATTACCAGTGGAACCGAAAACCCAACACTTAAATTTATTGAAAAGATGGTTTAAAAAGCGCGGGCCATGTTTATTTATTTAACTTTTTGTACGTATCATATATATCTAACAGCCACATCTATATTTACCATTATTGTTACCTATTTTTTATATATTCTTTATATTTATGTGTTTATGGATTGTACCACGCCGCGGTCTGGGACGCTCGCGAGGTAACACTTGGCGCTGACTGAAAATCAGCGTTGAAGGCCTGGCCTTCAACATAATGCTGAGTGAGACGCCATGTATAATGACAGTGGCACACTACGACTGTCATTTAATTTTATATCATGTGTCTTTGCTATTTTTCATCTCTGTGTTTTGTTTCTTTGTTGTAATTGTAGTGTGTCTTTATAATAAATGTTTATTTCTTTCTTTCTTTCTTTGTTTCAAATTGAATTATTTCATTATGGACTATTATTTTTAATTTTGTTAGCTTTGGGACGACACCAACATTGTGTTTTTAAATAATACACTTTATTTTTGAAATCACATGATACATACCTATTTTCACTTTTCTAGAGATTAGTCATGGACCGTGAAGTCATAAGGTAGTAAATAAATAAATTTAGCCCACATAAATGTCCTCACTGAGAGGCACAGGCCCTTTATGGATATGCGTAAGATTGATTGTGAGAAAAAGAGATTTAAAAATGAGTCGAAAGAAATCTTCTATTCTGCCTTTGTTCGTAGAAATCTTGAATACTGCTCCACGGTATGGAACCCTTTATTTGATGTACACTTAAAAATGATTGAGAGCATACAAATTAAGTTTCTGAGACATTTAAACTTCCGCAACAGGCATTGATGTATTGTAAACCACCAGGCGACATAAAATATTGTCTCTCAACCACAGACGTACTGTTGCCGACATGGCGTTTCTGAATAGGGTATTTGATGGCTCGATTGACTGCCCAGAGCTGCTTACTTGTTTAAGGTTCAGATTGCCTACACCGTCAACAAGAATTAAAACCCTTTTCCATACCCCACTCCATAGAACAAACTATGGAAAAAAATACGAATAACAGAACAATGTATACCCACTTTTACCCACTGGAAGTTTTTAACAAAATTGACATTTTCAATCTTCCTATTAAAATCTTGTAATTAGGATATTAACTAGCATAACTTGAATCTTATTGAGCCATGGTGGTTAGCAACGCTATCCACCTATTGGTGCCCGGGTTAAACTACGGTTAGCGGCATCTCTAGTCAACGATTTAAACTACTAGCTCTGCCATGGACTATTCTATGTCAGTAAATCAGTTTCATTGGTTCACCAATATTAGGAACGAACATTTTCAATTCGACAGTTAGCGTTTTTTCTACCCTGCGTTAGTGAAACTTTGACAATTATAGTTTTGTTGCAATGAATGTAAGAAAAGGTATTTTTTTCCGTGATTCTCTTTATTACGATAGTGTTCAGTGGATTATGATATGTTTATTGCTAAAAAGTGTATTGCGTGACCATTATACGAAAAAAAATAAGGTGGTTTGTGGTGATAACCACTGTGACACTTGACATGTATCTTTAGTATAAAATTACTGTTCTACAGTGAATAAGTTTTCGTTCGACATCACCTGTATTTTCTTCCAGGATAGCACAAAGAAGATTGAAAGACTCTGAAATCTAGGTGATATTGTTCGAGGATATTCCAGATGGGGACAGCTTCTGTGGAGGTGACATTGATGATGAAGAAGGGCGTGTAATATTGGAAATAAGCCCATATGATTCACCACTGCAGTCTGAAGTTGAAGATGATGTTCCTTTGGCTCGTTTGGTGCCTGTGGCGGCTGATGCTGAACAAGCTGCCCATTGTTTCACGCCCAGAAGAGACAATGACATACCAAAATGGAAAAAAAGTTACCGCATGACAATTTCAGGTCAGTTCATTGGGTTGGGTTTTGATCACGGACACCTGATTTGAATTACTAGAGTTATTAAGGAGGATAGTTGACTATATTCTCATCTTCTTCCCCCCGGATCTCAACACGAGCAGACGTTTTTCAAAGATATTACTTAATTTAATTTAAAGTTAAAACAGTAAATTACAAAATTAAAAACATACAAAATAATAGGAGTGCATAAGCAGTTAGGAGCCTTCACTTGACGTCACGTTGTGCTCCGCCCCACCGGCGCTGGCGCAACCCAGCGGGTCATCTTGCCCCGCCCCTTTGACCCGCCTCCAGCAGCAGCGGACACATCCACCTGCGCGTGGCCCATTTTGCCCCGCCCTGAGGAGGACCAGTGCGGATACCGGTTAGTGGCAGCTTCTTGCTCACACTGCGCTCCTGGTACTTTCTCAGCGCTCGGAGTGTGACCGTGGTAGCTTCGTCGGCCAGTGTTGCTACCGCCTACGGTTTCGCCTGAATACGCGTAAAGAAATCGAAAATCCAATCCAATATTTGCGCTAAGTATAATAATCATGCCGTGCTTCAACTGTAAGAAAGTCGTGTCGTCTACTGAGCTACTAGTCTGCAGGGAATGTCAGAGCCAGTCTCACTATCACTGCCTCCAGATAACAAAAGCTCAATTTAAAGATCTTTCGGACAAAGATAAAAGATCATGGCAATGCAATGGTTGTCGTAATGTTTCTCGCCGTAGACGCAATGATGACACTCCCGTTGGAAAGTCACAGATACGACCGCCGGCTGAACAGCAACAACAAGACAGCCCTGTGTTCAATGATAAAGAGGAAAGCGACCAGCAGACGGATATTAGTTGCCAACTAATTACTTTCAAGCAGGAAATGAAAGAGATGATAGCGATACAAGGTCGAGAATTCCGCCAAACATTGAAAGAGATCCAGCAATCAAATATTGAAACCGCTATAGCCTTCATCACAGACCAAAATGAAGAATACATGAAAAAAATTGAGGAACTAGAAGTGCAAGCTAAGAAGGATAGGGAACAAATAACATTTCTAGAAAATAAAGTAAAAGACCTACAAAGAGGTAGTCGCAAAACAAGCATCGAGATCAAAAACGTTCCAAAATCTTCTAATGAGACACAGGAAGATCTGATCAAAATTATGACTTGCTTGTCCACAAACATAGACTGTAAAATCGATGACTCTGATATTCGGGATATTTATAGAGTCAACGGCAAAAATGAGCTAAAAAACTCGCCTATAATAGTTGAGACGTGCTCAACCATAACAAGGACCAATATCCTCAGAATGTGCAAGGCCTACAACACTAAGCGCCAAGAAAAGTTATGTGCCAAACACCTAGGTTTCACTAAAAATGAGGACAACCCTATCTTTGTATCAGAGCAGCTCACTGCAAAAGGTGCCCGTCTCCACTTCTTGGCAAGGGACCTCGCTAAGTCGAAAGCCTACAAGTTTTGCTGGACTGCATTTGGTCGAGTATACGTTAGAAGGAACGAAACATCCCCTAAGATAAGAATTGACAGTGAAGCTCAAGTACATAGTTTACTACAGGAAAAATGACTACGAAACTCTTGTGAGTCAGATTCTATCTGCACTGTATTTTACTGTTATCACAGTTTGTTACTTTCATTAATTCATTCACACAACATACTCACTTTAAAAAATCACACATCCACAGTCAAATATATCGTGTACACACACAACACACACCTAACTCAAATACACACCGACTCTCTCCCCAAACACGCCACTCATAGATACAAAATAGACCGAATATATTATAATAAATTTAAAAACAAAATTTTGAAATGGTACTCCAATTTCAAACTTCACACATACTACACGGAAACGAATCACAGAATTAACTTAGCTTATAATGCTTAATCCTCTAGACATTATAAAAGATATAGATGACGCTGAAACTGCACATGCAATTCAATGCACTTCGGATGACTTACGTTCTGTGGAGCGTTTCCAAAACACAGATTTAACTATTATCCAACAAAACATTAGAAGCATCTATAGTAATCTTGAAGATTTGCAAATAACTATAACAGACCTCAATGTTAAAATTAATATTATGATCCTTACAGAATGTAGACTTAACCCAAACAAAACCGTACCCGATATCCATAATTACATGGCTTTTTCTACGACCAATCAACTGAACCAAAATGATGGGGTTGTAGTATATGTCAAAAATAACCATGCAGTTAATGTTGTGGAAATAACTCTTGCTGGGGCGTCATGCTTGCAAATAAATTTGAATAATATCGTTATCTTGGGAATTTACCGTTCACCTTCGAACGAAGATGCTGAGTCATTTTTAGACTCCCTTAGCAAACACCTAGACTCAATTGAGGCCCATAAAACTATTGTAATTGCTGGCGATATAAATATTAATATTATTCCTAAACTAAATGAACGATCTCAAGACAAGAAAAATAGACTAAGCTACTTAGACACATTAATTAATCATGGACTATTACCCGGCCATTATTTCCCTACTAGAGAAGAAAACTGCCTGGATCATTTTATTTTGAAAATAGACAGGGTTTCTAAGTCAGCTTTTATCGCAGTTTTAAATACTTCTGTCACAGATCACTTGTTAACTCTGCTAAAACTATCAAACAGTACCAAAACTGTAAAAAATGGAAAACAGTCATTACATACGAAAATGCACTCACAAGTCTTGAGAGCAAAGGTCTTTCGGACCTAATTCTACAAAAGGATCCTAATATCGTGGCAACTAAACTTATAGAAAAACTAACTGAGTCTCTTCAAGAAAATACAAAACAAATCCATATTCCTAAAAGCAAAAGAACAATTAAACCCTGGATATCTCAAGGCATACTAAGATGCATCAGAAATAGAAACAAAATACAGCGTAAATTAAGTTCTGACCCTGATAATGAAATTCTGAGGATAACGTTCAGAAGATACCAAAATTTTTGTAATAATCTAATAAAGAAATTAAAACGCAGATACGACAGAGAATTACTAGATAAATCTACAAAAAACCCAAAATCTATGTGGAATACTATAAACAACATGACAAAATTCAAACCAAAAAAAACCCAAAATACAAGCTTGCTAAACTCTCATTCATCTCCTGATTTGTCAGTCAACCTTACGAATAAATACTTTGCAGATATAGGAAGGAATCTGGCTGAGGACATTCAAAGCAGGGCTATAAACAACGAACAGATCTTACCTGACCCTCAACTGCAATCTTTTGTACTTCTTGAAACAGATCGAAGTGAAGTGCACTCCGTTCTTGTGAGCCTTAAAGCTGATAGTGCCCCGGGGTGGGATGGTATTACGGTCAAATTCCTCAACATGGCAAATAGGCTTGTTGTCCCAATTATCTCCCATCTAGTAAATCTTTGTTTTGATAAAGGTTTGTATCCTACAGTCCTGAAAAAATCGATTATCACCCCTGTGTATAAGGAAGGTGACAAAGACGATTGCACAAACTACCGGCCAATCTCAGTCCTGCCATCTATCTCAAAAATTTTAGAAAAAATAATAAATAATAGACTACTTAAATATTTGAATGCGTACAACATCCTCTCTGAGAAGCAGTATGGCTTCCGACAAAGTTTATCAACTGAAGACGCTGTCATCTCTTTGACCTCACTTATTGTGGAAAATGTTGACAAACAGAAAAAATGCCTTACAGTCTTTCTGGATTTAAAAAAGGCTTTCGATACCGTCTCAGGCTCCATTCTTGTCCAGAAACTAGAAAATATTGGCATACGGGGTAATCCGCTTGATTTACTAACTAGCTACCTACATGATAGAAGCCAGCGTGTTAAAATAGGCCCTTATATTAGTGAGGAGACTTCTATATCCTATGGTGTGCCACAAGGAAGTGTCCTGGGCCCGACACTCTTTCTAATATATATTAACGATTTGTGTAACATGAAAGTAAATAATGGCCAGATATTCACTTACGCAGACGCCACAGCTATTGTTTTCACAGGAAGCTCCTGGAGTGAGGTCAAGAAGATGACAGAAACTGGTCTTTCTAGAATAGGTAACTGGTTAAAGCGTAACCTCCTCACGTTAAATTCCTCTATAACAAATGATATCTGCTTTACAACAACTGTCAAAACTCAACCTGAAACTGACTTTTATATAAAAATTCATGAGTCCACAAACTGTCTGAACGACGACTTCCCATGCTCTTGCCCTGTGATAAACAAGGTGTCACACATAAAATATCTTGGTGTTATACTTGACCAAACATTGACCTGGAAGTTACACATAGATCTTATTATAGGTAGAATACGCAAGCTAACCTGGGTTTTTAAAATACTACGACACATTGCTACAAAACAGATTCTAAGTAAAATTTATGTCTCTCTAGTTCAATCCGTGATAATAAATTGTATTCCTGTCTGGGGAGGTGCCATTAAAACAAAATTTATAGAGATAGAAAGAGCCCAGAGATCATCACTTCTAAAAATCATGTACTTCAAACCCCACCTATTTCCCACAAACGAACTCTATCAATCCTGTAGGGAACTGACAGTAAGGAAACTTTATATACTTAACATTATAATGAAACTACACAGAAAGCTGGAATTTGATCCTAATTTAACAATTAAAAGAAGAAAACACAATGTAGCCCCTGCACACATAGTGAGCACAGAATACGCCTACAGGCAGTATAAAAACCAATCATCGCTATTATACAACTTGGCAAATAAAGAACTTAACATATTTCCGATGACATTCTATCACTGTAAAAAACTAATAACTGATTGGCTAATGGAAAAAAAATATGATGAAACAGAAGTTCTAATCAGAAATAAAACAAAATGAGAAATCAACTCTTAAAGTGGCAACCCAAATTTGTACATGTGTATGTACACACTACAAATCCACACCCTCAGACAGCCATATCCACACACTCACACCCCTACCCAACACATACACGCCCTCTCTCTCTCTCACACACACACACACACACACACACACACACACACACACACACACACACACACACACACACACACACACACACACACACACACACACACACACACACACACACACACACACACACACACACACACACACACACACACACATTACCTCTATCCAACAAGAACTAGAAGTAGCCACCTAAGCACTATTGTTCAAGCCATGCAGACAAGCAGCAGAAAAATTAAAAAATATTTTAAATTAAATAGATTCATGAAGAAAACTAGAGGTAATATAAAAGTACTGAAATTAGCCTTGAAACGGCAATCAAACAGAATATTAAGAATCTCCCTAATGCAAGAGCTCCGGGGAAAAATGTAGGTTTACAGTCGGACCTTCAACATGCCCGAGTAGAAATCCAGCATCTACATGACCTGCTAGCAAATACACTACAATGTTATTCCAAAGAGCAAAGTGAGTTAGCAGAACTCAGAGCCGCGACGTCTGAGTTAATACAGCTACAACGCCAGAATGCGGAATTGGTGGGCGTTCTAATTGAGAATGAGGAGAATGAGACCAGCAAGGAGGACGAGCCCACATCACTAACTTTGGTCTCGACCCCCCTCAACGAGAGTGTTGCAGCGTCCACCGCTGCCCCAACCAAAAAACAGCGTCGCCGTCGTCGACGAGGAGACACCTCGCAGCTCAACAGTGCGAGCACCGCGCCGCTCGCTGTCCCTGCTGAGGCGTGTGTCATGCCGCAAGCTGCCCCGACGGCCACGCCGTTCGCCGTTGCGCACGTTGCGACGCTCGCTGCCGCGAATGCCGCGCCAACCGCCGCCACGTGCATCAAACCGCACTCCAACACGTGTGTCCCGCCACTCACCTCCACTCGTGTACCGCCAGCTACCAAAATATGTGCTCAGAGAAAAACTCTGTTGTTCTCCGACAAAGTAGGTGCAGGATTTGGGACTCTATTACATAACCGGCTTTACCAAAAAGTAACGAACATTTGCTGTCCAAATAGTTCATTTGTAGATCTAGTGAAGATGATTGGTCGCGGTATCTATGATGAGTACAGCACAATTGTAATTATGGTAGGAAATCATTCAAACATTAGTCGGAATGATTTGAATAAAAGTGTTGAAACACTTCTAGACTTACATAGTAGGATGAAATGCAAATTTATACTATGCAATTTTCCATATGCCTGTAATTTGACAGAACTACAGAACAAATCTGTGCATAGAATGAATATTCATTTATTTAATTTAACATGTCATCACAGCGATGCTATTTTATATTTCGACATGAATAATTTTATTCATAACTTTACTCTGACACGGGATACATTGTACCTGTCTAATAAATATAGAAAATTAGTAGCTACATTGTTAGCTTATAATATATGCGACGCAGCTATAGTTGGTTTAACTAAGTTCAACTTGACATCAGCTTATTTTAAGAGTAATATAACATGCACCCCTATTGGGAATTCACCTGTTAATTATACTTTGCATGCAACATTGGAATCTGTTCCAAGTAATTTAAATTAGTTCATAAGACAATAGAGGAAATCTCTAGCATACAAGAGCCACTAAATATGTCAAAATGTAAGCCCCAGTTAAATATTGCCCATCAAAACATCCAGGGGCTACCTGGCAAAGAACTTGTATTAGAATTATTTCTAAAAAATTCTGACATTGATATTATTTGTGTTACTGAACACTGGTTGAAGGAAAATATGATGTCTTTTAACATAAATAATTACAAAATTGTCAGTTGTTACAATAGAAAGACTGCTGATAGAGGTGGTTCTTTAATCTTAGTGAAAAATAATAATAAGGTGAAACAACGGAAAGATATTCTTGCACTTACTGTTGAAAGACAAATAGAGGTATCCTGTGTTGAGTTAGATAGCCATATTATTGTTTGTGTCTACAGACCACCGAGGGATGAAAAAGGCCATGGCAATTTCGAAATATTTGAGAAAATTATGGAGGAAGCCCTCATTAAACTTTGTAATAACAGAAAAAAGTTAATTATTTGTGGCGATCTTAATGTAGATCTGCTTGTAGATACAACACTGAAGCGACGATTAATAACTCTGTTCAAATCATTTAATTTATGTAATGTATTTCTAGAGCCGACTAGAATTACACTTACCAGCCAAACTTGCTTAGATAACGTTTTTTGTGACTGTGCATTCACAAGTAAAAGTGTAATTAACTGCTTACCCTCCGATCACAGTGGCCAAACAGTTTCATTCCCAATAACTATTAAGGATAAGACTGGTCCATCATTTTATAGGCCTATTACATCCCATAGACTAGAGACATATACGAAAAACTTAGATATAAATTTGCCAGTACCGGATTTTAATGAACAGAACCCAAACAAAATCTACTCAGACTTCTTCAACATTATTCAGACAGAATTCAATAAAGTTTTTAAATTAAAGAAAGTCAGTGACTACAACGGTAAATCTAAATTTAATGACTGGGCAACGTTTGGAATTCGTAAAAGTAGAGTTATCTTGTATGACCTTTATGATCAAAAAACCTATAACTTTGATCGAAAATTTCATGACTATGTTAAAAAATATTCCAAAACTTTCAAGTTGGTTTGTAGAACTGCAAAAACTTGACACATTAATAGAAAAATTCAAAATTCAAATAATAGAATGAAAACAGTTTGGCAAATAATAAACCGCGAAACTCGCAAAGTTATACCAAGGGACAATGATTTCTGCCTAAAGATAGGTGATGATGTTGTTAAATCTAACGCTGATGTTGCTCGAGCTTTTGAAACATTCTTCACCAATGTACCCGTACTCACAACGGACCGTCTAAATTCATCTCCATTTGAAGCAGAGACTTTATAAAAAAATAACACTAGCGTCAGTAATGTATATTTAAAATTTCATCATGTATATCCCCAGGACATTGTCAAAACGTTTAAATTACTTAACTTAAAAAATACGGAAGACCTGTGGGGTATATCAGTCAAAGTCATTGGTTCAGTAATTCTAGTTATAGCCCCACACTTAGCTTATATATTCAATAAATGTGTTGACGATGGGGCTTTTCCAGACCTCATGAAATACAGTAAACTTATACCGCTGTTCAAATCGGGAGATAAGGGCGATCCTTCAAATTTCAGACCAATATCTGTTCTTCCAACACTAAGTAAAATTTTTGAAAAGATTATACTCAATCAAATGCTCTCACACTTCAACCGTACAAAACAACTCCATGCCAAGCAATACGGTTTCACTAGGGGTAAATCGACTACGGATGCAGGTATTACCCTTATATCTCATATTTATTCTGCATGGGAGGCCGCACAGGATGCTATCGGAGTTTTTTGCGACCTGTCGAAGGCGTTTGATTGTGTTGATCATAATACGCTATTAATTAAATTAAATCATTACGGAGTTAGAAATAAAGCGTTGGATCTACTAAGATCATACCTAAGCAATATAATTCAAAAGGCAGAAGTTAACGGCGTAAAATCTGATGGATCGGGTGTTAAAATGGGCGTTCCACAAGGTTCCACATTGGGCCCTTTCTTATTCCTGGTATATATTAATGATCTGCCTTTCATGGTGGAGAAATTAACTGACATAGTGTTGTTTGCTGATGATACTTCACTGGTCTTCAAAATTGAAAGACAAAAAGGAGAATTTGATGATGTTAATGGTGTATTGTCTTTAACCTTGAATTGGTTCACAGTTAATAATTTATTGTTAAACGCTGGTAAAACCAAGTGTATCAAATTCTCACTTCCAAATGTCAGGCAAGTTGAGACCAGTTTAGTGCTAGACAACAGCACGTTAGAATTAGTAAATGATACGAAGTTTCTTGAAATAACCATTGATAGCAAATTGCAGTGGGGACCCCACATAGATAAATTGGCTGGTAAATTAAGTTCTGCGGCTTACGCTGTTAGGAACATCAGACAAAGCACGGATGTGGCTACATCTAGGCTAGTATATTTTAGTTACTTTCATAGTGTGATGTCCTATGGTATCTTGTTGTGGGGGAAAGCAGCGGATATTCAAACTATTTTTATTTTACAGAAAAGAGCTATTCGAGCAATTTATAATTTAAAACGAACAGACTCCCTAAGAGAGCTTTTTAAAGAAATTGACATACTAACAGTAGCTAGTCAATTTATTTTCGAAAATATAATGTATGTACGCAAGAACCTTACAACATTTTCCAAACTTAGCGATAGCTGTAATGTTAACCTAAGAAATAATCACAGACTATGTGCGCCCCGTTTTAGACTCGCGAAGGTTAGCAATTCTTTCAAGGGTCAGTGCATTCTCTACTACAATAAGATACCTCTGGAGATTTTTAAATTGCCACTTGAGCAATTTAAAAAGCATGTTAAAGCGACTTTGTCGAAAAAGGGATATTACAATGTTCAAGATTACTTAAATGACAGGACTGTATGGGGTTAATCTGGCTCAACACATACCTTGCTGTTAATAATTTTGTAATTATTTATTCCTGCTTATTAATCATAACAATTAAATTTTTCATATTTGTATTAGTTAAGCACAACCTATTTTTAAAAGAGATCTAAAAATAAATCTGTGGGAGTTTCTACGCCCTTCTTCTCCCACAGTGGTCCAATGTAGAGAAGAGGCAAAAAATGACGTTTGCTAAGTATATGTAAATATCTACAGTAATAAAGTACTTTGACTATTGACTATTGACACCCTCACAACCTTCCTCACATTAACACACAAAGATGAAAGTGAATAGCCTAGAATATTTACATTATTTTTTTTTTTTTTTTTTATTTGAATAACAATGTAGGTACCTAAGTAGTTTCAACATCTACTAATTTTGTTACATCAATATAGGTACCTAAGCAGTTTCAACAAATTCTTTTAATTTTATTACGTCGCATTGAAGTCAAACTTATATAAAAATAGATATAAATTAAAATTAACTTTACCTACTCAAAATCAAAAGATGTATGGATAGCTATCCACATGCTTAACATAATGTTACCCAGATATGGAAGAGCGGGGCTTCCTGGTACAGGTATTTTTTACTTAAAAGGAAGCCCTAATCAACTTGTAATCTAAAATTAAGTTTGTTGGTGAATAAAGCTTTATGTATTTTTGTATTTTTTGTATTCTTGAACCTTTTATCCTAGTCGTAATTGTCGGAAACTTGTTTTGGATTTATAATACCTATAACAAAATATTCTTTTGTATGCCTGAAATGGAACGCAATTTTTACTCTTTCCAATAGGAATTTTATGATAGATGTCAATAACGTATTGTAAAGTTGGGTGAAATGGAACGTGGAAAAAAGAAGTGTACCTAGTAAACTTAGCTGTACTTAGCTGTTTTATTTGACTGATTTTGAAATCTGAGTCAGGGCACCCAACTTACTAGGCAATCTTGTGGGTACTATTAGGTTAGTGTTGGTACCAAACCAAACCGATATCTGGGCAGTCCTTCCTGGACAGTCTTATGGCTACTTTCTGGAGTGTTTTTATAGGGAAATATTAAACTGCACATCAATAATACTGATTTGCACAGCACATATCAGGGCAAAATACTGCGGTAGCTTAGGTGAAGGGTAAAGGGGGTGAGCGAAGCGAAGCCCCCTTTATCCTTCGTATTAGTTTGAACATGTAAGAACAACAAAAATACTTAAAACATAAAAAGTGTTTTTGCTGATCCTTTTTTGCTGTGAAAATCAGTATTTTTGATGTGCGATTAAATACTTGCCTATTTTATGAGCCCAAGTAGCCGGAGCTAAGGCGATTTCGAACATCAATACTACAAACAATGCATTTTTGTAAAAATCCTATAGTAAAAAATAACCTCAAAATGCGATTTTTGAAAATTCATAACAAAAAAACCCCTGGTTTCCGACAATTGTGACTTAGGGGGGAGGTCTCCTTGCCCCCCTCCTCCCCCCTCACTCTCCTCTCCCCTAAATTCAGGTGTCAGTGATCAAAACCTTTACCAGTTCATTGCTTCCACCGACTTACCCACACATCTCTTGGACCTAACAGAGCCCTCGCCTCATAAGCTTTTCTATTTATTCTGGACCAAAGAATGGCAAGAGTCAATATATATGCTTCCAAACCAACTTATATGCAACTCAAAAAGGCGTGGCTTATTCTACTGTAACAAAAGAAGAAATGGATGTTTTTGTGGGTTTGAATCTGGTGATGGGAATCAAAAAAAGCCCCAGCTACAAAGACTATTGGAGTTCTGCTGCTGATTTGCATGATCCCTACATTTCATCTTTCATGTCACTTAAATCGCTTTGGATGGTTACTAAATCATTTGCATGTAAATGATAATTCATTGATGCCTCAAAAACAATTTAATGAAAATTACAATTGCATGGAAACTGTGGTTGACGAAAGCATGGTAAAATTTTGACCATAACATACCGAAGAAACCTATAAAGAGAGGCTACAAAATATGGATGAAATGTGCATCTTCTGGCTATTGTCTCGACTTCGATCTATACTCACGTAAACTCACGATGGTGATAAAGTTCAGACAGAATTAGATGGCAAAGTATTCAGGCAGTTTTGTGAAGATGGTAAGGAAAAACTACAGAGTATACTTTGATAATTATTTCAATGGTAATCAGTTGCAAAGAGATCTGTATCAGCAGTCTATATTGGCTTGTGGAACTATAAATTCTACCAGGATACATCTATCTGTCTTGAAAGAAGACAAACAGTTGCAAAGAGGAGAATATGATCAAAGAGTCAGCAACACCAATGTATCTATCATCAAATGGAAAAACAAAAGGTCAGTGCACATCCTATCAAACTTTCACGATCCAAGAGATGTTGGTATGGTGTCCAGACGCGAACGCGATGGCTCCTCGGTGGAGGTCGCATGCCCTCAAGCTGTAATTGATTACAACAAAAATATGAACTTTGTGGGCCATTTTGATCAACTCAATAGCTACTACAGCATAGATCGCAAATCACGAAAATGATGGCACAGAATATTCTTTCATTTTCTTGACTGTTCTGTCATCAATGCATACATACTGTACAAAGATTTACAAGCTCTGTCAGATCGAAACTTGGATGCCATGAACTTGAAAATGTTTAGAAGACGAGTGTATGGAGGAATCTTGGCTCCAGCTATAATAGCAAGGCGAAAAAGAGCTTTGTCATCTAATAGTACACCTCGCAATTCTCCAAATCCAGCCAGCATACAAAAACATAAACCAGTAAGTCCAGTTAAAATTCTAATGTATCAAAACAAACACAAGCCCATAAGGAGCAAATCCAGAAGATGTGCCAAGTGTAGCACAAAGGGTAATCCAGTTCGCACAATTCATATGTGTGAAACTTGTAAAGTATTGCTAGGCCTACGAAAGGGAAAAACCTGTTACAAAGACTTTCATGATGAAAAATAAACTATCTATAAGTTAAATCTTATATTAAGTAGTTTTTCATATGTAATGATAAACATAAAACAAGCTTGTGCCAATTAAAAGTATTACTGAGATTTTGGAAATGTTATTGCTACCTGTGTCACGGTGGTCACCATAACTAACCATCCATTATCCTGAAATCCTGAAAGTTACAGCAGGTAATACCAATTTTTTTTGTTTATTTACATCCCAAAGAATCACAACAATACACTTTTAATAAAATTTGCTACCTTATGTGAAAGCGTGGCTCATTGAGTTGATTTGTAACTGATTCATCATTCATACTGTATTAAATTGTTCAATTCCGTTATATTATTATTTTCCGCATGTTTTAATGTTTGTGCCGTCAAGTGCTATAGATGTAATTTAATGCGAACCTGTTATTGAAACCTATTTACTATTAAATATTTTAAAATCTCTGTATAACTGTGTATTCTTTTGGTTTCGCTAAATAAACGTAGGGTCGAGGTAGATGAGCAGGAAATACATTATGTCGATGAGTACATTTACTTGGGCCAGATAGCCTCCTTCGAAAACAAGCAGGATAAAGAAATCGATAGACGCATTTCTAACGCCTGGAAGAGCTACTGGTCCATGAAGGAGCTTATGAAGGGTAACCTTCCGCTGACCCTCAAGCGCAAGCTCATCGACATGTGTATCCTGCCTATCCTAACCTACGGCGCTCAGTCATGGTCTTTGACCGAACTTCAGAAGTCCAAACTCAAGGTTTGCCAGCGAGCAATGGAGCGCAGCATCCTAAGTGTTCGTAGGACGGACCGCATAAGGAACACCACACTGCGCTCCTTAACTGGCATCGCTGATGTGGGTGCACAGACCGCTAAGCTAAAGTGGAACTGGGCCGGCCACGTAAGTCGCATGCACACAGATAGATGGGCGAAAATCGCCACTAACTGGGTGTCACAGGACGGATACCGGCGTAGAGGCAGGCCTAAACGGAGATGGCGGGACGACCTCGACAAGTTTTTGCCGGGGTGGCCGGAGGTGGCACAGACCAGGGAAGTGTGGACGAAAGAGGGGGAGGCCTTTGCCCAGCAGTGGGACACCTGAATGGCTAAATTAAAAAAAAATAAAAAAAAAAAATAAAAAAAAAAAAAAAAATAAGCAAAATAAACATAAAAATTGGGTCTAGAAGGGAAACCCGACAAATAATCATAAAACATTTAACAACTTTTTAGTTTGAAAAGTGCCACGGTCACTGCAACAAAATCTTAGACGACACTAAAGCTATTTTACTACGAATTTACGAGGAAGGGTCCAATGCCAGCCAGACCTGACCGTCGTCGGCGGCATCTGAACGAGGGTGGCTGTAGGTATAGGCCACCTAACCCACGCCTACGTGGGAATGTTGACGCCGCGCCGCGCGCCGGCGTGCCGCCTTCCAAGTGGCAATGGGCCATGATGATGATGCATGATGATCATGTTGAATTGAAACATTGACTATAGTTTGATGGTAACACTTCTTTATTTGAAACTAGGGCACTGTATAATTATGACAAATGAAACTACGCTCTATAGGTATACGTTGACAATTAAATTTTCCACCGGGAGTATGGTTATTGAACAAGGTGAAGTTAATATGAGAGGTTACATTTTCACACACGACCGCCCGATTGTACGAAGGAGGACTGGTTGAGACATGGACCAACATTTTAGAGATAGTTAGCGTAGTGAATGACAATTGATCTTCCATAGTATTGACATTACAAATTAATAGCATGTTAATGAGGATTAACATGGAGGGGATTCAAATACTTTGCAATAATTTTTGCATGCATATTGTTCGTTGGCTTAAATTTAATGCAACAACCTTGTTTTTTACGCAGTTTGTAATTCTGCCCGGGATCGATGCTGGTTTCTCGAACAACAACTACATGAAGCGACAACCAAATAGCTGAATTATATTTAGAAAAAGCAACTATAGAAAATGTTCACGCTGTTTCCCTACATCATGAGGTGGAGATGGAAAATATAAGTACAGTATGCGATACGAGAATGACAAGCAGTAACAAATCAAACAAAATCAAAATCTAAATTAAGAATTACTTAATACTTATGGCAGCACATACCTCATATGTATTAATGTATTAGCAATAACAATAGATATTTAGTCACGCGTAGCATTCACCCCAAAATATATTATTACAGCAAGAAATTCACTGTGTTTTATACCTACTCCGTCACCTCATCGAGACTGGTGAACCCGACGTGATTGAAGATTCGACGTAATTTAAAATTCGACGCGATAAGTACAAATGAAATACTGTGAAATTTCCAAAAATTGGCGGACTCATAAACTCAAAAGCTTTTTAAAAAAAACTGAATTTCGTACCGTGAAGCGACCACATCGAGCGGAAACATGAGGACGTACACTGAACCCCTCCTAAACACGCTCATAGATTTTTACTTATCTTTTAATTTAAGTTATTTACCCACCAACCTGTCTCTATGAATGTACCCCTACCTGTTCTTATTTGACTATTTACTTAGTGAAATCCTTAATTGGCCTATTTATTACATCTACATTTTGTTTCATATTAAGTATGGCTGTGGATTTTTGTTCAATAAATAAATAAACAGACACGTGCGACCACAGAGTACATTATTAGTCTTGATATAGAGACATCAGTCTGCCTTTACGGCCAGCACCGTCTGGCAGCGAGTGAAAGAACCAAGTCTAACAAAAACATACCTACAGCTATACTATAGACTAGCTATACAAAGCTGCAGCAGTGTAATTTCAGAAGGAAACCTACAATCATCAATCTTCAAATTGAGTTTATATGGACGACCACTTAATATAATTTGTGTGGACATCATACAAACTTAATTTGGAAAGAGACGATTGTAGGCTTCGTTTATTTTCATTAATTTTTAGAGAACTAAAATAAAAAATGTGTTGTGATAATTATGTTTTCTTTTATGAGTATCACATTTTATATCATTAAAATCAACAAATATTATTATTATTATTATTATTATTAATACTTTATTTCAGATAAAAATCCATATATTAGTTACCTACTATTTACACTTAATTTTAATGAAATACATAATTTTAATTTTAATTATTAATTTAATTTAGTGTGCAACATACAATGGTGCCTCAAAAACGGGCTGTCCATCCTGGCACTTAACACCATCAGGATGCTGTTGGGACTGTCGCGAGTTCTGCGCATCAACGAAGCCACACGATTTCGAATGATTGCCGCGAAACCGTCAACCCTGGCTTCGGCAAACATTCCCGTTGCACTACAGTATCGCGGCAACCCCAACAACATCCTGAAAACATGATTATATTGTACTCGGAGGGCGCCGAGGGCCCGCTGCGTATAACTAACCCATAGGCCACACGTGTACAGAGACTGGCAAAATGCCTTGAAGAGGGTAATCTTTACCTCTCTGGTACATCGGGCAAATCTACGGGATAGCATATTACAGCGGACCGCCAACGCCCTCCTTTCCCTATCAATATCTGCGTCATCCTGCAAACGCTCATTGACCACGTGACCCAGGTACTTGAACTGTGACACTCTAGCGAGAGGCGAGTCACATAGCTTTAGGGCCGGCACATCGACAGGTACTTTAGCGCCCGACATGAAAACCATGTATTCGCTCTTCTTTGTGTTGTACCTGAGTCCGTGGTCTTCCGCGTATGACTCACACACTGCGAGCATTTTTCTCATGCCACTGACCGAGGGGCTCAGCAGCACCATGTCATCAGCGTAACTTATGTTGTTGATAATTTTCCCATCAATAGAACAGCCGACGTTGGTAACGAGCGCCTCGATCAGGCCATTTACATATAGGTTAAACAGCACAGGTGAGCTTAGCCCTCCCTGTCTTACCCCACAATCTAGCCTATATACTTCAGAGTATGAGTCCGCCCATTTCACAGTATTTGTCTGATTCCTATACCAATATTTTAATAATGATATTAACTGTGGAGGAAAATTTGACTCGTGAGACAGTTTATGCCACAAAACATCATAGCACACCGTATCAAATGCCTTGGACAAATCCATAAAACACGCTAAGACATTAGTTTTTCTATCCGTGTAGTACTTGACAGTTTGCTTGAGGGACAGAATGGCACTTTCTGTCGACAAGCCCGCTCTGAACCCAAATTGTGCATCATGTAGCGAGAGATGCTTGCACAAGCGTCTCTCGAACAAACTGTCAAGCACCTTTGCGATAGTGGTGGCAAGAGAAATTGGCCTATAGTTATTGACATCCGAGATATCGCCCGTCTTGTTCTTTATTATAGGAACAACAACTGTCCTCATAATGCTGTCGGGGAGATATGAGTGAGCAATGCAAAAGTTAAAAAACATACTCAGTACTCTAGCCAAGTGAAACCCAGCGTACTGCAAGTGCTCAATACTAATACCGTCATTTCCTGGAGACTTTCCCCTTTTCATGTGTTTTATAATCCAGCGGATCTCTTGGGATGTAAAACGGATGGGGGTTTTGCTATCCTCCTGGACATGACAGCTCTCGCCAGCTGCATCATGTGCCTGCCTCATAGGTTGGGCAGGGGGAGCTACTACAAACTGTTTTCTAAACAAATTAGCTATTTCACAGTTATCTGTCACACCATTCACACCTACAGGGAGACTAGACTTCGGAAACAGTTTCTTTGTCTCCTTTCAGAATTTACCAAAATCTTTGGAATGGTGAGTGGATGCTATTATGTCCATTTTTATTTGTTCCGCGTTATTTTGGCACCATCGAAGTTTACTTTTAAAAATTTTCCTCGTCTCCGTCATTTTTTCGAAAGTAGGTCCCATCTTGGGCTTGCCAATTTGCATCCATTCACCAAACCAAAGCCTGGCTTCTACATGTGACTGACTCACATGTTTATTCCAACCCGTGATATACGGTTTCTTTTTTCTACTATTATAGCTAGAATTTATATCGGCCAAAGGACTAGATGTAATGGCGGCCTCACTGATTATCTTAATAATATTACTATACATGTTATCTAGCACGAGCTTATGTTCTAACTTATCACAGTATTTATCTTCACAACACTTACTAAATTCACTAGGGAAGTCCACCTCTCTCAGACTATCATTACAGTAGTTGTTATATCTGTCTATAAGTGCAGCTGGCCTTATACCCCAGATGACCCTGTTTGGAGGCTTACATGTAATATTTCCCTTGGCGGGAATCAGATCTAATTTACAAATTATTTCTAAAGGGATGTGATCAGACCAAAACACGTCATACTTAATTGTGGCACTAATCACAGTACTCCACGCTGCCTGGGTCACCACGCAATGATCCAGCCAGCTATAGCTGCCTATATGTGCATCACTCCTATAGGTATACGAGTCCGAGTTTATGCCCAGCATTCTCACGTCCGCACATTCCCACGACTGTTCGTCGCAGAACTGCGATAGTTCAGTATAAAACGCGCGTTAAAGTCACCCAGAATATAAACAGCTTCAACATTATTTTGCTCAATTATCGAGTTAATTTCACCTAGACACTGGATAAGCTCAACTAAGTTGTCATGCGCATCTGTAGGCATATATACCGACACTATCAACACCGATGAGGATGACGTCGTTGCCTTAATAGCTGCGATACGCACACTGGTTCATTGAATTACAACCACTGACTGAAAAACACGTTTTCTCCACAGAAGGGCCACTCCGCCGTAGGGTCTTCCTCGTAACACAGTGGTATTGTCTATCGCCGACACGCCAGTATACTCGAAGTCACTGTGTATGGTTCCAAGCAAGGGGATGTCACACGGCAGAAGCCAGGTCTCCTGTAGTGCAACTACATCGGAAGAATCGCATAGTAATCTAACACCATCTATTGATCTCTTTATAGATTTACAATTAAAGCTAATCAGCTTGCAGGTGTCCATTCTTTTGTAAATCATTGTTAAGATGTTTATCCGTGTCTATCGAAGCTTGCTTGGAGGCTCTATTCACCCGTGGACTAAATATAAAATACCTCCTGAAGAATACGTCTTCGGGCCAAAGTGTGTCATTATTAAATAATGATAACTTACTTTTCGGTATATACATTTTGAAAGAGTTGTACTCCTTTTCAGATTTCGTCGTCACCTTTTCAGGACGCACTACAATCTGCGTCTGAGTGTTAATATAATCGGCAATATCTTTTTCCGAAGTCTCCTTGTTTACATTATAAATTAAAATGGGTATTTGGGCATCAGCAGCCCGGAATTTGCATTCGGGCAGTACTGCTGCCTTACCCTTCTGACCTGTGAACTTAGCTTTGGTATTTTTCCGTTTATTTTGCACAAGTACCCATTCGTTGTTCTTTGTTTGCATGCCTTCGCATTCCATCTCCATAGTTTGAGCGCGCTGTGTCGATGACGCATCAGCGCGCTTACTCGTGTCATTCCTCTGCAGTGAGGCCTCAACGCGCGGATTTGTTTTTTCGCACGTCGAAACCGCGGTGCGGCGGTGGACCTCCACGCGCCCATCCGCTCGCTTAGTGATGGAAGCGTAGTCTCGGGCGCCGGGGTTATTCACCTCTCGGATCGAGTTCAACGACACCGTGTTGTTGTTAGTAGCTATGATTGCGTCATCCGTTTTATCAAGGAAAGGAGGCAGCCCCATAGGTCCACTATCACAATCATGGCTTAAGTTATCCTTTGTGAAGCCACCCCTTCTGACATTTATGTTCATACGCTCCTGGTCGTTAATTAATGATGCGGTCCTCATAAAAACAATATCCTCTTTCAAAGCTGCTAGATCGTTCGTTTTAGCATAGCTATCTTTGATGATTTGTACGTCTTTTTGTAAAATCACTATATCTTTTAATAGCCTGGTCACGTCAACATGGTCGAACGTTATTGGCGGCAATTTTTGAAGGTTCCTCGCAGCAAATATCGGCACTTGTTCTGGATCTGTCCCCTTCAGGAGACTGATGATGTCGTCGAGGTCTCTTCCTTCCTTGCCTGCACGCTTACGCGTTATGTTTCGCCTGGATGTATCTATAGATTGATATAGCAAATCCTTTGCGGTCTCAATATCCTCTCTAGAAAATTATGAGGTACATATTTGCACTAAGGAAACTTCGTCCATCACATTTACTTTATTTTGTATAAATGAGAGCAACTCATTAATCACAATATTGCACGATGTGCACTTCACAATATTCGAGGTCATTGCCCTCGTTTGGACCAATCGGTCGGACGGTCCGACACTAGACGTTATGACAACTCAATCCGCGACCGAATGCGACGGTGGTTTCGACGCGACTGTAATATTGATTGCAATTATAGTTTTATATTTTATCTGATTCTGATCCATGTCCAGGATCCATGCTACGGATAAATCTTTTAATAAAAATATTAACAATCCCCAGACTGCAGACAAACAAGTTTTTTCATTAATTCCAGCAATATTTCAGTTAAAATATTTTGGTAAACATCTCATATGTTCTATATAAAAATTATTTTGACTTATAAATATGCGTAGAACGGATTGTAATCACCACCTCTTTTTATTTATTTTTTTATTTTGCAGCTAGCTATGGATACTTTTCTTTCAGTCTGACTCACGACCTCTAGGGAGGAATTAAAGAACTAATTCTAAAGCAGAATTTGTATGTGGAAGTGTTTCTACTGAGTGAATGCACCCTGCGCGCGACCTAGTTTGTCAACGTAACTATCGAGCGCACAGACAAGTACTTCATAATGATATCTGCAAAAATTTAATAAAGAAACTACCATGAATCCATGAGGAATTGGAGTAGCGGTAGCAGCGTCACCACAGATGCAGGGGGCAAGCTTGAACCTTGGGACAGTGGGAATGACTGCATCGAACGTGGCCTCTGCAGTATTGGCGCATGACATCAAGGATACCGGAATTTTGCACGGAGATGCCAAGGCTGTAGTTCGCGCAGTTTGAGGCAATCATGACGCCGCATAAGCAGGGCGATGACGTCAAATTCAACGTTGTCATTTCTAAACTAACTCGCGACACACTCCAACAAATAAGTAAGTGACGGTATTTGGATGACGGTACCTTCGGAGGCAGCCCGGAAGTAGTGATCGAGGATCTGAGAGCACTTGTCGAGGGGTTAGCGAGGTTGGGGCTGGAAATGAATCCACAGAAATGCGAATTATACCCCTGTTCCAGCCAGGTCTCCCCGGAAGTGCTATCAGAAGTCTATTCCGTAGCCCTAGGGTTAAGATTACTGGACAAATCCAACTTTACTTTATTGGGTGCACCAGTCTTCCCCGAGGGTATCCCGGGTGTCTTATCGGCCAAAACAAGAGCTCTCTTGGCATCCAAGGATCACTTACAACAACTCCCAGCCCACGTCGCACTAACAATCCTGAGGAGTTGTCTGTCAATTCCCAGGCTTACATACACGTTGCGTACGGCTCCGATGTGGCTTTGTAGGGAGGAATCCACTGAGTATGATAACGTACTGAAGACCTCATTAGAATCGATTATCAATATCGAAATGACTTCCACTCAGTGGTGCCAAGCAGCATTAACCATCAGGCACGGTGGTTAAGGCATTAGACAGTTACGCGACACCGAGCTGCCGGCCTTCTTGTCTTCGTCGAAAGGGGTGCGAGACCTTGTCACTCTTATTTTAAATATCCATGGTGATGGTTTTCGTATCCCCTTCGCGGAGGAGGCATTAGGGTTATGGCATGATTGGTGTCCTGGTAGCACTCCGCCCCAGCACCCGCACTCACAACGTAATTGGGATGAGTTATCGTGTGGAGTCACGCTTAACGAGTTATTGGACCGGAGTTCGGGGGTCGAGCTGGTACGACTGCGCGCAGTTTCGCAGCCAGAGTCAGGGCTCTGGCTCCACGCCTTGCCTTCTCCTCAACTAGGGATATTTCTGGACAATGACACGTTGCGCGTGGCTGTCGCCTTGCGCCTTGGCTGTGACATCTGCCAGTTTCATTCCTGTGTATGTGGTGCGGGTGTAGACGCTCATGGTCGGCACGGTCTACACTGCGTTCGAAGCGCGGGCAGGCTTTCCCGGCACTCCTCTATTAATGACATCGTCAAGCGGGCTCTTGTAACAGCCAATATACCTTGTGTAGCGTGTATACCTTGTGTGTGGCGTTTCCCATCGGTACGACACAGCCCGCGGGGCTGTGTCGTACCGATGGGAAACGCCCGGATGGCCTGACGATGCGACGTGTGTCTGCACATTCGCTCCGTCCCACCTGGCATCAACCGTGTCCACCCCGAGGGCCGCAGCGGAAGAGGCAGCGAGGATGAAGACCCAAAAGTACTCTGTGCTTTTGGACCAGTATATATTCGTCCCGCTTGCCATAGAAACCACCGGGGTCTGGGGAGTGCAGGGCAAGGCATTAATTAGGGAAATAGGGCGCCGCCTGAGGGACCGTGGCTATGACCGCCGCTCCGGGTCCTATCTTATGCAGAGGATTTCCCTCGCAGTGCAGCGCGGAAACGCAGCCAGCGTGATTTGGACCTTTGCATCTGATATGGTCCGGGGCGCTTTATTTTCTTAGTGTGTTTGTGTGTGTATGTGTGTTTTTGCATATTTAAGTTTTGTACAAAGCAGTTGACTGATTCTGTACATTGATTTATTTTCATTATAATTTAGTAAGTGACATACTTTTGTCACCACCGACATCCGGGAAAAACCAAGTGGTCAAGGAGAGATAACTACAAGTTTTCGAGGAAAGCGCAGAAAGGTATGTCCAGAAGTTGGTGGGAGAAATGGAACTTGGATCGCAATAACCTCCTCAGCTCCTAAGAAGAATGAGAAATATGGGGAGAAACACGCTGGTCTCAGAACAGACATTAAAGAACTTGTGGATGACTCGGATGCCAGCAGCTGTACGAGTGGTAATTGCAGTCAGCAGTGACCAATACCTGGACAGCCTAGCGAAGATAGCGGACAAGGTCGTCCACAGAGAGATTTTGGAAGTTGCAGGAGGACATCAAGGAAATTCTAGCGGCAGCAGTTTTCCGTTGGCCCAGATACTCACCATGAAGAAAAATTTGACCATGAAAGTAGCAGCTCTACGGACGTAAGTCAACAGCAACAACTGTTATCGCCGAGGAAACCACGAATATTGAGGCAGATCCAGATCCAGGTCCAGGAGTAAGCGCGGAACCCGGAACATCCCAACTGGCTGTGCAGATTTCACTATCGTTACCGGAGCAGGTCCACCAGATGTGAAAAATCATGCGCCTGGGATCCGAAGAGGACCAACTCCAGTAACCAGGGAAATTAGACGTGAGCAGAGACGGAGGCGGGAGGCGTACCACTCAGCAAACACCGTCTGATGATAAACGACCGTAAGAATTATTTTCTCACTGACACAGGCGCAAACGTATCAGTTCTATCAAATGTAAAATATTGCAAAACAGTAAATTTCCAGTATAAACTATATGCAGCAAATAATTCAGAAATCAAAATCAATGGTACATTTACTTTAGAATTAAATTTAGGACTGACACGTGCATTTAAATGGACATTTATAGTTTGCGACGTAAAACAATCTATTTTAGGTGCAGATTTTAATTATAAAAATAAACTCTTAGTAAATTTATATAAAAGGCAGTTAATCGACACTGACTAGTTTAGGAACAAAGTGGAAAATTATTTTTTTATTACCAACCTTCAATTAATCGTACATATGATCACTGATATAGGTTATTGTTTTTATTTTTTTTATTTTTATTTTATTTATTGAACAAAAATCAAACAGCCATTCTAATAAGGAAGTCTTAATATATAGTCTAAGAGTGAGGCCATTAATGGATTTAACTATATAACCCAGATATATAACCCAGATATTGTTAGAACACAGATTGTTAGAACAATTCCCAGAGATAACAAAACCAATGTGTTTCACTGACATACCAAAGCATTGTGTTTATCACCATATCGAGATGACTGGACCACCTGTACATGCGAAAGCAAGACCTCTACATATGGACCGATATAATAAGGTAAAGGAAGAATTTAGGTTAATGCAAGAGTATCTGCAGGCCTTCAAAAAGCCCTGTGGCCAGCCCGCTGCATGTGGTACTAACAAAAGATGTACAGCTCAGGCCGTGCGCAGACTACCGGTGCCTGAACGCCGTCACTAAGCCAGATCGATACCCAGTGCCGAGACTACGAGATTTCAGCTACGGAATAGCAGTCAATATTTTCCAGGATCGACTTCACTAGGGCTTATCATTTTATTAGCGTCGTACCTGAAGCTGTGGAGAAAAGACAGCCATCATCACACCTTTCGGTCTGTTTGAATTTCCGAGAATGACATTCGGACTACGAAATGCCGCCCAGTTATATTAATAATTCATGGATCACACGTTACTGCACGGAATACAACAATTACAAGGTTACATTGACGACGTCATAGTATCTTCAAATGATGAGACAGTTCACCAACAACATCTAAAAACACTATTTAAGAGGTTACATGAAATAGGTTTAACAATTAATTTGTCTAAGAGTGAATTCGGTAAGGATAAAATAGAATTTTTGGATTACGAAGTTTCAAAAGAGGGTATAATGCCATTACCAGATAAAATTAGGGCTATATCTGAATTTCCGAAGCCAAAAACAATCGACGAATTACGCAGATTTTTGGGGATGGTAAACTTCTACAGAGCACAGCTCCCTGAGACTGTATAACATCAAGGTGAGATAAACAAATTTTTAGATAACTCTAAAAAAGGGACAAAACCGTCATTGTTTGGGACGAAAAAGGAAAACTTTGTTTCGAAAAATGCAAGCGCAGACTCGAAAATGCAGTCATGCATGCAGGCATGGGGTCGGATGTTATAATTAACATCCGACCCTGAATGCACAGGTAGCACTAATTACTGACGCTTCAAATATTTGCATAGGCGCAGTACTTCCATAAAGAATAGGTAAAGATTGGCAACCGTTAGGTTATTATTCTAAAAATATTTTTGAGACGCAAAGTAAATATAGCACGTATGACAGGGAACTTTTAGCTATTTACGCCGCCATAGTTTACTTTAGGAACATGGTAGAAGGACGTGAGCTAACAATTTTTACTGATCATATTTCACTAACGCATGCATAAAAAAAATAGGCTGCGATAAGGAGTTACCAAGGCAAACCCGACAATTGTTGCATATCAGCGAATTCACAAGCGATATATGACACGTAATAGGTAAGTTGAACCCGGTAGCAGACACCCTGTCTCGCGTAGAAATGATCACGTGCCCGTCCACTACACCTATAGACTACGAGGCATTTGCAGAGGAACAGGAAAATGACACCGAGCTTAGTCAATGGGTAAGTAATAAACAAAGTCATTTATCATTAAGAAAATACACACACCTATGTGCAACAAACCAATTTACTGTGAGATATCGATGAATACATCCAGAACTTATTTGACTCATTCGTTTAGGAAGAGCGCAATCGATTCGATACACAATATGAGTCATCCAGGGCTACGAGCCTTGCGGAAAATGATGACCACAAGATACTTTTGGCCAAGTATGAACAGAGACGTAACTTCTTGGGCAAAATCTTGTGTCAATTGTCAAAAGTCAAGTAAGTAGGCAAACTATTTCCAAGTTAGTGTGGCATTACCTATCTATTATTGGGATATCGGAGGTTATAGCAGGAAATAACACGTAGTATCGTTACATTTCAGTCTTTATTTCCTTGCTTACAATAGGGGTAATATCGATATTACCCAACTCAGGCAAGTTACTATCAGAAAACATCTAACACAAAAATAATAATTAACACACTTCTGAAAATATAATTTGAGTTTTAACTTACATTTCACTCGACGACCAGTAACCAAAAGAGGGCCCTTTCATCTCGACCCATCACTTTTATATTTTCTATTCCCACCAAAAAGTCATACTCAAGGCATGATCGCCAACCCACAATGTAAAACTCCGCGAGTCATTATGATTGGTTCGTTTCATTTCCTTTCGAAACTCAGTGCTCTGATTGGTTACTGGTCTAAACCGTTTACACACTTTATATTTTAGATCACACAGTTCAACTAGAAATAGACTTTATAACATCATAAAATAATTTAAATAAAATAATACTCATTTGTTTTCTATATAAAACAACTTATTGCAATTATAGTGAATTAAGTTCTACTTTGATTTAAAACCATCTGAAATTTAAAGGCGATCGACCGCCATATGTATTTCCAACATTGAACTCACTACGCATTTCTACAATATTATATAACAAACTCTTGATAGATGGCGCTAGTTTTTTCAAAAACCTTACACTCGTCCATCCTGACGCGTGTAATGTCCTCATACACGCAACCTTAACCTTACACTAGGCCTTTCCTTGTATTAATCATAAACATATATATTATATTAACTAACAATTTGTCAATCCTAGTTAACGTTTATCTAATTATTAATCTGAGTAATTTTGACATTTCACAGGTATAAATAAAATGAAATTATGTCTGTTTTACCTAGGTATAAAAATATATATATAAAAAAAAACGCCCCTACAAAAATAAATATCATCATACCTTTATAAATTAAATAACAAAGATAACGTAAGAGAACTATCTGAACGTAGGTATATCAATAATCTTCACGTTATACCTATTTTAATAAGAGAGCGTGAGCCTGCGCAGCCTCCGCAGTAAACATCCGATTTTATAAATCTATATCTGACCGACGACTGCAGTATCCGCAGGTTTAGGAAATTAATGTCGCAGTATCCGCAACTTCTTGCCGCAGCGTCCGCAGCGTAGTGTAAATAACCAGTAAGTACCCATGGATCTCGTAGTGGCAGTCGCATCTTTCGTGACCCTCAGCCGCAGTATCCGCAGCCTTGTGGGTCTGGTGGAGTGGCAGTAACAGAGTCCGTGACCTCCAGCCGCACTGTATCCGCAGCGCCACTCCTAAAAAATATTTTATCACAACTACAGTATCCATAGTAACACTTACTACACATAAGCATTGGCTCTCTTTAGGTGACCTTTGACCAACATAATATAAATCGTGTTATGATACACAATCGAATCTTTAACAATCATTATTAAAAATTATTCTTAATACTATACAGTACTATTTATTACTCCTCGTCTACACTTAATGCAGCTAAATGTATCCAAGGTTGCATTCGGTCCGCAGCAATAGTTAATCGGTACCTTCTCTTTGTTTTGTTAGAAAATCCATCGATTTCAGTTATACGGTACCTATTATTGCCTAAGACCCTGGAAACCCTATAAGGTACTAAATACTTCTCAACCAATTTTTTACTTTTGCCGTCGTTGTCAAAGGAGACTTTGGTTATTTTCACCAAATCTCCTTCTTTGTAAATTGCGGGGGGTTTACGATTTTTGTCAAAATTAATTTTCTGTTCTTTCTGACTTTTTTAAATATTTTTAATAGCATTTTGTCTTATTTCTTCTATATCTACATTTGATCGAGTTATGTCTAATACACTGTCAAAATTCCCACTTATTTCACAATTCATAGAAACTCCAAATAACATTTCCGCAGGAGTTTTTCCTATAGACTTATGTAATGTATTATTCATACCCCATTGCACTACTCCAACGTACTCGTCCCAATTCCTTTCATCTAAGTTATGAGTTTATATACTGAGTGATTTCAATATAGTCCGGTTATATCGTTCAACCTGCCCGTTTGCTCTCGGGCAGGCGACTGCGTTGAAAATCAATTTTATTTTCTTTTCAGAACAAAAGCTTTGAAACAAGTTCGATGTAAAGCTACTACCACGGTCACAAATTATTCGATTTGGTATTCTAAAGGTGTAAAACAAATCCTGCATTACCCTTATAACATTTTTAGTCTTAGTGTCTCTTACTGGTTTTATAAACGCATATTTGGTGACAGCGTCGACAATGATTAATAGATATGCGTTGCTATTTTTACTACGGACAAATGGGCCAAGGTGATCGATATGCAGTGTATGCATTGGTATAGGAGTCTTTTCAATGGGGTTTAAAAATCCTTCTTTTGCGTGGCTGTTATCAGCATGGTACGCGCAATTTAAACATGCTTTTACATATTTTTTAAAGTTTCGCATTTTGGGAAACCAATAAGTTTTCCTGATGCGATCATAAGTCTTGTCAAAAGCAAAATGGCCTATGTCGTCATGATTGAGTCTGCATATCTGCCACCGTGCTCCCTTCGGTACTACCCAACGTAGTTCTTTCTTTTGTTCGTCAATAGTCTAGTCCTTCGGATTTCATGATCCCCTAACTGTAACGTTAACAACCAATTTTCCGGTTCTATGTGCATGACATTTGGCCAAAACCCACACTCTGCATTTTCAGTTGATAGTTGATGCTTTTTATTATTAGTTGTTGACGTAGGGTTTCGACTTAGAGCGTCCACGTGACACATCTTTTTCCCTTGTCTATATTCAAGGTCAAACTGAAACTTTTGAAGTTGCAGCCACCACCTAGCGATTCTAGGAATGAGGTCGCGTTTAGTCAAGGTTGTTCTAAGAGCACTGCAATCAGTTACTACCTTAAAAGGAATTCCTAGAACATAAATTCTAAACCTTTTTAATGACTCAACCACAGCCAAGGTTTCGAGCTCGTAAGCATGAAAATTCTTTTCTTCAGGGGAGATTTGACGACTGTAATAAGAAATTACGCGAAAGGGTTGATTTTCTTCAGATCTCTGCATCAGTATACCCGCAAGACCATGCTTACTAGCATCTGTATGAATTTCGGTATATTTGGCTTTGGAATCGTAAATGGACAAAATTGGTCTTTCAGCTATCTTTTGTCGAAGTACATGAAATGCATTCTGTTGTTCGCTCCCCCATACAAACGGAATATTCTTTTTCAATAAACTGGTCAAAGGATATAAAGGATAATAGCTATTGTGGCAAATTTTTCAATAAATTTTCGAAAATAGCTGATCAGGCCATAAAATTGACGCACTTGGTGTTGGCTGCAAGGTTCCGGAAATTTCGTAACACAATCTATTTTATTTTGGCCTGGTCGTACACCGTTTACAGAAATTTCATAACCCAAGTAATCTATGGTTTCTGTCAGAAACATATATTTTCCAGATTCAAAGTCATGCCTGCATTTCTCAACAAATCAAGTACTTTGTGCAATTTATCGATTCCTTCATCTACTGTTGAAGCCGCAATTAAAATGTTATCCATATAAGTTAAAGCTTCGTCAAACCGAGCAGATCCTAGCACGCGATTGATTAATCTTTGAAAAACTGCCGGTGCGTTCGCCAAACCAAACGGCATTCTTGTAAACTCGTATTGTCCATCCGGCGTGACGTGAGTCATTTGCAACCTTTACTTGATAGTAACCGCTGGCCAGGTCCAGGGCAATGAAGTATTTTTTTCCTGATAGTCTGTTTACCTGCTCTTCAATAATTGGCATAGGGAAATGCTCTTTGACGGTTTTATTATTCAAGGCCCTATAGTCTTCTTTTTCACTAGAATGATTGGACTTGCATAATCTGAAATTGACTCCTGTATAATATCTGCTCCCACTAACTCATCAACCATGTCACGAACTATTTGTCTTTCAGCTAAAGGTAGTCTATATGGTCTCTAAACGACTGGTCTGCTATCATTTAATTCGATTTTCATTTCTCCTTGATGTGCACAACCTATTTCTTGGATATTCATAGCAAAACAGTCTCTAAAGTTATTATGAAGCGTTACTATCTTTTTCCTATCTGAGTGCGCCAAATTTAGGCCAGTCTGAATCATGCTTTCGGGTAATGACTCCCTAGTACTTACCCGAAAGCATCTTCGACTCCCTTCTTCATAATGCTGTCCTCGAGCAAGGGTAGTGCCGTGCGTTAGAGTAACAATTCTATCGGTACACTGAGACACAACCATTTTACCTCGACCGAGTTTATCAAACGAATAAATACCACCCCGAATAACTAGCTCAGACCCTTCTGTTCCAATTATTTTCGGTTCTATGTATAAATCGTCTGTGTAACAGGGCTCGGTACACACATCAACCATGCAGTGATTGTCAATAACCCAATCTCTCTCCACTTTAACTTTGTATATATCTAATGAGTCATTATTTGTGCCATTGTTTGTACACAAAACAGATTCCACAGTATGAAACCGTAGGGTATTGCTGTCTTTGACAATCAAAATGTGTTTTTGGTCCGTAAAATCCTGCCCTATCAACAGTGAAGTTTCTAGGTATTCATCATCTACTACTAGGGCCGAGACATCTCCACTGATGCCGTCAATTTTTATGTGTACCGATACCTGACCTATCGTGGGTATCAGTGAATTTCCGAAAACTTTATTGTTTTTAATGTAGCTTACTTCAGGTACTTTGTTTAGAAGTGCTAATACGCTAGCTTTTAAAATTGTTACTTCGCTACCTAGATCAACAAACGCCAGAGATTCGACACCATCCACCTTAACAGTTTTGTAGTATTTATCGGAGCTATGTCTGTCATTGTAAATACGCGTCGCACTTTTATTGGACGTATCTTTATTCTTATAACAGTTCTCGGTTTTATATTAAATTTTGGAACATGTTGTACATTTGACTATTGGTTTTGGACAATTTGAAGCTAAGTGACCTCTTTCCGAGTTAAAACAGATCTGTGATGTTTTTTGGACATTGATGTCCTGGTGTGGCTTAGGCTTGTATTCAGACTTATTAGTTTGTATAATAAATTCCTTGCTACTAGATAAAAACTCCAACAGTTGTTCGGGTTCTTTACATCGAAGTGATCGTGCCGCTGTCAGTAATGTTCTATCCATAAGCCCGTGTACGATACAATCGGCTGCATCCTTTCTGCTGATTTTACGCATATTCAGTAAGGACATTTTGTCATAAAAATAGTTTTCTACTGACTCCCCTAACTTGAACTTTCGTCTCATCATATCATCTAATAATTTACCATAGTTCTGTTCATACCGAAAAGCTTGCAATAATTTTGTTTCCCATTCTCTCCACGTAAATAACATACAAGGTAAGCTGTCATACCAAGTCTTCGCATTTCCTTCTAGTTTTTGTAAGGCAAAGTGGATTGTTTGTTTATCGTCCCATTCATAGATAAGGGCACATTGATTGACTTTATTTAGCCAAAGGTCTATACGATGACCTGGTGATGCTGGATTAAATGAGGGTACCATGTTTGACTGATAATTAGATTGCCTGTCAACACAATCAAACGCCTTCGACCTGTCGAAGGCGTTTGATTGTGTTGATCATAATACGCTATTAATTAAATTAAATCATTACGGAGTTAGAAATAAAGCGTTGGATCTACTAAGATCATACCTAAGCAATAGAATTCAAAAGGCAGAAGTTAACGGCGTAAAATCTGATGGATCGGGTGTTAAAATTGGCGTTCCACAAGGTTCCATATTAGGCCCTTTCTTATTCCTGGTATATATTAATGATCTGCCTTTCATGGTGGAGAAATTAACTGACATAGTGTTGTTTGCTGATGATACTTCAATGGTCTTCAAAATTGAAAGACAAAAAGGAGATTTTGATGATGTTAATGGTGTATTGTCTTTAACCTTGAATTGGTTCACAGTTAATAATTTATTGTTAAACGCTGGTAAAACCAAGTGTATCAAATTCTCACTTCCAAATGTCAGGCAAGTTGAGACCAGTTTGGTGTTAGACAACAGCACGTTAGAATTGGTAAATGATACGAAGTTTCTTGGAATAACCATTGATAGTAAATTGCAGTGGGGACCCCACATAGATAAATTGGCTGGTAAATTAAGTTCTGCGGCTTACGCTGTTAGGAACATCAGACAAAGCACGGATGTGGCTACATCTAGGCTAGTATATTTTAGTTACTTTCATAGTGTGATGTCCTATGGTATCTTGTTGTGGGGGAAAGCAGCGGATATTCAAACTATTTTTATTTTACAGAAAAGAGCTATTCGAGCAATTTATAATTTAAAACGAACAGACTCCTTAAGAGAGCTTTTTAAAGAAATTGACATACTAACAGTAGCTAGTCAATTTATTTTCGAAAATATAATGTATGTACGCAAGAACCTTACAACATTTTCCAAACTTAGCGACAGCTGTAATGTTAACCTAAGAAATAATCACAGACTATGTGCGCCCCGTTTTAGACTCGCGAAGGTTAGCAATTCTTTCAAGGGTCAGTGCATTCTCTACTACAATAAGATACCTCTGGAGATTTTGAAATTGCCATTTGAGCAATTTAAAAAGCATGTTAAAGCGACTTTGTCGAAAAAGGGATATTACAATGTTCAAGATTACTTAAATGACAGGACTGTATGGGGTTAATCTGGCTCAACACAGACCTTGCTGTTAATAATTTTGTAATTATTTATTCCTGCTTATTAATCATAACAATTAAATTTTTCATATTTGTATTAGTTAAGCACAACCTATTTTTAAAAGAGATCTAAAAATAAATCTGTGGGAGTTTCTACGCCCTTCTTCTCCCACAGTGGTCCAATGTAGAGAAGAGGCAAAAAATGACGTTTGCTAAGTATATGTAAATATCTACAGTAATAAAGTACTTTGACTATTGACTATTGACTATTGCCTGCTTTTAGCTAAATTATCGATTAAACGACTAAAGTCCTTGGTTGGAATCGGTGAGCGAACTGACCTGAGTACGCGGCGTTCTTCCATCGGCGTATTACTTCTCCGTGAACTGGAACTAGAGCGACGCCGCCGGCGATGATCTCGTGGCAGGACTTCCCGCTCGCGGCACCGACTTCGGCGTCCCGCACTCGGATCGGGCTCGCCTCTTGCTGGTGCGCGGCTGCGGTGCCGGCGAGGGCTACGCTTCTCGCACGCCGGGCGGGCACGCGTTCGCCCCCGCTTGCCGCGGTGACATTCACTTGAACTAGCCCGACTTGATGGCGTCAGGCTCCTCTGTGCCCCACTGTGCCGCGCTCGGGTTGATCGCGCTCCACTTGATCGCGCCTGGTATGAATGCGACCGACCGCCTTGCGGACGCCGTTCACGAGACCTGCTGCCTCGGTTTTGGCTACCCGTTTGTTCCCGACGCGGACTGGTACGGCGGCGTTTGTACCGGCTCGTAGACCCAGAATCCGAGGATCCAGAAGATACGCAATTATGGCGACAGCGTCGCTTAAGTTGACGATCTCTTTTGGTATTCCTGAAACAACGGTCGAACGGAAAGCCTTTGTTCCAGATTGCGTTCAAACAATCCCCCTTCTGAAATGTGGCATTACCTATCTATTCTTGGGATATCGGAGGTTATAGCAGGAAATAACACGTAGTATCGTTACATTTCAGTCTTTATTTCCTTGCTTACAATAGGGGTAATATCGATATTACCCAACTCAGGCAAGTTACTATCAGAAAACATCTAACACAAAAAGAATAATTAACACACTTCTGAAAATATAATTTGAGTTTTAACTTAAATTTCACTCGAAGACCAGTAACCAAAAGAGGGCCCTTTCATCTCGAACAATCACTTTTATATTTTCTATTCCCACCAAAAAGTCATACTCAAGGCATGATCGCCAACCCACAATGTAAAACTCCGCGAGTCATTCTGATTGGTTCGTTTCATTTCCTTTCGTCGACGTCAAAAACAGCTGTGCTGTATTTTAACTAAATTAATTTGTTTTAATTCGTCTATTTGTGAATATAGTGTTAATTTAAGTGTTTGTTTAGTCAACTAAAGTGTGCCAGTGCTAAATGTGGTCAGAATTGTAATTGTGATAAAATAATCGATCACGGACCGAAAGACAAAGGAAATTTCAAACTGCCAACGGAAAAACCCCGGGGGAGTATTGTTTTCATATTTGCTTATTCATATTTTACAAGTATATGACTTGAACTTAACTATATACTTATACACTAAATACTGCTCAACTCTCACTATTGTGAGAAACGTCCATCCTCACACCGCAGCGTCTTTGTTTTGTCTCTTAGCACTTGACAATCTGTGGAAGTACTTTTGACGATAAAACTAGCTGTTCACTCATAATTATTACACGATGTACACAAGTGCACTGGTAGGTTAGACCTTGGCAATTAGTGCGAATATAATGTAAGCTTGTAGGTGATTCTAGAGACATATTAGGTACTCACTTCACAGCTGATCATCAAACACTTGCAAAACGACTAAAATTGTTAGATAATAAGTATAACTTTCATTAGTTCAGGACATTTATACTGTTAACCTATATCGTAATAGTTTAATTGAATCTTGTTGACTTTGACGTAGAATAGCTATATAGGGAATTAGGAACTATCATATCAGTACTACAGCTACTAACTGCAAGTCTTTATTCTTTCTGTTTTATTTTAATTTTGTTCGGAGCACCCATTCTTTTTTATTTTATTTCCAGGCATGGCATCCAACATTACTACGCGGAGAATGCACGCACTACAGCAACAACTAACTGATGCAGAGGAGTTAAACCAAAGGCTATTGGAAGAGCGCAATGAAAATGACTTTGAGATAAAAAGCTTGAGAGCCAAGAACTCACAGCTTAGAGATAGTGTGTCTACTTTGCGAGAAACACACGAGGAGTCGCAAAATGAGATTCAAAGATTGGAAAAACTTGTGGAATCTTTTGACACCCTGCGCACTGACCTTGCTTCTGCTTGTGATCGCAGTAAATTCCTCCAATACCAACTCAATGAGGCAAACTTGAAGTTGACTGATATGTGCATAGAAAAACATCACATCACTAACTTTGGTCTCGACCCCCCTCAACGAGAGTGTTGCAGCGTCCACCGCTGCCCCAACCAAAAAACAGCGTCGCCGTCGTCGACGAGGAGACACCTCGCAGCTCAACAGCGCGAGCACCGCGCCGCTCGCTGTCCCTGCTGAGGCGTGTGTCATGCCGCAAGCTGCTCCGACGGCCGCGCCGTTTGCCGTTGCGCACGTTGCGACGCTCGCTGCCGCGAATGCCGCGCCAACCGCCGCCACGTGCATCAAACCGCACTCCAACACGTGTGTCCCGCCACTCACCTCCACTCGTGTACCGCCAGCTACCAAAATATGTGTTCAGAGAAAAACTCTGTTGTTCTCCGACAAAGTAGGTGCAGGATTTGGGACTCTATTACATAACCGGCTTAACCAAAAAGTAACGAACATTTGCTGTCCAAATAGTTCATTTGTAGATCTAGTGAAGATGATTAGTCGCGGTGTCTATGATGAGTACAGCACAATTGTAATTATGGTAGGAAATCATTCAAACATTAGTCGGAATGATTTGAATAAAAATGTTGAAACACTTCTAGACTTACATAGTAGGATGAAATGCAAATTTATACTATGCAATTTTCCATATGCCTGTAATTTGACAGAACTACAGAACAAATCTGTGCATAGAATGAATATTCATTTATTTAATTTAACATGTCATCACAGCGATGCTATTTTATATTTCGACATGAATAATTTTATTCATAACTTTACTCTGACACGGGATACATTGTACCTGTCTAATAAATATAGAAAATTAGTAGCTACATTGTTAGCTTATAATATATGCGACGCAGCTATAGTTGGTTTAACTAAGTTCAACTTGACATCAGCTTATTTTAAGAGTAATATAACATGCACCCCTATTGGGAATTCACCTGTTAATTATACTTTGCATGCAACATTGGAATCTGTTCCAAGTAATTTAAATTAGTTCATAAGACAATAGAGGAAATCTCTAGCATAAAAGAGCCACTAAATATGTCAAAATGTAAGCCCCAGTTAAATATTGCCCATCAAAACATCCAGGGGCTACCTGGCAAAGAACTTGTATTAGAATTATTTCTAAAAAATTCTGACATTGATATTATTTGTGTTACTGAACACTGGTTGAAGGAAAATATGATGTCTTTTAACATAAATAATTACAAAATTGTCAGTTGTTACAATAGAAAGACTGCTGATAGAGGTGGTTCTTTAATCTTAGTGAAAAATAATATTAAGGTGAAACAACGGAAAGATATTCTTGCACTTACTGTTGAAAGACAAATAGAGGTATCCTGTGTTGAGTTAGATAGCCATATTATTGTTTGTGTCTACAGACCACCGAGGGATGAAAAAGGCCATGGCAATTTCGAAATATTTGAGAAAATTATGGAGGAAGCCCTCATTAAACTTTGTAATAACAGAAAAAAGATAATTATTTGTGGCGATCTTAATGTAGATCTACTTGTAGATACAACACTGAAGCGACGATTAATAACTCTGTTCAAATCATTTAATTTATGTCATGTATTTCTAGAGCCGACTAGAATTACACTTACCAGCCAAACTTGCTTAGATAACGTTTTTTGTGACTGTGCATTCACAAGTAAAAGTGTAATTAACTGCTTACCCTCCGATCACAGTGGTCAAACAGTTTCATTCCCAATAACTATTAAGGATAAGACTGGTCCATCATTTTATAGGCCTATTACATCCCATAGACTAGAGACATATACGAAAAACTTAGATATAAATTTGCCAGTACCGGATTTTAATGAACAGAACCCAAACAAAATCTACTCAGACTTCTTCAACATTATTCAGACAGAATTCAATAAAATTTTCAAATTAAAGAAAGTCAGTGACTACAACGGTAAATCTAAATTTAATGACTGGGCAACGTTTGGAATTCGTAAAAGTAGAGTTATCTTGTATGACCTTTATGATCAAAAAACCTATAACTTTGATCGAAAATTTCATGACTATGTTAAAAAATATTCCAAAACTTTCAAGTTGGTTTGTAGAACTGCAAAAACTTTACACATTAATAGAAAAATTCAAAATTCAAATAATAGAATGAAAACAGTTTGGCAAATAATAAACTGCGAAACTGGCAAAGTTATACCAAGGGACAGTGATTTCTGCCTAAAGATAGGTGATGATGTTGTTAAATCTAACGCTGATGTTGCTCGAGCTTTTGAAACATTCTTCACCAATGTACCCGTACTCACAACGGACCGTCTAAATTCATCTCCATTTGAAGCAGAGACTTTATTAAAAAATAACACTAGCGTCAGTAATGTATATTTAAAATTTCATCATGTATATCCCCAGGACATTGTCAAAACGTTTAAATTACTTAACTTAAAAAATACGGAAGACCTGTGGGGTATATCAGTCAAAGTCATTGGTTCAGTAATTCTAGTTATAGCCCCACACTTAGCTTATATATTCAATAAATGTGTTGACGATGGGGCTTTTCCAGACCTCATGAAACACAGTAAACTTATACCGCTGTTCAAATCGGGAGATACGGGCGATCCTTCAAATTTCAGACCAATATCTGTTCTTCCAACACTAAGTAAAATATTTGAAAAGATTATACTCAATCAAATGCTCTCACACTTCAACCGTACAAAACAACTCCATGCCAAGCAATACGGTTTCACTAGGGGTAAATCGACTACGGATGCAGGTATTACCCTTATATCTCATATTTATTCTGCATGGGAGGCCGCACAGGATGCTATCGGAGTTTTTTGCGACCTGTCGAAGGCGTTTGATTGTGTTGATCATAATACGCTATTAATTAAATTAAATCATTACGGAGTTAGAAATAAAGCGTTGGATCTACTAAGATCATACCTAAGCAATAGAATTCAAAAGGCAGAAGTTAACGGCGTAAAATCTGATGGATCGGGTGTTAAAATGGGCGTTCCACAAGGTTCCATATTGGGCCCTTTCTTATTCCTGGTATATATTAATGATCTGCCTTTCATGGTGGAGAAATTAACTGACATAGTGTTGTTTGCTGATGATACTTCACTGGTCTTCAAAATTGAAAGACAAAAAGGAGAATTTGATGATGTTAATGGTGTATTGTCTTTAACCTTGAATTGGTTCACAGTTAATAATTTATTGTTAAACGCTGGTAAAACCAAGTGTATCAAATTCTCACTTCCAAATGTCAGGCAAGTTGAGACCAGTATAGTGCTAGACAACAGCACGTTAGAATTAGTAAATGATACGAAGTTTCTTGGAATAACCATTGATAGCAAATTGCAGTGGGGACCCCACATAGATAAATTGGCTGGTAAATTAAGTTCTGCGGCTTACGCTGTTAGGAACATCAGACAAAGCACGGATGTGGCTACATCTAGGCTAGTATATTTTAGTTACTTTCATAGTGTTATGTCCTATGGTATCTTGTTGTGGGGGAAAGCAGCGGATATTCAAACTATTTTTATTTTACAGAAAAGAGCTATTCGAGCAATTTATAATTTAAAACGAACAGACTCCTTAAGAGAGATTTTTAAAGAAATTGACATACTAACAGTAGCTAGTCAATTTATTTTCGAAAATATAATGTATGTACGCAAGAACCTTACAACATTTTCCAAACTTAGCGATAGCTGTAATGTTAACCTAAGAAATAATCACAGACTATGTGCGCCCCGTTTTAGACTCGCGAAGGTTAGCAATTCTTTCAAGGGTCAGTGCATTCTCTACTACAATAGGATACCTCTGGAGATTTTGAAATTGCCACTTGAGCAATTTAAAAAGCATGTTAAAGCGACTTTGTCGAAAAAGGGATATTACAATGTTCAAGATTACTTAAATGACAGGACTGTATGGGGTTAATCTGGCTCAACACAGACCTTGCTGTTAATAATTTTGTAATTATTTATTCCTGCTTATTAATCATAACAATTAAATTTTTCATATTTGTATTAGTTAAGCACAACCTATTTTTAAAAGAGATCTAAAAATAAATCTGTGGGAGTTTCTACGCCCTTCTTCTCCCACAGTGGTCCAATGTAGAGAAGAGGCAAAAAATGACGTTTGCTAAGTATATGTAAATATCTACAGTAATAAAGTACTTTGACTATTGACTATTGACTATTTCGAAACTCAGTGCTCTGATTGGTTACTGGTCTAAACCGTATACACACTTTATATTTTAGATCACACAGTTCAACTAGAAATAGACTTTATAACATCATAAAATAATTTAAATAAAATAATACTCATTTTTTTTTCTATATAAAACAACTTATTGCAATTATAGTGAATAAAGTTCTACTTTGAGTTAAAACCATCTGAAATTTAAAGGCGATCGACCGCCATTTGTATTTCCAACATTGAACTCACTACGCATTTCTAAAATATTATATAACAAACTCTTGATAGATGGCGCTAGTTTTTTCAAAAACCTTACATTAGGTAGTTTTGAAGCAATAAATTAAAGCATCTCAGGTGCAGGTGCCAGGTGCAGGACATAATTGGACCACTTCCAACTACGCCACAATAATAGGTATTGTATTAATATGATAGATCATGAGACATAGCTATATAGAAACATGAAATAGTTATAAAATTTTGATATAAACATTATTTATTAATTGTAGGTATGCAATTGTGAGTTCAAGTAAGTTCAGAATAAAAAGCACCTACTTCGTAAGCTAAAAATGTCGCAAATATAAATTATTAAGGTTTGCAAATATCAGTATGTTAAATGAATTAAATATTAATAGTAAGTAAAAATACGCATATAAAACCTGCTGGAAATTTAAGTACCTAAATGTTTGCGTTTATAACATCAAGATGGGAAACACCAGGTCCATACAGAAAACTGAGGAGGTGACATTTTATCAGAATGGAGCAAATAATACCAGCAACAGTGGAATACATGGTGGAGATCTACAGCACTATCCTGACTGTAGTCGCTGTGCTGGTCATGGTGCTGGTGTTCTACAATATATATGTATAAATGGTGTTGCGTGCACTCCAGGAAATGGTGTTCACATGAACTGAGTGTTTGACCAAGCAATGCCGACCTGGCTGGCGTTGGAGTCGACCCGACCACGCAGAGGAACAGCGACGCACCAGGTGTACGTCAATACACCTGGTGTAGGGTAGAAGTGCGGTCGAATTATTTTATGTTATCGTGTTGGCATAGTTATTTTATTTTATTACCGAATAACATTTTTGTGTGTTAGTCGATAAAAAATGATTTTCAAGATTATAATAATAATAATACCTTGGAAACTATTTACACACATTGATCTAGCCCGTAACTAGAATTCCCTGTATCTTGGGTACTAGACAACGATACACATACTTATATAGATAAATATTATACTTAGATAGATAAACAACCATGACTAGAGTACAAACTTCCGTTCTCATCAAACAAATATTTGCCCCCGCCGGGACTCGAACCCGGGACCCTTGGCTTCGTAGGCAGGGTCATTGCCGACTCGGCCATTCGGGTTGTCAAATGTTAAACGTTAATCTGGTGATATGTTATGTACTATTGTATGTATGTTTGATTATGTGATTGGTATTGTTTTTACTTAGGTACTTACGTGGACTACTCTTTTTTTTAAATCGTTTTACACTGTATAGGTAATCAGTGTATTTGTATTGTAATAAAACTCTGCATTCACCGTGGAACCATTCACTTTTATTCCTTTTCCAAAATGGCGACACAATATTTCACAGAACAATTAACTCCACACTTAGTTTCGGTATGCGACCAACCTCGAACACGCTCCAAGAGCCAATGCCCCCAAAAACCCCATCGCCTCTTTCCTTTCCCGCCTGACCGATATAAAAGACACTCAATTGATACTTCCGTCAGTCCGTCAGTGGCGCCAACATACCAAAACTAAATTAAAAAACAAATACTCTTTACATCAATATAAGTCTATGAACTAATAAATAGTTATACTAAAGTTCAAATATACCATTTAAAACATTACAAATTATACAAATCGACAAAATATAATCAAAACCTAACACTCGTCCATCCTGACAACGTGTATGTCCTCATACACTTATCAAGTGAACACACATAAAACATAACCTAACACTCGGCTATTTATTCTTAAACATAGACGACAGTAATTCTTATAAAATACAATTAGTCTCCGACTTTCGGAGTGCTCCAACTTTTGGAGTCTCTACCTTAAATTAAACTCCATCTTTCGGCGTTCTCCAACTTTTGGAGCCCCTACATCGAATAAGTCTCCGACTTTCGGAGTTCTCCAACTTTTGGAGTCCCTAGATTGAACAAGTCTCCGACTTTCGGAGTTCTCCAACTTTTGGAGTCCCTAGATTAAATAAGTCTCCGACTTTCGGTTTTCTCCAACTTTTGGAGTCCCTTCATCAAAGTAGTCTCCGACTTTCGGAGTTCTCCAACTTTTGGAGTCCCTAGATTAAACCAGTCTCCAACTTCAAGAGTTCTCCAACTTTTGGAGTCCCTAGCTTCAGTTGTTCTCCGACTTTCGGAGTACTCTAACTTTTGGAGTGAAATATTGATACTGTAGACAGAAATCCATTTGACTTATTATCTAACTTTTTGTTCAACTTTTGAACAGATTTCTTAGATACTCACAATCATACTGCTATCATTTATATCCTAATAAGGAAGATATAAGTATTTTTCAACTTTATAGCAATGAATAAATCATTGTTCTCTAATCATTTGGAGTAACGTCATAGCTTTTTATTATTTAATTATCAATCCATTAACTTAACATATCTTTCGCAATTTTCGAATAAATACTTTATCATCTAATCACAAAAGCGACAATTATACTCATCAAATTATACATTTCGAATTATTTGTCAATTATTACAATTGCCGTAACCAAAATTTTGATATTGTCCAATAATACAATTGTCTTATTTAAAATAAATACAATCAGATATTTTATTTTAGAATCTTATTATCATCACTCTTATCATCATCACTCTTATTAACATCACTTTCATCATCATCACTTTCATCATGATCAGCATCAGTATCACTATTATTTAACTCTAAAGCAGCCACATGAACCCATGGTAACATTCTTTTAGCAGCTACGGTAGTCTTACGTTTGTTTTTAGTACTACTCAACCCTGGAACCGCGGCAAGTTCATATCGATCGTTTCCAAGCACGGAAACGACTCGATAAGGACCCGTGTAAGCGGGAAGAAGTTTTTTGCTTCTGCCGTCATTGGCAAATGCAGTTTTGGTGATTTTCACCAATTCCCCTTCGGAGTATATTCGGGCAAGTTTCCTATTCTTATCATAATGCTGTTTTTGTTTAACCTGCTCTTCACTTATTCTGTCTTTCACCTGCTCACGGATAGTTATCAGGTCAGTATTATCTCTTGTTGTTTGCCTTATTTCATTTAAACGCGGGTCTACCTCACTATTCATGCTAAGCCCAAACATAATTTCTGATGGCGTCCTACCCGTGGTTTTTTGTATGGTGTTATTAAGCCCCCACTGTACCTTCCCAATTTTAGTGTCCCAGACCTTCTCATCATCCTTAAGATTCTGTGCAGTTAGAGAGGCGAAAATGGTACGGTTGTACCGTTCGACCTGTCCATTTGATTGCGGACTCGCAACTGCATTTAAGATGTGTCGAATGCCCCTCTCTGCACAGAATCTTTTGAACGCATGAGAGGTAAACGATGTTCCTCGATCGCTTACCAGACGATCAGGAGTCCTAAACGTGTCAAATATTGCTTCTAGCACTGAAATGGTTGTAATTGTCTTCGTATTTCTCACGGGTTTCATAAGTACGAATTTGGTAAAGGCATCCACCATCACCAATAAATATGAGTTACCTCTCTTTGACCTCACAAATGGACCAAGATGGTCCACATGGAGAGTGTGAAAGGGCACCTCAATCTTTGGTATGGGATGCAATAAACCCTCTGAATGCTTCGTCCCCTTTTTGGAATAAGCACACTCAATACACGCACCGACATACTTTTTGATAAACCTTGCCATTCCCCGAAACCAATATGTCTTCTTGATTCGCTCCATCGTCTTTTCCACTCCCAGACGGCCTATCTCATCGTGGTTAAGACGACAGAGCTGCCACCTAGCTCCCTTTGGGACCACCCAACGAATATCAGTGTCGCTACCCCCAATCCGCCTGTACAGCCCGTTATCTTTTAGGACGTAATTGTCCTTGATGTATTTCAAGCCTTCAGGGTCTAGCTTCGTACTCAGAATGTCTCGAACCCTATTCAGTTCTGAATCGCCTAGTTGGAGTGTTAATAGCCAGTCATCGTCTGTAATCGTCATCACCATAGGGTATTGGTCAACCTCCTTAATTCCACTCTCCGTGATAGGGTTTCTGGACAACGCGTCGACATGGGACATTTTGGCGCCTAGGCGATATTCTATCGTGCAATCAAATTCCTGCATCATCAACCACCACCTGGCGATGCGAGGAAGTAAGTCACGCTTGGAGAAAGTAGTTCGCAGCGCTCCGCAGTCCGACACTACTTTGAATCTCTGCCCCAAGAGATAGACCCTGAACTTTTTTAAAGAGCTTATGACAGCTAGCGTTTCTAACTCATATGAGTGGAAGCTTTTCTCCTCTGGAGATGTCTGACGGCTATAAAACGCTACTGGACGGAACGAGGCTGAGCCTGAGGGACGTTGCATAAGGATGCCACCAATACCTATTTTACTGGCATCCGTATGCAACTCCGTCTCGGCGGTTGGGTCGTAAATTGCCAGCACTGGCCTCACGACAAGTTTTTCTTTCAGGGTCAAAAAAGCATTTTCTTGCTCGCTGGTCCATTCCCAAGCAACATCCTTTTTTAACAATTTGCTTAGGGAATGTGCCAGCTGCGCAAACCCTCGTATAAACTTGCGAAAATAACTTGATAACCCCAAGAACTGGCGAACCGTATGTTGGTTTGTTGGACGGGGAAAGTCTACAACAGACTGTATCTTTTTGTTACCTGGCCTGACTCCAGCAGAACTAATCTCATAGCCCAGGTAATCCAATTTATCTTTGAGAAACTCGCACTTGCTTAGATTGAGCGTCAAATTGGCTCCTTCCAGCAACTGCAGTACGTGTTCCAACTTGGTCAAGCAGTCATCGATATTACGTCCGTAGATGAGCAGATCATCTATGTAAGCGGTAGCTTCCGTGTACCGGGCAGATCCCAAAACCCTATTCATCATACGTTGAAACACCGCTGGCGCATTTGCCAAGCCGAACGGCATACGATTAAACTCATATTGACCGTCCGGCGTAACGAATGAGGTCAGCGGCTTAGAGTTCTCCGAGATCGGGACCTGGTAATACCCGGAAGCCAAATCCAGGGAAATAAAACAGGCCTGTCCAGACAATCTGGCCAGCTCATCTTCTATTATAGGCATTGGGTATCGCTCCTTCACTGTTATTGAATTGAGCATTCTAAAGTCGATGCAGAGCCTGAGGTTGCCATCTTTTTTCCGAACCAGTATTATGGGACTCGCATATTCAGACACTGAATCTCTTATAATCCCGGCATCTAATAACTCATCGACCATTTCCCTCACCTTTTGTCGCTCAACATGAGAAAGTCGATAAGGGCGGTAGACAACCGGGGCCTTACTATTAACCTCGATGCTCATCTCGATTTTATCTGTACAGCCTAGGTCTTTGAAAGAAGAAGCAAAACAATGCCTATACTTTTGCAGCAGATCGATCAACCTATTTTTGTCCACTTCGTTTACACCATCCCCAACACGAACTTGGCTCATGTCGAGATCCTTGACGCTCACATTTGAAGGAGCTTTGAATGTCTCTGCTGGTACAAGTATCCTATTTACCACTCTAACAATCGACGCTCGACCCAAAGTCATTCCTTTCGAGAGCGAACAGTTTGTTGTGACTGGTGTCACGCGAACGTATATATTGCCGTTTTTGATGGTGTATAAACCCCCAGTCACCGCAAACTGTCGCAAGGGCTTGCCGATTAGTTTGCTATCTAGTAAAACGAATCCGTCACATTGTAGCTCAATTGAAGCTCTGACGCAAGCTTCCCCACTCAACCTCACGTCACTGCACAGCACAACCTTTACCACATTCTTATCATTCACAGGCGTTTGTGGGAACGGCAGCTCACTGTTAATGCTTGTAAATTGCAACTCACTAGCGGTCTTGCGCACAATGATGTGTGGTTGTTCCGTGTACGACTGGCCAATTAATACGGGAACGTCCAAGTATTTATCATCTACCACACGACAGATAACTTGTGCTATCACCCCGTCGACTACCAATTCAACATTTACCTGCCCCACAGATTGCACCAATTCATTTCCAAAACCCTTGAGTACGGTCACTACATCGTTTTGTTGTAGACCCATCTGACTACACAGCGACCTTCTAAGCAACGAGACTTCACTACCAAAGTCCACAAACCCTTTTACGATTCTACCATTAACTTGCACCTCTTTCGTGAATTTTGCATTGGGCTCCCTACTAGAAATACACATAGTTTTGTTCACCTCATTCACCTTGTTCTTATCGGGTTCGAACCGACAAGTATCAGCCTCATGGCCAACCCTCTTACACCTTGCGCAAGTTTTGAGGGGTTGTGGACACCTGTCGAAACCATGCCCTTTCTGTTTACAGTTGAAGCAATGAAAACCAACAGTGGAATTCATTCGAGCTGTCGTTTTAACGTTTGAGGAGTTTGTGTTGGATTCATTCTGCGATTTAAACCGAGAATTGCTGGATCTTTCCGGCCAAACTGTATTATCTTTGTTACTCATCAGAAATTTCAGTAAATGATCTGGATGTGTACACCGTAGTGCAAGCGCGCTTGATTTTACTGTCTTATCACTTATGCCGTGTATAATACAATCAACTGCGCGCTTGTCAACGATATCGCACTGATTGAGCAAAGCCAACTTCTCATAAAAGTAGTTTTCGATGGGTTCATTGTACCTGCTTTTCCGCCTCAGCATCTCCTCCAAGGATTGGCCATAATTTTGTTCATACGGAAATGCACTCTTTAACTTTTCTTGCCACTCGGGCCAGGTGAACAAAATTGAACTGAGGCTTTCATACCAAGTTTTGGCCAACCCCTGAAGTTTTTGCATCGCAAAATGAATTGTTGTCTTTTCGTCCCATCCGTACACAGAAGCGCATTCATTCACCTTTTTCAACCATATATCTATGCGTTGAATCCGCGATGATGGATTAAAATCCGGTAAAATATTCTTAGGATTTCTGTTTGATAAGGTGGCCGCCGTATCCGGATGAGACGTCAAGTTCCTTAAAGCGCCTAATAAATTTACCACATCTTTAGAGGAAAATTGAACGCTACAGGAGCGTTTTGTATGGCCGGGCCCATCATCGTGGCTGCGACTCCTCTTACGACGCCGGCTCGACGTGGTAGACGTCTCTCGTTGCAGCGACGGTGGCCGAGCACGTGATTCACACCGCCGCCGCCGCTCCGATGAGAGACGTGCTCTGCGTACCTCATCTTCCATGATTTGGAGTCGCTCCCTTTCCCGTTGTAGCTCTCGCTCACGTAGACTCAGGGAGCTGCGTGCGCGAGACCCGTCGCGGCCGCGACGACTGCGACTGCGGCTGCGATAACGGCTCCGACGTCGGCTCTGCCTCGTGTCGCTGCAACTTGTCGCTGCCGGCGGCGTACCGACCCGCGCCTCGGCGCGGCGCGATGGACTGCACTCAGGTGTCTTTAGCCGCCGCGGGCCATAGTCTTCATCACGTGGCATGCTCTAAGAGTCTCTAGGACTCACATACAAAACGAGATCATTAGTGTGGATTCATAGGAAAACGTTTATAATTTTCTAACCTAAATATGCAAATATCTCGAAAACGGTACGTCGTAGGTCAAAAATGATGAAAATTTTGACCCCCTTTAGGAAACCCCAACGTAAGGTCTACTATTTCAATATTTGATAGAAATGACGTCATAGGTCAGACACCATGAAATGTCATGACATTTTATGTCTTCTCTCAATAAGTTTTGAGCAATCATTTATGCGTAATGAAAAAGGCGTGCACTTACCACTTCTGAAGTGTAATAAAACTCTGCATTCACCGTGGAACCATTCACTTTTATTCCTTTTCCAAAATGGCGACACAATATTTCACAGAACAATTAACTCCACACTTAGTTTCGGTATGCGACCAACCTCGAACACGCTCCAAGAGCCAATGCCCCCAAAAACCCCATCGCCTCTTTCCTTTCCCGCCTGACCGATATAAAAGACACTCAATTGATACTTCCGTCAGTCCGTCAGTGGCGCCAACATACCAAAACTAAATTAAAAAACAAATACTCTTTACATCAATATAAGTCTATGAACTAATATATAGTTATACTAAAGTTCAAATATACCATTTAAAACATTACAAATTATACAAATCGACAAAATATAATCAAAACCTAACAGTATTATGTATTTCATTATTTTTAAATTGTGTTTTACAATCATATTTTTTTTCTAGAAGGGGATGTATGTGGCAGCACATACCTCATATTTATAAATGTATAAGCAATAACAATAGGTATTCAGTCAGGCGTAAGCATTCAACCCGAAATATATTATGACTGCAAAAAATGCAAGAAATTCCCTGTTTTTACCTACCATACAACTGTTTATACCTACTCCGTCACATCATACTTAACAAAATTATTAAGAAAACTAGACAAAATTTAAGATTGTTGAAAAAAGCCATAAGCGGCAAACAAATAGAACTAAGAGAGTAATCTTAATCACACAATGTGAGAGCCTTCAGAAAGTAATTGAGCACTTGACAGCAGACTGCCAGCGTGCTCAAGCACAAGTCAGGGAGCTGACAATGAAACTTGAGGCCTCATATTACATGTACAGACATAGTGAGGGTTATATTGATCCAAATTTCAAATTACAAATGTCTTTATTACTGTAGATATTTACATATAATTAGCAATCGTCATTTTTTGCCACTTCTCTGCATTGGAACACGGGAGAAGAAGGGCGTAGAAAATCCCACAGATTGATTTTTAGATCTCTTTTAAAAATGGCTTGTGCTTAACTAATACAAATTTTATAATATCATTATACAATAATTCCTAAGCAGGAATAAATAATTACAAAACTATTAACAGCAAGGTCTGTGTTGAGCCAGATTAACCCCATGCAGTACCGTCATTTAAGTAATCTTGAACATTGTAATATCCTTTTTTCGACAAAGTCGCTTTAACATGGTTTTTAAATTGCTCAAATGTCAATTCAAGATATCCAGAGGTATATTATTGTAGTAGAGAATGGATTGACCCTTGAAAGTATTGCTAACCTTCGCGAGTCTAAACCGGGGCGCAAGTAGTCTGTGATTATTTCTTAGGTTAATATTACAGCTATCGCATAGTTTGGAAAATGTCGTAAGATTCTTGCGAACATACATTATACAGGGTGTTATCGGGGTCGTGTAGCAAGAAAGAGAAAATAGACTTGGCACTTAATTAGGAATACAACGCTGTAGATTGGAGTGCATAAATTAGCACTTTTTTCGCAGGTAAAAAAAAACTAAAAATGATTCCCTATTTATTAATTATTATGGTCACCCTACGCACTTGACAAGACTAAAAACCGTATCTAGTGAAGAACGCATTAGGCACAGTCGCCATCACATACATCGCAACGGACAAGCTGCTCAAAAATATCTGAACACGACCATTATTGTCAAGGCGTTAGAGTACTTGTTCATTGAGTACCCTGTAATGTACAGATGTATCTGATGGCGACTGTACTTACGGTTATTATTACACCTACTTGATAAATGATAATCTTTTAATTCAATGTTTAGTGTAAAAGAAAATAAAATAATTGACGAAAATTAAACGAATTTATTGAAGTAATAAAATCCCTAAGACACTACACAAGTTTCAAAACAATTAGGATCACACCTAAACATACTTCAGGAGTTGTTCAAAGTGTGAGCCTTCTTGCTGTCGACATAATTCTGCTCGTCGTCTGAGGTTGTCTTTCAACCTGCCAAGAGCAAAGCGATTTTGCTTTACAGTTTCAAACGCTGCAACTACTCGCTCACGGAGTTCATCGACAGTGTTGGACTCATGCTCATAGACCAATCTTTTCATTTCACCCCAGAGAAAAAAATCTAAAGGCGTCAAGTCGGGACTGCGAGCAGGCCATGCCACAGGTCCGCCGCGGCCGATCCAACGTCTCGGGAACTGTTCATCGAGGTAATCGCGTACTTGGTGTTGAAAGTGAGCGGGAGCACCATCGTGTTGATAGTGTAAGTTGTGCAAGTAATTTTCCGGTACTTCTCGCAGTAATTCAGGCACCACTTGTCTCAACATATCAAGGTACTTAGCACCATTTAATCTGCCTTCGATGAAGTAGGGGCCGATATAACAATATCGTTCACTATTCCTGCCCACACATTTAGACTGAATCTCACTTGATATGCATTCCTTCTAGTTAAATGAGGGTTTTCAGCACTCCAGTAATGTTCGTTATGCATGTTGAATAGGCCAATTCGTGTAAAAGTGCTTTCATCTGTCCAGAGGATGTTGGTTTTTTGGTTTTCTAATATCCAATCACACATGATCATTCTTGAAGGAAAATCTAACGGTGAAAGATCCTTTACAGGTGTGAAATGAAACGGGTGCAACCCGGTTGCGTTGAGAAGTTTCCACACAAAAACATGGCTTACATTAAAACGTCTTGCGGCTTGCCGGGTGCTTCTTCGTGGATCCTGGTAAAAGAACCTTAAAATTTGTTGGTTGAGATTGTCCGCGTATCGACGTCGTCGTGGCCTGTCACCGCCTCGTGCTTGGGCGTGATTCGGCACAGAGAATTGTCCGTAATCTCGCAGATTTTGAACAATCGTGTTGATTAATCTTCGGCTTGGGATAGGCAAATCAGGATAACGTTGGTGAAACAAATCTTGAGCGGTGGTCGCACGACGTACTTGGTAATAAAACATCACCATGTCAGACCGCTCTACATTTGAAAACGGATATGCCGCAGGCATTGTTTGTTCAACAGAAAAACCAGTTAATTAGCTAAACCAATCCTTAAAAGTTTTCTTTATTTTGATATTTGACTTTCTTATGACGTGACGGTTGACAATTACCTACTACTTACTCATCTAATCATTTGTTTATTAAAAAGGTTTTATCATGAATTAATAGGGTAACCATAATCTGAGTTATTAACTGGGATAAATAAATTGTTGATTAGTTTAAAAAAGGCTGTAATTTTTTAAAAATTTGCCCTATACTTGAAATCGCATTAATTCTTCGAGTTAGGACCGATAGGTTTGAATCATGACCCCGTTAACACCCTGTATTTTTGAAAATAAATTGACTAGCTATTGTTAGTATGTTAATTTCTTTCAAAAGCTCTCTTAAGGAGTATGTACGTTTTATATTATAAATTGCTCGAATAGCTCTTTTAGTAAAATAAAAATAGTTTGAATATCCGCTGCGTTCCTCCACAAAAAGATACCATAGGACATGACACTATGAAAGTAACTAAAATATATAGCCTAGATGTAGCCACATCCGTGTTTTGTCTGATGTTCCTAACAGCGTAAGCCGCAGAACTTAATTTACCAGCTAATTTATCTATATGGGGTCCCCACTGCAATTTGCAATCAATGGTTATTCCATGAAACTTCGTGTCATTTACTAATTCTAACGTGCTGCTGTCTAACACCAAATTGGTCTCAACTTGCCTAACCTTTGGAAGGGAGAATTTGATACATTTGGTTTTACCAGCATTTAACAATAAATTATTAACTGTGAACCAATTCAAGGTTAAAGACACTCCATTAACATCATCAAAATCTTATTTTTGTCTTTCAATTTTGAAGACTAGTTAAGTGTCATCAGCAAACAACACTATGTCAATCAATTTCTCCACCATGAAAGGCAGATCGTTAATATATACCAGGAATAAGAATAACCAAATATGGAACCTTGTGGAACGCCAATTTTTACTCCCTATCCATCAGATTTAAAGCCGTTGACATCTGCCTGCTGAATTGCATTACTTAAGTATGATCTTAGTAGATACAACGCTTTATTTCTAACTCCGTAATGATTTAATTTCATTAGTAGCGTATTATGATTAACACAATCAAATGCTTTTGACAGATCACAAAAAACTCCGATAGCATCCTGTGCGGCCTCCCATGCAGAGTAAATATGAGATATAAGGGTAATACCTGCATCCGTAGTCGATTTACCCCTAGTGAAACCGTATTGTTTGGCGTGGAGTTGTTTTGTACGGTTGAAGTATGAGAGCATTTTATTTTGATTGAGAATAATATTTTCAAATTTTTACTTAGTACTGGAAGAACATATATTGGTCTGAAATTTAAGGATCACCCTTGTCTCCCGACTTTAATAGAAGTGTCAGTTTTCTGTGTTTCATGAGGTCTGGAAAAGCTCCATCGTCAACACATTTATTAAATATATAAGTTAGGTGTGGGGCTATAACTAGTATTATTGAACCAATGACTTTGACTGATATATCCTTCAGGTCTTCAGTAATTTAAAGTTAAGTAATCTTTAAATTTTGACAATATCCTGGGGATTGTCGTGTGAGGATCTGAACCTAACCAGAACCTAACAGCAAACAACCAAGATAAAATTTAGTAGTATCAGTTTATTAGAAGTATAGTATTTACAGTGAAGTCTATAAAAAAAGATGATGCGAAGATGAGGATGGAAGAGATGTGAAACAGGTTTTATAAAATACAGATGTCTGGATAGAAAGAAGCAAGCGGAGACCTGGGTGCAGGTGTATTTGTTGTTGTAGATGTTGTTGAAATCGTCGTTGTAGGAACAGTAGCGGGCGTACTTGTAGTTACGCCTCGCAGGATCCCGTTGTAGAAATCGTCGTTGTAGGAACAGTAGCGGCGTTGGCACGGCTCGCAGAATCCCGTTGTAGAAATCTTCGTTGTAGGAATGGTAGCGGCGTAGGCGCGGCTCGCAGAATCCCGTTGTTTGAAGATTGATTTGAAGGTTTTGAGGGAGTTTGAAGGCTCGCAGGATCCCGTTGTAGATGGAGAATTTGGAGATTTGAAGGAGTTTGAAGGCTTCGCAGGATCCCGTTGTAGATGGAGAATTTGGAGATTTGAAGGAGTTTGAAGGCTTCGCAGGATCCCGTTGTAGATGGAGAATTTGGAGATTTGAAGGAGTTTGAAGGCTTCGCAGGATCCCGGGGTTGAGCGACCCCGGGATAAGGCCTTTAAGTGGTACTTCTTGTTCAGAAGCTGACGTGAGACTGTCCAGAATTGAAGAAATGTTCCGCTTTTATACCCTTTTTGGAGAGTTCTAAAAATTATTTAAATTAAACGTAATTTTTGAGAGTGGCCAAGAGAGAAAGAGTATTTTTGTAAAAGTATTAAAGTAAACATATCAGACCGCTAACGAGTTTGAAAGGACATTGCCATGACAACCAGATAAACAATCAATATATCAAATGTCAAATGTTGATTTCAGACTCGTAATATAAAATCTAACAGTAAAACCAGGAAATAAATTACCTAAAAACGAAAGGAAAAAAGGTAGCGCACCAGCGCGCACGAAGCCCGAGATTGCAGAGTTTCAGAGAAAGCCAAAACAAGGTCACCAAAGGTAAACCGTTTCGCTATCGATTAAAAAGTGCTGATAGCATGAAAATGCAGAGCGAACATGATTTATTAATGTGTTCTAATGGTTTAAAACGTTACAGGGTCCTGTGGAAGTAAAGGTGATACCAGATAATAAGCCACACCGCTCACCAAGTATCCAGCGTAATAGAGCAAGGTACCCTGACGGACAAACAAAAAGGACTGATGATGGAGCTGGAGCTAAGAAATAGGAAGCAAGAATAACATGTAAGTAACATAACACTACATTTTCCCCCCGACCCTGGAAAATTTTTTGACTCAGCAAAAATTTTGATATATACAAAATTAAACCATAAAAACACAGCTTTGCAGAAACAGACATCACCAGGCAAAATCAGATATACCCTCTCTTACATTCATCATCTTCATTCCGGTAAGGGTGGAGTTCACATTCAATGACTACCACTCTAAAAGTATGTTTTCGTAAGGACATTCAGGCTTACTTAAGGAGTTGTCATCCGCTCCTGCGTGGAAAAATAAAATAAAATAAGTAGAGGTAAAGAGAAACAAATTAATCCTAAGGTAGCTTTAGTCGCTACGACTTAAGACAAGATTAAGAGTGGCCAGAGCGGTAGAGCTCGAAGCCAGAGATCAGCCACATCGCCAACGAGATGTGTCTGAAATAAAGATTAAAAAAAATAAGTGAAGACTAACCAACGAAAATTCGAGGTCCTAAAGTAGAATGTGTTGAAGAACACTGGATTAAAGGAAGAAATAAAATAATAAGGTGAAAATGATGGTGATATTTATACATATATATAAAGTAACAGTTAATAGAAGTCAAGAAAATTTAGGATTTAATGTCTTTAATGTGCCACTTGCCTCTAACTCCGTTAGGGTCTTCTAGAACGTATACCAATGGTGAAAGTTTGGTTACTATTTTACACTTAATGAATTTAGGGGCAAGTTTAGCATTAAAGTATGTGCCAGCATTGCTTAAAACATGGTTTTTACGCCAAACAGTATTTCCCACATTAAATTCTTTAAAAGTCCGGCGAAGATCATAGCGAGCGCTATTTTTAGCGTGAGCTATGTGAAGTTTAGTTTGAACTCTGTGAAAGATAAATATCACGGGGCATAAATATCAATTCCTCGAGATTCTGAGTTGGAGTATAGAAGGAACCACAAGGTATTGTTTCCCTACCAAAGACTAAAAAGTTTGGAGTACAGCCAGTAGCAACGTTTGTAGCGCTGTTCATTGCGAACTGAATCTTAGTAAGATGGTTGTCCCAGGATCTATGATCGTCTCCTACTAGGGATGCTAGAGCTGTAATAATCGTACTATTAAATTTCTCTGTAGGATTAACCTGAGGACAATATAACGCTGTGTGAAAAATACAAGGAATGTTATAAGAATTTAAGAATGAGTGGAATTCTCGCGACTGAAATTGAACAGCGTTGTCCATTATTATAGTTTGGGGAATGCCATGAGCTAGAAACACTGAATTTTCTAAAACATTAATGATATTAGCTGAAGTAGCCCGTTTAAGGGGAAAAATCATAGTATATTTAGTAAAATTGCAGTTAATTACCAGAATATACTGATTTCTTCTCCGGGTCATAGGCAATGGACCCATAAGATCCAAGGATATAGTTTGAAAAGGTCTGGAGCAAAGTTTAGGTTTACCCATAAGACCATAGGGAGAATGATTAGGGTGTTTGTAGGTTAAGCAGGTTTCACATGTCGAGATTAAATTGGCAATGTCCTTAAACATACCCGGCCAATAGTATTTTAAAGATATTTTCTTGAATGTTTTGAAGATACCAAGGTGGAGTTCTGAAGGGGAACCATGGCTAACTTCAATAAGTGCATGTCTATCTTGTGGCAGTGGAACTTCTTTCCAAATAAAGTCGTCGTTTAGACAATCGGAAGAATGGATGCAGCGGTAAAGTTTGTTATCCCTGATAGTGTAGTTGGGATATGCGTCTGGGTTGTTGGAGCATCCAAGAAAAATCTTGTTGTAGTGTTCAAGTTCACGATCACGTGGTTCTTCAATCGTAATAGGATGTACACCTTGGGGTGGAGTTTCTTGTGAATCAGGACGTTCTTTATGCTTATGCCTTGATAAAAGGTCAGGAACAACGTTATCCTTTCCTTTTTTATGTTTCAGGACAAAATTAAAACATGATAAGCGTAGAGTCCAGCGAGCAAGTCTTCCAGATGGATTCGATAAGTTCTGAAACCATTTAAGTGCAGCGTGGTCAGTATATATTGTAAATTCCTTACCATTGTCTAGGTAACATCTCCAATGTTCTAGCGCAGTTATTACAGCTAATGTTTCTCTTTCAGTAGTTGAGTAGTTTTGTTGATTTTTGTTTAGTGCTTTACTCATGTAAGCAATCACGACTTCTTTGTCATCTTGATGTTGAGTAAGCATTGCTCCTATGCCATAATTTGATGCATCACAATGTACAGAGAAGGGTAGTTCGAAGTTAGGGCAAGCAAGGACAGGAGCAGTTACCAAAGCTTCTTTAAGTTTCTGGAAAGCAGCTGCAGCCCTGGAATTCCATAAAAATTTAGGAGCGTTCTTTCCGGAACAGGTTAGTTGGTTGAGCGGGGAGGCAATAGTTCTGAAGTTTGGAATGAATCTTCTAAACCAGCTGCAAGTGCCTATGAATCTTCGAACTTCTTTTCTGCAAGTAGGTACAGGATATTCTAGAATAGCCTTTATTTTATCTGGATCAGCACGTAGACCATACTCGTCCACTAGAAAACCAAGGTATTTCAGTTCTTTCCTGAAGAATTGACTCTTTTCAAAGTTAATAGTCAGATTAGCGTTTGAAAGTTTTTCTAGATTTTTCATGAGAAGCGATATGTGCTCATCAAAAGTCTCGCTAATAATAATGATGTCATCCAGATAGCAAAATACCTTGTTCTCAAATTCAGGAGAAAATAGCGTATCCATTAATCTTTGTTGAGTTGCAAGTGAGTTAGTGAGACCAAAAGGCATTACTTTGAATCTGAACATACCTCTTCCAGGAACATAAAATGCTGTCTTATCTCTATCAGCAGTATTCAAGGGAATCTCCCAAAATGCTTTCGCAATGTCGATGCTTGATAAGTGTTTGGCATTTCTCAGGTTGTCCAAAATTTCGCTTATTAGAGGCAGACTATAAGCATCACGACGTGTGACTGAGTTAAGCTTCCTGCTATCTACGCAGAAACGCCATTCCCCATTCTTCTTTGGAGTGATGAGGACTGGAGATAACCATGGACTTTCGCATTGTTCAATGACGTTCCATCCCAGCATCTTGTCAACTTCATTAATTAAAGCCTTTTGTTTTTCAGGAGACAGTCTGTAACATCTTTGTTTGATCGGAAGAGAATCACCAGTGTCAATCTTGTGGGTGATTAAGTGTGTGTTTCCCAGAACACCTTTTTCTTCAAAAGAGATTGTCTTGAAGCGTTGGATGATGTCATTAGCAATGTTCTTTTGATTAGGAGTTAAATGCTCATAAGGTAAAACTTTAATATCTTTAGTGTCGATAGCCAAGCATTTAGGATCTGTAAAGTTAAGAGAAGTTAAAACACTAGGTAGAAGATTAAATTTTCTCCAAAAGTCGATACCTAGTATTAGAGAAGGGAATATTTCAGGGAAAACATAAGCTTTAATCAAGTGAGTTTCGTTATTGAAATGAACAGGTAAGTCAAAATAACCCAAGGAATTAATTTTTTGATTATTAGAAGTAGAGACAGTAATAATATCTGACTTGAAAAGTTTGCAGCCCAGTTTAAGAATTTCCAAATGAGAATTATTACCTAGAATAGTTACTGAGCTGCCAGAATCTAGTAAACCAGATAAAGTTAAGTCATAAATTTTGACATTAACGAATGGACGATTAAGATCTTGTTCTTTGGAGTAGAGTGTAGCAGAGATTTTGTAGCAAGCAAAGAAGTTTTGAATTGTTTTGAGCCAATTAGTCCACTCGTCCTTATCAAAATTTGAGTTACTCTTCAAGTCAGCAGTTAGTTTTTTGTACTAGTATTAGGTTTGGGAGAACAAGTAGGGCACTCTGCAGTTTTAACACCCTTAAGACCACATCTGAAACAAATCACGAATCGTGGTTGAGTGCAACTGTTCAAAGTATGACCCAGTTTACGACAGCGAACGCAAAAAGAACTTTCTTGGGGAGCTGCAGTTTGAGAGAAACTATTAACTTGTCTAGAAGGGTATTTGTAGGTTGGAGTGAATTTATTCATGAAGGGAGGAGAAGGTCGTGAGTTATTAGAAGAGTTTGGAGAGTCAACTGAACTTGAAGTGGAATGCTTGTAGTTGAATTCCGAAACATGAGGACTTTGTTGCAAATTTGGTTCTTTAAATTGTTTGTCTCTGTCTAGGAACTTTTCATAGTTTTGGCAAGTGGCCAGAAGAGAATCGATAGAGTCAATGTCCTTTAGAGCTACGAAGACTGAATAACATGGGCGAATATTTCTCAAAATAATCTCCAATTGTTCTGTTTCAGAAAGTCTTTTTGAAAGGCGAGCGAACATTCCAGACATGATGGATATAAAGATGACGATAGGTTCATCACGACCTTGAGTACGATTCCTAATCGCTTCTAGAAGTTTATGATCATAATCAAAACCACCAAAGTCTTTGATTAGTAAAGAAGAAAGTTCGTTCCAAGTTAAATTTGGATTCTGATTATATTTAAATCTGAACCAATGAAGGGCATTGTCGGTGAAGATTTCGAACGCCTGAGAAATCAATAAGTCCCTGGACAAGCCACGAGCTAAGCTATATTCTTCAAGTTTTTGAAGAAAGGATCTTGGACAGCTTTTACCATTGAAGGTGTGTCTTTTCAAATCCTTGAAGACGTTAGTTGGAGGGAAAGATTGAGGTGGTGGAGGAGGATACGGGGTATGGGTCTGGACAGAAGTTTGAAAGACAAGAGGGGGTTCCGTGACAGTCGGTTCAGCAGGAAGGTCCAGTGATGGAGAGTGATTTGCAGTTGAAGGTGGAGCCAAGGATCCGAACTGTTTAGAAATATCGTCAAATTTCAACTTCAAAGTATCGAAACTAGCTTTAGAGTCCGGATATAAGTCCGTATCTATTCGCTCCAATCTGTAAAAAACATGATTAATAAAAGTGTCTATTAATCGTAAGTATTTGGTTTCCCCTTGTAACAATTTTTCTATTTTACAATCCAGGTAAGTTAGAGTAGAACCAATTTGAGATAAGTCATCCTCAATCGGAACTGGAGAAGTCAGAATATCTTCGGGGTGAGAGTTCGCAACTAAACCCAAAACCTGTTTTTTAAGAAGCAAAACAGTATTAGCTGGTTCCTCACATCTAATCTTTACTTCGTATTCGAGCTCGGCCTTGTTAAGGAATTCGTACTTAATAACCCTTTCCATTGTTATAGTTAAGTGTAGAGTCAAGTGTGTTCTATAAAGAAGTGAAGTGAAGTGAAGTGAAGTAATGTAAATTAAATGTAGGCCTAAATATAATCCAGATAAGTTGAAAAACTAGATGAAGTTTTGTTTTAGAATTTGGAAAATGTGAAAAGGATGAATAGATAAAGATTTAAGAGTGAAAGAGAAAGCAAATCAAAGGGAAAGAGACAAGGCGCAGAAAAGGTGAAGAGTGGAGAAGAACTTTTACGTTGGGCGCCAAAATGTCGTGTGAGGATCCGAACCTAACCAGAACCTAACAGCAAACAACCAAGATAAAATTTAGTAGTATCAGTTTATTAGAAGTATAGTATTTACAGTGAAGTCTATAAAAAAAGATGATGCGAAGATGAGGATGGATGAGATGTGAAACAGGTTTTATAAAATACAGATGTCTGGATAGAAAGAAGCAAGCGGAGACCTGGGTGCAGGTGTATTTGTTGTTGTAGATGTTGTTGAAATCGTCGTTGTAGGAACAGTAGCGGGCGTACTTGTAGTTACGCCTCGCAGGATCCCGTTGTAGAAATCGTCGTTGTAGGAACAGTAGCGGCGTTGGCACGGCTCGCAGAATCCCGTTGTAGAAATCTTCGTTGTAGGAATGGTAGCGGCGTAGGCGCGGCTCGCAGAATCCCGTTGTTTGAAGATTGATTTGAAGGTTTTGAGGGAGTTTGAAGGCTCGCAGGATCCCGTTGTAGATGGAGAATTTGGAGATTTGAAGGAGTTTGAAGGCTTCGCAGGATCCCGTTGTAGATGGAGAATTTGGAGATTTGAAGGAGTTTGAAGGCTTCGCAGGATCCCGTTGTAGATGGAGAATTTGGAGATTTGAAGGAGTTTGAAGGCTTCGCAGGATCCCGGGGTTGAGCGACCCCGGGATAAGGCCTTTAAGTGGTACTTCTTGTTCAGAAGCTGACGTGAGACTGTCCAGAATTGAAGAAATGTTCCGCTTTTATACCCTTTTTGGAGAGTTCTAAAAATTATTTAAATTAAACGTAATTTTTGAGAGTGGCCAAGAGAGAAAGAGTATTTTTGTAAAAGTATTAAAGTAAACATATCAGACCGCTAACGAGTTTGAAAGGACATTGCCATGACAACCAGATAAACAATCAATATATCAAATGTCAAATGTTGATTTCAGACTCGTAATATAAAATCTAACAGTAAAACCAGGAAATAAATTACCTAAAAACGAAAGGAAAAAAGGTAGCGCACCAGCGCGCACAAAGCCCGAGATTGCAGAGTTTCGGAGAAAGCCAAAACAAGGTCACCAAAGGTAAACCGTTTCGCTATCGATTTAAAAGTGCTGATAGCATGAAAATGCAGAGCGAACATGATTTATTAATGTGTTCTAATGGTTTAAAACGTTACAGGGTCCTGTGGAAGTAAAGGTGATACCAGATAATAAGCCACACCGCTCACCAAGTATCCAGCGTAATAGAGCAAGGTACCCTGACGGACAAACAAAAAGGACTGATGATGGAGCTGGAGCTAAGAAATAGGAAGCAAGAATAACATGTAAGTAACATAACACTACAGGATATTATGAAATTTAACTCTCAATCAACTGCAGACACAACTCGCAGACACTACCAGCAGACATGAAGTGAGTCAAAGGGACCTCCAAGAACTATCCACAGCAGCATCAGAGCTGCTCCAGCTACAGCAGCAAAGGACGACGGCTCCGGTGTCAAGGACCTCTGTCGCCACACCGCGTGCTCTGAAGGCACCTGCCACCCCAGCCATTATCGCGCATATTGCGCTGTCGTGGTCGCGCATGTTGCGCTGCCTGCTGTGGCGTGTGTCATGCTGCATGCTGCCGCGAGGGCCGCGTCGCTCGCCGTTACACGCGTTGCGCAGCTTGTTGCCGCGAATGCCGCGCCACCCGCCGCCCCGTACATCGCACCGACTCCAACTCTGTGTCCCGCCACTTACCTCCACTCGTGTACCGCCAACTAGCGAAATAAGTGCTCAGAGAAAAACTTTATTGTTCTTCTACAAATTAAGTGCAGGACTTAGACCTCTACTATATTACCGGCTTAACCAAAAAGTAACGAATATTTGCTGTCCAAATAGTTCATTTGTAGATCTTGTAAATATAATTAGTCATGGTATCTACGACGAGTACAGCACTATTGTAATTATGGTGGGAAATCATTCAAATATTAGTCGGAACGATTTGAATAAAAGTGTTGAAACACTTCTAGACTTACATAGTAGAATGAAATGAAAATTTTTACTATGCAATTTTCCATACGCCTGTAATTTAACAGAAAAACAGAACAAATCTGTGCATTGAATGAATATTAATTTATGCAATTTAACGTGTCATAACAGTGATGCTATTTTATATTTCGATATGAATAATGTTATTGATAACTTTTCTCTGACTCAGGATACGTTGTACCTGTCTAATTAATATAGAAAATTAGTAGCTACATTTAGCATATAATAAATGCGACGCAGCTATAGTTGGTTAAAACAAGTTCAAATTTACATCAGCTGTTTTTGTTGAACAGACTAACCAGAAACCTGCTTATGTTAAGGTAAGATGACATTCACCCCTATAAGGTATTCACCGATTAATAATACTTTGAATGCAACATTGGAATCTATTCCAAGTAATTTAAATTAGTTCATAAGACAATAGAGGAAATCTCTAGCATACAAGAGCCACTGTCATAGGGTAGGCCACGCTTAAATATTACCTATCGAAACATCCAGGGGCTATCTGGCAAAGAACTTGTATTAGAATTATTTCTAAAAAATTCTGACATCGATGATAATGGTGTTGGTCATATTTTTCTTTAACCAGTGTTCTATAACAGAACACTGGTTAAAGGAAAATATGATGTCTAATTTACCTTTAATTACTAAGTAAAAACATAAATGATTACAAAATTGTAAGTTGTTACAATAGAAAGACTGCTGATAGAGGTGGTTATTTAATCTTAGTAAAAATATATTAAGGTAAAACAACGGAAATATGTTCTTGCAAATACTGTTGAAAGACGAACAGAGGTATCCTGTGTTGAGTTAGATAGCCATATTATTGTTTGTGAATATAGGCCTCCGAGGGATTAAAAAGGCCATGGCAATTTCGAAATATTTGATAAAATTATGGAGGCTTCCTCCTCCTCACTAAACTATGTAATAACAGAAAAAAGTTAATCATTTGTGGCAATCTTAATGTAGATTTGCATGTAGGAACAACAATGAAATAACGATTAATAACTTTATTCAAATCGTTTAATTTATGTCATGTATTTCTAGAGCCGACTAGATTTACTGCTAAGTAAAAATTTCATTAACTGCTTACCCTGCGATCACAGCGGTCAAACAGTTTCATTCCCAATTGCTAGTAAGAATAAGACTGATCCATAATTGTAAAGGCCTATTACAACCCATAGACTAGAGACGTATAGGAAAAACTTAGATATAAATTTGCTAGTACCGGATTTTAATGAACAGAACTCAAACAAAATCTACTCAGACTTCTTCAACATTATTCAAACAGAATTTGATAAAGTTTTTAAATTAGAGAAAGTCAGTGACTACAAACTACTACAACGGTAAATCTAAATTTAATTACTGGGCACCGTTTGGAATTAGTAAAATTAGAGTTATCTTGTATGACCTTTATGAACAAAACCTATAATTTTGATAGAAAAATTCATGACTATGTTAAAAAATACTCTAAAACTTTCAAATCGGTTTGTAGAGCTGCTAAAACTTTACAAACTAATAGTAAAATACAAAATTCAGCTAATAGAATGAAAACAGTTTGGAAAATAATAAACCGTGAAACTGGCAAAGTTAAACCAAGGGACAATGATTTCTGCCTAAAGATAGATGATTTTGTTAAATCCAACACTGAGTTGCTCGAGCTTTCGAAACATTCTTCACCAGTGTACCCTTACTCACAACAGAGTATCTAAATCCATCTCTATATGAATTTATTAAAAACCAACACTAGCGTCAGTAATGTATATTTAAAATGTAATCATGTATATCCCCAGGACATTGTCAAAACGTTTAGATTACTTAACTTAAAAATACTAAATACCTATAAATAAAGTGTTCATATTTAAGCAATATAATTCAAAAGGTAGAAGTCAACGGTGTTAAATCTGACGGATCGGGTGTTATAATTGGCGTTCCACAAGGTTCCATATTAGGCTCTTTCTTATTCCTGGTATATGTTTACGATCTGCCTTTCATGGTGGAGAAATTGACTGATACAGTGTTGTGTGAAAACAATAGGAAATAGGAAATTAGGCGTGAGCATATGTATGTATGTATGTATAGTGTTGTTTGCTCATGATACTTCAATGGTCTTCAAAATTGAAAGACAAAAAGAAGACTTTGATGATGTTAATGGTGTATTGTTTTTAACCTTGAAACCAAGTGTATCAAATTCTCACTTCCAAATATCAGGCAAGCAGCGACCAGTTTAGAGTTAGACAGCAATATGTTAGAAGTAGTAAATGATACAAAGTTTCTTGGAATAACTATTAATAGCAAATAGCATTGGGGACCCCACATAGATAAATTAGCTAGTAAATTAAGTTCTGTGGCTTACGCTGTTAGGAACATCAGAAAAAACACGGATTTGGCTAAATCTAAGCTAGTATATTTTAGTTACTTTCATAGTGTCATGTACTATGGTATCTTGTTGTGGGGGAAAGCAGCGCATATTCATACAATTTTATTTTACAGAAAAGAGCTATTCGAGCAATTTATAATATTTTCTCAAAAATAGTATGAAATGTTATCATAACATCTTTGTAGTATCTGAAAGTAACTCATCCTGGACATTTTTTTGAAGTGTCCAGGAAAACGCAAAAGTGTCCAGTAAGTAAGTATGAAATCCTATTACATATCATAATATTTAAATATAGAACTTTTTTTTCAAAGATAAGGAGGTTTATGGCAGTTAAGGGCCTTTAATAAAAAGACCATAGAGGTTGACGTGTCCGAATTGCACTCATATTGCACGATGTAAAATGGCGGAAAACTCAGTTAATTCGTATTTTTTACTATTTTGATACTAATTAGGAATTAGGAATTCGATACTAACAGAAGAAAAAGAAGAATAAAATACAATATTCACAATAAACATAAATGGTTTTATTTTTGAGAAAAGCACTATACACGCTTTGACCATAAGTGCCATCCTGACCTCATATTATAGCCGGACCTCGCCTTCGGCTTGACCGGCTTAATCATACTCGTCCAGGATGGCTTACTTATTGGTCTCTGCAGTAATCTACTATCAAACGACTTCTAAAGAGAGCTTTTTTAATGAAATTGACATAGTAACTGAAGCTAATAAATTTATTTTCGAAAATATAATGTATGTACGCAAGAACCTTACAACACTTTCCAAACTTGGCGATAGCTGTAACGTTAACCTAAGAAATAATCACAGAATAGTTGCGCCCCGGTTTAGACTCGTGAAGGTTAGCAATTCTTTCAAGGGTCAGTGCATTCTCTACTACAATAAGCTACCCTGGAGATTTTGAAATTGCCATTTAAGCAATTTAAAAAGCATGTTAAAGTGACTTTGTATAAAAAGGGATATTACAATGTTCAAGATTACTTAAATGACGGCACTGTATGGGGTTAATCTGGCTCAACACAGACCTTGCTGTTAATAGTTTTGTAATTATTTATTCCTGCTTATTAATTATGATATAATGATATTATAAAATTTGTATTAGTTAAGCACAGGCAATTTTTAAAAGAGATCTAAAAATCAATCTGGGGGAGTTTCTACGCCCACTTCTCCCACAGTGGTCCAATGTAGAGAGGAGGCAAAAAATTACGTTTTCTTAGTATATGTAAATATCTACAGTAATAAAGAACTTTGACTTTGACTTTGATGGGCAAGCACCACCCCACTAATTGTAGAAGTAATGAGTCAGTTGCGAGATCTAGTTTTATATTATTTATTGTAACTAAACAAAAAAATACTTGTTTTCGAGGCCAAGGAATGTGATCACAATTATTTTGATCATATAATATGTTATTACTCTTCGTTTCGCACCACGCACAGTCATGATTCACGAAATGACAAGCCATTGACAAGCAAACAAAGTTGCCGCGATCAAATCGACCGTAAACATCGAACCGAACGGAAAGAAAGCAATTTCATTACAGATGTGTTCAGTTCAGTTCAATTGCAAAATTTGTTGAGAGTTTCATATTAACGTACTTTTTGTAGTATAATAAGTTCAGGTTTAAACAATTACTGTATTTGCCAGAGGCAATTATAAGGAGAGCGACATCTTCGGGAGTAAAGTAAAAGGCTTGAGATGCGCGCAATTACCAGACTAAACTAAACTTATTTATTATAGGGAATCCTAGCTTATATACTAGGTTGGAACATGTTATTTATGACGTGCATAAGACATAGTGCGTGATGAATATAAATATACCTTATCTGTGACGGTCGTCAACTGATCTTAACGTTACGTGAAAATATGACTAACATACTCGACCGGCACAGATACTCCCCCCTTCAGGGAAAAAAAATAATGAATGTACTTATAACAATGGAAAAAAATCTAAGTTAGATACCATAACAAACTTATCAACTGCAATAATAACTAGTAGTATTTTAATAAACATAAAACCAGATCTTAATTGTGCATACTTTAACTTAATCTATTTTTATATCTAAGGAAAGTTATTGTTAAATGAAACTAGACAGTAATAGAGCATATTTCAACTTAATCTAAAGGTAACTCTTACACGAATTAGGAAAATAAAGGAACTACGGTTATGTGAATTCTACATAAGTTTAAAGAATAACATAATATTTACCTACAGGCGAGTCTTGTGTCTGGCCGCACACTACATAAAATAAACTTTAAACTGGAAAACAGAAAAACACTAGGATAATGGGGCTTCGCGGTTAGTAAACTAACCTAACCTATAACTGGAAAAGATCCGCAGGAGAGTCGTCTGATGCTGCAGCCGTCCATGTTTTTCAGGAATCGATGTGTCAATTTACATCGCACGTCGTTGAAGTTGTAATCACTGTTTGTTTATAATTGCGACCGTACCTACACAAGGATGATTGTGCTGAATCAGCGTCAGCATTAAATCTGTAACCTTGGCTGTAGGCAGTCAATGATCTCGTACGTCATATGTACGTGCGTGCTCTTCACTTTTGAGTGAATATTAAGTTGTCGATTGATGAAATTTGTGTGCCTAAAAACCTTGGGATTTGGCAACATAGGGCACATCTTGTACACCAATCGTTTATATTATAAATATATATCTTTCTCTCTCTTCAGTGATTTGATTATTCTTCGTGCGATGTTCTTCCTGGATGATTTCAATATTCGTTGAATGAGGTATATTGATGATGTTTCAATACTTTTCTGGAGTGGATGTTTCAATACTCTTCGGGCTGGAACGGCTTCCCATGTCTTGAACTTGAAAAAAACTGCTTGCTGTGAATGAATTTGCCGACGCGTTCGTTTCTACCGGTGCGAGCTCCATTTTGATAAATCAGCAGTCGGCTGACTATCGGTTCATTATTCTTGCGGTATCTTGAGTTCGATGCGGGAAATCTTCAGTTGAAATCTTTTGGCTTCTGGTCCGTCATGGCTTGCTTGATGTCGTCTTGATTATGGATTTCTGCAGCGTGGTTTGAAATAGGTATGCAGAAGTCGGGGCTTGGCGATCTTGGACGAAGTGCTTCTTGCTTGCACTTCTAAGGTGGCAGCACACGGAGTTTTCTTCACGGCTGGGTCCATGCTGCTATTACCGAAGGTTGCTGATGTTCAAAAGTCGGGTCACCACTTTGCCAGAGGCAATTATAAGGAGAGCGACATCTTCGGGAGTAAAGTAAAAGGCTTGAGATGCGCGCAAATACCAGACTAAACTAGACTTATTTATTATAGGGAATCCTAGCTTATATACTAGGTTGGTACATGTTATTTATGACGTGCATAAGACAGAGTGCGTGATGAATATAAATATACCTTATCTGTGACGGTCGTCAACTGATCTTAACGTTACGTGAAAATATGACTAACATACTCGACCGGCACACTGTACATTTGTCGTACGGTAATTGACTACCGTAAGGGGCATAAAATTACCGTAGGCACACGGTAATTGCCGTACGGTTGGCGTCGCTGCTGCGAGGCGCTAGTTCCTTTTTTTCGCTTTTGAGGCACCGGTTCTGTCGTGCCTCTTGGGTTTACGCTTGTTTACCCTCCGAGCGGATCGGGTGTCGCCACGCGAGAAAATAGGTTGGTGGTCCCCAGAAAACGACCTACCGAGTACCTGCATGGGGGTTGGTACAGTTCATTATGTGAACTGTTCTAGGGGGGGATTCCCCTTTATTCATAGTACTGGAACCCTCCTGAGGTATTTGTTCCTCCATATTTACTGCCATTTTACTCACTTTCAGGCCCCTTTGCGGATTTGACAATAGGTATGTGAGTATCCTCGGGGAGGCGTCTTCTGAAAAGCCCGTGGGGGCTGGGCTGCGTTGAGCCCCACAGGCTTTTCAGAATTTCGAACCGCTGGAAACGCCATAGCCGCGACGCTATTTTGTACCACACGGGGTTTTTCAGCGCTCACATTAACAATTCATCGTCTGAATAGCCAGTGGAGGACAGCGCCTGCGGCGTTGTATCCCTCTAGCTTTCGTGAATTACAGTTTATTTATTATTAATAGTTTGTAGTAAAAAAACGGGGCCCTACATCGCTACAACGCGCCTATGTATTTCCTAATTTTAGTCATTCAAAATGTATACTTCTTTATACACATTATTATGATACACCGAGTTTATACTAAAATTTAGAGCCAAACTGCTTGCTATAACTAAAGTTAGATTATGTTTTGCACTAGCCAAACCGAGCGAAGTAAAGCCAAGCGAGGAGGCCCCATGTAGGTTCACATAATCGTATTGTTAGCTTTTTTGGCATTTTTTTTAACCAGCAGTTACATACAAACTTTGTTATTGTCATTTTATCAAACTAGTTTCTCATTTATCAGTGTTGCACCGCACGCGCTTGGGGCGCTAATCCGCTTTCTTTTGGGCGCTCTGGATATTAGTGCGGTTCAAAATTTTGAAAAGCCGGTGAGGCACACCGCGGCCTAGCGTTGTACCCCACGGGCTTTTCAGCGCTACGGTGAAGTTACGTTTGCAACAGCTAACCAACCCCGTGTCTTTGAGCCAGGGTGTGCGCCAAGGCCACACTATTTCCCCTTAGCTCTCACCAATATCCCATGGGACATATTGAAGACTCTATCGTGGGAGGGAAAAGCGTCCATATTAACGGCACGAAGGAACTGAGGTTCGCAGATAATCTCGTGCTCATAGCTGAGGACGTCGGTAATCTCTTAAACATGCTTCAAGGACTGCGCATAATAGTTTGCAGGACAGCCTTAGCCACTGGGCGATGCGGGCTGCTATAGGATACCCGAGGCGCATATGTCATGGCGCCGAGCTCACGCGATAACCGGCTCCTAAAGCGATGCTAAGTAGTAGAAATTATCAACCGCACATTATGGTTTTGCACTCGTAAATTTACTACATAAAATCTAGACTATCTATTTAATTTTAAACAAAAGTTTAATGAAAAACATAAGTTAGACGTTATATGAACATGCGTTTCTAAATTAATTTAAGATATACGTAAGAAAGCAATGCTCGCCATTTCCTCCAAAGCCGTGGGTGACAATAATATCTGCTCCAAAATGATCGGCAACGTGCTTGACGAGCTTCTTCCAGCTATCACATATATAATAAACTTGTCTCTCTCCAATGGTTCCATCCCTAATGTGTGGAAAAAAAGCCTTAGTTATCCCATTACCCAAAACATCAAAGCCCTCTTCTTATAAAGAGTTTCGTCCAATTTCTATTCTGCCTATCCTATCCAAAGTCCTTGAATCCATTGTCCATTCTCAGTTATCCTCCTACCACAACATCTTGCTGAATCAACTCCAATCCGGTTTTAGGCCCGGTCATAGCATTGTCACGGCCTTGCTTAAAGTCACCGTTGACATTCAGTATGCGATGGGCGAGAAACAGCTCACTGTGCTTGCACTGCTGGACTTCAGCAGCGCCTTTAACTGCGTGTAATTAGTAAATAACTAAAAGAGACTCTGAAATTGAGTGTGGCCTTTGTCTCTGCTAGCTGGTTGGTCTCTTATCTGAGAAGTCGCCAGCATCGTATTAGGTCGGAGGTGACTTCAATGGAGTGATGTGACCTCTTTGCGGGGGTCCCTCAGGGTGGTATTCTCTCTCCTCTTCTTTTCTCCGTCTTCATAAATTCCATCTCAGATGCTCACTCCTTATCATACAATCTTTACGCAGATGATCTCTAGATTTATCGTCATTTTTCTCCCTGAGATATGGTCGCCTGCTGTAGGGATGTTAAATGCCGATCTTGAGCGAAGCTAGTAAGACCCAGGCTTTGATTATTGGTTCCAGGTTTCCAGGTTTTCCCTTAACTTGTTATAGAATCTATATATTGCCCCTGTAACCTATGATGGAACTATAATCTCATATAGTACTAAGGCCAAAAATCTAGGAGTTTTCTTCGATAACCAATTTTCCTGGTCAGCGCATGTCAGCGCAAGCCAGTAGGTGAGTTTTTACTACTTTTCACTCCATCAGACGACTACAATACTTCCTGCCTCGTCAGACAAAAATAACGCCTGCCCAGTCTCTTCTCCATCCCCTGATCGATTGCGCTGACGTATGTTGGGTAAGCGCGAAAGAAGAGCAACTGAACAAACTCGAGCGACTTCAAAACCTCGGGTTCATTTAGTCTTCAAGTACGATCACGTCTCATCACAGGGAGTTAAAGTGGCTCCCTATCCATCTTAGTAGGGAGTCTCATATCCTCATCTGCCTCTATCACATCTTATTTCATCCTCGCTATCCTGTTTTCTTACGAGATCATTTTGAATGTATGTCCTCGGATAGACCTCGGAGATCTCACGCTCGGTCACTGCTTATAAAGTGGCAACACAACACAGCCGCATATGAATATGTGTTCAGACGAGCTATCAGGCTCTGGAACAAACTTCCTAGCGCCATCAGAGACAGCCCGTCATTTTCTATTTTTAAAAGACGCTTAAAAGAACACTATCTTTCTCTTCCATACTAGAGTTATGTAGGTATATATTATATATATTATATAATATACTGTAGTATAATTTTGTCTATTTGTATTGATATTATGTATTTATGTACATATTAGTAAGAAGTTTATTATTTTAATATTTTAACGTTGTGCACATAGGTCTACCTGTTCTTTCATGAATTCTGTCCATTTTAGGTTTGCTGGAAAAAATCTCTTTTTTGAGATAAGCGCGCCTTTCTACTCCTAGTTTCCATTTTGTCTCTGTTCAATAAAGTATAAAGTAAAGTAAAGTAAATCAGGTAAATAAAAACATTTTGTAAATATTTAATTCACTTTAGTAAATGATTTATGTTTACGAAAGCGAACTATAATATGTATTTGTAGGTTTTGTATATTTTCAGACCGTACTCTCCTACGTAAACAAAAAATGACTTGTGAAAGAAAGTATACAAAATACTTACTTCATTGTTAATTCAGCAGATGATTCAGCAATTGAAAACACGCAACAACGATTTAAGTAAACAAAAATGGACAGTAATATAGGAACTTTTTTGTCTATAACCATAGGTATTTTGCTGCTTATTAATAGTATTGTCCATCTCACGCCACGGTTTGTCCACGTTGGCCAGCACCCCCGTGGATATGATGGACATGACCAAGACTAAAAATATCATGAGTCACTCATCGGTATGGTACCAAACATAATTGTCGATAATTAATAGCACCAGTGGACATTGTTTATCCTTTGTTGAGATTATCATACGAATTCAGTTTAGTTGAGCCGTATTTAAAAAGCTCAAAGATGACTTCAAGCCGAAGGTCCCGCAAAACCTTAAGACCAGGGTTTACAACCAATGTGTCATGCCCGCGCTTACATACGGTGCTGAAACCCGGACGCTAAGGCGTACATGTACAAAACTAAAGACGCACAGAGCCAGCGATCATATTTGCAATTCAAGATCATATTTGCAATAGAAATATAAGATCGTCGTGTTGGCGAGCGAATCATGAGACTGGAGTGGGGGTGGGCAGGACACATTCAAAGTCAAATTCAAAGTACTTTATTACTGTAGATATTTATATATACTTAGCAAACGTCATTTTTTGCCGCTTCTCTACATTGGACCACTGTGTTGATTTTTAAAAATAGGTTGTGCTTAACTAATACAAATATGAAAAATTTAATTGTTATGATTAATAAGCAGGGATATATAATTACAAAATTATTAACAGCAAGGTCTGTGTTGAGCTAAATTAACCCCATACAGTCCCGTCATTTAAGTAATCGTGAGGAAACCTTCATTAATCCATAGCTGCGGTGATGCGCTAGCCCCCTGTCATGCAAAATGGAGTATTGAATTACTGGCTCAAAGTGGGCACAATTGTGCCTCTGCCACTCCAATCCCTTTTTCGACAAAGTCGCTTTAACATGCTTTTTAAATTGCTCAAATGGCAATTTCAAAATCTCCAGAGGTATTTTATTATAGAAGAGAATGCACTGACCCTTGAAAGAATTGCTGAGCTTTGCGAGTCTAAACCGGGGCGCACATAGTCTGTGATTATTTCTTAGGTTAACATTACAGCTATCTCTAAGTTTGGAAAATGTTGTAAGGTTCTTGCGTACATACAGATATTTCCGAAAATAAATTGACTAGCTACAGTGAGTATGTCAATTTCTTTAAAAAGTTCTCTTAAGAAGTCTGTTTGTTTTAAATCATAAATTGTATTGTTTGTAGTATATTATGTGGGGTAGGTAGCTAGTATATTTGTGTGCAATAAATAATTATGAAAGCATTCATACAATGCTTCTGTGCAGGAATGTCAAAGTTCATTGTTGACTTCACAAGTTGACTTAATACACATTCGTGCTTGCCTTGCAATCACCCTTGTGTAGCACGAGGGACGTAGGAGTGCATTGTTTCTGGTATAGTCTAGAAACTACTTCTTCTTGTACCTACATATCAGAAAACAGTTGATAAATATGTACGAACGTTGTTGATTACTATACGATGGATGATAGGACAAAACGCACAGCAATTGGGATAGAAGTGGAAGTATCTGACGTGGTATCACATCATAATCCCAAAAATGTCATTATGTCATAGTCCTAAGAAAGTTATGTTCCCCAGCCTGGACCATCGAGATGAATGGGTACAAATGGTACAATCAAGAACATTCCTATTTTCGCACACGTGAGAATATTCACAGTCAACACCATTGTTATAGGAGTTATGATATTACTTCCATCGTTCCCAAAGTTGCCATGTATCGCTTTAAAGCATCCCAGCATATAGCAGAACTAGCAGTGTGGTCGGAGTACAGACGACGGTAGCGCCGCGCAATAACCGCGGCGGTTTGCGGCGCGGCGCTTCGTTTAGTTTCAGCGTAGCTCGGTACGGCTGCGCGGACGCACATCCGCACATCGCTCGAGACACCGGCCGCTGACTGTGACATATTGTGTATACATGAAACAACAACCTTTATGACCGGTGAGTAAGCATTTCGCATTTATCACGCCTTTCCCTTAAGGGGTCTCTCAGCCCGGGCACAGCTGCAGCGCGATTAACTGTTGTTTGATACTCCATCTTTCATAATAGGGGCTAGCTCATCACCGCAGCCCTTTATATTTCCTAGTTTTATATTTTTAACCGACTTCACGAAATGAGGATGTGTACAACTCTTCGGGATCTATGTCTTTTAATGTAAGTTAATCGATTTCTCCATATGGCTTAATCTTACTCGTATCCGGGTGAAGACCTGCGCCCCTCGGTGGGAAAATTAATGGGCTACATATATATTCGATTTCTCCAAGACGGATGGACCGATTTGGAAAATAGTTTTTTGTTTGAAAGACTTTACAATCCGATTGGCCCCATTGACATCAGATCAGGATCTAATCCTGGAGAAATCGAGGGAACTCTTCATCATTAAACTTTATTTCACGGTAAATAATGAGCAAAAAAGAACACTTATTTATGAAATATTTCTTCCAGCAAACCTAGACAGGATAGCACAGTGCATTTTCTGGTGTACAATTAACCTACATAATTAATCTACATACTATCGTATAAAATATGATAAAAGTAATATAATACATAATAAATAATACATAAATATATCAACATACACATATTTATTAACAAAATACATACATACTTAATCTTAATACGGAAGAGAAAAGAGATGTAGTTTCAATCTCTCCCGAAAACGAAAATTAATGGACCATCCCAATAGCGCAGGAAAGCGCGTTCCACAGTCGTATTCAAATATTTTAGGAACCTACTTATGCCTATGTAAATTTTTACATTTTACATAATAACTCGTGCATTTTCTCTCGGGAACACCATTTTGTGAAGTGGAACTGATGATGAAGACACAGATGGTCCCGGAACTGCTCTATATATATAGAGCAGTTCCGGGGCCATCTGTCTGTGCGCTACGAATTAAGAGCTCTGGGTGACGTTGGCAGGAATTACTGCGCATTCAAGGCCATCGCTCATAACTCGTGGCGCGAGGTATATTTGATAACTTTTATTGAGGTTGCCATCATGAAATAAAGAGAACTCTTAAATGAATGAAGACACAAACGGGTATGTTTTGTAAAAATAGGGTTTACTTGAAGCTGGTTTTTTCTAAAGTTTTAATTTATGTACGGTTATGGGCTAACCTCTAATCACTCAGGAGTATTTGAATTACCCTTTGACCGTGGGCACTGTGCCTCTGTTACCACGTATGGGACACGATGTGACGCTATGTTTGTTCAGCTAGATATTTCTCCTAAGGAGGATCTACAATTATTTACGTTTTCCTCCTAAGGGGGGTCTACAAATTATTTAGTTATCCCGCCTAAGGGGGGTCTACAAATTATTTAGTTATTATTCCTGAGGGGAGTCTACAAATTACTTAGTTATTCCTCCTAAGGGTGTTCTGCAAATTATTTAGTTACTCATCCTAAGGGGGATCTACAAAAATGTTTAGTTATTTCTCCTAGGGGGTCTACAATTATTTAAGTTTTCCTCCTAAGGGGGGACTAAAAATTATTTAGTTATTACTCCTTGGGGATCTATAATTATTTAAGTTTCCCTCCTTAGAGGGGTCTTCAAAATACCTATTTAATAATTTTTTCTAAGGGGGTCTACAAATTATTTAGTTATTCCTCCTAAGTTACCCCCTTAGGAGGACAAATTATTTAGTTATCTCGCCTTAGGGGGATCTACAAAGTATTTAGTTACTTCTCCTAAGAGGTCTACAAATTATTTAGTTATTATTCCTAAGGGGAGTCTACAAATTAATTAGATATTCTTCCTAAGTGGGTTCTGCAAATTATTTAGTTACTCTTCCTAAATAGGGTCTACTAATTATTTTTTTATTCATCCTAAGGGGGGTCAAAAATTATTTAGTTATTCCTCCTAAGGGGGTATACAAATTGTTAAGTTATTCCTCCTAGGGGGGTCTGCAAATGATTTAGTTATTCCTCATAAGGGGGCTATAAATTATTACTTAGATTAGATTCCTGAAACAGAATTTTCGTTGTAATTTATATTTTAAGTACTAGCTTGTTTACCATTCTTTTATTTTATTAAAACGCATTATTGTTCCTAGTAGTGGTTTGTTATGCCTACTCACATACAATAGCGGCGTATTATTTTACACACATAAAATTATATTTGGCCATAATTTTACGAGTTTCATGAAACATAGGTAGTAGTAAATTTGTGGCGTTATCAGCAAAAGTTCCAAGAAAGGCATCACACATGTTTGAAAACATTGTTAGTCGAACTATCGAAAGTGTTCATGCCTAGCAACGATTCACCTGTAGGGGCAACAACAGTAGGTCTCAGTATTGTATCGTATAGTGTTGCTTACAGTATTCTCCCTTACCCTGATAGTTTGAACAAGTTTTTCTAAACTTCTTTTTCAGCATGTTTTGTCTAGTATTGCAGGAATATAATTACTGTATTCCTGCTAATCGGTACTTGGCATTGACTAGGTTTTACTGCCTTTGTAAATAACTACAATATGTAGTTAGATACCTATAGGTACTTCCTCTTTTTGGTCGTATTACTCTTAACAGAGTGGTTGTGGTCGTTACTTCGTTTGGGTGACCCGCCTCACAAAGAGTTGCCAGAAGAACACAGAAGTGTTGGCTGCTTTTATGGTGCATTTGTGAATGAGGTCGACTATATCTGATGTCATTGTAGGCACTTAAAGGAGTTCTATATTTTTAACTCGTACCTACTTTAATTTACGATCGTATTAATCCTCTATTAATCTCTATTACAGATGTAGTGAATAATCCTTTCCTATCGGCAAAACTCGGAACAACGATAACACCCGAATGGTGCCGATTTGTCTATGAATTACTGTATTATTAAATTACGCGTAGGTATCAAATAAATCGCATACTTTATTCATCAATGTCAAATGTCAAATTGCCCGTGTTGCCCTATTGCCGAGTGCGAGTGAAGTAGTAAGACAAAAACGAACATTTCCGAGAAAATACGAAAGGAAAGGATTATTCACTACATCTGTAATTGTAACCGATACCCTATAATATGAAAACTTTTCACTCAGCTAACTATTGTTTCATTCTAAAATATTTAACTTGCCATTGCGTATAACGTGCTTGCCATCCTTAAGTCTCTCCTTCGTCGTTGGCTTTTTCTGTTATGTAAGATTTTATGAGACATCACAATTATTCCCATACTTGTAGGAAGTTAACACATCCCTAAAATGGTTTTTTCGTGTATCTTTTGTAACATATTGCCGGCAATATTTCTACTTCTTCCTCCTCTTTTGTTCGATACATTCATGTTCCGATTTGAGTGCTCACAGGTTGTTGTATCTGTATTTCAGTCCGGTAACACAGGCCATTGCAGGGCACGTGCATCTGTATCGATAGGCCACGTACAATAATATTGCCTAACAAATAACGTCTAAAGTTGCCTCAGCACGACTTTGGCACAATTGTGATTGTCCAAAAGATGTCCGCGTCTTTGTATATAGAAGTGAGCAGTGCAGCAGTGCGTCAACCCAGGTCACGCACTCCACTGACAGAGGGACAACAGTGTGACGTCAGCAGTGCAATGGCAGTAGCTCATGGAAATTATCCGGAAGTACAATGCATGCTGCTGCAACCTATACAATACTGCAACCGACGTAGGTGATGTTTACTTACACGTGAGTTCACGTGATGGTTGTGAGCATCATTATCAAATGCTCCTGTACAGTTACAATCCGAAAATGTTAGATTTTCCACAATAGTATGGCAGTTTGAAGGAACAGCGTTTTTGCGGTACGCACACAACATGTAATGGCGGGCCATGTTAACTATTCAAAAAAAAACAACTTTGCATACTAATACTAATGATTCTTAAAATTATATATTTGATACTTATCGCTATTCAGTGCTGCATTATTATTATTTTCAAATATGAAACTAAAAAATTATTAAGAAAATCATTCATCATTTTTCTTATACATTGTATTATTTAATTAGTGTAGTCGATGTTGGCTTATTTTCAAGTAAGCCAGGAACGAACGAAGCATGTGTTACACGTTACACGTGCCGTTATTTGGTCAATGAATCTAATACCAGATTTACGCAACCAAACAATCACTATAACATTATTCACGAATAAATAAGTATTACGCGTCAAATATTGTACCCTTGGCCAAGCTAATTTCTGCCATAATGATTGGGTCATGTCATGAACATATCAACGACAATTAATTTATTGATCAAAACATGATAACATCCATTCGAGTTGTTACAGTAACTTGACACTTGTTACTTCAACGAATACCTGTGAGTCAAAACAGACAAAATTCAGAATGAACGAAATATACTGCTATTGTCGTTTACAAAATATTTTCTAGCGGTTCGGAGTTTCCTGTTGCCATAATGAATTATTCCTTTTCGCTGGGGTGATGGTACCGATCTATTCTGTCATTTTGTTCCTGAGCTTATCACTGTCTCGTTTCATCATTATCATGCTACTTACTACACAGCAGGGCTGGACCATAGACCCTTCTCTGTCGCACCTATCACCTCGTTCCTGTGAGTGCCCCCCTGCACCAGCGATATTCCACCACTTCATGTCGGGCCACCACTGTGACTAGCTAAGTTTGCACATCTAGCCAAGTCTCCTAGAAGTGGATCTGCCTGCCCTCTACTGATTTGTCACTCATCTTTATCTTCATTTAGTTCTGTCACAGTCTCGTAGTAACAAATGTGGTATTCGTAAGGGCAGCTACCGATTGTAAACGAACACATGCCAATGCATCAATTAATGATATCGTGCCGAGCAGAGGTCATACATGCGCACGCGTTGTTTGGATGTTACACATAAGTAGTGAGAGCACAAGACATATCTACTATGTCTTCTACACTAATGTAGGTAGAGGAAGTTGGGCTCGGAAATAAATGTGTATAAACCACTACCGAGTGTAGACATCAGACGAATAGAGGGAGGTGACGATGGGAGAGTTGAGGACAAGGGTGGCGATAGAGAAGGAGAACACCAACAAATAGCCATTGATAGTGTGAAATGTAACTAAAACAAACCTATTAAAGCATCGATTTACTAGTAATATTCCATCACAGTTTTTGTAACTAAACTCTATTGCTCATATGTATAATATACGCTGATCCATTGGCCCCATTCTCTACTATGTTTACAGGTTGCAGGTCATGCGAAACGATTGTCCTATTATTAGCTTAGTAGCTCAAGTTTTGTTGTCTCTATAATTAAATACTTCACCAAATTTGGGAATTGATTCCCAAATTACAAAGATCCTCTATCATTTGAATGGTAATAATCTTACGAATCAAGTGTTATGTTCCATTAGTAGGTTACTCGTATTCAGCGATATGTGTGCCCTTTGTGTTTATAATTGTTTTTGAAAATCAGTGCACGTTATTTTATGTTATGATTAAAATCTTTCAGTTATATTATTCTATAGTTATGGTACGGATGATTTCACTATGAGAGCTTGCAAGGCCACGTCGTCGTCCAGCTCACTCATCATTTGTATAACATTCCCGCATTCGGTCCGCTCGGCTCCGCAATAAGTAAAGCGCACAATTAACATCAACAAACCCGCTGTTATCAAACCTGACCATGCCACGATTAACTATTTCTTTAGTCAGTCTGTAACTGGCGTAAAAAGTTTTGAATACAATCCAATATTGCGCATTGTTTTATTCAATTGCAGAAGCATTAATTATTGTAGTGAAAGTGACTGTTAGCTAGATACTACAAATGTACATACAAACTTTCTGTACATTCTCTGTTTCTACTCGTTTTGTAGTTATTTGGAAGAAATTTCTGAATATTGACAAATGCATTTACCAAATCGGAAAAAATATGAATACAGCCTTTTCCTTCAATGGGAACTAACTGTTAGAAAAAAGAAACTACATAGATGTTATTCACATGCAACGTGTTTAACTTTGGATTTAATATGAATATCGATATGGTTCTTGCGCCTAAAAATAGGTATTCAAACGATCTTAAAACGTACTATTCGAAAATATAGACATAATCAGTGGTTTTGCAAAAATAGATAAAAACACACAACTTTCGCACTGTTCCGCCGCAGCGACCGTAGTGACAGTCATGTTGCAATGTGAGCTGTATGGACTTTATTTAAATGTAGCACATTCAAAATGTCCACCACCACGATCGACTTGCTAATTTTACCGACTTGTGAATACACATAGTATAATGGTATCTGCGGTTCATACTATAATTTTGTTCCTACCTATTTATTTGGTTGACTATATATTGCTTCATTGTTTTCAGTAGAGAAGTGTTGTTGAAAAATTAGTGTCGAGGAAAACATTTCAGTGTTAATTGTAGTTGCTACTGTTATAGAAGTTAGAGAGTTAGAGGTTGCATCTCATAAAAATAAAAAATTGTAGCCCATCAACATCCCCACCGAGGGGCACGCGCCTTCACCCGGGTACGAGTCAGGTTTAATCATATCTCAATCTTTGGTGAACTGTATTGTGATACCATTGCACGATACAGGAACGGGCTTCATTCAATTTTTTATTTTATTATTAATAAATTACAAAATCTTTATGATTTGTTCAAAAGTTCTACTTGGTTTTCAAAAAATAGTTGTATGTAGAGTGTACGTGTTGGTTGCATGAGAGGAGTCGCATCTATTTACATGTTTAATGCACTAAATCCCCTCCCGCCTGTTGGACGTGGACCTTATTACCTTATTATTAGTTTAGGAATGTATGGAATAAAATAAATAAAGCCCATTATAACGTATTCAAATGGAAATGGGTGCCTTGGTGATGTTCTGGTTTTGAACCTATAATCTGAATTGCTAAAATGTTGTGGTAACACCCCACCCCTGCTGTCACTTCCAAGGATATACTCGGGACCTAATAAATATTAGTAAGAACCAGTCGTGTAAGACAGGTACTACCAACAGTTTGTCATCAAGGACAAGGTACTTCGATGACGGACTACTGATGATGCTCGTGGAAGACACACGTCTCGGTGAGCGGTCATTCTAACCATCAACAAACAACCATATTCAACGTAATGCCACTTACAATCAAACAGTTAGAGGAATGTAAATGGCTTATGATTGTGTACATTTTTATAAATTTGCGTCGTATCACGGTGACATGTGGTTTATTTGTGATAGTTAGTACTGTGGGGTATATCAGTCAAAGTCATTGGTTAAGTCATTTTGGTTATAAGCCCATACTTAGCATACCTCATGAAACATAGTTTATAAAAATATGGTTTTGTAAAAGTTGGGAGACAAGGATGATCCTTCAAATTTCAGACCAATAACTGTATTTCCGACACTTAGTAAAATAATTGAAAATAATATTTTCTATCAAATGCTCTCATACTTCAGCCGTACAAAACCGTACCGATGTAAGGTATTTGATTATATTGATCATGATACGCTATTAATTAAATTTAATCATAACATAGTTGGAAATAAAGCATTGGATATTCTAAGATCATATTTCATCAAAACGATTCAAAGGACTGAAACCAACGGCGTTAAATCTAATGGATCGGATGTAAAATCGGCGTTCCACAAGGCCATTCCAGGTTCCATATTAGGCCCTCTTCTTATTCCTGGTATATTATTATATTAACGATCTGCTTTTATGATGGAGAAATTTAACTCAAGCGACAACACTATGTCATAGTGTTGTCGCTTGAGATAAACTCATAATTCGTGCCCTTGCCGCCTACTTACCATAAGCGACCCTTTTATCGAAATGCCATGTTTATCTTACTTCGACGATTTTTTCAAACTGCAACGTATGGTACATTGACGTTTCCCGCCAAAATACATCCAATATAAAGTTTTAGCAACCGCGTCTTTCATCGTCAGTACAAGTACCGACAGAATATCAGCGTTGCAGGATCTCCTGGAGGTCATTTCAGGTCATGCTGAGTCGGTGTCGATTTGCTTTTGCGATACACTCCGCATGGCGTCGTTCTGCCTATCCTCATTTTGTAATTTTGTTTTGTCTTCATGTGCGTCTATTATTTCCTACTTGTATTTATTTATTTATATCTTTATATTGTGTCTTGTGTGACAGTTGAACAAATGTGCTTTCATCATCATCATTGAAATACACATTCTGTGAAAATGTCAACTCTCTACCTATTACGGTCCATGAGATAAAGCCCGCTGACGGACGGATGGACGGACAGACGGACGGACGGACAGCGGAGGCTTAGTAGTACGGTCCCGTTTTGCCCCCTCGGGCACGGAACCCAAACAGTCTCTCCTGTAAACATTCATTTCTGTCGCTTACACTAGGTTGGTGGTAACACTAGGTTGGTGGTAACACTAGGTTGGCGGTAACACTAGGTTGGTGGTAACACTTGGTTGGTGGTAACACTAGGTTGGTGGTAACACTAGGTTGGTGGTAACACTAGGTTGTTGGTAACACTAGGTTGGTGGTAACACTAGGTTGGTGGTAACACTAGGTTGGTGGTAACACTAGGTTGGTGGTAACACTAGGTTGGTGGTAACACTAGGTTGTTGGTAACACTAGGTTGGTGGTAACACTAGGTTGGTGGTAACACTAGGTTGGTGGTAATGGCTCGCTTTGTCAGTAACAGTCTAGATAGGTTAACTATAGCTCTCATTGTATGTTGGGTCTAGAAGCCTAATTGTCTCATTGATATGAGACAATCAGCAGTGATCTAGACACTGTGTCTAGATCACTGCTGAACGAGATAACTAATTTCAGCAACGAATTTCTACAGTCAGTCATTTTCGTGTTTAGTTTATTTAGGTGTAACAATGACCTTTCAGTCTAGTCGAAGGTCATAACATAGGCATATCTTACATTTTATTTAAGTACCTTGAAGATATTGAAAATAATAATAAATAAATAAATAAAACAAAATTCCAGATTTCACAGCTGGCAAATGAAACCCAAACAAAATAATTCAAATGCAATCATCAAATGAATATTTTCTTCTTTCTTTTTTCATTGCAAATAAATATACACTCCAGGATAGCAACCGGAGATCCCACACGATGTCTCTCTTTTCAACTCCTCGGCAAAACACTCCCGCTTGCAAACACTCGCTTAGGGCGTTTAGGGCGATCCTTCTGTGGTACGCACTTCCTTGCGCTATTAGATATAGTCCCCCAATTTTGTTTTACTTTTATAACTTTTAAGAAAAGATTGAAAGAGCATTTCCTTTCTCTTTCGTGATAGGTACTTTTAAAGGTATATGTTTGATATATATTTTATTTTATCTACACACGTATCATAAACCCTCTTTACTGCGTACAAAAACCGCACGTTACGATCAGCATAATGTTAAACTACTTGGTAAAAACTCATTTCTTATCTGAAAAATTACACATTATGACCATTATGTGTAATTTTTCTACACATTATGACACTCAAATTTCGAACGCCGATGCCCGCCTGCATGCCGCCCTTAGTTTGTCTGTGATGTTGGTACTTACATTCAAATTTCGAACGCCGATGCCCGAAGTTGGTGCTACAGAACAAGCTAAACAACTGCAGAGCCACAATGCCGGTCAAACATGCGGTTCCTGAACACATCAAAGAGAGCTTATGATATGTGTGTAGATAAACTAGTGTATGTAACTGTACATAATTAGTCATTAAAACTCTCGAGTGATATTATTATGAACTCTCCCACTCTCGAGTATTAATGCCCTCCATTATGTAGCAGTCACATAAACTACTATTATGGTATTGTATTTTATTTATTATAAACATATTTTTTATATCATTATGTTTAAGTTTCGTATTTAATTATTAGAGGCGTAATTAGAGGCGTATAATTTTAATGCGCACTAAGAATCTCCTGTTGCACAGCTTTTTCTGTCCTGCCTAGGATTTCTGCTAGAAATCTCTCTTTAGAGATAAGCCTGCCTTTGCTCATAAAATGTTTTGTTGATACCATTAAGATTTCTGTGCCATAAATAATATGAATAATACTAATTAGAAATTGTTTCTTTATTACCAAAAAAGTACAATAAGTCATTGCAGTAAAAAATTAAATAAAAAAGTGGTTAGTAATAATTAAGTATAATGCGACCTCGTGTAATCCTTGTTGAACTGTTTTCTCTCGTACAATAAGTCATTGCAGTAATGACTTATTGTAAAAATTTACAATAAGTCATTGCAGTAAAACATTAAATAAAAAGGTGGTTAGTAATAATTAAGAATAATGCGACTTCGTGTAATCCTTGTTGAACTGTTTTCTCTCGTAACACCTCGTACAATACTCCATAGCCCACAAACAATGTGCGCGAGTCGTTATGTGAAATGTGAATGGCTGTAGGTTTAATTGTTATGTGTTATGATTCACTATTATTAAACGTAGGCAATATGAGTGTATAGGACAGATAGTATAAAACATGGCCGAGGAGAGTATCACGAGCATTGATGATGGGTGGAGCGCCAGTATAGGCAGTCGGGGACATGGAAACTTAACTGTTTGTGTTCAGCTAGGAAGACTCAGGTAATTTTGTGCATACTCTGATGTTCCGCAAGGTAGGATCATTGCACAGTTAGACACTGAATTAGCTGCTTATTATTAGTTTATACATATAATACAAAAATAATAATTCATTAATTATTATTCAGTTCCTTGCTGGACTTCTTATTTACACAGTGTTGAAAAATATGTTGATCAGATTGCGAGTAAACTGTTGTTGTCATAGTTGTTGAAAAAGATGGTTCTAACATAATGACTTACTTAAGACTAACTTTTTTTCGTAATATGTAAGTTCCTAGTGCAGTGATCAACCATGCAGAAAGAAACACAAATGATTCATCATAACGGTAAAGGAATTTGTCAAACAAAGACACGGACTCGAATTTGTAGTATAAAACTAACAAAATTACAATAATGCGTACAGTTTTAGTTCCGAAACAGTCAAGCTTACTTGAGTTAAACATTTTGTTTTGAACATTTTCTCCTGTCATTACACCTTATACTTACATGGTGGCATGGCAGGCGCACAGCTAAGCACTGCTGTTACCTTTAACGTTAACTTTAAGTTTTTACAGTGTTAGACGAAATCAGCTTCGGATTTGTCTCTGAATATCAGCCTAGTCAACGGGCTCGGAGCTACTGAAATGAAACTAATCAGTGACTTTAGATGACTTCGAGTCATTTCCTGTGTTATCAAATGGGACGCCACAGTCGGCGCTACTGGTTGAGGTCTCGTTTGTGACTCGTGATTTATTTAGCTGCTCCAGAATCAGCACATACTTATTGATATTCCCTTACGAAGAAGAAATTCAATGTTCTGTAAAAAACCACGCAATTATAGCTTGAGCTCTTTTCCAGATGGCGGGTCCGGGTCGGGAGGGCCAGTTCAACCTGGATGGCATCCTCTCGGAGCTGGGCAGTTTCGGCAAGTACCAGCTGCTGCTGCTGCTGCTGCTGTCTTTCCGGGACTCCTTCCTGGGGATGTGCAACTACCACTATGTGTTCACAGCCGCCGATGTCGCAAGCAGGTGGGTGCGAGTACCACTTCATGTTCACACCTGCTCCTGCTGCTGCTGTCGGTCTGGGACTCCTTCCTGGGGATGTGCAACTGCCACTATGTGTTCACAGCCGCCGATGTCGCAGGCAGGTGGTTGCAAGCATAGATTTAGCATCACTTATGAAACTAGCTCGTCGTTGGGTACGAGTCTTTACCATTCATTCTCAAGTGCAAATAGGTTGAAATTGTAATAATGGAGTGATTGGGATCCAGTGTTAAAAGTATCCCTTTTAACCCTGGATCTCTGGCTCGCCTAAAATATACTCCCCCTTTCCCCCAAAACTGAGTACTGGGCATAAATTACTCCCTTTCATCAAAGCACCTTGCTGGTCATATGCGGGTTACTTGCTTGCTAAATATACTCCTACATTCAATTATAAAACTTATTTAACTGTAATTGCTAATGAAACGTAGCACTATCGATTTTATTGAGTAGGTAATGACGCTTTATACTGCTTACAAAAATCACAAATGGCCCAAACACGTGACGAGTACGTTGATGTAGTTGTAACACACAGGCAGAACTACAGGATCACAAAAGAGATCATATAGCTGTTGTGAGCTCATGACAAAACACCAAGTAGCACGCTTTAACCACATCTGAGAACACGCTCTATTATGTTATGGAAAATGCATAGCGATAGCATACAGCTTGCACCCACGGGCGCAAAATGCCTTATTTGGCTTATCGGCGGCGGCGGCGGAGCCTACTTTGTTGGAGACTTAATGCCAAATACGGCATTTTGCGTCTTCGGATGTGCTAAGAACCAGGCGTTGTTACCGTAAAGGCGTCAGCGTACCCATACCTATTCCACTACATATGGGCATAGAAACGATATTATAACAATGAGTTCTCATTCTGGTCACTTTCGACTTATTAGTTCAACCACTAGAAATCTGTAATCCAGGATTGATCGGTAAGTCGAATTATAAGTTTGCCAATTAGATAAATAATTATGGATCATTTGCGGACTCCATTATTTTCCATTGATTATTCTCTCTTCCATACAAATCCTGACCGCCACGGCCGCCCGGCCCAAAATGTATGGAGTACTCAAAGCAACTCTGATCAAATCGGTTTTATAGTGAAAGTTGCTCAGAATGATGTCTCTATTGGGTCCAGACATGTTCTTTTGTCCGTAACGTACCTCCGTATCCGGATTGGCTGCGATCTAGACGCGCCGTACCACACTGTGCCGTACCGAACGGGCGTCCAAACTAGCGTTCTTGGATCGCGGCGCTGATATACCTCGCGCGATGAGTTATCAGCAGTGGCCTAGAATGCGCAGTAGTCCTTTTCAATACCTGTACATATGCGCAGTAATTCCCGCCAACGTCGCCCAGCGCTCTTAATTCGTGGCGCGCGGTATACCATACGGAGGTACGTTACGGATAAAAGAACATGTCTGGAACAATCTAGACTACACATTTCTCTTGCACAGTCGATCTATCATAACGCTAACCGTATTCTATATCTGTAAAACAGGTACTCGTGAAATAAATGCCGACAGCTTGCAAATTAATGTTTTAAAAGCTGTTCGTCAACTTCAAGTTGTCGTTTGACCGATATGTAAAGCGACTAGCAGGTTCCCACGTTCCCTCGCGCAAACTAGTGTGAAAATGGCCTTTGCATACAAACATTAACCTCCTCTCCTCTTCCCACCTGAATGGTTCCGTACCATTGTACAAGAAAACTTAAAAACTTAAAATAATAAGACAAAAACAAAAAGGGAATAATATCCGAACATGGATACGAACCCAACATACTAAGATTGCGAATTCAATTTCAAACCAATTGCGCCACCACAACCATGGATACGCTGCGAAATCTACGATCATATTTGAATCATGTTATGGTTTGTTTGAATCCCTAAAATGCAATGAACCACGGAAAAATGAGGTAAAAATTATTAAAAAAAAACGGAGCTCATAACGTAACAATGATTGGGTAGGGATAAAAAAAGGTAGATAAACGAGGTTGTAGACAATTGTATCAGCTTTTCATTATGTTGTACAACAAATTTGCCTAATCATTAAAAAAAAACGGTCAAGTGCGAGTCTAAATCGCGCACGAAGGGTTCCGTACCACCGTTCAATGGAAGCGATGGTGTGGAGTGAATAGTTTGGATTTTACACAGCAAAATATTGTTTACAAAGTTATTGGTGCGGTTACTTTTACACTCCATGTACGTAACCAGGTGCATCCATAAGTTTGTATGTGGTATTGTTGTATGGGAGCCCCTTTAAATATTTATTTTATACTGTTTTTTAGTATTTGTTGTTATAGCGGCAACAGAAATACATAATGTGTGAAAATTTCAACTCTCTAGCTAGCTAGGTTCTTGAGATACAGCCTGGTGACAGACGGACGGACGGACGGATGGACGGACAGCGAAGTCTTAGTAATAGGGTCCCGTTTGGAACCCTTCGGGTACGGAACCCTAAAAACGGAGCTCATAACTTGACAATGATTGGGTACGGATAAAAAGGGTAGATAAACGAAGTTGTAGACAATTTTATCAGCTTTTCATTATTTTGTACAAAAAATTTGCCTATGCATCGTTTTCGAGATGTAAGCAAAAGCACCGGTTATGTGCGAGTTTAACTCGCGCGCGAAGGGTTCCGTACCACCGTACAATGGTAGATATGGTGTGGAGTGAATAGTTTGGATTTTACATAGCAAAATGTTGTTTACAAAGTTATTGGTGCGCCTACTTTCACACTCCATGTACGTAACCAGGTGCATTCATAACTTTGTATGTGGTTTTGAAAGAATTGTTGTATGGAAGCCCCCTTAAATATTAATTTTATTCTGTTTTTTAGTATTTGTTGTTATAGCGGTATGTTATACATGTGAAAATTTCATCTGCCTAGCTATCAGGGTTCATGAGATACAGCCTGGTGACAGACGGACGGACGGACGGTCAGCGGAAGCTTAGTAGTAGGGTCCCGTTTCGCACCCTTCGGGTACGGAACCCTAAAAAACAAAAACCGGGACCTTCTTTGTACCAAGGGCTCACCTCAGAGGGTTAAGCACTTTTATTATTTGTCTCCTAACTAGTCCAAACAAAGTTCCGAAGTCAAATATTCTTGCTGCCTTTCTGCTTTCGACTGTTCCATCCCGACCCCCCCGACCCCCCCTGTGAGCACTCATTTACTAAGCTCTATCTATATCATGTACAAAGCTAAGTTCCATTCCCCCTTTTCCAGATGTTACGTCCCTGAATGCGAGAGCCTTACCGATGCCCAGTACAACACTTCCTGGCTGCACGAAGCCGTCAGCAACAACAGCGCCCTCTGTCGGAGACTCGCTCCCGTCCACCACGTGGCGTCACCTGGAAACAGTTCACTGCAAGCCAATGACTCGTCAGTGGAGTGGGACAAGAGATGCCTCCCTGAGATGTTCGATGAATCGAAGACCGTGGCTTGCGATAAGATTGTTTATGACGACTACAACAGTATTGTTGCTGAGGTAAACTTACGTGAGAGGTGAAGCATGTTGACGTATCGAGAAACTAGGTGATTTGGGTGGAAGTGACCTTACTTATTCGATGCGTAAATGTCTGTGCTTACCTTACTGAACCCTACACTGACAAGCTGACCGAAAGTTGGATTTTCATTTACATGAAAAATGTGATATGCCGTGATGAATTTACCAAAATATTAGTGCATATTTGAAAGTAAAAAGTAGACATACGAAAATACTAAGGCTGGAATTAACAATACAATAAATATTTAATACATCTGAAAAAAATATCGGACCCAAAGTTTAACCGTATTGAAGCCACTTTAAAACAATAACTTCGACGTAGGCAAGGGTCAATGCCTCGCCCGAAAGGTTACGACGCAAGTTACTACGCTGCCCGACTCTACGAGCGACTACGTGACTACAAAGAGCTACGATAAGGCTACGCATCAGACCCACTTTACGTCCCTTTCCCCCGCTATATACATAGTTCAGAAAATATCCCTGCCAAACATTTATTAGGGGCTCTGTGAGCTGTAGACCTCGTGAGTGACTTTCTTTTAATAACACATACAAACTTATGAATGCACCTGGTAACAGACATGGAGTATGAAAGTAGCCGCACGAATTACTTTGTAAACTAAATTTTTGCGGTCTTAAACCCAACCTTAAAATTGACTTTTCATTAAAATTATGTAGCCTGTTACTCTCACATGACATTTTTTTTTATACAAAAGTTGCTGTGTGCTTTACCAAAACCTTGAAGCAAAGCCAAAGCCCAAATATTTTATATGTTTTAGGAATCCAATAATATATCTATATAAAAAACCATAACTAATAATCCTCGTAAAACGTGACTTCGTCTCGTCAGGTTGGAAGATAATGATTTGCTGTACAAATTGAGGCAGTACAATACTTTACCCCGTTTTACCTTTGTCATCTGATTGCCGGGTGAGTGTGTGTGTATGTGTGTGGGTGTTTATGTTTGTGCGGATTAAGCGTTTGTCTGTCTGCTGATTGTAGTTATTGTCACTGAACCGACAATCGAGTGCCAAGTTCAGGGTTATTTCCTTTCACGAGTAATGTGTTCTCATTAAATGAAGTGATTTTGCAGTTCAACAACATTTAAGTAAATGCTTAGAAATTTAACAAACGCAATCAACAATAAAGGTACTGTTTTTTTTAAGAAAATCGAGGGATGTCAGAGATAACTTCCTGCCAGAGTGGGCCAATACAGTGTCATCTGGCACTGGATGGGCTAACCGGGGTGGCTTATGCCCAGCAGTGGCATTAAGATGAAGCCTACTTCATCTGGGCTATAATACATACGAATCTATTGGCAACTCATAGATCAAAATCAGCCCAACAGTCCAGGTGCTACAGTGGAACATACATAAATACAACCATACATCCTTTTCAGTTCGACCTGGGCTGCCAACCGTGGAAGCGCACCCTCATCGGGACGGTTCATAACTTGGGGCTTATCTTCTCCAGCATCCTGTCCGGTCTCGTTTCGGATAAGTAAGTCCAGTAATTGCACTTGGTCTAAGCTCTAGATGAATATCATGAAACTAGTAATTCTGCGTGTATCTACCTCAGAGCTCCTCGACCATCAAAGTCATCTTCTCCAGCTGGAGCAAGAGTTAGGATGGCTGAAATATAAAAATATGGGTGCAGGAGAATTGTGCAAAGTCTAAACTCATGTGGGCTAGATGTAGTTTCATTCTTTGGTTTATATAACATCATAGACTGAAATGAATATTCTGAATCAGTGTAGGACTTGGATTACATAAAAGAAATAAATAAGACCAAACAAAAGCTGTAATTAGCGTATGAGAAACCAGACTGGACCAGTCCCCCCCAAAGCGGCACCCGTTCACGAGTATGACTTTTGCACCAGCCATCACCCCCCTTGCAATATTTGAGGGAGAGGAAGCAACCCGCTACGCAAGCAGACATTTTAGTGAGCATGACCATAAACTCTAATCTGGTTTCTTGGTAACAGACTTCTGTATTCTACGTTAAAACTAGTGAATTGTTATGAGTCAACACACACAGCACTTTGTACACTTTGTACTTTGAGTCTTCAACTTGAGTTGAAGACTCAAAGTCGAACTCCGCCACCAGATACGGCCGTAAGGTAGTGATTGTCATCACTCCCCTCGTGGTCGGACTCGCCGGTCTGCTGAAGTCTTTCTCCGTCAACTACTGGATGCTGATCGTGCTGGAGTTCATGGAGACGGCCTTCGGGTACGGGACCGCTTCTATTATCATGAGTAGGTATTACTAATACTAATACTAATACCTTGGACACTATTTACACACATTGATCTAGCCCCAAACTAGGATTCCCTGTATCTTGGGTACTAGACAACGATGCACATACTTATATAGATAAATATTATACTTAGATAGATAAACAACCATGACTTGGGTACAAACATCCGATTTCATCAAACAAGTATTTGCCCCCACCGGGACTCGAACCCGGGACCCTTGGCTTTGTAAGCAGGGTCACAGCCTACTCGGCCATTCGGGTCGTCATATTGTTACACATTTTTTGACCCTTCCCATTATCCCTTCCCTTTTCCTTCCTCTTTTATCTATCCACTTTGTGTTGCTAAATACTGAACTGGCTTTTATAATTATGGTCAAACTACTATAGAATATTTAGGTGACATCAGTCATCAATTGATTGATCAGTATATGACACAGCATCCCGATCCGCGTCTTAAAGATTTTCTTTTTTAATCAAATGAAAGCCTGCTATTCCAAATCCACAAAAAACTGACTCTTCAATCTCTCAATCTTCTATACTCCAGGTCTCGAAGCAGTAAATCAGAACAACCGCGTGGTGTTCTCCTGCCTCTCAGACCTGCTGGCGAACTTCGGCGCAGCTTTCTTCTCGCTGATCGCGTGGAAGGTGCCGTACTGGAGGAACATGATGCGCGCGATCTACGCGCCGCTGCTAGTTGTGGTATTTTACATATTCCTCATGGATGAGGGGGTCAGGTCAGTTTGATTGGTCAAACGTGAATGAATATCGATATGAACTCTCTAGCATTGTGCAGATTGAGCCTTAATTCTCTATAAAAAAAAAAAACAAAATTAAAAATTTTGAAAAAACCCACGACGGTTAAAACGTTGTTGTAAAAGGATAAAATTATTTTGAAACCCCCGACTCAAAGAATTTTCACAATTCACAATTCTTTATTGCACAGAACATTACAACAATACAATTATACACGAAATTAAAAGGCAAAGGCGAGCTTATCTCTCAACAGAGATTTCTTCCAGCAAACCTATCTGGATAGGATACATATAAAATGAAAAGGAAAAGGGTAGTCCAGTGCAATTAAATACTTACCAAATACCAATAAAATATGATACTTACTATAAAAATACATATAATCAAAGAAATAGTAGATAAAATAAGAATAAACAAATAATAATAATAAATAGATAAATACAATTACATACTTATATATACAATACCTATGATGAAAGAGAAAGTAAGTGCTCTTTCAAGCGATTCTTAAAGGAGAAAAGAGTGGGACTGTCCCTTATAGTGCAGGGAAGTGCGTTCCACAGCCGAATGGCCCTCAGCCTGAACGAGTGCTCGTAGGCGACGGTGTTATGCTGCGGAATACATAGAAGAGACACCGTGAGAGATCTCCGCTCCTTGCCTCTGGAGAAAAGGAACTCAAAACGTTCACGAAGGTAGGAAGGATATCTGGGGTTTCTCAAGATGTTAAAAAGTAAAGTCAATATGTGGAAATCACGGCGAAGACGAATCGGGAGCCAACCCAGTTCCTTGCGATACTGCGAGACGTGTTCACATGTTCTCAAAGACAGGTTGTTTCAAGCGTCAACAACTCTATAATTTAACTATTTATTTAACTATTCTATATGACAATTAAACTTAATTATTTTAAAGTTTTACACCATTTGACAGACTGGAAGAGGACACAGTTTGGAAATAGATCTGAGGTAAACCTTATCGCCTACCTTTACTTCAGCAACCCGTACTCTACCGTCTCTACCGGGTAGTATTTTAACTATCCTTGCCATTGGCCAGTTAAGTGGAGAGGTGTTATCATTCTTTAGGACAACCAAATCACCCTCCTTGAGATTAGGTTTTGCAAACTTCCATTTCGGACGATTTTGCAACTGGGTCAAATAATCATTTGACCAGGATTTCCAAAAGTCTTGCTTGACTTTGGTACATTGTTTCCAAAAACTGAGACGGTTGAGTGGAATTGGAGTTAAATCTGGTTCTGGATAACTAGTTATCGCATCACCAATAAGAAAGTGGCCAGGTGTCAAATATTGCAGTTTATCTGCGTCCAACGGAAGTAGAGGCCTAGAGTTTAGTATTCCTTCAATCTGTGTAACAATGGTAATAAGCTCTTCATACGTTAGACACAGATTGCCTGCAACACGCTTAAAATGGAACTTAAAGCTCTTGACACCCGCCTCCCAAAGCCCACCAAATTGTGGGGAATAACTCGGAATATACTTAAAGTTAATTAACTTATTATTACAAAAGTTAGTAACATCATCAATATGTTTTTTATTACATTGCATATCATACAATTCTTTTAGAGAGTTCTGTGCTCCCTTAAACGTCTTAGCGTTATCGCAGAAGATTTGTGACGGCATACCCCGTCGGGAAATAAACCTCTGAAGACATGCAAGGAAGGCCTCAGTAGTTAAGTTAGAAACAACCTCTAAATGGATAGCCTTCGTGGCAAAACAAACAAAGAGAGCGATATAGGCTTTAACTACTAAAGGTCTCCTGATTCTTACAACCTTCATGCCAAACGGGCCGCAGAAATCGATCCCGACGTTTTGAAATACTCGAGACTCTACAATCCTCTCAGGAGGTAGAGACCCCATCAACTGTTGCGCTGTTTGAGCTTTCATCTTAACACATTTTACACATCTGTGCAGCACCTTCTTGACTTCCCTTATCCCATTGATTAGCCAGTACCTTTGATAGAGAGAGCCTAGCACTAATCTGGGACCTGCGTGTAGAAGACGCAGGTGTTCTCTTCTAATAATCATGGATGTGAATTCACAAGCTTTGGGCAATATAAGCGGATGCATTTTATCGTATGAAATGTTACTCGCATTCTGTATCCTACCGCCGACTCTTAGAAGACCATTACTATCTAAGAATGGGTGCAGATTATTTAAACCTGTTTTAATAACTTTACCTTCAAGCAGGCACTTGATTTCTGGTGAGAAATGTTGCTTTTGAACACTACCAATTATTTTATTCAATGAGGCTTTTAATTCACAAGCAGTTAGCTTCGACTCTATAATTTTGTTGCCATTTTTGGCACAATTGTTAATAAATCTATAAACGTAAGCTACTACACGTTGAAGTTTATTCAAGTCTGAGTATTTGCTTAAAAAAGAGAGAGCATCGCTTTGAGCAGTATTGGCAACGGTTTGAGTATCATCTCTTTCAAAATCAAAAGTTTTTTCATCTGAGGTAAATTTGACATGCTGATAATTATTATCAGCTAATTCTGGTGATGCATTCCACCATAAATTTTTTGACCACAAGTTATGTGGGTCAACTCCCCGCGAGAGCAAATCCGCAGGGTTGTTTTCTGATCTGACAAAACACCATTGAAAATCTTTTGTGAATTTATTTATTTGTTTTACTCTGTTATCAGCGTAAACATTTTTCTTTACATTCTGGGAGGCAATCCACCACAGAACAATTTGAGAATCGCTATACAAAACCGTCTCTAGATCATATCTTTGTTTTAATATTTTGTAAACTCTGTTGGCCAATTCTGCTAAAAGCAACGCACTATTGAGCTCAAGTTGGGGAATGCTTAATGATTTACTAAGAGGAGCAACCCTAGATTTGGAGCAAAGTAGTTCTACCTGAACTCTACCATTCGCATCCACTGTCCTTAAATAGAGACAGCAGCCGAAGGCTTTGAAAGACGCATCTGCGTAGCCAATTAATTGAGCTTCTATTATGCTAGATGTAGACACACATCTCTTGATAGAGATCTTGCCCATCTTTTGCAAGCTATTGAGGAAATCATCCCAAATTTTTAATTGTTTGTGGGGTAAAATTGTATCCCAATTTAATTCAAGAGACCAGAGCTCTTGCATAAATAGCTTTGCTACTACCACAACAGGACCTATAAGACCAAGTGGGTCATAAATTTTTCCTATAAAACTTAGGACATTCCTTTTTGTTGGAACTTGTTTCTCAGCCTGAATCAGGGGAGAGACGAATGTAAATTGATCAGAATTAACATCATAGTTAATACCTAATGTTTTTATTATGTTATCTTTGTCAATCTCGAAATTTTCAAAGTACTTTTGTTTATCTGGAATGTCATCTAATATTTCCTTTGAATTGGAGCACCATTTGTGCAAAGAAAAGCTGCCTAAACTCAGCAGGGATATGAGCTGCTCTTTGAGCTCATAAAGCTGCTCTTCACTATCGCAACCTGCTATGACGTCATCAACATAGGTATTGTTTAATAAGGCTTGCGAAGCAAGAGGATATTGATCCTTAAATTTGGTGGCTAATTCAATGAGACATCTGGTGGCCAAGAAGGTAGATGCTTTCAAACCATAAGTAATTGTTTGTAGTTGTAGGCAAACTATAGGTTTGTCAGGACTATCTCGCCAAAGAATATTTTGTAGAGAAGTATGATCCAACCTGGGATCATCATTTTTATTTATTTTGACTTGTCTAAACATTTTTTGTATGTCGCAAATGACAACAAATAGATATGTTCTGAAAATCAGAAGTATATCGAAAAGGTCAGATTGTACCTGGGGTCCGTTTAGCATGACATCGTTGAGAGAGACCTTACTGCGGGACTTCATACTGCCATCAAATACAACTCTCAATTTGGTTGTCTTGCTGGCTTCATTTATAACAGCGTGGTGCGCTAGAAAGTAAACAGGACCATTATGTAAATCATACATACTGATATCGACAACTCTAGCATGTCCTAATTCCAGGTATTCATCAATGAATTTTTTATATTTTTCTAAGTAATCTGGGTGTTTCTTGAATTTCTTCTCCAACATGAGGAATCGCTGAAGAGCAACTGAAAACGAGTCTCCAATTTTAATTTCATCTATGGGAGACTCCAAAGGCAAGTCAACTGAAAAACGATTGTCTGAAAGTCTTACCGAATTGTTGAAGATTTCTTCAGCCTTTTGAAACTCTACATTTTCTAATTGCTTTTCTGCCTTCATGGGAGGGACTCGTTCAGAGAGCCAGAAGTTTTCCATTATGGTCTCCAATTTTTCACTGTTAGCAATGACAAAATTAGAAACAGGTTTGTTACACCGCAGATTCTGATTTATATTTCCTACAACTGTAAAGCCAAAGGAAGTATTTTGTAGTTTTATACCATTTTCTAAATCAATGGGTCCACCCAGCGCAATGCTGAAATAAACATCAGCACCCAACAGCAATGATATTTCCGTTGGCTCATTAAATTTGGAATCTGAGAGCACAATATTAGGGGGTATATTTAATTTACTTTTATCAATGAAAAATTGAGGCAAGCATGAGGTTATGTCCTCTATGACAGAACAATTTATGTCCATATTTAGATCCTGAACACAGGATGAAATTGCAAGGTTAACACTTTGGTTAATCTTATTGTTGTGATTCCCAATGCCAACAACATTTGTGGCCTGAAGTTTTGGTTTTAAATTTAATTTATTTACCAAGCTCACCGAAGCAAATGAGACCATGCTCCCAGAATCAAGCAAGGCTCTGACAAAGTGTTGTTTACCTTGGGCATCAATCACCTTTACCCTTATAGTGGGCAATAAAACATTGCTGGGAACGTTTGACGACAAGGACACAGACACAGCCGGAGCCTCTGGGGCAGCTTCAGCATCTCTATGCAGGAGCGTATTATGGCTTCCCTGACAGGTTCTACAGCGTAGATTGAGCTTACACTTGTCTTTATGTGAATTTAAACACAAATTGCATAATTGTTGATCTTTTACAAATTGATCACGTGCAACTACAGGTGCTAATGTGAACTGCGGGCACTTATATACGGGATGTTTCCCATCTTTGCAAAATTTGCATGAATCAAGAGTCTTAGTAGCAACATTGCTAACCTTAGGACTACTTTTAGAATACCCACCTACATTGGAGGGGGAATTATTCTGATTCCCAGCTTCATAGGGGGAACCTTTCTGGTTTCGCCAAGACCCAGCTATATAGGGGGTGTTTTGAAACCTAAATTTGGAGACACCATCATGAGAGGTGCTCTCTTGAGGCACACTGTCCTCTAGTGCAATAGCACGTTTTTCTAGAAACGACAAAAACTCTGTCATATTGGGCAGGGTGTCGTGGTCTCTATCTAGCTGAAAGGCACGGTTAGTAACCGCATCTAATTTTTTACTCAAAATAGCAATGAGTAACATATCCCAACTTTCAATGGGTTGACTATAATTTTTAAGAGCGTGGAGCTGCTGCTGTATTACAGAAATAAAAGACCTTAGGGAAGCCGCTGTACCTTTCTGCATAGGTGGCGCCTCTAAAATCAAGTTTATATGAGAGTGAATTAATCTCGCTTTGTTGTCAAATCGTTTGTCCAACAATGAAAGGGCTTGTTTATATGAGTCATTTGTAAGGGGTAAATTGACAATAACGCTAAGAGCTTCCCCCAGTAAATATTTTCTTAAATAGAACAACTTTTGGACATTTGACAACGCTTTATTGTTATCAATAACCGCCATGAACAGTTCAATGAACGGTTTGAAAGCTGCAAAATCGGTGCCGTTGAATGTTGGTATCTCAATGTTTGGTAACTTTGTTGTTAAAATATTATTATCACGGTCTTCAGACAGGCTCATAACCTTCAACATTTGGTTTATTCTACCAAGAAGAGTGAAATACTTGTTCTCAAAGATATCAACATCCTCAGCATCAGCTTCGTCCAATGACAATATATCCAACTGGATATCTTCATAAACTTTCAGTGTACTAACCAATTTATCCTTCCGGGCCTGCAGGATCTCAACATTGGATAAAGCAAGGCTAGAAGCATCACTCATAAACTTTTCAATCCTAGTTATAGTCGCTTTGCACTGACTGCGTTGTAATTTTAGTTTTTTAAGTTGTTCAGTCATGGTTAGAACACAGGAAGACACTAATTAGTTAAAATTCTTATTATTACTTAGTTTTAAGCACTCAAAATACAATTTAATTACGAAAATTATACGATTTACTGTTTGTAAACACACGGACGACCGAATGGAATGAACGAATGTCCGACTGACGTTTCTCACTTCGCACGAATGAGCGACCGATTGTCACGAATGAACGACGTCGTGAACGAATTGTTTGCTGAATGAACGAACGAGTTCGTAGGCAACTTCCGCCGCCTGTGTAACGAAAACGCAAAGTCCGAAGTCGTCGAAATCTTGTCGTGACGTCACAAACTGTACCCAATCTACCCGCCAACTTTTTCGGCGGCGGTGTCGCGCGAAGTAGACAGACGCCCACTTGATGAAATGTACTTATGAACTAACACTATGCGGCAGGTAAATTTGCACATTTACCCACAGGCATACGCACTAATACGCAACACAAATAACGCCGGTGATCACTGCTATGCGGCAAGCGAAATATCTCGGTATCTCAACTCGCAGGCACGCTGAGATGCGACGCAATACCTAACTATGACGCCGTAGAACACTGCTATTGCTATGCGGCAAGCGAAATATCTCTGTATATCGACTCGCAGGCACGCTGAGACAGCCGTCCACAGCACGGTACGAAGACGGTGATGCGGCAAAATTAACCAATAGGAAGGTGTAACTCGCAGGCACGCCGGTTCGCCGTACAAAATCTCGCCGTACAAGTAGGTAACACACTTTGCGAACGATGCGGCAAGTGAAACAAGTTAATAGTAAACACTCACAGGCACGCCGAAGGGTACAATACTTGCGTACAACACGACGAATTGAAGATGGCGGTATGGGGGCAGTTCGCTATGGCGGAACCACCAGCCAACCAGACCAAACGCAACACCTCGAGGAGCCACTCTAGGGCTCCGAGGGTCACACAAGGTTCTTGCAATGAACCTCGTCGTTTATTCGTGAGGAACGATGACACACTACACACAGTGATGATGTATTTCCACACAACGCACGGTTCACGGTGACGAAGGACCACGCAGGTCGTATGTTGGAAATAATACGACCTGGAAATATTTTACTGCCGTATTTATTCTCACTGAATTGAATACTTGAACAATCACTTTAGATACAGTGGATTTTGGCAGATTTAAAATTAATAATTACAACAGCAACTCCAATCTGGCTTATTTTCTAATTTGAATGAATGAATGTATACAAGTTTGAATGAGTGACGCCTGGGCACAGACAATAATCTATGTTCTGTTCTGAACAGTCATACTTGCGCAGCCCGAAGATGAACCGAATCCCGAGGTTCTGAAGTCGTTCGAGATTATTCAGTTGTTCTTCGTTCGCACTCACCCAGCAAGCATCGGCATAATCAATTAAAGGAAGTAGAAAGGACTGGGCTAGAGTGACTTTAGTATGCCGTGGAAGGAAGTATTGTAATTTCCGAAGAGAGTGAAACGATGCAAAGACTCGTCTGCTGACCTCGGATACATGGGGCGACCAAGACAGCATGTTATTGAATACAATTCCGAGATTTTTAGCTTTATCGCTGTATTTGATTACGGTTCCATCAAATATTAGAGGAGCGATTGGAAGTTGTAACAGGTTAAGAGAGTATCGGGTTCCCAAGATCAGAATTTATGCTTTGAACTCAATAAAAAAACCAAGAAAATCCGTCAGGGGCTGCTATCTCTATTTTAAATATGAACAAATAATCAAGGTACTATAAACATGCCAAACTAGTTCATTTAATAGCAGCAAGAAAATTCAATTTTGAAATTACACAGATTCTAAATTATTAATCATAAAATTAGAAAAAAAACGTAATAGAAGCCCCCGATAGATTTTCTTGTTTTTTTTATTAAGTTCATAGCATAAATTCTTTGAGTCGGGGGGTTTCAAAATTATTTTATCCTTTTTAAACAACGTTTTAACCGTCGTGGGTTTTTTCAATTTTTTTTATTTTGATTTTTATTTCAAACTTTTTAGAGAGCAAGCATATGTATTATGTAAATTGTACTTCATATTTATTTGTATAACATAGTGTGCTATAGTTTCGGTTTTACCAAATTATTGTTAAATTTGGTTGTATTTGTAATAGTTTTGGTTGTGTTTGTAATATTTGTAGCATTATTTCTTGAATGTTTATTTTCATTTGAATAAGTAAGTAGGTTAGCTTAGGTTAATTGGAATAGCCCTCCACATTACATCATTAGCTTAATTCACGAGTATTGATTTTTGGTTCTGATTTTTAGTTTAATATTTTTCTTACTTCGTCTTGAATTTATTAGGTTCATTAAAATAAGCAGTAGGCTAAGTTGTCGCGATATCTCTCCATATTTTCTTACTTTTAGGTTTTTATATTTTGGACCAAAAACATTCGCCAAAGGACAAGGTTATGTGGCGCTTAGTAGAGTACGATCTTTAGACGGCGTAGTAATTACCGATCTAGATCAAAGAAAACTATTGAACAGCCCACATAACAGCATAGTGTTGGAAGAATTAGAGCGAATGAGACAAACTATACGTCGCCGGTCACAAACCCAGGACACAGAAGAAAGGCCATAAAGTAGCTATCGTCTTTTGCTCCCTTTCCAACATAAATACTTGGTTCACTGAGGGGGAGACCCCATTTGTCCTCGACTTTTTCCAAATATTTGACAATTTACATGCCACTGTCAAAAGTATGGAAAACAGCGCATAAGTGAGGCCCCACTAAAATGTTATCAAGAAAGTTCTATCGAGTTTCTTTAATATTTAATAACTAATATAAACTATATCACTGCAGTGCCCTCTAGAATGAAGTTATATCGAGTTTCTTTAATATTAAGTAGCTAATAAAAACCATATCACTACAGTGCCCCCTAGTGAGTTCCTACCGCAACACCTATTTGTGAACCCTCACTAATCAACCACAAACCCATTACAACAAAAATTTAAAACCGCATCAGAATCAAACGAATAGTTTTAGTTTTGCACAAGCAAATGTTTACCGCAAAGCCCCCTGGTGAGTCGTCATCGTAACACCTATCTAAGAACATGCAGCATTCAAACCAGTACTCATCACTAAAAAACGTCATCAAATTCGGACTCGTAGATGTGATTTTGCACAAATAAATGTTTACTGCAGTGCCCCCTGGTGAGTTGTCATCGTAACACCTATCTAAGAACATGCACCAATCAAACCCAAACCCATCACTGAAAACCGCATCAAAATCGGACTAGTAGTTTTTGAGAAAAATGGCAACATTGGTTTGCACAAACATCCTTTCACCCCAAACGCATATACCATCTCCGTTCCCTCGTGGGTAAAAACGTTTATTTCGGAACACATGAGTCCATAAGTTGATAGGAGATGGTAACCGAAGAAGAAGAAGCTTCATCTAGGTCGTAGTTAGGGCTCGACTTTTCCAGTCTTGGCAGGGGCACTACTGTGCTTTCAGATGTATGTAAGTGACTCTACGACTATCCCGCTGGAATAATCTAAATGATTCATGATGATGATAGCTGATGAATGATAGCTCTTCTAAAGGATAGATGGCAAGCAATCGAAGAGCCACACGAGTAGATACTTTCTTCGCGAGAACCGTATGGAAGATGGTCAAGCGTGTATTACTGTCCAAGTAGGAGCTTTAATATGGAACGCGGGTATTTATGGGCGTGATTAGATTACGCCCACAAATAGTTGATTAACCGCTAAACCAAATATGGTAATTTGTTTCAAGGTGGCTGCTAGCCCATAACAAGAACAACGAAGCCGTTCGGATACTGAACAAAGTTGCGAAAGTGAACGGAGTCACGCTCTCCAACTCCGCCAAGGAGATGCTGACCACTATTAGTGACGAGAGGAGCAAAGCTGATAAGGTGAGAACTCAAACGTTTATTTATTGGAGGGTTAAATATTTTACACAAAAACAAACATATTGTCACGCATTTCCCCATACGAGGTGGCAGAGACACAAACCCCTATATAATTAGCCAGTAATTTAATACTTTATTTTGCTAGGGGCTAGCCCTTCACTGCGGAGATATTGTATACGTTAAATAATTGACAGCGAAATACAAAAGTACTCCTTGAACTGTGAGTGACGTATTACATGTCAGTTATTTATAGCTGGCACCTTCACAGTACTCACAACGCTTCAATATGTAATACCTTGGACACTATTTACACACATTGAGATAGCCCCAAACTAGGATTCCCTGTATCTTGGGTACTAGACAACGATACACATACTTATAAAGATAAATATTATACTTAGATAGACAAACAACCATGACTAGGGTACAAACATCTGTTCTCATCAAACAAATAATTGCCCCACCGGGACTCGAACCCGGGACCCTTGGCTTCGTAGGCAGAGTCACTGCCGACTCGGCCATTTGGGTCGTCGTCGTTGTACATACAGTATGTACAACAACGACGAGATTCATTTTTTTTTATCTGAACTCGAACACTTTTCTGATCTGTCAAATATTTGTGCTCCGGGATTAATAATAAATAAATGATTCTGGAAATAGTAATAAATAAATAATAATAAATATTAGAGGACAATCTTACACAAATCAAACTAGGCCTATACTAAACTCAACAAGGCTTGTGTTATGGGTACTAGACGACGATATATCTAATAGAGATAAATACTTATGTAAATAAATAGAAAACATCCAAGACTAAGAAACAAATATTCGCCCTTACCGGGATTCGAACCCAGGACCGTCAGCTTCGTAGACAGGGTTACTACCTTCTAGGCTAAACCGGTTGTCAATGTAACGCTGGTGCCGAAATCCTCTCGTCGTTTGCCCGTCGCGCGTCGTCCAGGATTCCGCAGAGGAGGGCTTATATTGTAGAACCATTAGGACGTACCTATAGTCTTCCAACGCGTTCAAATGTGTTCAATTTATCTCAACCTTAATCTCAACATTCCAGAAAAACGAAACCAAGAAGCAAGAACCCCACAACATCATCCAAGCTCTCAAATCGAAGACGATCTTACTTCGAGTGGCTCTCATCTCCTGCTGTTCCTTTTGCTCTTCTTTCGTCTTCACTGGCGCCATCATCAACAGCACCAACATTTCTGGCAATCCCTACGTGAACCTAGCGGCGATGCAGTTGGTCTCCATACCGACCAGGGTGGTGTCAGCTCTGACTCTCACCAGGTTCGGCCGAAAGGCACCGCTGTGTATCGCGTACTGCTTCTGCGCGTGCTGCTTTGTCGCGTCTGCGTTTATTCCAAAATGTGAGTTTGGTTACGGGCTGAGGGTTTTATGCTTAGATATCAATTCTGTAACTAAAATAGTCTGTGTACTATGTACTACTATTCTCCAGTGAATTTCGTAAGGGAGAGAGATCTCTAAGTTATGCGGTCAGACATAGTAACTGATGGTTCTTCAGAAACGAGAAACGCATAGCTTGGAAAATACTCATTTTGAGCTGACATAGCCGCAACCTGCGCCAAGCAGTCACATCTAGATACCAAATAAGATTATTTAAAGTTTAGATAACTTACAATATCAATTACCTTAAGCTATATCCTAATTCTGTCAACTCATCAGCGCACGGCTGGGCGTCCACGATGCTGTACGTAGCCGGCAAGATGGGCAGCAGCTACGGCAGCTTCGGGCTGTTCGTGGTGGCGATGGAGTCGTTCCCCACCACCTCGCGCAACTCTCTGGTGAACATCGTCAGCACGCTGGGCAGGCTCGGCTCCGTGCTGGCTCCGCAGGCGCCGCTGCTGGTGAGACTTTACTACACAGACTTTTTAGGGTTCCATAGTCACCGTAGTCGGCACCTTAGACCTTCTGCACACGGAGTTGCTTAATTACTAGAAACTGATTAGTTACGCGAGATTACTATTAGTCACTTCCTGTGTAATCAAATAAAAATCAAAACACGGCGCCACTGGTTGAAGACTCGTTTGAAACATGTTTCCTTGGTAAATAGTTACCAACTGGTTAAGTTAATTTCCAGTTCCTTCGTGTGCATGCGGTCTTTGATTTTGCGTCTGTTCGTTGCATAGCTTGGACGCTCTATACTAGAAGGCTATGTAGGTAAATAGGTTTGGATCTACATATTTAACGATATGGCAAATCAAACTTTTGAATCCCTTATTTATAGACTATATCAAAGTCAAAGTCAAAGTACTTTATTACTGTAGATATTTACATATACTTTAATTGGTTAATCACAGTGGTTCAATGTAGAGAAGAGGCAAACGTCAATTTTGCCTCTTCTCTACATTGAACCACTGTGGGAGAGAAGGGCGTAGAAACACCCACAGATTGATTTTTAGATCTCTGTTAAAAATAGGTTGTGCTTAACTATTACAAATATGAAAAATTTAATTATTATGATTAATAAGCAGGAATAAATAATTACAAAATTATTACACAGCAAGGCCTGTGTTGAGCTAGATTAACCCCATACAGTCCTGTCATTTAAGTAATCTTGAACATTGTAATATCTTTTTAAATTGCTCAAATGGCAATTTCAAAATCTCCAGAGGTATCATCTTATTATAGTAGAGAATACACTGACCCTTGAAAGAATTGCTAACCTTCGCGAGTCTAAGTCGGGGCGCACACAATCTGTGATTATTTCTTAGGTTAACATTACAGCTATCGCTAAGTTTGGAAAATGTTGTAAGGTTCTTGCGTACATACATTATATTTTCGAAAATAAATTGACTAGCTACTGTTAGTATGTGAATTTCTTTAAAAAGCTCTCTTAAGGAGTCTGTTCGTTTTAAATTATAAATTGCTCGAATAGCTCTTTTCTGTAAATAAAAAATAGTTTGAATATCCGCTGCTTTCCCCCACAACAAGATACCATAGGACATCACACTATGAAATTAACTAAAATATACTAGCCTAGATGTAGCCACATCCGTGCTTTGTCTGATGTTCCTAACAGCGTAAGCCGCAGAACTTAATTTACCAGCCAATTTATCTATCTATATATTTAGTTCCCCACCCCTGAGATACTTACAGTCATTTGTCACATTCCAGTCACAGCACATGCACGGTCTGCCAAGCGTGGTGTTCGGTATGGCGGCTTTAGGAGCCTGCCTGCTATCACTACTACTGCCAGACACCAGCCAGGCGGCGTTGCCAGAAGACGTCACGCAAGCGGAGAACATCGATAGAACCGATGAGAAACCAAAGCAAGCGGAGACTGCTTGATGCAGCAGGCAGAAGATCATCGCAAAGATGATTGGCTTATTAAGCCAGATGCCAGCCCACGAGCGACGAGTACAGGAAGCGGTCTGTCACCATCATTTCCGACTCTTTCGTAGTTGATCCCTTATTGTTGAGGATCGTGAGCACCTCGTTGGAGTTCTACAACCGTCGTCACCTTCCAAGCTCTCATGTCACGACAAAGAGGCAAAAGCTAGCGTATATGAGTAAGGGGCATATACTATATATATATATATATATAGCAAGTGGGGGTTCAGAAATCGCTGGTATATACTATATGAATAATCGATAGTATACTCTATATAGCGGTGTGGAATGGGATCGACTTGATGATGATGATGATGACGTCGTCTTACGGTGAAATGCTGTGACGACTTGATCTGGAACTAAACCAAAACAAGCTACTTTAACTCTAAATTTAAAAGAAACACTTATGTGGTATGAGCTACTGAGAGTTTCAAGAGTCTCTATCTTGACGATACTATACTGTACTTACTATAGGATTGTGTTATGTGACAACATAGGTGAGAAACAGGTATCTGCCGTATCTTTTCATAAAGTCTTTTCTATATTTAATGGATTAACCGGAATTCCGTGACGACGAAAATCTGAATATGTGGAAATATTGAAGTGAAGACGAAAAGTGACTTTTTTAGCTAAAACTTGTGCATATTTGTGCAGCAGAAATATTTTAGTGTGTGGACTCCAAGACGTCAAACTTGTGCGTGAATACTTATTTTATACAAAAGCTAGCATAGAACCAATGATTTGTTCAGTTATATTTAAGTATTGAATTCATAACATTTTTGTATAAATTAATTTATACCTATTTGTACAATAAATGGGGATTGGAGATTTATGTAAATAAAACTACATATAATTATATCATACGTCTTAGTTTCTTAAGCATAAAATGGCAAAATGTACAGCTATCTTCAAAACAAATAATACTATATTTTACAATAATCCTCAGTTAACTAAATTGGGACTCGGTGACAATGACGGGTTGTGGAGCCTCTCTGGGTGATAATTATTTAGCGTCTGGGGAACCCATTTGTTAGTCAATCAAAGAGATTTGTATTCATGTAAATGACATATTAATTAATACAATCAAAAGACCAAGCCGACCTAATGACGACCTGTGGTTCAAGGCTCCCATGAAAGAGATCCAGATCCAGGTGGGGCAAGAAGCAATGTGTTTGCCAGTACATAAATTTAAATTTGTGTTTATATTTAAGTTGATGACAAGATCCTCTTATCTAGACCACTACAGATAATTAGAGTATTTTTATATCTGTCTGATGTTCGCGGGTACATGGCACCAAGCATTTTCTACTACGCTCTAATCTAACGCATGATATGCAGTCGACTGGTTAACTAGTCTCTCTCTGGTCCACCTTCCCCCTGCCGATGATTTCGGCCTCCGCCAGCGAGTCGGGCAATTTGGTGCCGAGGGTCTCGGGCTGCGTCAGCACCAACGAGCCCGCCAGCACGCCCATGCACCCGAACATGATGGAAGGCAGCCCATGCCAGATATCCGTCTGGGGAACACAAACAACCATAACATCAGCATAAACATTTATAAATAGGTAAAGGTAAAGGCACAGAATAGACCTGACGCCAATTTTGTTGGCGCATGAATGCCGGCTGGAGGGGGTAGCGGCGCATGGTACCAGAGACATGCATACAGAGTGAAGATGCATACATGGGTGACCATGCTCACAAACCAAAAAATCTTGCGATACCTCACCTGTGTCGTGGGAATCGGAAGAACTATAAACATCCAAGCGCCAAGGATTTCTTTCTTCCTCCCCGACAGGGCTTCGAACCCAGGCCCTCTCAAGCCTTACCACTACGCCACAGAGGTAGTTAGCACACAAAGGAACGAATCTGGGCTTGCCGCGGTCACTCCACCTCTGCCACACCATGCGGGAAAAGCAGTAGCAACTGTGCCCCTGCCATCAAATAGCGTGAAACTATGTTTATTCGTTTGGCCTGCACAATGACCTTACTCATCCTACACAATATAATATAATATTATATAATGTAATATAATATAATATAATATAATATAATATAAAATAATATAATATAATATAACCATGGACACTATTTACGCACATTGATCTAGCCCCAAACTAGGATTCCCTGTATCTTGGGTACTAGACGACGATACACGTACATATATAGATAAATATTATACTTAGATAGATAAATAACCATGACTAGGGTACAAACATCCGTTCTCATCACACAAATATTTGCCCCCACCGGGACTCGAACCCGGGACCCTTGGCTTCGTGGGTAGGGTCACTGCCGACTCGGCCATTCCGGTCGTCAATAAAACGCTATCCTGGCTCACTGAAAACAAACGCACAGCCTAAACTGGACTGGATGGACTATTAATCTGAATTACACAGATTCCAAATCCCAATCCCAATCCAATGGCTTTATTACTACTTACTTAGCAATCGTCATTTTTTTGCCACTTCTCTACATTGGACTACTGTGGGAGAAGAAGGGCGTAGAAACGCCCACAGATTGATTTTTAGATCTATTTTAAAATTTCTTGTGCTTAACTAATACACATATTATATCATTATCATAATTAATAAGCAGTAATAAATAATTACAAAATTACTAACAGCAAGGTCTGTGTTGAGCCAGATTAACCCCATAATACAGTCCCGTCATTTAAATAATCTTGGACATTGTTATATCCCTTTTTCGACAAAGTCAATTTAACATGGTTTTTAAATTGCTCAAATGGTAATTTCAATATCTCCAGATTATCTTGATGTGGTAGAGAATGCATTGACCCTTGAAAGAATTGCTAACCTTTGCGAGTCTAACCGGGGCGCAAATAGTCTGTGATTATTTCTTAGGTTAACATTACAGCTATCGCTAAGATTGGAAAATGTTGTAAGGTTCTTACGTACTTACATTATATTTTCGAAAATAAATGGACTAGCTACAGTTAGTATATCAATTTCTTTAAAAAGCTCTCTTAAGAGTGTGTGCGTTTTAAATAAAATAAAATCTCGAATAGCTCTTTTCTGTAAAATAAAAATAGTTTGAATATCCGCTGCTTTCCTCCACAACAAGATACCATAGGACATGACACTATGAAAGTAACTAAAATGTACTAGCCTAGATGTAGCCATATCCTTGTTTTGTCTGATGTTCCTAACACCGTAAGCCGCAGAACTTAATTAACCAGCTAAAATATCTATGTGGGGTCCCCAGTAAAATTTGCTATCAACAGTTATTCCAAGAAACTTCGTGTCATTTACTAATTCTAACGTGTTGCTATCTACCACCAAACTGGTCTCAACTTGCCTGACATTTGGAAGTGAGAATTTGATACATTTGGTTATACCAGCATTTAACAGTAAATGATTAAATGTAAACCAATTCAAGGTAAAGACAATACTCCATTAACATCATCAAAATCTTCTTTTTGTCTTACAATTTTGAAGACCAGTGAAGTGTAAACAGCAAACAACACTATGTCAGTCAATTTCTCTACCATGAAAGGCAGATCGTTAATATATACCAGGAATATGAAAGGGCCTAATATTAAAAACCTTGTGGAACGCCAATTTTTACTCGCAATCCATCAGATTTAACACCGTTGACTTCTGCCTGTTGAATGCTATTGCTTAGGTATGATCTTAGCAGATCCAACGATTTATTTCTAACTCCGTAATGATTTAATTTCATTAGTAGTGTATCATGATCAACACAATCAAATGGCTTCGACAGATTTCAAAAAACACCGATAGCATCTTGTGCGGCTTCTCACACAGAATAAATATGAGATATAAGGGTAATACCTGCATCCGTAGTCGATTTACCCCTAGTAAAACCGTATTGTTTGGCGTGGAGTTGTTTTGTACGGTTGAAGTGTGAATTTGATTAAGTATAATCTTTTCAAAAATTTTACTTAGTGCTGGAAGAACCGACATTGGTCTGAAATTTGAAGGATCACCCTTGTCTACCGACTTGAACAAAGGTATCAGTTTACAGTATTTCATGAGGTCTGGGAAAGCTCCATCGTCAACACATTTATTAAATATATAAGCTTAGTGTGGGGCCGGCTATAACTAGTATTATTGAACCAATGACTTTGACTGATATACCCCACAGGTCTTCAGTAGTTTTTAAGTTAAGTAATCTATACGTTTTGACAATATCCTGGGGATATACATGATGAAATTTAAAATCTACATTACTGATGTTAGTGCTGTTTTTTAACAAAGTCTTCTTCATATAGACGCTCCGTTGTGAGTAAGGGTACATTGGCAAAGAATGTTTCAAAAGCTCGAGCTACCTCAGCGTTGGATTTAACAACATCATCACCTATCTTTAAGCAGAAATCATTATCCCTTGGTATAACTTTGTCAGTTTCACGGTTAATGATTTGCCAAACCGTTTTCATTCTATTATTTGAATTTTGTATTTTTCTATTAATGTGTAAAGTTTTTGCAGTTCTACAAACCAACTTGAAACTTTTGGAATATTTTTTAACATAGTCATGAAATTTAATATCAAAGTTATAGGTTTTTTGTTCCTAAAGGTCATACTTTTACGAATTCAAAATGTTGCCCAGTTATTACATTTAGATTTACCGTTGTTGGCACGGACTAATTGACACTGAGTTACAGAAAATATCGCGAAACGCTAACGTAAAAGGCGTGTGAACTGTTATGAATATTATTTACTCAGAAATAAGAGCCTTTTTTTAGAACGTGGTTTACAGTTTTTATTAAAATCCAAAACTATCTACTCGACTTCTGAAGCTGAAATTTTGCAGGTAGATAGTTAGTTTATATTCGTGGGTGCGAGACGTACTTTCCCATGTTTTTTTTTTTCAAATTTGTCCCCACTAAGAAAGAAGGGAAGTAATGGTGTTTTTTGTATATATAAAAAAATATGTTTGACCTATGAATCTGAAATTTGGCAGTCAGTTTTAGTTTGTAGATCAAAGACGTAAGTTTAATTATTATTTTCATAATTCTGTCGTTACAAAGTGGAATCGGGGGTTAATGTTTGTATGGCAATAAAAAAATACTTACTTGACCTTTGACTCACGAATATGAAAATCGCACATTTATAGGTAGTTTTAGATTGGTTAGAAGACTTCGTTTTTTAAATTGGCCAAAAAAGAGAAAAGGGGGAACAAAAATCGTGATTCTTTCACCGTTTTTGAAGATGCTTTGGTTATCAGATAAATAGATAGGTAAGTGTATAAAACCCTTGGTACGCAACCCTTGGTGTTCGAGCACGACTCGCACTTGGCTATTTTACACCACTCCAAGCGGGTGAAGAACGGGCAATGGCTAGAAAGAAAGAAAGAGTGAAAAAGGTTCTGACCAGCGGCGGAGTCAGCGGAGCGGTGATGGATCCGATGCGCCCGATCATCGACGAGAAGGCCATCAGAGTGTGCCTGTACTCCGTGGGGTAGAGCTCGGAGGTGTAGAGGTAGAGCGAAGTGAACACAATACTGATGCCGAACTTGCCAATCAGGAACAGGATGAGCCGGACGACGGTCATGTCTGCGAGAGGGAACATTTGTATTTCAAAATTGTGTGTCATCATCAGACTATCGGGGAACTGTTCAGTATACCTAGACCTCTTAACGCCACTCAACACTGTCCTGTGCCGCCCGTGTCCATTCTGTGAGTATTTCCTTATCAGTTATTTATCATATAGGTCAACTAACTCAATCAACAGCCGATTTTCCATCCTCAGATAACGTTTCGGAGGATTCTGCCTGCTGAGGAATTTGATGGTATTAGTACGTATGGAATGTCTGGGGATAGAACAATCGCCCCCAAATGTCATTGCGTCAATGTTAAATCAAACTTCGCAGAAGTTTGATTTAACATCTTTGTGATTTAGGCATTCCTACCATAAATATTAAAGTTATTGTTTTTGTTAACGTGATAATGAAATGTGGTGTATATTCGGATAATAAATAGGCAGTTATATATAACTAATATTATCCGAAAGATAGATGGATATATCCACGGGATACGATATGCAAAATATGTGGCATTTAACAAGATACAAGCCCACGACACAGGTCATCCTAGTGTGGGGCCAGGGCAATAAATGTTGACTTATATTTACATAGTTAAAGTTAATAGACCCTAAAAGGGCACCTTGAAAACTTCTACGGTCGGGTTGGCTACTACCCTCCATCAACCCGCACTGAGCCAGCATGGTGGTGATCAATCTTACGACAACAAATACATTGTTGACTTATATATTTTCTACTCACGTGTAGTTTCACTGAACCCTATTGGTTGCTATAGGCCACTTTCTGTCCGAATACTAAAATTAAGTTTGTTAGGTCATAAATTTATAATAAACCGCCTGAAGCAGAAGCGAAGAGGAACGGTGCGAGGCGACCCCAAGTAGTTTAATACAAAATAGCGTGTTAAGTATTAGGTGAATATTTTAGTTCATTTGGGATGAAAATGGTTTTTTTTATAAGCATAACTTTTAACTCAATTTGGTAACCAGTTAAAAATAAGCCCAGTCTTTCTCAGATCTCAGTAGTGACATAACGCGGCAGATTTTTTTGTTTTATTTATGAGATGAACTTACCGCTGTCAACAAATACAAAGGCGATATTACAAGCCGCGCTTAGGAAGTATCCAGAAGTGAGGGTCGCCTTCCTCCCGATCCTGTCGAGGATCAGCACCGCCGTGAAGAATCCTGCAGGCAGTAGACAACCAGTTTATTATCGGAATACCACAATTGTAATTTAGGGCAGGAAGAGTACACCGATAGGACAGTGAGACTTTTTATTAAAGTTTCGCTAGGATTTAGTAAGGCCGTTCTTACTATTTTTAGCATTTATCTTGTTGTCAAAAAGTGGGTCTATCCTTTTGAAAACCTGATGCCATGACAGACACATATATACACTCAATAAAACGAATGAAGCTCATGTCTAAGGTAAGCTATAATGAGTAAATACAGTTAGTTGAGTTTCAATTATTCAGGAATTTGTAAAATGGGTGACCCGTGTTACTGTGTCGACAATCCTACGCCGGGATTGGGCCGGTCGCTAGTGTATGGAATGGCTAGAAACGTCACATACCAGGAATCTCAATAGCGCAGATCAGAATATAGTTCAGGTACATATTTCCCGAGAGGCTGGTGGCGTTGATGGACAATCCGTAGTAGACGAAGGTGGTGGTGATCCACCAGATGGGGGTAGTCATAACTCGCCGCAGCAGCACCGGCGACATAAAGATGGCTTTCACGAGACCTGGCTTATCTTCGCCGGTTACCTTTAAATAAAAAATTGTACCATTTTTATATCTTGAGAAATACGCGCTACCCCACCTATCTTCGTAAAAGTTTCGAGTCCTTTTTATCCAAGGACAGGAATCGCAGATCCCACACGGGGTCTCTTCTCTTAATACCTCAGCACAACACTGTCACTTACGAAATATCGTTCAGGTAAAGGGCAATCGGACTGTGGAATGCACTTCCTTGTGCTATTAGGGATAGTCCATTCATTTTAATTTTCAAGGAAAGATTGCATCTCCTTTCTCTTCTGTATTAAGTTTAAGTATGTAAGTTTTATGTTAATATATACCTGTTATATATACCTAATATGTTAATATATATATTATACCTTGATATATGGTAGTCAGGGAGAAGGTGACGATTGAGGTACATGCACCTACATTGCCTAAAGTGGTTCGGGTACGGTCCTTTTAAAAGTCTCAGATGAATCTAATCGGACTATTATATAAGCGGTTGTTTGTGGTTCAGAATTTTACCTCATTAGCAGCTGGCGCGGGCGGATTCATCAAGGCATGCATGGTCTTCTCGCTAATCTCCTTCTTGTTGGCCTTTGCTACCTTATAGAGAACTTCCCTGGCTTCCTCATGCCGCTGTTTTGAGAGAAGCCACCGGACGCTCTCGGACAGGATCCAGTAGTAGCTGACGATGAGGATGCAGGGGATGTGTAGCGCCATAATCATGTAGCGCCAGGGCTGTATAAGCCAAGCAACGCAACCGAGGATTATTTGACCCACGGCAAACATCGACGAGCAGGTTGCGCTGGTAAATACTCGGTATTTTGGACCCACCATTTCAGTTGCTGTGATAACAAATCAGACATAAGTACGGCATAATTTTCTTCATCATTATCATATTATCTTCATGCCTTTTCCCATATACAGTTACGCCCACGTATAGCTTGTTATACAAATATCTATTTTGAGTAACGGCGTCTAGCTTATCGCCGCAGCTCTGGGGATATAAAGGTTTTTATGTAGCCTGTGGTGTTTCCCACTTCTGAGCAAAGGCCTCTCCACTCTTAGTCCACACTTAATATAAAGGTTACCTAATTTGATCATTCGCAGTGTTACTAACGTCGTCCTAAATAGTCACTATGCTTGAGGTAGCTGAGAGCTGACCGCCAACCTCCAATAGTGGAGAGGAATCAAATCAAATCAAATCAAATCAAAAATCATTTATTTCCATAGGATGTTGTTACATCACTTAGATCCGTCATTACATTTTTTTGGGTGAGTTCACTAACACAATGGCGGAATCTGTGGAGAAGAGCTCACCGAAGAAACTCCACAGTCGTCGCATCTTTTGCGTTTCCTTTTTTATATAAAATATTGTCAAATTACAAAATGAATGCTAATTATATATCGAAACAGCCTGTTACTCAAACAATCTATTCCCATAGACATCTGTCCTCTAAGTAATCAGATATCCTATAGTAACCTTTTTATACAATTTCTGTTTTATTATTATTTTAAACTTGTCTAAAGGTAAGTTTTTAATATCAGTAGGGACCTTATTGTAATAGCGTATACAATTGCCTTTAAAAGAATTACTAATTTTATGTAGTCGGCTTACATAAGCAACCAACTTGTCTTTATTTCTAGTATTAAAATTGTGTATATCACTGTACTTCTGAAAATTAGTTATATTTCTTTTTACATACACAAGATTGTCATAGATATATTGAGACACAAATGTCAGAATATTGATTTCTTTAAACTTTTCCCTCAGTGACACTCTAGGCCCTAATCTATAAATTGCACTAACAGCCCGTTTCTGCAGAATAAATATACTATTAGCATTCGCAGCGTGACCCCACAATAAAATACCATAGGTCATTAGACTATGAAAGTAGCTAGAGTAGACTAGTCTAGCGGTGTCTACGTCGGTAAGAGCTCTAATTTTCTTAACTGCGAACGCTGCTGAACTCAGTCTGTTCGACAATTTATTTATATGAGGATCCCATTATAGTTTGGCGTCTAAAGTAATGCCCAAAAAGACAGTCGACTGCACAAGGTCCAATCTCTGTCCTTTTATAAATATGTCTGTAGTTACCGGGTTCACATTGGGTAACACGAATTTAATACATTTAGTTTTCTTTTCATTAAGTAATAAATTGTTAACAGTAAACCAGTTCACTATACTAGAGATAGCATTGTTTACCTCGTCATAATTTGATTGCTGTCTTTTAACTTTAAATATCAAAGAAGTATCATCGGCAAACAATACTAACCCATGTTTTGCTTTAACAAGGTAAGGTAAATCATTAATATATACTAAAAACAAGAAAGGACCAAGAATTGAACCTTGCGGTACGCCCATACTTATTGAAGACCCAGGTGATCTTTTCCCATTAACATCGACCATCTGAACCCTATCTGTTAGATATGACTCCAGAAAGCCAAGGGTCTGATCTTTTACACCATAATGGCGTAACTTCCTGACAAAAGTGTCATGATGGACGCAATCAAAAGCCTTGGATAGATCGCAGAAGATACCTATTGCATCCATTGCGTCTTCCCAGGCATCAAAAATATTGTCGATTAGTTCAACACCAGCATCGGCTGTTGAACGACCCTTTGTGAAACCAAACTGAGCAATATGAATTAAATTATTGAGATAAAAATTACTTTGCAATTGATTAAGTATGAGTTTTTCAAATATTTTGCTAAGCGTTGGTAGTATCGATATGGGTCTAAAATTGGTGGGGTCTGATGTACTACCAGCTTTGAATAAAGGTATAACTTTACTTAGTTTCATCAAGTCAGGAAACACACCATTATCTATACATTGATTAAATATACAACAAAGGTGAGGTGCAATACAATCTACAATGGAACTAATAATTTTTACTGATAGACCATGGGCGTCAGCTGTCTTTTTCATTTCCAGGGATTTAAACGCTTTTACAATGTCTTCATTATTTACGTGCCTAAATTTAAAATCTGTTTTACATTACTCAAAGTTTTGTTTAAGTATAGATTCAGCAGCAGCGGGAGATGAATTTAAAGACTTGGTTGTTGAAACTGGAATGTCCGTAAAGAAATTTTCGAAAGCTTTTGCTACTTCTAGGTCTGTACTTAGCAATTGATTATCTATCTTAAGCTTGAAGTTATTATGTGTAGCTTTGGCCTTTCCAGTCTTTCTGTTTATAATTTGCCAAGTCGTTTTCATTACATTGCTACTAGATTCAATTTTGTTTTTAATGAAATTAGATTTAGCTACGGCACAAACGCGTTTAAACATTTTTGAATAACTACGAACATAATCTAGAAAGGCCGTATTTTTGTTATATGATTTCTCTTCATAGAGTTCATATAATCTTCGTCTGCTCCTATGAATTCCAACTGTCGCCCAATCACTAAACAAAGCTTTGTTGTTAACTTTTATAGTTTTTGATTTAAATACCGTATCATATTCATTTTTGACAAGGTTAAATACTGAGTTGTACAACAAATTGGGATTGTCACTGTATGGTATTTCCCATAGTTTATCTAAAATATTATTCCTGTAGTGTTCAAGCCGAGTGTCACTAACGGGCACACATGTAATATCCTCTTTTTGGTCCTTTTTTATTTTAATATTGAATATACCTATCTGACCAGAGTGATCAGAGGTTAATTAATTGATGACCGATTTGAAAATGGGCGTAATGTTAGTAAATATATTGTCAATGCAGGTAGCAGATGTTGCAGTAATTCTAGTAGGCTCCAAAAACAGATAGTTCATGTTGTGATATAAAAATAAAGATTTTAATCTAGTACAAATATTATTATCCTCTAACAGATTAACATTAAATTCACCACAAATTATAAAAAAATGTTTTTATCGCTGATTTTAATCAACACTTCATCCATTTTCTTTTCGAATAAATCAAAGGATCAATCTGGTGGTCTGTATACGCTCATTACAATAAGTTGTTCAAGTTCAATACAGGCTATTTCCATGGTACGCTCAACAGACAGGCTCACTATGTCAACTTGTTCCTTATATTTAAAACTATTATTTACAAGTATTAAGGAGCCACCGCGATCAGCTGTTTTTCTGTTGAACGAACTAGCAACGTGGTGGTTATTAAAGTTGAACATGAACTGATAACTCTTTAAAAAGTGCTCTGTTATACATAAAATATCAATATTATTACAGTTCATGAATAACTCAATTTCCAGTTCTTTACTTAACATGCCCTGTATATTTTGATGAACCACGTTTAAAATATTCTTACTTTCACATTTTTCATTACTAGTAACTTGATTTAATGGGCAAGATGAAGGTATATTTATACAAATATTAATATTACTGCCAGAGTTACTCTCTGTTATCCTATGGGTTAATTTAAAGAGCTTGGAACAGATTCCAAGGAGTACATGTCATTATTATTACACTGCTCAATAGAAGCAGGCGTTTCATTAGTCAAAAACTTGACTGAGTTCAAAATAAAATAAGATAGTGACTGTGCTATCTGTTTTGTATAAAACCTAGATAGGTAATACCTATCCTTAGTCAAATAAAAATATTTTCCAATACAAATATTGGTGTCTATGAAATGAAATTTTTCAGTATGACGACATGTCAATGTGTGTATAAATGTATTATAATCATAAGAAAAAAGTAAAAAAGGAAAAATATCAATAAGAGGACGATTTAGCGGGTCAACTTACCAAACACATAAGCCGAGCTGAACAACCCTGCTCCAAGTGTCGTCTGCAGCAGCTGCAGCGCCAGATACATTGGGTAGTTAGTAGAGAAGGCTCTGATGAAGCCCACCACCGCGAGGTTGGTGATGCTAATGACTAGCGCCATGCGGCGGCCGAATCTGTCGGACACGTAGCCAGTGATGGGCAGCACCAGTAGGGTCCCGACGGAGCTCAGCGTGCCCGCGAAGGCGCGCATCCACTCGTTACATTCAAGACCGAACTGGGTATACGAACGAATAAATATTAAGTATGTGCCTGAAGATTAATGCCGGTCACATCATGTGGACGCATATACAACAAGTTGCACATGAGGATCTGCGGGTGGACGATGTTTGCAGGTGTTAGATAACAACAAGTTAGAATTAGTGAATGATACGAAATTTCTTGGATTAACCATTGATAGCAAATTACAATTTGCAAAATTGTGGGATCCCCATAAAGATTAGCTGGTAGATTAAGTTCAGCGGCTTACCCTATTCGGAACATCAGACAAAACACGGATGTGGCAACAGCTGTCTATGTTACTTTCTTAGTAGCATGTCCTATGATATCTTGTGGTGGGGTAAAGCAGCGGATATTCAAATTATTATTATATTATTTTTTTACGGTAGTTATTTACATATACTTAGCAAACGTCATTTTTTGCCTCTTTTCTATATTGGACCACTATGGAAGAAGTATGGCGTAGAAACACTCACAAATTGATTTTTAGATCTCTTTTAAAAATTGGTTGTGATTAACTAATACAAATATTACAATATTAATTATTATGATTAATAAGCAGGAATAAATAATTACAAAATTATTAATAGCAAGGTCTGTGTTGAGCTAAATGAACACCATACAGTTCCGTCATTTAAGTAATCTTGAATATTGTAATATCCCTTTTTCGACAAAGTCGCTTTAACATGCTTTTTAAATTGCTCAAATGGCTATATCGAAATCCCCAGAGGTATCTTATTGTAGAAGAGTATGTACTGACCCTTGAAAGAAATGATAACCTTCGCGAGTCTAAACCGGGGCGCAAATAGTCTGTGATTATTTCTTAGGTAAACATTACAGCTATCAATAAGTTTGGAACATGTTGTAATGTCCTTGCGTACATACATTATATTTTCGAAAATAAATTGACTAGCTACAGTTAGTATGTCAATATCTTTATAAAGCTCTCTTAAGGAGTATGTTCATTTTAAATTATAAATTGTTAGAATAGTTATTTTTTGTAAAATAAAAATAGTTTGAATATCTTGCCTGACATTTGGAAGTGAGAATTTGATACACTTGGTTTTACGAGCGTTTAACAATAAATTATCAACTTTGAACCAATTCACGGTTACTGACAATACACCACTAACATCATCAAAATCTTCTTTTTGTGTTTAAATTTTGAAGACCATTGAAGTATCATCAGCAAATAACACTATGTCAGTCAATTACTCCACCATGAAAGGCAGATCATTAATATATACCAAGAATAAGAAAGGGCCTAATATGGACCCTTGTGGAACGCCAACTTTTACAACCGACAAATCAGATTCAACGCCGTTGACTTCTTCTTTTGAATTTTATTGCTTAGGTATGATCTCAGTAGATCCAACGCTTTATTTCTAATTCCGTAATGACTTAATTTCATTAATAGCGCGTATTATAATAATAATACCTTGGAGACTATTGACACACATTGATCTAGCCCCAAACTAGGATTCCCTGTATCTTGGGTACTAAACAACGATACACATACTTATATAGATAAATATTATACTTAGATAGTTTAACAACCATGACTAGGGTACAAAACATTCGTTCTCATCAAGCAAGTATATGCCCCCCCCGGTACTCGAACCCGGGACCCTTGGCTTCGTAGGCAGGGTCACTGCCGACTCGGCCATTCGGGTTGTCAACGTCGTATGATCAACACAATCAAATTCCTTCGACAGATCGCAAAAATTTCGATAGCATCCTGTCCGGGCTCTCATGCAGAATAAATGTGAGATATAAGGGCAATACCTGCATCCGTAGTCAATTTACCCCTAGTGAAACCGTATTGTTTAGTGTGGAGTTTTTTTGTACGGTTGAAGTGTTGTGAGTGAGTGTGAAAGAGCATTTGATGAAGTATAATCTTTTCAAATATTTTACTTAGCGCTGGAAGAACAGATATTGGTCTGAAATTTGAAGGATCAGCCTTATCTCCCGACTTGAACAGATACATCAGTATACTGAGCTTTACGAAGTCTGGGAAATCTCCTTTGTCAACAAATTTATTGAATTTATGAGCTAAGTGTGTGGGGGGGGGGGGGGTATAACTAGAATTACTGTACCAATGACTTTGACTGATATACCGCCCCATCAGTATTTTTAAGTTAAGTAATCTTAACGTTTTGACTATGTCCTGGGGATATACATAATGAAATTTTAAATATAAATTACTGACACTAGTGTTTTTTTTTTAATAAAGTCTCTGTTTCATAAGGAGATGAATTTAGACGATCTGTTGTGAGTAAGGGTAAATTGGTGAACAATGTTTCGAAAGCTCCAGCAACCTTAGCGCTGGATTTAACAACATCATTAGCAATTCTTTGAGCAGAAATCATTGTCCCTTGGTATATCTTTGCCAGTTTCACGGTTTATTATTTTCCAAAAAGTTTTCATTCTATTATGTGAATTTCGTATTTTTCTATTAATATGTAAAGTTTTTGCAGTTGTACAAACCAACTTGAAAGTTTTGGAATATTTGGTAACATAGTCATGAAATTTACGATCAAAGTACGGTTTTTTGGTAAGAAAGATATGGTTTTTTTTCATACAAGATAACTCTGCTTTTACGAATTCCAAACGTTTCCCAGTCATTAAATTTAGATTTACCGTTGTAGTCACTGACTTTCTTTAATTTAAAAACTTTATTGAATTATGTTTGAATAATGTTGAAGAAGTCTGAGTAGATATTGTTTGGGTTCTGTTCATTAAAATCCGGTACTGTCAAATTGATATCTAAGTTTTTTGTAGACGTCTCTAGTCTATGTGATGTAATATGCCTATAAAATAATGGATCGGTCTTATCCTTAATAGCAATTGGAAATGAAACTGTTAGACCACTGTGATCGGAGGTAAGCAGTTAATAACACTTTTACTTGTGAATGCACAGTCACAAAAAACATTATCTAAGCAAGTATGGCTGGTAAGTGTAAATCTAGTCGGTTTTAAAATACATGACATAAATTAAATTATTTAAATAAAGTTGTTAATCATTTTTTCATTGTTGTTTCTACAAGCAAATCAACATTAAGATCGCCACAAATAATTAACTTTTTTCTGTTATTACATATTTTAATGAGGGCTTCCTCCATAACTTTCTCAAACATTTCGAAATTGCCATGGCCTTTTTCATCCCTCGTTGGCTTGTAACCACAAACAACAATATTATAAAAATCACAGACTCCCTACCGTAACTTTTTGAAGAATTTGACATACAGGAACCTCACCACATTTTCCAAATTTAGCGATAGCTGTAATGTTGACTTAAAAAATAATGACAGACTAGTTGCAACACTTTAAACTCGCGAAAGTTAGCAATTCTTTAAATGGGCAGTGCATTCTCTTTTGAAATTGCCATTTGAGTAATTTAAAAACCATGTAAAACACAATTTTTGTCTAAAAAATAATAGTACAAGTTAAAGATTACATAAATGACAAGACTCTATGGGGTTAATCTAATTCAACACAAAACTCGTCATTAATCATTTTATACTAATTTATTCCTGCGTATTATTTATAAAATGAAATATTTGCATTAGTTAAACAAAACCTATATTTAATAGCGATAAAAAAAACTGTGGGTGTTTTTTCGCCCTCATTCTCCCACAGTGGTCCAATGTAGAGAAGAGACAAAACATTAGTATATGTAAATAAAATAAAATAAAGAATATCTATGTAAAAAGAGGTAAAAAACGAAATTTTGACTTTTTTTATTTTAACATTGACTTTGGTGTGCATGGTTCCATATAACTTCATACAACGAATTCAAATGCGATAACTGTAGGTAGTGCTTACGGCTCTAATAAGCCATTGCCAGTATAGATAGAGGTGGTTGGAATACGTGGAGGATTTAATATCCTAAACATACCAGACGCGATGCGTATGCTTTTTTGCAAGGCTTATTACTGGCAGAACCTAAACTAATCTTAAAGTAAACGGATGATGGAATAGAAAATGAATAAGGCTAGGAGATCCAACAATGGTCTGATATACTAAAAAATATATCTTTAACATAGCTTACTAGGCTGAATAACACTCACATCATAAACCACCGAGTTAGTTCTTCCATGCACCCAGGTGTCGCATTCCTCCGTGTTGCTCGTGAAAAATTCTGCGGGGCAGGTCCCGGTGGCGGGGGCGGTGATGTTGAGGGGCACGTAGCGCTGGCAGGACGAGAAGCCAGAGCCTCCGCCCTCGGGGGGAGGGACTGCGTTGAGGATCCAGTCCGGCTCGTAGACGGGGCTGGTGCCGTCGCATTCTGGGACCTCACATCTGGGGTTCACAATGACGTTTGCTAAGTACATGTAAATATCTATAGTAATAAATAAATTTGACTTGACTTGGGGATAACTAGCTTGGTTAACACAAAAATATATAGGAATATTTTTCCCGGACACACTGATGCATACGAATCAGAATCCTTTGGGGAAAGCCGGAAAATTACCTGAGGCTGCTTGTGGTACCTATAACAGTCTCTTGACTTGGATATATGTTACGATATCACAATATTTGTATGGCTAACATCTATGTACATATTCAAAACCTGAAGCAATTGATAATAATATGGATAACTTGGCTGTTGCAAAGCAAGATATTGTGTGATACTGTTAATCATTCGGTATTATCACGCGCAAAGATTATATTTGATAAAGTGGTCATTATTTCTGTCATAATTTCTTTATTGCACACAAATGATTCAAATGACAAGAAATACATTAAAATAGTGTTCATAAGCGAGGTTATCTCTTGTAAAAGATCTCTTCCAGCTAACCAAGTCAGTATTAGAATGGTTGATCGCTGATCATGGGTAGACCTATGTGTACAACAAATATAATTTTCCTGGTGCTAATTATTATTTTCCTGGTGTATACAAATATTGCAAACTAATAAACTATAACTATACGGGCGCCCACACAACTTACAGAAAATATACATCCTAAATATAAAGAAATATTCAATATTATAGTAAAAATATGCATAAATACTGCATATAATTCTAAAGAGATAGGAAATGCTTCTTCACGCGACTTTTAAATATATTGAGGATGTGAAAATCCCGACGAAGACGAATCGCCAGCCACTTCAACTCTTTGCGATGCGATATAAGGTCGTATTTTTACAGCCCCAAAATAAACCGAATCGCGAGGTTTTGAAGTCGTTTGCGTTTGTTCAGTAATTCTTCGTAAGCACTGATCCAGCAACATCAGCATAATCGATGAGGGGTAGAAGAAGGGACTGAGAAAAAGTGATCTTGGTCTGACGAGGCAAAAAGTGCAGCGAAGAGACCTCACTCTTGAGAGAGTGAAAAGTATACTCGTCGACTGACCACATTGATATGAAATGACCAGGACAGCTGGTTGTCAAAGATAAGACCCAGGTTTTTAGCTTTATTGCTATATAAGATTGTGGTAGCATTGGAAGTGACCGCTGGATTAGGCTGTTGCTGCAACAGGTTCAGAGAATTTCTGGTACTCGGGTTAACCAGGAGTCCGAAGGATGAAGCCCAGTATTTTACACCTTCGAGATCTGCTTTCAGTGCCTCCACAGCAGAGTTTACATCGTTAGGAATAAAGTGGCGATAAATCTGGAGATTACATGAGAAAGATAGGTCGTCAGAGATGGAGTTAATGAAAATCGAGTATAGAAGAGGAAAAAGTAAAGCTACTTCAGGGACGCCTGTTCAGAGGTCACACCCTTTAGTGGATGTCTCATCCGACCTGATACGCTGTCACCGATCCCTCAAATAAGAGTTAAACCAGCTAACAGAGGAGGAGGAGAAGTTCAGGGATCGAAAAACCTCAATGAGAATGTCGAAATCTACGCATTTGAAGGCACAACTGAAGTCAAGTAAAGCCAAGACCGAAAGCTATTTGCGGTCCATGACTAGCTGGATGTCATCTGTGAGTTCCAGCAAAGCCGTGACAGTGCTATGACCTGGTCTGAATCCTGACTGGAACGGGTTTAGAAGATTGTTTGAGGAAAGGTGATAGGAAAGCTGGCTATGGACAATGGTTTCAAGGACTTTGGAGAAGATGGACAGGATTCAAATGTGACGATACTCTTTGAAAGAGGCGGGACTGGGAGTTTCGGGTAATGTGATGACTAGTCTTTTTTTCACACTGTGGTGAAGACGCCATTCGATATGGAAAAGTTTATGATATGTGTAACAGCAGGCAATAGTGCGTCAAGAATCATCAGTAGCATTTTAAGGAAATTTTTGTCATCGCCTAAAGCTTTTGAGTTGACTGCTAATAACGCTTTATTGACCGCATCGATTCCAACATTACTCAACTTGAATGATGTGGTATCTAGTAAGGTAAGTATAGCTAAGGCTCCGAAACGTGGTGTGTTTGACAGCGGTGTCCATCACAACAGGCGGGGCAGAAAGAAACTGGTTGAGACCGTTGATATCTACATTACCAGCTTGTAGGTCCTGGGGCTTACCTACACCAAGTGTTCTAAGGATTTTCCACACCTACGCTGGAGGTTAACTCTCAATGCATTCGTGGATGTGCCGACGTTTAGCATCGCGATAAAGACGGTTGCAACGTGCAAGTGTTTGAAGCCAATGCTTTGGACTTATTAGCAAAGCTCAGGGTGAACAAACAAGATATTTAAAGTGAATTTTGGTGATCGGCTAGCGAGCCTTTGCTTCATCATAGACAATATCAAATCTGTCCATTTACATAGCTATCAAGATCAAGACATAATTTTTCAAGAACTTGTGGAACTAACAGAGTTATTAAATCTAATGACACAATAACGGTGCAAACCTTCCATTGCAATACTTCTACAGTCTAGTTATATGAGCACTTTGCTAGACTGATCTTGTTAGATAGTTATAAATCAAACGAAGAAGACAGTAAAACAAAGTTTTTTTGTTCTTAATCAACCATATTAAAATAAGGCAGTTTCTATGACAATAATACTCAGTTGAAATATAGAATTAAGTATTTAATGAAATAATAATGATAATAATAAAGTTTTTATTTCAGAAGTTCCATATAAAAAGGAAATAAAATAATAACAATTTCGGGAACTAGGTTTGGTGCAAACAAACAGTACATCTCACCTCGGATGTCGAACGTAGTGGACGTGTTTATCTAATATCCAAATTTAGTTGCGAATTATCTACTAGAAAATTGTGATTGGACTATTGTTATATTATTAATTATATATATACGGGATTTTGATTCCTTGTTGCTCTCGTGAGTTAATACTTACTAGACATGACTATGAGTAGACTCCACCCATCGGGCGTGACAAGAGGGAGATGAACTGTTTTTGAAGAGTTGCTTCACCACCGGCACCCAGCTGCCACTCGGCACAAGTGCACTTTTTGTTTTTGGTGAGGCATGCAGTGGATTTGAACCTGCGACACACCGCGCTGACGTTTTCGCTCGCCTTAGACCACCCGGCCAACGAGTTAGCGGGCGGCGCACTCGAAATTAACCACCATTACATACCGCACCGGTAGGCCTCAGCCTACAACAATAATTAACCCACAGATATCGAGAGATAGGCCCTTGGCGCTAAGCTTGTATCGGAACCAGTGTCGCCGAAAACTAAGAACACGCATACATTTACACCACTCGTAAATCAATCCCTCCGCTTTTATTGGTCAGTGCAATGTCATGCACCTATCGTCCGAACACACCTACACTACCGCAGGTATACTAGCTAGTCGAGCTACTGTTGGGACAATACAAGGACAGCGTGTATCATCGATCGATTATAATTTATAGACACTGGTATACATAGACAGTCGTATACAATGCCGGGTTCTATAAATAAAATAGTAAATTGTTTGTAAATACGACATATTTATACGACATACGACATACGAGACCCCTTTGCCTCTCTTCTTTTTTTCAACAGAATCCTTACAGCTGGAAAGAGAGGCAATGAGGTTTCTGAAGGTAGAATAACTGTGGACTCTTCGGACCTGACTGAAAGCATCGGAATTTCCGATCAATACTTATAACACCCCATTATACTTCGTCGGGCGAGGTTTTAAACAAACTTAAAATATAAACTGCCTGTTTGGCAATCATTGGAATAACTAACAATAAACTTACGTATTATGAGCAATAAAATAACTATATTAGTAATTGAGGAATGATAAAATCTATCAATTCAAAAACATAATTCTCCTATCACTATCCCCATCACTATATGTCGTCTCTGTGTGCGTGTAACAGTTCGCCTCCATATCACGATGCATCTTTGCTTTCGTACTTAGATAAGTGTGAAATATTCATTGCGTGTTAGCTTGGAAATAAGTAGTGAAATTAAGATACAAAACAAGCAATGTATAGTAAACTTAGCGAGAACAACATGACATTGTCACTTTAATGTCAATTCGTGACGAATTTTCCGCGAATGATTTAATTTCGTAATATTTTTTATTTCTTGTGTTTTAAGAAGAAATAATAGTTGGAATGAGACTTACAAGTGATATGTGACACCAGCGTTCTTGGAGTTCACAATCTCGCTTCTATTTTTGCAAGTGAGTATTGCACAGGTCGGCATTTTCGAAAAACAACGGAAATGAATTCGTCACTGCGGTCGCCCGGTGACTACCGAGAATTTTTAATATCTAACCTGTCGGAGCTACATTTGTTCGCACGTGCCACGCCCCTCAACCTATCTCTCGATATCTGTGAATTAACCCTATTGTCAGTTATATGCATTCTATCTTGCTACTACTTAAAGCAGAAATTTCAAAGAAGGGTGGTTTGTTGCATGCGCCGCCGCGCCGCCTGGCAAAAGTAAAACAGAAACTACCCAGTTGGAGTCAGATGGAAATAGGGGCAACAAACGCCAACGAACCTCAACTGGAAAAGGAATCAAAAACGATTTAACCGCTCTTAAAATTAATTAAAAGAGATGATGAACTCTATGAAAACGAATCTTGATCGATTTCTTATGTTCCTTACTGAAACAAATGTAACTGCGGATATTCTGGTTCTAACGGAATGCTGGACTAATAATAGCTTTACCTCACACACCTTAAATAGCTACAAAATGCACTATACCAAACACAGCTATAATAAAACCGATGGTGTAGTTGTATATGTACTTAACAACGTGAATGCTGTCATATCCGAACCTAATATGTCGGAGGGAAACTGCTTAGTCATAGAATTCCAAAACTTCACTGTAATATCGGCCGCCGTGTTTTAATAATCCAACAGCATATATAAACTCCCTTGATCATATCCTTAGCAGTGAAATGAAATGAAAAATGTTTATTTCGGTAACTAGAACTTAATTATACAACTATTTGATGGGACCTCCTTTTAAGTATACACCTGTGCTAGGAGGCCCCGCTCTTTCGTATGTACTACTAGTTATTAAGTTAATTTAAGTTAATTACAATTTTTCAAAGGTATGACTTAAGTGCAAGCACATGCACATGCAAGATTTAAAATATAAAATTAATTAGAAATATTCCGAACCTACATTCACTCACTATGTTTAGAATTCAATAAAACAGAGGAGTACTGCAAGTAAATTTGAAGTAAATTTATACATCGTATTTGATTCAATTAAAAGTATCGTAAATAAATATCGTATGATTCGAAGTATTCATGTAAATTAAGATTAGGACGACGTGCGTATGTGTGTAGGTCTGTGTAAGTATGTTATATATGTGTTTCTGTATGTATGTGAGAGGGTGTGAGAGAGGGTGTGTGAGGGTGTGTGAGGGTGTGTGAGGGTGTGTGAGGGTGTGTGAGGGTGTGTATGTGTGTGTGTGTGTGTGTGTGTGTGTGTGTGATGGTTGCGTGTGTATATGTGTACGTATATATGGTATTCAAAAGGTTCTGTGTATTATAGATTCAGTTTGGTTATAGGTTTTAGTTTTTAGCCAATTAGTTACTTGTATTTTACAATCATGGTGCGATTTTGAGTAAATGTCAATATGTTTTTGAACTAAGTTGTACAAATGAGTTGATAGCGATTTGTACTGTCTACTAGCTGCTGGCTGTTTTGATGCTGACAGGAGGAGCTACAGTGTGTTTTCTTCTATTATTTAAACAACTAGGGTCATAAGAAAGGGATTTGTGCAACCTAAGTACAGCGTGCAGGATGTATAGCCTTCTCACCGAAAGAACATTACTATGAGAGTACAAAGTGTCAGTAGGGTAACGGTAGGGTTTAAAGAAAATTGTTTTTAATAACGCTCTTTGTGCCCTTTCTAGCTCCAGGTTCTTTGTTTTAGTACATCCCCCCCACACTGGAATGCAATAACATAATACCGATTGTGCTAAAGAGGTATAGATTTGTAAAATAAGTTTTTTTGAAGCTACGTACCTAATTGTTTTGAATGTCCATATTAGTTTCCTAATTCGGTTCATTATTAATTCCGTGTGGTTATGCCAAGAAAGGCGCTGATCTACAATGATACCTAAGTATTTTGTATGTGTTGTTTTATTTAAAGGACAATCGCAAGTCAGGTTGTGGTGGTTGCATGAGTGAATTTTTATATCAAAACTTGTTGAAGGTTGTGTTGATGTGTAATTTGAAAAGCATATATAGTTCGTTTTACTAGTATTTAAAGTAAGGAGGTGAGCATCTAGCTATGAGCGTACTTTTGAAAGACCATTTTCAGCTGACTTTCTTACCTCGTCCCACGTTGCGCCAGAAAATACAATGGCAGTATCGTCCGCGTAAGAGTAGGTTTGTCCATTTTCTATGCACATATTACATAAGTTATTTATATAGATTAAAAACAACGTGGGTCCGAGGACACTGCCCTGCGGTACACCATAAGATAAGTTTTCCTCGTCGCTAATAAAATCACCAATTTTTACGCTTTGTTTACGGTCCTGTAGATAGTTCCTTAAAAGGTCTAGAAGGGTGCCATGGATACCTATATCATGTAGTCTGTTTACAAGAATTGGGATAGATACTGTATCAAAAGCTTTTTTTAGATCCAAAAATACGGCCAAGCATTTTCTTCTTCTATCAACTTCATTAACTATAAGAGAAGTAAGCTCTATTACAGTGTCTTCCGTTGATAGCCCCTGTCTGAATCCATATTGCGAGTTCGATATGATTTTAAATTTGTTGAGGTAGTTAATTAAACGATTATTAATAAGTTTTTCTAATATTTTTGAGATTGCCGGTAAAATTGATATAGGTCTGTAGTTATTTGCATCGGCACTATCCCTATTACTCTTGTAAACGGGCGTTATGATCGAGTACTTAAGGCTAGAGGGAAAAATACCTTTTTCAAAAGAAGTGTTAGCTAGATGAGTAATAATGGGGACAATTATTGGACAAGTCATTTTTAAGAATTTCGTTGTAATATTGTCCCAGCCTGGAGCACTATCTGATTTAAGAGCAATAATAATGTTTTAAACCTCCTTCGGGGTTACATTATATAGAACAAAAGAATAGGATTGAGAATTTGAGTTGTTATGGAGAATTTCTGTACTATTTCAAACTCAAACTCAAACTCAAAAGTACTTTATTACTGTAGATATTTACATATTCTTAGCAAACGTCATTTTTTGCCTCTTCTCTACATTGGACCACTGTGGGAGAAGAAGGGCGTAGAAACTCCCACAGATTGATTTTTAGATCTCTTTTAAAAATAGGTTGTGCTTAACTAATACAATTATGATTTATTTTTATTTAATAAGCTGGAATAAATAATTACAAAATTATTAACAGCAAGGTCTGTGTTGAGCCAGTTTAACCCCATACAGTCCTGTCATTTAAGTAATCTTTAACATTGTAATGTCCCTTTTTCGACAAAGTCGCTTTAACATGCTTTTTAAATTGCTCAAATGGCAATTTCAAAATTTCCAGAGGTATCTTATTGTAGTAGAGAATGCACTGACCCTTGAAAGAATTGCTAACCTTCGCGAGTCTAAAACGGGGCGCAAATAGTCTGTGATTATTTCTTAGGTAAACATTACAGCTATCGCTAAGTTTGGAAAATGTTGTAAGGTTCTTGCGTACATACATTATATTTTCGAAAATAAATTGACTAGCTACTGTTAGTATGTCAATTTCTTTAAAAAGCTCTCTTAAGGAGTCTGTTCGTTTTAAATTATAAATTGCTAGAATAGCTCTTTTCTGTAAAATAAAAATAGTTTGAATATCCGCTGCTTTCCCCCACAACAAGATACCATAGGACATCACACTATGAAAGTAACTAAAATATACTAGCTTAGATGTAGCCACATCCGTGCTTTGTCTGATGTTCCTAACAGCGTAAGCCGCAGAACTTAACTTTCCAGCCAATTTATCTATGTGGGGTCCCCACTGCAATTTGCTATCAATGGTTATTCCAAGAAACTTCGTATCATTTACTAATTCTAACGTGCTGTTGTCTAACACTAAACTGGTCTCAACTTGCCTGACATTTGGAAGTGAGAATTTGATACATTTGGATTTACCAGCGTTTAACAATAAATTATTAACTGTGAACCAATTCTAGGTTAAATACAATACACCATTAACATCATCAAATTCTCCTTTTTGTCTTTCAATTTTGAAGACCAGTGAAGTATCATCAGCAAACAACACTATGTCAGTTAATTTCTCCACCATGAAAGGCAGATCATTAATATATACCAGGAATAAGAAAGGGCCTAATATGGAACCTTGTGGAACGCCCATTTTAACACCCGATCCATCAGATTTTACGCCGTTAACTTCTGCCTTTTGAATTCTTTTGCTTAGGTATGATCTTAGTAGATCCAACGCTTTATTTCTAACTCCGTAATGATTTAATTTAATTAATAGCGTATTATGATCAACACAATCAAACGCCTTCAACAGGTTGCAAAAAACTCCGATAGCATCCTGTGCGGCCTCCCATGCAGAATAAATATGAGATATAAGGGTAATACCTGCATCCGTAGTCGATTTACCCCTAGTGAAACCGTATTGTTTGGCATGGAGTTGTTTTGTACGGTTGAAGTGTGAGAGCATTTGATTGAGTATAATCTTTTCAAATATTTTACTTAGTGTTGGAAGAACAGATATTGGTCTGAAATTTGAAGGATCACCCTTATCTCCCGACTTGAACAGAGGTATCAGTTTACTGTGTTTCATGAGGTCTGGGAAAGCCCCATCGTCAACACATTTATTGAATATATAAGCTAAGTGTGGGGCTATAACTAGAATTACTGAACCAATGACTTTGACTGATATACCTCACAGGTCTTCCGTATTTTTAAGTTAAGTAATTTAAACGTTTTGACAATGTCCTGGGGATATACATGATGAAATTTAAAATATACATTACTGGCGCTAGTGTTATTTTTTAATAAAGTCTCTGCTTCATATGGAGATGAATTTAGACGGTCTGTTGTGAGTAAGGGTACATTGGTGAAGAATGTTTCAAAAGCTCGAGCAACATCAGCGCTGGATTTAACAACATCATCACCTATCTTTAGGCAGAAATCATTGTCCCTTGGTATAACTTTGCCAGTTTCGCGGTTTATTATTTGCCAAACTGTTTTCATTCTTTTATTTGAATTTTGAATTTTTCTATTAACTTGTAAAGTTTTTGCAGTTCTACAAACCAACTTGAAAGTTTTGGAATATTTTTTAACGTAGTCATGAAATTTTCGATCAAAGTTATAGGTTTTTTGTTCATAAAGGTCATATAAGATAACTCTACTTTTACGAATTCCAAACGTTGCCCAGTCATTAAATTTAGATTTACCGTTGTAGTCACTGACTTTCTTTAATTTAAAAACTTTATTGAATTCTGTCTGAATAATGCTGAAGAAGTCTGAGTAGATTTTGTTTGGGTTCTGTTCATCAAAATCCGGTACTGGCAAATTTATATCTAACTTTTTCATATACGTCTCTAGTCTATGGGATGTAATAGGCCTATAAAATGATGGATCAGATTGATTGTGTTTTAGAAAGTATGTTTTCGGCCAGTGTCGCCCCTATATTGACGAAAAATTTATTAACATAATTGAGCGACTCTTCAGAAGATGATTTGACCATAAGTAATTTTAAGTTTTGTGTCTTAGTTTGAATTCTGTTTGTATTTATTGTTTTCCATAGTTTTTTTTGAGTTTTTACTTTCTTTTGATATTTTTTCTTGTTCGTTCTTCCTTTTTAGTTTTTTAATGAGATTGTTACAATAATTTCGATATTGGCGATATGTTTTTTTAAGTTTTTCATTATTAGAGTCTGATTTTAGATTTTTTTGCATATGGTGTCTATTTTTAATACATCGTAAAATACTAAGAGTAATCCAGGGTTTAATTATGCGATTTTTTCTAGGTATAAGTATTGTAATGGTATGAAGGGATAAACACTCTTGTATTTTACCTATGAGAGTGTTAGTAATAGTTTCCGGATCGTCACAGTTAAGCAAATCAAGGAGATTACTATTTTTAATCCATAGGAGAGCTTTCTCAAAATTGATTGACGTTCTGGTTTTCTTTATTTCAGGAACAGATGTTACTTTGGAAAGTTTTAACAGGATCATGTTGTGGTCTGTTATTGTCGTATTTAAAACTGCAATTTTAGCTTTTCGTTTAAGTATTTTTAACATAAAATGATCCAGACAGCTATTTGCTCTTATGGGCAAGGTGTGTCCAGGAAACACGCCATGCATTGACAGCATATTTAAATACCCAAGTCTGTTTGTTCGTTCACCTGATCGCTCTTCATCACCCTGGATTAAATTAATATTAATATCACCTGTTAGGACAATGTCTTTATTTGATTTTATTTTATCAAGATGTATGCTCAAAGACTCTATAAAGTTTTCAGCATTTGTATTAGAAGGGGAGCGGTAGATAGCAATAACATTCAAGTCTCCTATAGCAGTCTCCAGGCATGATGCTTCAGCAAGTTTTATTTCTTGGACTATTAGTTCGTGACAGTTTTTGGCATAAACAATAACACCATCGTTTTGGTTGAGATGGTAAGTAGTTGAGTAAGATGTGTTATTAGGGAGAAGAGGCAATTGCTTATGTATATATACACAGTCAGGTCATAAGTTCTGTCACACAATAAAAACTTTTGAATTTAGAACGCTGGCCACAAAAAAGTTTATTGAATTCGAATTTCGAATTTTTCATGAAAATAAAAATGTGTACTTTTTAGAATTTTCCTCATTTTTAAATATGGAGTGGACACTTAAAGAAGACCGTGTCGCAGTTATTGCGTTGCATCGTTGTGGTTACGCGCCAATTCAGATTTTCGACTTACTGAAAAATTTGAATATAACCAAAAAATTCGTTTATCGTACCATAAACCGATACAATGAAGACTTTAGTGTAGATGACAGGTCAAGAAGTGGTCGCCCTCGCTCTGTTAGGACTTCAGCAGTGATACAAGCTGTGAAGGCGCGAATTCAAAGAAATCCCATACGTAAGCAGAAACTGTTGGCCCTTCAGATGGGGTTAAGCAGGACCACGGTGAAAAGGGTGTTAAATGAAGACTTAGGGCTTAGGGCATATCGAAGAAAAACAGGACATCGTTTGGACGCTCGTTTAATGGACCTGAGACTGAAGAGATGCCGCGCTTTGTTGAAGCGGTACGCGGGAAAAAGCATCGGGAAATTCTTTTTTCGGATGAAAAAATTTTCACCGTGGAAGAGAGCTACAACAAAAAAAATGATAAGGTGTACGCACACAGCAGTGAAGAAGCGAGCAACCGTATTCCGCGTGTCCAACGAGGTCATTTTCCATCCTCGCTCATGGTTCGGTTGGGAGTCTCTTATTGGGGCTTAACTAAGGTACATTTTTGTGAGAAAGGCGTAAAAATGAATGCAGTTGTGTATCAAAATACAGTCCTCAAGAACCTTGTGGAACCTGTTTCTCATACCATGTTTAATAACAGGCACTGGTTTATTCCAACAAGATTCTGCGCCAGCTCATAGAGCGAAAAGCACACAAGACTGGCTGGCGGCGCGTGAAATCGACTTCATCCGGCACGAAGACTGGCCCTACTCCAGTCCAGATTTGAGTCCGTTAGATTACAATATATGGCAACACTTGGAGGAAAAGGCCTGCTCAAAGCCTCATCCTGATTTGGAGTCACTCAAGGCATCCTTGATTAAGGCAGCCGCCGATATTGACATGGACCTCGTTCGTGCTGCGTTAGACGACTGGCCGCGCAGAATAAAGGCCTGTATTCAAAATCGCGGGGGTCATTTTGAATAAACTTTATCACCATAAGAATCTATGTTTTATTAAGTTCATTTTGCTATATAAATGTTTACATAAATAATAAACATGTCTAAATTATTTCATATTGCACATGTGACAGAACTTATGACCTGACTATGTATATATATATATATATATATGAATATTTTGAGAGACAATAGTAAAATCTGTTTTTTGATAGGGAACTGCTTAGAAAATGTTTCCATTTGATATTCATTAGCCTGTGCTATTTCCATGATATCAATTTGACGTAAAGTTTGTAAATCCATTAGACAAATTATAAAGTCTATAGGTGTTAACAAATGTGGTGAGATACGTAAGAAGCTTTTGTAAACCTATAACTAGTTTTTGTATGTATGTATATAAAATTTTGTGTGTGTGTGTATTGAAGTGTGTGTGTGGTTGCGTCCGTATGTTAGAGTGGTTTTGAATGTAATACTTAACGTCGTCGTGTTCCAGTAATAAAGGCGAAAAGGTCCAGAGAGCGCACATTAGGATGAGGTCTGTTGAAATAGGCAGTCATACTTGATTTATTAGCTGGTGTATTTGAGCTTCACATCTGATGGCTATGACTGGTATGCACCAGTCAGAATGCTCTCTTCTTTGCGTACGTAAACCTTCCCATATGCAGTCCAACAGAACTTAAATTTCTTCGTTTTGACAAGATCACGGGCGAGGAAATGCAGTCGGGATCCTTTGGCAGTCAGCTGTTCCGATGTGAAGATAGGAGTGTCCACGAATGTAAGTAGGCCAAGGTGCTCGGCGCATAGTTTCGTTTTCTGGTTGGTGTTAAATTAAGACATTCAACACCAACCAGAAAACGAAACTATTTTTTTGAGCATGTCCATCTTTAAAAGAGTTGAGGATGTCTCGACTATGATAGGGGTGTTAATTATCCCTTCCTTTTTACTTCGCACCCTGTAGATGTCATTTATGTCGGATTTTCTCAGCTCTCCGCCCACCGTTTTTGTTAAACATTCTACCATATCTATCAGATCCTCCTTCGTTTTGTCGGGTTTTTTGGGCACACTTTTAATCTCCCAGTTAGCTTCTCGGCTTCCCAAATGTATATCCTCAATTTTCTCTTCTAATAAGGTAATATATTCTCTATCGTGTTTAACTTGAGTTTCAAGACATTCAATTTTCTTCTTGAGCTCGTCGTTTTGTGCCGAAAGGAACGAAATTGAGCCTTCAATGTTTGTGTTTGATTGTTGTATTTCTTTTAGAGTAGGAGAAATCTTCGCGATCTCTTGCCCATGTTTCACCAATAATGTCTTAATCATTGCTTTCATATCTTTTTTAAAATCATTGAGTTCCTGTGTGATGTCTGTGTCCTCTTCTCTTCTTCTTTTATTTCTAGTTGCAACAAAGTTAGGTGGTGTTGAGGTCGATGGTTCTTTCTGGCATAGATCTGATTTAGAGTGAGATTTATCCATATCTGAATAGTAGGAGTAGGCTCAGCGTAGTTCCACGAAGGCCAAAAGTTGAATTAGACAGATTCTGGAGTCAGTTTGTAGTCGGCGACGGCGGCGGCGCAGTGTTCTACGCGGTCCAAATGATAACGTAGTCGGCGCAGTGCTCCAGTTCACGTACGCCGCAGTCGTAGATCCGGGTAGTTATAGGTATGTTATCAGAGTTCACTGTTTCACACGACGCGACACGCACTACGCATAGGCGTAGACAGCAATTATTTTCTGTACTCTTTACCCGAGGTGAGAAGGGGCGCCCCGCTAGCAGATGCGAGCCGCGGCGGTAGGTGGCCGTTCGCTGAGGCAGCTTCACTTTTTACACATATGCGATCAGGATTATCGTAATTAGGCACTTAGTTTACGGGTTAATTTAGCTTGATGTTTGGCTTAAATTTGAATAAAAATATGTTTAGCACGTCTGCCCTCGATCAAGAGTCGGACGGAAGAGGAGCTGTATTCACACAAAAAAATATTATATTAACTGGAGACATGAACATAAATATTGTGCCGGACTGTGAAGATCAATTCGCAAATTGCTACCTCAACATGGTAGCAAGTAATGGGCTCCGGCAAGTTGTTAACCTACCTACCAGAATCAAAACTTGCCTGGACCACTTTATGGTGAAAACCATATCAAAATGTCGAACACTAGTATTCGAGAACGTTACCAACCACTCGCCCATCCTCCTACAAATTGATGACGCATGTATTCGATGTTGTCCTATTCAATATAAAAGTGTTAAAATAAACTTAGATGCCATACACACCAGCCTGAACACGGAAGACTGGAGTGATCTTTACTCTTTAAAAGGTGCGAATTGGTGCTTACCAATAAAATACAAAATGTAGTTAACACAAACACAATTGTTACCAGTGTACCAAAGTAAAAATTAATAAACCGTGGATTAATATTGGGGTAGTTAAGTCATTAATAAAACGTAATAAAAGGAAATAGAAATAGAAATAGAAATAGAAATAGAAATAGAAATAGAAATAGAAATAGAAATAGAAATAGAAATAGAAATAGAAATAGAAATAGAAATAGAAATATAAATAGAAATAGAAATAGAAATAGAAATAGAAATAGAAATAGAAATAGAAATAGAAATAGAAATATAACTATATTTATTTGACAAATAAACACAAGGATATACAGAAAGAAAAAGAAACCATAGTACAGTTCGGGGTTGAGGTTTTTAGATGCCAAAATGGTTTGAGCTCAGCATGTGTTACGTGTAGCAGTGAGCTGCACGTAACGCTGGTTTTCAGCTCACACCATTTCCTAAAACTAGAAACTTAAAACTAAACTTATAATCTGAGTAAAAGTAAATACGCAGAAAGAGCTCAAGCATAATTATGCACCAGTGGTAAAATGCAACAACAAGAAACGATCGGAAATTAAAATAAAATAATATGAATAAAGCCAATCATATGTTAAAAAACAGACATACAAACAATCCAATCATACAGTCATATGTTAAATGTTGGGGTAAGTGAGTAGTGTAGCTTAAGTAGTGGAAATATGTGAGACTGCGAGAGAGTGAGAGTTTGGGTAGACCTATTATGTATATATGTATACCTATGTAGAGGTATTTGGTGAATTCAACTGTGCTCTGTCCTATAGTATGGTTTTTTGTGCTGCTAACAAATGTGCCTTGAGCTTGTGTCTGAAGGAGCTAATTGATTTCAGATCATGAAACGGGGGTGGTACATTATTCCAGCATTTGGTTGCAGCATAGCGAAAACTACCACGGAATGCAGCAGTCTTGTGTCTTGGACACGACAGCAGAAACGTGGCTGCTCTTGAGTTAGTCGGGTTCCTGCGGGACCAGTTAAGTTTAGAGTAAAGGTATTCCGGAACCTGAAATCTTACTACTCCAAACAATAGCGTCGCAAAGTGAAGATTTCTTCTAGCGCTAAGTTTTAGAAGATTGGACTTATTGATATAAGGGGTGACATGAGCGCGGGGGGGTACGTTGAAGCAGAACCTAGCGCACGCATTCTGAACACGCTGAAGTAGACGTTCAGATCGGTTCAGGAGGCGCGCGTCATATACCGTGTCCATATAATTTAGTTTCGAAAGCACAAGGGATTCACACAGCTGCACACGAAGATCTATGCTGAGGAAAGGCCTAATTTTGTACAGTATTTTCAATCGATAGAAGCAGTTACGCACTGTATTTGCGACATGTTCCTCAAATCTGAGGGTACTGTCCATCAGTAACCCCAAGTTACGAATTTCGTCAACCCTTTCGATGCTCTTTTCCATGATTTTGATTTCAGGCTTGTGAGAAATTATATTTTTTATTTGTTTTTTACTTCCAATGACCATAAATTTTGATTTATTGGGGTTAAGCATTAGACTATTTTGAGTGGACCACGCGACAATACGATGGAGATCTTGATTGATCTTTTCAGTAGCAGCAGAGGTTTTGTCTGGTTTAAAGGATAAGTATACTTGTAAGTCGTCTGCGTACAAATGATAGGAACAGTTCTCTAAACAACGAGTAATGTCAGCGCTATATAATATAAATAGTATGGGGCCAAGTATTGATCCTTGTGGAACGCCTCTCGTAATCGGAGAATCAGCTGAGGACAAGACGGAGCCGTCTCCTCTGCGAACTTCCAGACGGTTTTCTAGGTAGCTATGAAACCAGGCAACAGTGCTTGATTCGAAACCATAAAAGGATAATTTTGACAATAGCAGCGCAACATTAATAGCGTCGAACGCCCGGGAAAAATCAAGTAAAGTCAGCACTGTACCGTTACCTATATCTTGGGAAGCTACAATATTATCTACTACGTCAAGTAGGGTCGTGGCAGTGCTCCGGGATTTTCGAAATCCAGATTGCAAACAAGGGAGGATTCTGTTAATTTCCAGATATCGAGTAAGTTGCACTGATACAGCCTTTTCTAGTAATTTAGAGAGGCAACAAAGTAGACTTATTGGCCGTAGTTCATGAACGTCTGCGGGGTTTGCTTTTTTAGGTATAGGCCGGACTATCGCAGCCTTCCATAGATCGGGAAAAGTTGATGATTGAATGGAATAATTAATCATGAATGTTATTATGTCCAGGGTATTGGGAAGTGTTAAAAGAATCATACTTAAGGTAATTTTGTCTGCCCCTTTCGCGTAAGACGTAAGCCCCTTGATGATCCCCCAAAGTTTTGTCTGAGTAATTGGTTCGAGATGAAAAGTAGAATTGCCAAATCTATTGAACTCATAGTACGTCAAGTATGAGATACTGACCTCCGTTTCCCCAGGTACGTAAAGAAAGTGTTGGTTGATAGCATTGGGATCATTGAAATGGGATGGAAGGTCGGGATCATTATGGCTACGGAGTACTGTTTTTTTCAGATTCTTCCATAGAGTTTTAGGGTTTGCTGTGTGGTTAATTTTGGATTCAAAGTAGGCTCGCTTTTCGTTATACAAAGATATATTTACCAGAGATTTTAGTTCTTTATAAGTACTTTTATGTTCTTTTACGATATTTATCGTGAGCCTGATCTCTAAGATGCATCAAAAATTTAACGTTGTCAGTAATCCATGGATAGCTGTACTGTTTAATAAGTAACTTCTTTTCAGGGGCATGTAACTCAAACAATTGCGTTATAATATCGTTAAAAGCCAAAAGCATTTCATTTATGTCATTAAGTGATTTAATGTGGTTCCAATTAATCGAATTCAGATCTTTTTGAAAAAGCTCGGGCAGGATATCCTTTAAAGGTCTGTAAATTGTATAGGTAGGAGGCTGCTTAATTTTTCTAAAGCTAAATTCTGCCGCAACCAGAGCATATCTACCCAGATCAGGGCGATAGTCCACAGTTACAAAGCGCACGGGAGCATCTGTGCATATCAAGTCGATAAGTGTCTCGGTATCGTCGTCAGCATGATGTGTTGCGTCTGCAACGATTTGAGTCAGGCTGACACTGTTTAGAAAGGTATTCAACTTTGCAGTTTCGGAACAGTTAACCGACAAAGTGTTAATATTTAGGTCACCCAAGAGAATGATATTATCAGATTGCGCAAAGGAGAGCACCGAATCCGTTATTGCGTCCAAGAACCTGCGACGTCTACCCACTGAGCCCGATACGCAGTGCCAATAACCAGTCTCCTACCATCAATTGTTAGACTAAGCCACATTTGTTCCACTGTGTCAACAACAGGGTAAGAACATATTCGCACCCTGAGGCCTCGTTTGATATAGAATCCGACACCACCAAAACCGGTTCGGTAGCCATCCGGGCGTGGCGTGTGCTTCAGTATGTATTCGGGGATAACAGGGGCCTTATCAATTTCATCCCGTCTTAACCAAGTTTCATTTATTGCAAGGATGTCTAACTTAAGGTCATTTATTGCCACAATTAGCTCGTCATGACCCGTTCCCAAAGAGCCCGCGTTCCATAACCCTACTTTAAAATGTTTCGTGCGTGAAGTCATTTTGGTGGAGCGGGTGACTTATGCCGTAGGAGGGTCTTTATTGAGCTTACATAGACGGGGGTATTGGGGTTCTCTGGGTAACGATCAGTTTGAGAATTAGTGGCACTATTGCATTGTTTGGGAGATATATTATAGTGAGTGTGTGTGTGAAGATTTGAATTGGATAGCGTGAAAGTGAGTTGCACATTGCGAGTATATTGTGTGTGAGTGTGTTGTATGTACAGAGACATAATTAAATTGTTGTTAACGTGTGGTGCCAGAGAGTCAGGAATATGAATAAGCGGTGTCCAATGAATATATGAATTCATTGTATTTTTATGTGTTACATGCTGATAAAGAGGCTGAGACGATAAGATTATAGTTCCAACTAATAAAAGTATATTGCATTGGAAGCAAACGGGCTTGATTTCAATTAACAGAGCCGTTGGTATAGTCTTCGTGACATTTAAGACAGTGAGAAAGCAGAGACTCTTAGGAATGTTATTACAACATAAATACAATGTTCCACTATTAACAGTAGTATTAAACTTTTCCAGGGGGTACTCTGGCAACAAAAACACTGTCCAAATCTGCCTCAAAGTTGATGTAGTGGCGTTTAGAGTCTTTTTCGCGCCTCGCCTGTACGCGACCATCTCTGGTTCCGATAAAACGCCACTCCTTGCCATGTGCACGTGCCTTAGCGAGAAGTACACTGTTTGCCTTGGTCAGTCTTTCATTAACGTGTATCTTCTGAGGCGGATGGTTCGGCAGTCCCAGTCCATCGGAAGTAGTTCCACGCCGCACCCGGGCACCGTTCAAAAGCTGCTCGCGGACGGAGCGACGTACCATGGCTCACAGTTAATTCTTATTAAGACAACTGTTAAAAAAAAAAAAACAAAGGGGTTGTTTTTAGTCCGTATACCACACGAGCTGATGCCCGCTCAATATGTGGGGACCCGGACATAGCAGGGAGGTCTGACTCCTGGGCATGGGTAATTCCATTTTTTTCACCTCCAACAAAAAAAAAAAAAAAAAGCGACTTGCGAGCGAGACGACGATCGGGCGGGGCTGGTCGCGGTGCGCGGGCGCGGGCCGTGTGCCCTCGGCGGCGGCGGTGGCGGCGAAGGAGGGGTGGCGGCCCACGCGTGTCGCGCTCACAACGTCGCGCTCGTCGAGGGGGACTCCCAGCTTGAGCGCCAAAGTAGCCACGATGTGCCCGACAGACTCTCCGTCGTACTCTGGGACACAGGTGATCTCCACGTCGTTGAGTAAGGCGACCCTGTTACGGTACTCGTTCTCCGACTTAAGCTGGTTCACGGCATCCTGTAGCTCAGCACCATGGGATGCACTGCACTGCGTCTTCAGCTCCTCAAGTTCTCGCTTCAGGCCAGTGTTTTCAGCAACAACTTCCACCAGTCTGGCTCTCACTGAGGAGACGTCTGCAGTGAGCCGCTTAATTTCGGCGGATAATGAGCTAGTTGTCTTTGCTATCTCACCTGCCAATTGTGCGGTAATTTCAGCTCCGAATTTTTCAAACCTGGAGTTAAGCAGTTTTTCGAAACGTTCGAATAGAATGTCGGTGTCGCTGGTCGAAGTTGACAAAGCAGCCATGTGGACAGTGGGTTTACTAGCAATATCAGGGTTAGGTGCTTCGCACTCTCCTGTACCATTTTTCTTAGCGGCATTCTTGGCCGTCCCCCGTGCCACAGGTTGCAATTCCCGCTTGCCCACCGGAGTGCTATCTTTTCTTAGTGTGACTCCTGAGCAAGCCCTTCGCTGGCAGCGCCACGAAGATTTGTATTCAGAGATGTTTGCAAGATATTGTGCGGTAGTTAAATTTACGCAGTCATGGTGATAAGTATCCTTGCACACATGGCATACCAGTAGTTCAGATCGGGGGATACTTACCCCACACCCAGCAGCGCACCGCATAGTGGTTAATGTGTACGTTTACCTGTCCCAAAAGAAGGGTTGCGCCCTCTAGTGGTATGTCAGCATACACTTCCAATGGCAACGAGTTGAAGTTTTGCGTGCGCGCAGGAGCAGAGCAAGTAGCCGGGTTGCAGTGGTGGAAGCGTCGAAGTAGTGCTAGCGGGTAATGGAGAGATGGCGCAGTCGTCGCGAACGTCCGGTCAATGACCTTCGCCACGTCTGCCTACGTTTGCCTAAGCGACGATTTTAAAAATGCACTTAGCTCTTATACGACACTTTATATCACTGAACCGAAGCAACAGCCACACAGCAATCACTTTTAGCCACAGTTTAAACAAAACAGATAGTTGAAGCGTTACGATTAAACACGATATTATTATTTTTTCACGGATTATTTATTTCACGGAGCTCTGTTCGATCGATGTTTACTTGTTACGATGAAGGTATTTATCCTGCATGCATCAACAATCTAATAAAGATAAAAATGGTGAATAAAAACGAATTATTTACATAACGTACAGAAATCAGTGCAACAAATTAATCAAATCCTTAAAAAAAGAATATTATGAAAATAAATTTAAAAAAGTAATTCCAACATAAAATAAACTTGGAAAGTGATAAAAGACTTATATTTGACAAAATTCTACAAAAAATTGTAACAAATCAATTAACAGCTGTTGTAAGGCAACATATTACACCCTCACAACATGGTTTTTACAGGGGGATAAGTGTTGATTCCAATTTGTTGAGCCTTACTGAGGTATACATTAGACGCAATGGATAACAAATGTCAAGTGGACCTGATATACACAGATTTCTCCAAGGCTTTTGATAAAATTTGCCACGACACTCTTTTAAACAAGCTCTGGCGACTTGGCGTGCATGGAGACCTTTTTAGATGGATCAAGTCCTATGTAAAAAATCGATGTCAAGCTGTTGTCTTAGGCGGATATTGCTCACAGTATAAGGTTGCTACGTCTGGTGTACCGCAAGGGTCCCATTTAGGGCCATCGCTATTTATTATTTATGTGAACGACTTAAGTAACAGCATTATTAACTCAAAAACGCTGCTCTATGCTGATGATACAAAAATATTTTCGATCATTCGTAATACTGAAGATTGTGAAGTTCTGCAGGCTGGCCTTGCTCATTTTGAGCAGTTTTGTTATACGAATAAACTTTTTTTTAATGCTGATAAGTGTCACATCATCACTTTTAGCAGAAAAAAGAATTCTGTAATATTTGATTACTCTTTATGTAACGCAAAGCTTACTCGTGTTACACAGACTCGTGACTTGGGTGTATTAATGGACTCAGAGCTAACGTTTGCACCACACATTGAAAAAATATTAAATAAGGCTTATAGGCAGTTAGGATTTATTTTGCGAGTGGGAAAACCGTTTAAAAAGGCTTCCACCTACAAATTGTTGTACAACGCCTTTGTTCGTAGCAATCTTGAATTCGCGAGTACTGTGTGGAATCCTTTCTTTAAGAAATATATCAATAGGATTGAAAACTTACAAAAAAGTTTGTAAAATCTTTGGACTTTCGGACTGGTTTTTCATATTCTGATTACGTCACGTCTTCAAAACGTCATAAGGTTACCTCGCTAGTCTATCGTCGTCAGCGTGCGGATTTACTCTTTTTATATATATAAACTACTTCAGCACTATACTGATGCTCCAGATCTTCTCTCACAATTGTATTTAAGAGTACCTAGCAGGAATGAACGCAGTTTTAGAAAGAAGTCACTTTTCTCAATTAAGAGTAGCGGGAGTTGTTACGTGGCCAATAGTTATATTAGGCGTAGTTGTAAATCTTACAATAACAATTTTAGTCATGTTAATTTATTTGACAAATCTTTGTTTACTTTCAAAAAGCAGATTGCAAATTGTGATTGAATTGGTTGAACCTTTTAATGCTTGTATCGACAGCGGCGACAAGGTCATGCGTGCTTATATTCTCTTCACATCTCTGTTGTAGATATTTCTCGTATTGACGGATTCAACCAATTTGGCTTCAAAAAATATCTAATGTACTTTCTAAATTTTATTTCGGATTAAGTATTGTTTTTATTTAGTTTAGGATACTATAGGTCTAAATGTTCTATACTATATTTCAACTTAAAAATAATGTACATGACCGTTTGTATCTAAATAAATAAATAAATAAAAGACATATGTAACAAGAACAAAAATAAATCGATTTCACTGGATCTACTGCAGATTAAAGAGAATCTTAAGGATTCCCTGGATGAGGTGAATAATTACTTTACAAATATTGGCGCCGGCAGTCACGTGACGCATGAGCCTCGCCCAGCCGGGCAGGCGTGCCGACACCAGCATCTCGAATGCGCTGCAGCTGCGCTGTAGCTGCGCGACAGGCGGTTCATGGCTCTCCAGGCATTATTGTACTGCACCCGGAGTCGACTGTACTCGGCCTTTGTGTAATTGCACCACAATTCGGCCGTGTATAGTGTGGTGCAGTACGCAGTGAAGAGCAGGCGCTTCACCTTTTCGCTTTCTTTATCATCTTTCAGATCAGAATCGATGATGTGACCGAGGTAGTTAGCCTCTTCTACTCTTTGAAGTGTTTGGTGATTGAGGTGCAGAGGAGGATTTGTGGTCGGGGTATTTTTGGAGTTAAACACTATATAAACAGATTAAGTCACGTTGTAGACCATGTTCGTCTCTTGCGCATATGCCTCGCAGGTACTCCGTCTTGTTTATTTTGATAAGCAAAAGTCTCTTTTTAGTTTTTAAGAACAGGTTGTAATGGACCCTTTTATCAAGAAAGCCACTCTTCAGAGCCTGCGTTCTAGGTCATTAACCAACACCACTCCTTTCAACCTGAGCAATGTTGGAAGCGACGCGGTTAAGAAAGCATTCCTAGGAATTAGCTCCAAAGCTGTAGGAGATGATAATATCTGCCAACAAATGATTCTCACTATCCTTGATGATCTGCTAACGGCCATAACACATATTTTAAATTTCTCAATTTCAAATTGTTTCTTCCCTACTGCTTGGAAACAAGCATTAGTTATCCCTCTCCCTAAAACATCCAATCTCACCTCCTTTAAAGAGTATCGCCCCATATATATACATAGTCAGGTCATAAGTTCTGTCACACAATAAAAACTTTTGAATTTAGAACGCTGGCCACAAAAAAGTTTATTGAATTCGAATTTCGAATTTTTCATGAAAATAAAAATGTGTACTTTTTAGAATTTTCCTCATTTTTAAATATGGAGTGGACACTTAAAGAAGACCGTTTCGCAGTTATTGCGTTGCATCGTTGCGGTTACGCGCCATTTCAGATTTTCGACTTACTGAAAAATTTGAATATAACCAAAAGATTCGTTTATCGTACCATAAAACGATACAATGAAGACTCTAGTGTAGATGACAGGTAAAGAAGTGGTCGCCCTCGCTCTTTTAGGACTCCAGCAGTGATAAAAACTGTGAAGGCGCGAATTCAAAGAAACCCCATACGTAAGCATAAACTGTTGGCCCCTCAGAGTGGGTTAAGCAGGACCACGGTGAAAAGGGTGTTAAATGAAGACTTAGGGCTTAGGGCATATCGAAGAAAAATAGGACATCGTTTGGACGCTCGTTTAATGGACCTGAGACTGAAGAGATGCCGCGCTTTGTTGAAGCGGTACGCGGGAAAAAGCATCGGGAAATTATTTTTTCGGATGAAAAAATTTTCACCGTGGAAGAGAGCTACAACAAAAAAAATGATAAGGTGTACGCACACAGCAGTGAAGAAGCGAGCAACCGTATTCCGCGTGTCCAACGAGGTCATTTTCCATCCTCGCTCATGGTTTGGTTGGGAGTCTCTTATTGGGGCTTAACTAAGGTACATTTTTGTGAGAAAGGCGTAAAAATGAATGCAGTTGTGTATCAAAATACAGTCCTCAAGAACCTTGTGGAACCTGTTTCTCATACCATGTTTAATAACAGGCACTGGGTATTCCAACAAGATTCTGCGCCAGCTCATAGAGCGAAAAGCACACAAGACTGGCTGGCGGCGCGTGAAATCGACTTCATCCGGCACGAAGACTGGCCCTCCTCCAGTCCAGATTTGAGTCCGTTAGATTACAAGATATGGCAACACTTGGAGGAAAAGGCCTGCTCAAAGCCTCATCCTGATTTGGAGTCACTCAAGGCATCCTTGATTAAAGCAGCCGCCGATATTGACATGGACCTCGTTCGTGCTGCGATAGACGACTGGCTGCACAGAATAAAGGCCTGTATTCAAAATCGCGGGGGTCATTTTGAATAAACTTTATTACCATAAGAATCTATGTTTTATTAAGTTCATTTTGCTATATAAATGTTTACATAAATAATAAACATGTCTAAATTATTTCATATTGCACATGTGACAGAACTTATGACCTGACTATGTATATATAAATATATCTTATAGATATAAATATATCTTGCCGATCCTTTCCAAAGTCCTTGAATCCATTGTCCATACTCAGCTCTCCCATTGTCTATCCTCTAAAAATCTATTGAAACCTTTTCAGTCATGCTTTAGAACGGGTCATAGTACTGTTACGGATTTATTGTGACCGATGATATTCAGGTCGCCATGGATCAAAAGCAGCTCTCGTTGCTGGCTCTGCTGGACTTCATCAGTGCTTTTAATTGTGATGACTTCGACATTCTCGTTGAACTTCTCAAATCTCTTAACGTCTCCTCCCTCTCTGCCAGCTGGTTTGACTATTACCTAAGAGTTGTCCTTGTCAATGCATGTTAATGAGGTCAGCAAGCAAGTTTACGCAACCTTTCACTCTCTCAGGAGAGGAGTTTTATTGTACGTGCAGGTCTTCCCCCGCTCAACCATCACCTTTCCTACCATCTTGGTTTGCTGGAAGAAATCTTATTTTAGAGATGAGCTCGCCTTTGTACATGTTTTTTCTATTATATATAAGTTATCATCATTGGATCATTAATTGTAATATTTGATAGCTATACCGCATTTCTGGGTAGCCACTCAAACCAAAGTGCCAATTTTATGACTTCGATTATGCTTTTCTACTTTTTCAGCTTCCACACCCGAAGGGTGTCAAACGGGACCCTATTACTAAGCCTCTACTGTCCGCCTGTCTGTCTGTCCGTCTGTCCGTCTGTCTGTCAGCGGGCTCTATCTGATGAACCGAAATAGGTAGAGTGTTGAAAATTTCACAGAACATTTATTACTATTGCCGCTACAGCAAAAGACAATGAACTTTACGATATTTTATGAATTAAAGGGCGCCCCCATACAAGAGATGTGTTTTGATACCAACTGCGATGTAACAAACCATAACATGATTCAAATATGATCGTAGATTTCGCGTCTTATCAGATGGTTGTGGTGGCGCAATTGGTTTGATATCGTTTTCGCAATCCTAGGGTTCTGGGGTGGATACCACGTTAGGACATAATATTATTCTCTTTTTATTTTTGTTTTGTTCTATTTAGTGGTTAAGTTTTATTGTACGATGTCCTGCGCTTGGCCGTTTATTCAGATCCAAAGGTCCGCGATGTAATTGCACTAGATTAGTTTAGTAATATAATTTTATCACTAAACTATGTGAAGGTCATTATTATATCTCTAGTACGATAGTTATGTTACGGTATGCAGCTATATCCCTAGGGATATAGTTAGATAACGCCTATCTTACTGCGAGATACATAAGAAATCTACGGTCTGTGTTCGTATACTTGAGCTAAGTAGTGAACAACAATGGCGGAATTAGTATCAAATTTAAATTGTCTTTATTCTATACATTGGAACACTTTGGGAGAGGAAGATCGAAGAAACTCCCACAGATTGATTTTTAGCTTTTTTTTTTAAATGTAGTAAAGTAAAGCAAATATTACAATATTAATTATCATAATTAATAAGCAGGAATAAATATGTTATTACAATTTTTTTAACAAAAAGTTCTGTGCTGAGTTAGATTAACCCCAAACAGTCCCGTCATTAAAGAATCGTGAACATTGAAATATCCCTTTTTTGATCACTGTTTTTACATGGTTTTTAAATTGCTCAAATGGCAATTTCAAAATCTCCAGAGGTATCTTGTTGAATGCTGTTGAATGCACTGACCCTTGAAAGAATTGCAAGCCTTCGTGAGTCTAAACCGGGGCGCAACTAGTCTGAGATTAATTCCCAATGTTAACCTAAGAAATGACGCTCCGACAATCAGTGTGCAGGAATTTTAATTAATTTTAAGTACGTTTTAAATAATTTTTGAGTGTGTGAGTGTTTAAACTATCCCTTTTTGTGGTAATCTGTTGCGTGATTCGTTCGGAAAATCGTGAAATGTGTTTGTTTACCACTTAGCTCAAGTATGAAAAAACCGACTTTAATAAACTATTTTCTACGTTCCGTCGCAGGGCATGAGTGGCGGCGCGCTCTAACTTTTTTCCATTCATAACAAGTTGTTGTTGTTATTATACCTAACAAACCATAGCGTCACGACTTTTGCAACATGGTGGTACCTGATTGTGCCCATGTTTAGCCAGTTATTCAATAAATATTGTATATAGAACGTCTAACTTTCATCTGTCGGCCCTTAGAATATTTGTGAGTGCATATTTATTACCTACTAACAATGGGTGAATGTGAAACATTGGACTCGAGTAACACGGGACCACGTTGAATGGCGTGTTCTGTAAATACACAAGAATTCAATAAGGCCTCGATAGTGGGTTCTCTAACAGGCAGATAATGATGATGGTGATGATTACCTGTGAGGGATCGCAGCCGCAGAGAAGATGTATTCGCTCATGAAGGCGGACATGGCTATCGGTATTGCGACCAGCAGTATGTTCCTCAGCTGGAACCACCCAAACTGCCCTAGTTCGTTCACCAGCACGTCATCCAGGTCTATCGCCTTTACCACCTGGCTGAGCCGGGACGCTCGGCTTTTGCGTGACACCTGGGATTTTCGAGACTTCTGGCTGACCGCACTGGGCCTGCCACGCTCCGTTGACTCGTCAGCCATTTTGGCTTGAATGGCCAGCGGTGACGTCCCACGACCAAAAGTGTTAACAAACCGGAATCGTCAAATGACTCCCGGTCTGGTAGAGCTGGTAGAGCTGGTATAGCGTGTCCGTGTGTGCGCGGCCGCCGTCGTTAGCCCTGGAATGATAATTATCTCCGGATTTAAAGTTTCGGTGTTCTTAAATTATTGTTGATTAATGTCTTGTAGGTATTTGTAATCGCTGGAAGTAAGATTAGATATACGCGTTATCGAATTTTTAAGAGATATTGAAAATGGTAGTTATAACACTAATTCATTATTACTCTATGGTGTTAGTGATAAATATTATACAATTGGTTTGAGATGATTAGATAATAAACAAATGTACATCAAGGGTTCCATACCCGAAGGGTGCTATACGGCTGTGGCTGTTACTGAGCCTCCGCTGTTCATCCGTCTGTCTGTCCGTCAGCGGGATGTAGCCATGATCCATTACAGATAGAGATTTAAGTATTACCACAGAATGTGTATCTTTATTGCCGCTAAAGCAATAAATAATGAACTACACCCAATAAAAATACATAGAAGACACGTGCATTTTTGCGCTTTTCTTGTACCTGCGATAGTACGGAGACGGAACCCTTCGTGTTTCATGTGATTGTTCCCACTTGCACTTGATTTAGTTATTCATTTTAAAACGTTAATGTGGTTGGTATCAAATATAGTACACTATAATATACTATATAATAAATACGCATTTGGTAAAACTTACAATTATTATTTTAAGTTTTACAAAATGCGTATTTTACTCTAGTTTTTCTACAAAAAGAATATTATTGATTTGCATAACACAAATAGCAATACGTGAAGCTAACAGAATAAATGACTGTTTCAGTATCTAATTATTTACTCAAAATATTTATAAGAAAAAAAATATTATAGACATTACACATGAGTTGTAAGCCACTAGTAATCTACTAATATCCAATAAAATTACTGTAGATATATACATATACTTAGCAAACGTCATTTTCTGCCGCTTCTCCACCTTGGACCACTGTGGGAGAAGAAAAAGAAACTGCTTCCCCGTATGTGAAAAGGTGTGACGCTATAAATGACGATAATAATATGACGATTTAAATTAAATCTGTATTTATATTACTTTTACGGAATTGTAATGGTATCTTGTGAATATTTCGTGTACATTTTTGTTGATCTGGCTTTTGTTGTAATGGCAAAAATAATAGGTGTAAATAATAAATAATAATAATAAACTGTTTTCAATAACCAAATCGTTCTGAAAAATATCTAATGTTTGCTTTTTTGCAGCGACTTGATGTTTCGTCTTGTCGAGACATTCCCTAATGGTCAACCATCGCAAATGTTTACAGATGTTTTTAATTTATTATATGTATAACTTACCATTCACATACACTGTCTTTTAGTATATTTTTGTCACTGTTAACTTTTGCAATTTGAGACGTGACTGTGACACTGCCACCCGTACATGTAAAACTGTAAATGAAACGGATTTTATATGGGTTGGCGGATTTAAAACATGGTTTCATTCTTTCATTTACTACAGACTTCCCTCTCTGTCATAAGAAGCGTGTGAGCGATAGATAAATCCTACCGTTTAATTGAATCTGAGATAGCGCGCAGTAAAAGTGAGATTAGTTGGTATTAAGTAAAACCTCATTAAAGAGGATTACATCCTGAAGTGCACACTACTGCAGCAGACAATGCCAATAATTAATTGTGAAAATGATTTTATGACACGTTACATATTATAGATAAAAGCGACGTGTGTTAAGCCGGGTACTCGTCGGCAAGATATAGCGTAAATAAGCAGATAATATAGTAACGAAATGTATCTGTACTCTGGCAATGGGGTTCTAGTGTGAATGGCATTGAGAAGCTTCAATCATCGGCTCGCTGCTAGGGGTCGGCGCGGAGCCACCTATATGGGAACGATGGGGATGCCCTCAACCACAATTGATCCAACGAGTCGAAGGCGAGCGAGTGTCTACGTTTGTGCGACTTCACTTGTGGCAACACTGAGGTCAATAACCGACTGAGATTTATCCTATGTAAAATTAAAATATAAATTGTTTTCTTGTGTAATTAAACTATAATTCTAGTTGTATTTAATAGGATAATCATAAATATACGTGTGACTATAAATATTTAATGTGAGTGACTTGTATTTGATTCAAACTGGCCAAATGTTTTTCGGTTACAGAAATTTGTCTTTGTCATTGTTATTCTCGGTTCGGAGTGATTTCGTTCTACTTTCTGTGTATTCTAAGCGAAAACATAACATCTGAAATCTAATTTCAACCAAATAAATCACGTAAGTGGCAATCATTTCGAACTCGGCTCAGCTGACATAACCTCAATTGGCTGACAATTATTCTGGTAGTTTGTTGACACTGATACATACTATTTTCCTTTCATATCTATAATGGACAGTCGCATGCAGACCCGTAAAGTACGCCAAGTAGAATCCCAACTTAACCTGGCTTTAGAAGAATTAAAACTATCTACATAGGGAATTGTGTAGCCAGTTGACTTGTGAACGGGAGGACAATGAAAAGATATTGCTAGAAGCATTGGGTAATAATACTAAACTAAAAACCGAGCTGTCTACTTTACACTCACAATATGAAAATGTACTTGAAGGACAAAATAGGTCAAAAATGATAATTCATGGTTTTGATCAGTGCGCTGCTGAATATGAGTTTGCCTTGAAGAGAATTTCTACCCTGGAAAAGGAACAGTCTGATGCCCACAACCAAATCACACGATTAGAAGAGGAGTCTCATGGTTCAGCAGCACAAAAATCCCAAAATTTATTTGAGGAATTGATATTAGCGGATAAGTCGACCGGCCAAGTTTCTGTTGCATGTACTGAAGTGTCCAGTGCAGTGATTTATTTGACTCATGAAGAGTCAGTGGTGGGCACTGGTTCAACATGCAGCAAAAACGCATCAAAAGATATGTTAAAATTAAAAAACACATCACTCAAACATCAAAAAAATTAAAATCGCATAAAAATCTCAATAAAAGTTTATATAATAACAGTAAAATAGAAATTTTGGAAAAGTTTTAAATGTGTATGGCAGAGTAAGAAATTAATAAAACAAAATATGAGAAAGACCTGCAAAATCTTGAGTCTGAACTTGCCACTGTCAATGGCTGCTTGAGATCTATTACTGCCCGCTATGAAAAATCTCAAGAGGCCATTGAGGAGTACTCCCTGGCCATGGATGAGCTGCTTAAACTGTCTCATAGTAATCAGGAACGCTATGACTCTTTGGTGGCCAATCATTTGTGTGACTACCAACGTTCCTTGCAATAGCCGGAGAGACCAGCTTCAACCACGAGCCTTGAAATAAGTATCCGACCCAGGATTTCAGGGTCGCACAAAAGCATCACAAGCAAAACTGTCATGTTTTGTGATGAAATTGGAAGAAACTTAGGCATATTATTGAATAAATTGGGACACTCAGTCATAAATAACTGTTTACCAAACTCCATTTTTCATGATGTTATGCAAAAAATAACAAAGACACTTGATCTGACACCTGAATCAATCTTAATACTCATGTTTGGAAATAGGGGTGAGGTAAACAAATGGGACCTAATTAAAAATTTTGAAACACTTTGCTCACTGAATGTTAATAAAATTGTTATGTTTACATTACCATACAGTAAAAGATTGCCACAAGCTGAAAATGATCTTAGATATAAGTTAAATATGACATTACATACAATGTTATATAATAATAGTTTGATTCATTTGATTGACTCTAACAATTATGTTAGTAATAATGTTTATTTGACCAAAGGTAGTTACCACCTTTCAGATTTTTACAAACGACAGGTAGCTGTGTCGCTATCTTATTTTTTAGTATTACAGCCAAGAATTTGGCTAACCTGACTGCTTCTATTGAGCACAGACAAGGGATATTGGAAGACATTCCAAGTAATTTAAATTAGTTTTTAAGACAATAGAGGAAATCTCTAGCATACATAAGCCAATAAATATATCAAGCAAGCATAGGAGATCAAAAATGTGTAATATCTTGCCCGAATTAAATAAGTCAAAAAAGTCTAATAATATCCCAATATTAAATAATATTCAGACAAAGGGTAAGCCCCACTTAAATATTACCCATCAAAACATGCAGGGGCTACCTGGCAAAGAACTTGTATTAGAATTATTTCTTAATAATTCGGACACTGATGTTATTTGTATTACAGAACATTGGTTAAAGGAAAATATGATGTCTTTTAACATAAATAATTACAAAATTGTCACAATAGAAAGACTGCTGATAGAGGTGGTTCTTTAATCGTAGTAAAAAATAATATTAAGGTGAAACAACGGAAAGATATTCTTACACTTACTGTGGAAAGACAAATAGAGGTATCTTGTGTTGAGTTGGATAGCCATATTATTGTTTGTGTCTACAGACCTCCGGGAGGTGAAAAAGGCCATGGCAATTTTGAAATATTCGAGAAAATTATGGAGGGAGCCCTCATTAAACTCTGTAATAATAGTAAAAAGTTAATTATTTGTGGCGATCTTAATGTAGATCTGCTTGTAGATACAACACTGAAGCGACGATTAATAACACTGTTCAAATCATTTAATTTATGTCATGTATTTCTAGAGCCGACTAGAATTACACTTACCAGCCAAACTTGCTTAGATAACGTTTTTTGTGACTGTGCATTCACAAGTAAAAATGTAATTAACTGTTTACTATCCGATCACAGTGGTCAAACAGTTTCATTCCAAATTACTAGTGAAAATAAAACTGATCCATCATTTTATAGGCCTATTACATCCCATAGACTAGAGATGTATATGAAAAACTTATATATGGGTTTGCCAGTACCGGATTTTTATGAACAGAACCCGAACAAAATCTATTCTGACTTCTTCAACATTATTCAAACAGAATTCAATAAAAAAAAGTCAGTGCCAACAACGGTAAATCTAAATTTAATGACTGGGCAACATTTGAAATTCGTAAAAGTAGAGCTATCTTGTATGATCTTTATGAACAAAAAACCTATAACTTTGATATAAAATTTCATGACTATGTTAAAAAATATTCCAAAACTTTCAAGTTGGTTTGTAGAACTGCTAAAACTTTACACATAAATAGAAAAATACAAAATTCAAATAATAGAATGAAAATGGTTTGGCAAATCATAAACCGTGAAACTGGCAAAGTTATACCAAGGGATAATGATTTCTGCTTAAAGATAGGTGATGATGTTGTTAAATCCAACGCTGAGGTAGCTCGAGCTTTTGAAACATTCTTTATCAACGCACCCTTACTCACAACAGAGCGTCTAAATTCATCTCCATATGAAGCAGAGGTTTTGTTAAAAAACAGCACTAGCATCAGTTTCATTTCATTTCATTTATTTATTGCATACATGTGGTACATAAGATGTCAAATAACAAATAAAGACCCTAGCAGTAATGTAGATTTTAAATTTAAAATTTTATCATGTATGTCCCCAGGATATTGTCAAAACGTATAGATTACTTAACTTAAAAAATACTTAAGACCTGTGGGGTATGTTAGTTAAAGTCATTGGTTCAATAATACTTGTTATAGCCCCACATCTAGCTTATATATTCAATAAATGTGTTGATGATGGAGCTTTCCCAGACCTCATGAAACACAGTAAACTTATACCTCTGTTCAAGTCGGGAGACAAGGGTGATCCGTCAAATTTCAGACCAATATCGGTTCTTCCAGCACTAAGAAAATTTTTGAAAAAATTATACTCAATCAAATGCTCTCACACTTCAACCGTACAAAACAACTCCACGCCAAGCAATACGGTTTCACTAGGGGTAAATAAACTACGGATGCAGGTATTACCCTTATATCTCATATTTATTCTGCATGGGAAGCCGCACAGGATGCTATCGGTGTTTTTTGCGATCTTTCGAAGGCATTTAATTGTGTTGATCATGACACGTTACTCATGAAATTAAATCATTAAGGAGTTAGAAATAAAGCGGTGGATCTACTAAGATCATACCTAAGCAATAGAATTCAAAAGGCAGAAGTCAACGGCGTTAAATCTGATGGATCGGGGGTAAAAATTGGCGTTCCACAAGGTGCCATATTAGGCCCTTTCTTATTCCTGGTATATATTAACGATCTGTCTTTTATAGTGGAGAAATTGACTAACATAGTGTTGTTAGTGTTGTTGCTGATGATACTTCACTGGTCTTCAAAATTGAAAGACAAAAAGAAGATTTTGATGATGTCAATAGAGTATTATCTTTAAACTTGAATTGGTTCACAGTTAACAATTTATTGTTAAATGCTGGAAAAACCAAATGTATCAAATTTTCACTTCCAAATGTCAGGCAAGTTGGGACCAGTTTAGTGTTGGACAGCAATACGTTAGAATTAGTAATTGACACGAAGTTTCTTGGAATAACCATTGATAACAAATTGCAGTGGGGACCCCACATAGAAAAATTGGCTGGTAAATTAAGTTCTGCGGCTTACGCTGTTAGGAACATCAGACAAAACACGGATGTGGCTACATCTAGGCTAGTATATTTTAGTTACTTTCATAGTGGGATGTCCAATGGTATCTTGTTGTGGGGGAAAGCAGCGGATATTCAAACTATTTTTATTTTACAGAAAAGAGCTATTCGAGCAATTTATAATTTAAAACGCACAGACTCATTAAGACAGCTTTTTAAAGAAATTGACATACTAACTGTAGCTAGTCAATTTATTTTCGAAAATATAATGTATGTACGCAAGAACCTTACAAAATTTCCCAAACTTAGCGATAGCTGTAATGTTAACCTAAGAAATAATAACAGACTACTTGCGCCCCAATTTAGACTCGCGAAGGTTAGCAATTCTTTCAAGGATCAATGCATTCTCTACTACAACAAGATACCTCTGGAGATCTTGAAATTGCCATTTGAGCAATTTAAAATCCATGTTAAAGGACTTTGTCGAAAAAGGGATATTACAATGTTCAAGATTACTTAAATGATGGGTCTGTATGGGGTTAATCTGGCTCAACACAGACCTTGCTGTTAATAATTTTGTAATTATTTATTCCTGCTTATTAATTATGATAATGACTAAATATTATAATTTGTATTAGTTAAGCGTAAGTAATTTTTAAAAAGAGATCTAAAAATCAATCTGTGGGAGTTTCTACGCCCTTCTCCCACAGTGGTCCAAGTGGCAAAAAATGACGATTGCTAAGTATATGTAAATATCTACAGTAATAAAGACATTTGGAATTTGGAATTTGAGGTTCAACAAAAATACTTTCGTATGTCGGTGCGTCGGTCGGACGTCGGAATTATAGATTCTTAATGTTATACTAAAAATTCATAAAACCCTTAAATTCGATCCTGACATACTTAAAAAGAGGAGGTTTTATATGGTGTGTCTTTGCCAGAGGCAATTATTTGGAGAGCGACATCTTCGGGAGTAAAGTAAAAGGCTTGAGATGCGCGCAAATACGAGACTATACTAGACTACTTTATTATAGGGAATCCTAGCTTATATACTGGGTTGGTACATGTTATTAATGACGTGCATAAGACGTAGTGCGTGATGAATATAAATATACCTTATCTGTGACGGTCGTCAACTTATCTTAGTGGAAATATGACTAACATAGTCGACCGGCAAAGATACTCCCCCCTTTAGGGAAAAATAAATAAATGAATGTACTTATAACAATGGAAAAAATCTAAGTTAGATACCATAACAAACTTATCAACTGCAATAATAATTAGTAGTATTTTAACAAACATAAAACCAGATCTTAATTGTGCATACTTTAACTTAATCTATTTTTATATATAAGGAAAGTTATTGTTAAACAAAACTAGACAGCAATAGCGCATACTTCATAGTGTTGAGCCAGATTAACCCCATACAGACCCATCATTTAAGTAATATTGAACATTGTAATATCCCTTTTTCGACAAAGTCGCTTTAACATGGATTTTAAATTGCTCAAATGGCAATTTCAAGATCTCCAGAGGTATCTTGTTGTAGTAGAGAATGCATTGACGACCCGAATGGCCGAGTCGGCAGTGACGCTGCCTACGAAACCAAGGGTCCCGGGTTCGAGTCCCGGTGGGGGCAAATATTTGTTTGATGAGAACGGATGTTTGTACCCTAGTCATGGTTGTTTATCTCTCTAAGTATTAATATTTATCTATATAAGTATGTGTATCGTTGTCTAGTACCCAAGATACAGGGAATCCTAGTTTGGGGCTAGATCAATGTGTGTAAATGGTGTCCAAGGTATTATTATTATTATTATTACTTCAACTTAATCTAAAGTTAATCTTACACGAATTAAAAAAAATTAAGGAACTACGGTTATGTGAATTCAACGTAAGTTTAAATAATTACTTAATATTTACCTACAGGCGAGCCTTGTATCGCACACTTCATAAAATAAACTAAAAACTGGAAAACAGAAAAACACTAGGAAAATGGGGATTCGCGGTTAGTAAACTAACCTAACCTATAACTGGAAAAGATCCGCAGGAGAGTCGTCTGATGCTGCAGCCGCCCATGTTTTTTTTTTAGGAATCAATGAGTCAATTTACATCGCACGTCGTTGAACTTGTAATCACTGTTTGTTTATAATTGCGACCGTACCTACACAAGGATGATTGTGCTGAATCAGCGTCAGCATTAAATCTGTAACCTTGGCTGTAGGCAGTCAATGATCTCGTACGTCATATGTACGTGCGTGCTCTTCACTCTTGAGTGAATATTAAGTTGTCGATTGATGAAATTTGTGTGCCTAAAAACCTTGGGATTTGGCAACATAGGGCACATCTTGTCGTTATATATATATATATATATATATATATATATAATCTCTCTCTCTCTCTTCAGTGATTTGATTATTCTTCGTGCGATGTTCTTCCTGGATCATTTCAATATTCGTTGAATTAGGTATATAGATGATGTTCAATACTCTTCTGGGGGCTGGAACGGCTTCCTATGTCTTGAACTTGAAAAAGCTGCTTGCTGTGAATGAATTTGCCGACGCGTTCGTTTCTGCTGGTGCGAGCTCCATTTTGATAAATCAGCAGTCGGCTGACTATCGGTTCATTATTCTTGCGGTATCTTGAGTTCGATGCGGGAAATCTTCAGTTGAAATTATTTGGATTCTGGTCCGTTTTCAATCTGGTCCGGTCATGGCTTGCTTGATGTCGTCTTGGTTTGGGTGGGGTCTTGATTATGGATTTCTGCAGCGTGGTTTGAAATAGGTATGCAGAAGTCGGGGCTCGGCGATCTTGGACGAAGTGCTTCTTGCTTGCACTTCTAAGGTGGCAGCACACGGAGTTTTCTTCGCGGCTGGGTCCATGCTGCTATCACCGAAGGTTGCCGATGTTCAGAAGTCGGGTCACCACTTTGCCAGAGGCAATTATTTGGAGAGCGACATCTTCGGGAGTAAAGTAAAAGGCTTGAGATGCGCGCAAATACGAGACTATACTAGACTACTTTATTATAGGGAATCCTAGCTTATATACTAGGTTGGTACATGTTATTAATGACGTGCATAAGACGTAGTGCGTGATGAATATAAATATACCCTATCTGTGACGGTCGTCAACTTATCTTAACATTACGTGAAAATATGACTAACATAGTCGACCGGCACAGTGTCCACCAAACGTTGTTAATACCAAATTTTCCGAGAGACAGCTGACAAAAAGGGCTACTATTTTGTACAACTTCATAAATAAACAAATAAATACATACGAAATGACAAATCATGAATGCAAAAAGGCAGTAACAAAATGACTTATGTATAAGTCGTGCGAGGAAACTGAAGCTCTCCTTGGAAACTAATGTATGTGGATAGTATAAAAATAGAACAAGTAAATAAATACTATATGTAATTTATTATTTTGTAATCAAATATATTTATATACTGTACATATATTTCATATGTATTTATACCCAGTAATCATTGAATGTATAGTATTATGATATCTTGTTTTTTTTTTTTGAGTTAGATAGAACGTTTATTAAGCAAAAGATTCATGATAATAAGTGCAGAGAATATAAATAAGATACTTCATTCTTGTTCAAGACAGTACGTGTGGGACTGCCGCTCCATCCTCATATAGACCTGTGCGATTCCACCTATGGCGGGTGCCGCGGATGCACATGCTGCTAGCCCTGATGATGGCGGTTTGAATTTTTGCTCGTAGCCAGCCCATTATTGTGGCAGGGGTCCGGTTCCAGCGGTCCGCCAGCGTTTCGGCGAGGTGTTTAGTGAATGATATCGTTTGTGAAGCAAAAACTCCGACGACAGAGGTTACTAAAGGGGTGAAGGTGGTGTGGCGCTTCTCGCATGGGTCGCAGTACTTTCTTTTCTTTTCTTCTTCAGCTGAACGAAGGACAGCCGCTACGGGACGTGATGCGTGGGAGGGAGCGTCGGTGTCTATGACACGGATATCAAATAACGCCTCCCTCTGGGCAATCCATACCCCACGACAAGCCAAGACGCCTAGCAGCTCAGTATCGCCTTCGGAGATGACTGGCTCTTTCGTGACGTTTCCCCAGGCTTGCTGGCACAGTTCACAAAAAAGGTCCCTTATTTCATTATGTCTGCGTGTGATACCTAAGGCCACCTGTTTTGCAGCACAAGGCGTGGTCCACGTTGAAGTTGTCATTGCCGCAGCCGTCGCAGGTCGCAGGCATGGAGATTGGTTTGCGGTGGTATCTTATGGCCAGGGCATCTCTAAATTCGTGGGGTGATAAGTTGAAGTTGTCTTTTCTTGTCGGTATTACTGAAAGCCAGGTTGATGTTTTTGTTTTAATTTTTGTCGCTATTGATCTTTCTATTGCTCTTTTCTTTTTGGATGGTAATTTTGTTAGAATGTTTTCGAGAGTTTCGTTCTCGTATGTTTCTTTTTCCTTGTTTCCTTCCTTTCTTGCGTCACGCAAAGAATTGTAGTGTTCAGCCAGGTTTACGTCTTTCATCTCTGTAAGGGCTGTTGAAAGTATTGTAGATCCCTGTTTTGAGATTTGGTATGCACGGTTTGGTGTGTTGAAGGGGGCAGAAAGGTTGCCCTTTCTTTTTGGACTTGCGTCCGCCTTTGTGGACTGGGAGGGTAAATAGCTGAGTTTCAAGATTTGTGATTTCGCCTCCGATTAGTGTTGGTATGAATTTCTCGTGTAATGTGTTAGTTAAGGGTTCAAAAAGTTCTTCTTCATTTTTTAAGACACGAAGTAGGAAGGACCATTTAAACTGAGCTGCTTTAGTTAGAGCAGTGTAAGCGGCTTGAGGTGAGTTTTTGCAGATTGTTGTGAGTTTCTCGATGATTCAGAATCCATTCGGTTACATTCTTTTTTATGAAGTCGTCCCTTCCTGTCCCTATATAGCCTCCTAGGAAGCGGGAGCCGGTAACTATGGATACGTTGGTAAGTCAAAGTCAAAGTACTTTATTACTGTAGATATTTACATATACTTAGCAAACGTCATTTTTTGCCTCTTCTCTACATTGGACCACTGTGGGAGAAGCAGGGCGTAGAAACTCCCACAGATTGATTTTTAGATCTCTTTTAAAATAGGTTGTGCTTAACTAATACAAATATGAAAAATTTAATTGTTATGATTGTCAGTTCCGCTCGACGCCTGAGCGAGTGTGTACGTGTTTCTGTGCGTGCGCGCTAACGAAAAAATGTCCACGACAGTGGTAAAATGTGTCTCGTGCAACATCGTTATCAACGAGCTATTGTCTTTTATTCAAAATAAAATTGATGTGATGGACAATGCGGCCCTAATCAGGATATGTGCAACAACCTTTTCACCCGAAGACATCAGTGAGGCGAAATCCCTGTTGTTCGAGTCGATTCCAACAACAAAACGGAGGATTACCCGCAAAAGAGACGGAAAAGAAAACCGCGACCTAGAAGATATGATAAGTCTTTTCAATAACACAGAACCTGACATCATCCCAATCTTCGTGGCTCGGGAGTTACATAAGCTACCCCCAGTCACATTTGACCATCTTGATGCGACCAGTCTGTTAAAAGACATTATAGTGCTAAAAAATGAATTGAAATCTCTGAAAGAGTGCTCAGCTACAACGGCACAACTGGAAGAGCTGAGGAATGACTTAAAAAATCTTCAGTTGACTTCAATTGTCAATAATGTGGATTATGACTACGTTAATCCAAATATTAACAAGAAACGCGGTGGAGGTGTTTATTGCGATATCGATAGCGGGCCTTTCGGCCTACCCCATCTTTCGGTCTCCGCCGGTGGAAATCTGCTTAGTAACAGCAGCGGATTGCATGTGAGCAGCAGCCCACCTCAGCCGGTCGTGCACGAGAGAGCAAGCATGTCGTGCCTCTCACCTACCGGACGGCAGGAGTCGCCCGCACAACAACAAACATCTTATAATCCAGTTACTGCGGTTTCAACTCAGATCGACAATGCGCATAAATCAATGAAAATATCTTCTGCAGCGGCGCCCCAGGAAGAACTTATGCACCAACCACAGAAGATACCTACTATGGCAGATGTCCTCAAAGAAGGTGGGGGTGAATGGACGCTAGTTCAACGGCGTAAGTCAAGGTTTTCGGGAAAGATAGGAAAGGCCAAAACCGATGAGCGTGACAAGTTTAGAGCGGCGGAGTTATACACGCCACTGTTTATTACGAATGTTATCAAGGAGGCAACGGTGATGGATGTATCGGAGTACATAAATCGTAAAACACAACTTGTCATCAAGCCACAGAATATTCATAAAATCAAAATGAAAAAAGAAAAGAATTATAATGCCTACAAAGTACTTGTACCAAAGCACACAGTACCGTTATTCCTGGATGACGAGTATATATGGCCTGACGGCATCACGTTTAGGAGATTTATTCGCTTTAAGAAGCCTAGCAGCCAGCCTGCTTCGGGTGACGAGGTGAAAAAGGTCTCAAGGAACAGCCCTATTATGTTAACCTAATATGAAGTGTGCAGGTACAAGCAATAACACTTTAAATACTGACATATTATGCTCAACTCGTCGCTGCAAGTTGATCAGCTATAATTGCAAGTCCGTGAAGCGATCGATCGACTGTGTGAGGTCACTATGTGCATCAGCTGACATTGTCGCGCTGCAAGAGCACTGGCTGCTCCCTCACGACGTCCCTATACTTGGTACAATAGATCAGGAGTTCGGCTTTACCGGCAAATCGGCAGTAGATACGTCCGAAGGAATACTGCGAGGGCGACCGTTCGGTGGAGTTGGAATCCTGTGGCGTAAGAGTACTTTCCGGTCGGTATCCGTCATAGAGTGTAGCAGTGTGCGGCTAGCGGCTATTAGAGCGTCGATAGCTAACAGTGAAGTTATGTTCATCAGTGCGTATTTACCTACAGACTCAATAGAAAATTTACCGGAATTTACTGACTGTTTGAGTGAAATAAAGGCAATTATAGATAGTGCCGACGTAGAATCTGTGTTTGTACTAGGAGACTTTAATGCTCATCCCCATGAACTTTTTTGTAGTGAGCTTCTTGACTTCTGCTCGGAGTTTGAGTTCACCTGTGCGGATATCGAGAAACTAGGCCTGGACTCGGGTACCTACACCTACATCAGTGACTCGCACGGGTGCCGGAGGTGGCTGGACCACTGTGTGGTCACGCCATCAGCGCTGCTTACCATACAGGACATTAAGGTACACTATAACAATGTTTTCTGGTCCGATCACCTACCCTTGGAAATTGTGTGTGAACTAAATACCATAAGGTCAAAACAGTGTTACATTGATAAAAAGTGCAATAAAATTAAATGGGGAGTTAGAAAAATTAGTGACATAGATAAGTATTTAGAACTTTGTAATGATAATTTTAGAAACATGAACATGCCAGCTGATTTTTGCCGGTGTGAAGATAAATTTTGTAATGACTCTGATCATAAGAAACTACTGGACAAAATGTACGCTGACATAATCAACATTTTGCAAAGATCAGCTGTTGAGTGTCATCGTTTATCTGAATTTAGAAAAAATAAGATTGTTGGGTGGAATAAACACATAAAAGAGTCGCATCAGGAGGCCAAGAATAAACTACATATCTGGATTATGTACGGCAAACCCACATCGGGTAAAGTTTATGACGAAATGTGCCTTAGTAAGAAGATTTTTAAGTCTAGAGTCAAGTGGTGCCAAGGACACCAAGAGCAAATAAAAATGGATATACTCTCCCAGCATCGGTCTGATAAAAACTTCATCAAATTCTGGCAGTCTACAAATAAACTGAATATAAAATCTAGTTTATCTGATACAGTAGGTAACAAAAGTGACCATATAGATATAGCCAACTTATTTAAGGACCATTTCCGAGTAACTTCTCCCCTGGGGTTATCTAAAAATGTAAACAATGTCGATACATGTACGGGTGCCTTAACAATGCGTTTCACGCCGAAACAAGTAGCTCTTGTAATTAAAAATATGACCCGTGGGAAATCCCCAGGGCATGATAGTCTCAGTATTGAGCACCTACAGTATGCAGGGGTACATCTGCCTAGGATTCTGTCGATGTTCCTTACATTATGTCTTAGCCACAGCTATCTACCGGAAGACCTCACTAGAACTATTGTTGTGCCGATTGTTAAGTGTAGGACTGGTGACATAGCGGATAAAAACAACTATAGGCCGATATCGCTGGCGACCATTGTGGCAAAAGTGTTTGATAGTCTGTTAAACAGGGAGCTCGGTAGGCACATTCAGCTTCATGAGGCACAGTTTGGTTTCCGTCCAGGCCTATCCACCGAAACTGCAATTCTGAGTTTAAAGAAGGTAGCCAGGTATTACACAGACAGACGGACGCCGGTCTATGCCTGCTTCCTAGATCTCTCCAAGGCTTTTGATCTAACGTCTTATGATAAGTTGTGGGAGAAGATGGAGAGGCTGGGTGTGCCTGCGGAGCTGTCGGCTATTTTCAGGCACTGGTATGCCACTCAAATAAACTGTGTCAGATGGGGGGATAGCTTGTCTGACATGTATAGACTGGATTGTGGAGTCAGGCAAGGGGGTTTATCTTCTCCAACACTCTTCAATCTTTATATGAATGAGCTGATTGAGGGGTTAAGTAGTATGCATGTCGGTTGCAATATTGGTGGAAAACGCATCAACAATATAAGTTATGCTGATGACATGGCTTTGCTCGCCCCCTCAGTCAGTGCTATGAGGAAAATGTTGGCTGTGTGCGAAAGATACGCTGAGACTCATGGCCTCCGGTACAATGTGAAAAAGAGTGTCTATATGGTTTTTCAATCTGGTACTAGTACCCCCACATATGTGCCTCCCATCACCCTAAATGGTGTCACTATTATAAGGGTCAATCATTTTAGATATCTCGGTCACATTGTATCGGAGGATCTTAAAGATGATCTCGATATTGAGAGGGAGCGCAGGGCGTTGGCAGTCAGAGGTAACATGCTGGCCCGTAGGTTTGCAAAATGTTCGAGACAGGTGAAAGTCACTTTATTTAAGTCGTACTGTCAGACATTCTACACCAGCAGCCTATGGGTTCGCTATAAACTGAAGACTTACAATGCCCTGCGAGTCCAATATAATAACATCTTCAGGATGTTGCTGGGGCTGCCTCGGTTCTGCAGTGCGTCAACAATGTTTGCTGAGGCGCGTACAGATGATTTTTACGCGATCATGCGGAAGCGCATTGTTTCGATTATCGGCAGATCCTGGGGCAGTGCCAATGAGATCCTGAAGGTGATCTCGGGAAGGTTTGACTGCCCAATGTACCAACATTGGGTGGTCAAGCTTATCTCGAGCAACAAATAGTTTTATGTTGTTGTTTATTTTACTTTACCCTGTTTACTAACCATATGTTTGTGTTACTAACAAATAATTGGATCATGTTATCTACACATTAATAAATGAATGAATGAATGATAAGCAGGAATAAATAATTACAAAACTATTAACAGCAAGGTCTGTGTTGAGCCAGATCAACCCCATACAGTCCTGTCATTTAAGTAATCTTGAACATTGTAATATCCCTTTTTCGACAAAGTCGCTTTAACATGCTTTTTAAATTGCTCAAATGGCAATTTCAAAAATATCTAAGTAGGTACCGGAGAACGTCTTTTCTGCGGTAGACTTGTCGGTTTCTGACACTATTAGAAATGATTTTTTACCGTGTGGTAATTAGCCGTATGCTGGGCATGGTTTTGTTTAAGTTGTCCCAAATTGTCGTAGGCTTTGGAAAGTGCCTTGCGCGGAGGAGTCATCGGCGTACCAGCATTGTGTGACTGTGTTTTCGGTTTTAAGTTTGTTAATTATTGGTAGTGTTGCAAGCGCGTACAGTGGCATCGCGAGTGGGTCTCCTTGGGTTACGCCTTCTCTGCTATATAGTCTTGTATTAGAATCGCGAAATACTAGTTCAGCGTGGCCATTGTAAGTATTATAAAGAAAGCGGGCGCAGTGTGGCCGGTATATTCTTGCTTGCCAGAGGGCTAGTTGTCTAGTCACGGCGTTAAAAGCATTGTTCGCGTCAACGAGGAGCATTCCCCAGTTTGAACCAGGTTGGCAATCTCTTTGGAAGACATCGATCATGGCATGAATGGCGCCTTCGATGCCACTGCCCAGTCCACTGCAGAGCTGTGACTGGCCGCATGCTTCAGTGACTTCAGAGCCTGTTGCTAAGATCATGCATTTGGATAATATTCTTCGTAGGCATTCGCCGATGCCAATAGGTCTTAAGCCAGGGCATTTGTCTAAAGCAACAAGTCGGCTTGACATTAATGCTTGTACTTGGCTCCAGGGTATGGTTTCGTTGCTAAGTTTCATTGTGAGCTGCGCTACGACTTCTTTAAATGGGCGCTTGTTTGGCCGAAGCGGAGTAGGAAATCTCTCCAGTTTTCGGCTGTGCATCCAGTGGGGCCTCCGCTGTCGTGTAGTTTTCTCGCAACTGTTTCGACATGGTCACAAGTTATTTCGATTTCAAGGAGTGGTGGGAGTTTTGTGACGTCTTTGGGGAGGGTGAATAAAGCGGGATCTGGAGTATTAGGCGGGGGGTGCTTTTCTCTCAGCACATCACTGACGGTTTTACCGGATGGATCAACTTCAGTGTCTGGGTTTAAAACTTTGCTCGTGTCTTTTGTAAGGAGCCAGTTGAGCGCTACCACGTTTTTCTATGTAGTATCAGTCGTGTGAATGATTTTGTTTCTTGGTCGTTGTTGTTTTGTTTCCGGTTTCTTGTATTCCATATAGATTTATCTGCTTTACTGGATTCCGTGATGAGTTCAGTTCAGTTCTTTATTGCCATAAATTACACGTTTATAAAGGTCTTATGATAAAAACAATAATGATTCAGTGTAATTTTACTCATAAGAGTGTAGCAACTTATTATACAAGGATTTAAATACTAACAAGGCAATTATAGTATAATTTACACAGTCACAAAGTCATAAAAGAATAAAAACTACACACGATCATTTGAATTTTAATATCCTAAATAATGTCATTTTGTGGAATTCTATTTCGTTATCTTATTATTAATTAATTATAATTATAATATTCATATAAGTCATATGGACACATTTCTAATAGATATTTATTAAGTTTATTAAAAAAGGAGATTCCAGATAAAGCTTTGATATCTTCAGGCAGCTTATTGTAAATTTTTATTGCGGTCACCTTTGTGCTACGTGTGTGCGACACTGTTCTGCTCAACGGAATTTCTAAACTCAGTTTGTGTTTATTATTCAGCCTTTCACTTACACCAGGCGGCCTCTGGGGAAACTTTTTAGGATAGCGCCTGACCAACTTGCATAACTCTGTTATGTAAAGTGCTGTAATGGTATGAATCTTAAGTTTTTTAAAAGAACAGAGGCATGAATCCATACTGGACTTAAGATCCCCAAGAATACGGATTGCCCTTTTTTGTAATGTGAAGATATTTTTAATTTCAATACAACCCCCCCAGACCGCTAAACCATATATTATCCTAGACTGGAAGAACGCAAAGAAAGCCTGTAGAGCATCTGTTTTTGTCGATATCCTCCTCAAAGACCGCAATGCGTAGCAAAAACTACTGAGTCTACCTTCAAGAACTTCAACGTGTCGTTTCCAATTTAAGTTACAGTCTGTATGGATTCCTAAGAATTTGGCATACGGAACCGATTCTATTTTTTTGTCGTTTACTTGAATGTCAAGGTGTGGCAAATGGGTGTTGTAGTTTTTAAAATACATGAGTTTCGTTTTGCTAACATTTGTACTCAGATTTAAAGAATTAAACCAATTTACAACAACGCCGATCATTGTATTAATTTCTTTGGCTAAATCTTCACACTCGCTACGTTCAAATTTAAAAAACACAGAGACGTCGACCGCAAAAATTAAAATTTTATTGTTTACTAGAAGCGGAAGGTGATTGATATATATTAAAAACAAAATTGGGCCCAATATACTACCTAGGTGTGGCACTCTTATTTTAGTTTCGCGGCAGCTTGACTCTACATTTTTTAAGATCATTTTTTCTCCCATGGTTGGTAACAAGACACTCTGTTTTCACTCACTTAGGTATGAAACAAACCAATCATTAACCGGGCCCCGTATGCCGTAACGGTTTAAAATCTCCACCAGAATTACATGACTTACGTTTTCGAAAGCCTTTGATAGGTCAAGAAGAATTGTCATGACGTTTGAGTTTCTATTTAAGGCTTCAGCAACATAGTCTATCATGTCGAAAATAGCGTCTATGGTGGAAATGTCTTTTTGAAATCCGAATTGTTCTTTTGCCAATATATTTTCCGCGCATAGATAAAGACTTAACTTTTCTGCCATAACTTTTTCGAACATTTTTGACAAAACTGGGAGCAACGATATGGGTCTGTAGTTTGTGACATCCAGTAGGTCGTCTTTTTTATTTATCGGTATTACCTGAGCCTTTTTTAGTCTTGATGGAAAGACGCCTTCTCTTAGCGACAAATTTATGAGGTAGAGGAGTGGGATCGCTATGGCATCATATGTATGCTTTATGACGCTAGCCGATATAGCGTCATAGCCACTTGATTTCTTATTTTTAAGGTTCCTCACGTGTTTGTGAAGTTCGCCGATCTCAATTTCATTTACGAACATAGATCTATGGTGGAAATCGGGTAATTTTATTTGAGAATTTCCCCTTGGCATTTCAGACAAATCTGTGAAGTGGTGGTTGAATAAATTTGCTGCTTCATTATTACACTTTGCTGTTTTTTTTTCTATCCGTTAGACCCCTGTAATCTCGAATATCTAAATCTTTTCTCCCTTTTATATTCAAGTTTATTAGGTTCCAGGTGGCTTTTACTTTATCGTGAGAGACTAAAATCATTTTTTCGTTTGCAAGTTTCTTTGACATCTCTTTAACTCGCCCTAAAATAGTAGAATATAACTTATAATGCTCGAGCTGCTGAATATTTTTGGATTGCTTAGCTTTAACGAAGAGATCTCTTTTAGTCTTGCTTGACTTTCTAATGCCTGGGGTGAGCCAGTCTTTTTTTGTTTTGTTTTTGGAGGCGTCACCTCTTACTTTAATTAAAGGACAACAAAAGTCGAAAGCTTCCAATAAAACATCATGAAAGATGTTGAAGCTCTTTTCTAAGTCAGGCTCAGCAAATACTCTATCCCATTATGTTTGCTGTACGCTTTCTTTCAGTTTTTCAAGGTTAGAGATCATAACATTTCTTACTTGTATGAAGTGTTTTGTAGGGCCCTTTTTTGTGGAAGGTTGAGAGAAGTGTACTGAAGTGTATGGTCTGATAATCCTAATTCTATAACACGTGTGTCTCCTAAGTCTATATTGGAAATCATGTTATCAATACAGGTTTGGCTGTGGCTGGTAATGCGGGTTGGCTCTTTTATATAAAGCTTTACATTGTACGACTGTAGTACCCCGATAAACTACCTAGCCTCAACTGACTCTACAAGGGTGTTGATATTAAAGTCACCACATATTATGATTTTACGTTCCTTATATTTAAATAAAAATATAAAAGAAGGCGGTCGGAGTGGACGACATTCCTGGAGAACTACTTAAGTACGGCGGAGAGAACCTACACAATACCCTCTGGAAATTATTTTCTCTGATGTGGAGTGAAGAACTTGTACCAAATAACTTCAAGATCTCGCGTATATGTACTTTGTACAAGAATAAAGGAGACCGCTCCGATTGTAACTCCTACCGTGGCATATCACTGCTCTGTATTCCTGGGAAATTTTTTGCTAAAGTCCTACTGAATAGGCTTATACCAATCTCCGAAAAAATACAACCAGAAAGCCAGTTTGGTTTCAGGCCAGAACGAGGGACAAGTGAAGCTATCTTTAGTCTGCGGCAGCTACAAGAGAAAAGCAAAGAGCAAAGACAAGCCCTCCACCTCTTCTTCGTAGATCTGGAGAAAGCATTCGACATCGTTCCTCGCGAAGCCCTATGGCTGGTTCTAGAGAAGTATGGGTGCCCGGAAAAGTTTATAAGGCTCATTCGTCTCCTCCAAGATGACATGACCTGTTGCGTTTCAGCAAATGGCGAACAGACAGAGTTTTTCTCCGTTACCTGTGGAGTCAAACAAGGATGTGTTTTGGCACCCACTCTGTTCGCCTTGTATTTTGCCGTGGTGGTTAGAGAATACCTTAAAGACACTTCAGAAGGCATTTATATCCGCTTCCGGATGGATGGAAAGCTGTTCAACCTATCTAGACTTAGGGCGCACACTAAAGTCTCTCATTGTATCATCACAGAGATAATGTACGCTGACGACCTGTGTTTTGTGGCGGTTACCCCAGAAGGTCTACAAGAGCTGATGACTAAACTCGGTGAAGCTTGCTGTAGGTACGGGCTAAAAATTAGTGTTAATAAAACGGAAGTTATGTCAATGGAAACACTTCAAACGCCCAGTCCTGCACTAAAAATAAGCCTAGGAGGAGATACTCTGAAGCAAGTAGAAAAATTCAGATTCCTGGGAAGCACGATAACATCTCTTGGAGACCTAGACGCTGAGATCAACAGCAGAATCGGCGCTGCTTCAGCGACTTTCGGAAAGCTGGAACAGAGGTTGTTCCGGTCGCATGATGTAAGTCGGGCTACCAAGATCGCAGTGTACATGGCTATGGTGCTGCCAAATCTTCTGTACTCAGCGGAGACATGGTGTTTGTACCGGAGGCACATCCGGACGTTGGATAGGTTTCACCCTCAAGTGTCTTCGTAATATCTTGCATATCAAATGGACTGATCGCATTCGCAACACAGAGGTGCTACGCAGAGCGAATGTTGGCGGTATTGAAGCCTATCTGATACGGCGACAACTGCGCTGGTACGGACACCTCTCCCGCATGCCCGACAAGAGGCTGGCTAAGCGCGTCTTTTATGCTGAGCTCCAAGAAGGCAAGCGCAAGCAAGGTGGCCAGTTTCTACGCTTTAAAGACGTGTTAAAGAGGCATATGAAGCACTGCGACATAGACCCCGACACCTGGGAAGATCGTGCAGCCCAGCGACCAGAATGGAGCCATCTCGCACAAAAGAATATTTTTGAATTCGAAGCACGGCGTCGCGCTGACCTGGACAAGAAGCGAGATGAAGCCACGGCTCGAACACCTGCAGCCATTAACTATAATTATGAGAACGGCACACTTAAATGTGCAACCTGTGGAAAAACGTTTAAAGCCAAGATTGGCTACGTCAGCCACATTTGGGCACACCAGCGACGCCCGCTTTAGGTCTTTGGCAGTCGCCGTAGCCGTATCGGCTTGGAGGACATCATTTAAATACATAAGTTAAGACGTTTTCAAGATGTTGATGGAAATTATCATCTTTTTCAGTCTTGGGTCTGTATAAACTAATTACATAGTATCCATACAAGTCGATCCCACATATTTCAAAGATGTAAGGAATGGAATAGTCTTTTAGCTTTTTTAAGTCAGTATAGCGATTTCCTACCTTTACATATATGCAACAGCCACCTTTACTGGTTCTATTTTTGCGACAGAAGCTGCATGCTAATTTGAACCCAGCTATAATAATCCTCTCTAAATCTTTCTGGACTCTATGATGCTCATTTATACATAAAACTTCAACACTTTTTTCATTGCTGAGCCATATCTCCAATAAAGACACCTTTGCAGCGTTTTAACTCTGAATATTTAAATGTACAATTTTTCTAAGTTGTTGCTGATCATTGTGACTGTTTACAAAAAAACCTGGCTTTTTACGGGAGAGTTTGGAGTTGAAGTTGGGTTCGAACTCTCTTTTATTTGGCTGTTTACCGGATATGTAGAAGTTACAACATCTACGCAGGTTTGAGTCTCTACGCTAATACACACGGGTCTCTCAGACGCTACATCCCGCGTTTGAGAATTTGAAGTTGAATTGGGGTTCGAACTCTCTTCTGTTTGGCAGTTTACAGAGTATGTAGGAGTTACATCTACGCAAGTTTGAATCTCTACGCTAATATACACAGGTCTCACAGGCGCTACATCCCGCATTTGAGTGAATTCAGAATATTTTTGGCTGTAGCAGAGTCTTAGAATATCCCTCAAAAGGAATTTACATGCGAGTTCCTTAGAGAGTATAGTACGACTTCTATTTTCAGAGTCCCATATATCAATGAAGGTGCTGTGTGAAAAGCGTGAGCTTAGCAGTCTGAGAGTGCTGTTTACTTTATTTTCATTTAAATACCTGTTTTGGTCAACATTACATAGAATGACATTTGTGTTTGCTAGTTGGTTTCGGTTGTAATATAGTAGAGATTTTAATTTTAAGGAATCTTTATCATTTTTTCCCGCTATTATTATAACAATATCGCAGACTGTAAGGTCTTTACAGAGAGAGTTACATGAGTTTAGCACTTGATCTAGAGTGGCATTTGGTTTTATGATAGACTCTACTTGAAATTCGCTACCAAGTGTTTTTGATAGTATTTTATTCATACCTCTACCGGTTTCATCTGACAGTAACATAACTCTCCGTTTTGGTTTTCAGCTGGACTCTTTGGTTTTTATCAATTTGTCTTGAATTTTGTTGGCTGTGTCCTCTATTTTTAAGTCTTTGGTCTTCTCTGGCTCACTCGTACTTGACATTTTATTCTTGTTGGTCGGGATGTTGTTATCGACACGTACAGATGCGAGATCACTAGACGTCTGCCTCGGTTCATCCATGGTATCTGCTATGTGGTCCATCTGTGCTACCACTCTACTTGTGAGTTCTCTTGGTGATTTGCGAGGGTACCCCATTTGGATCAGACTGGGTTTGGTACTGATTCTGCGATATTGTGGAGAGTAAAATTTTGGGGATGACGTGTGTGTAGATGGCGCTTGTTCACCAAAACCCAAAGCTTTATATATCTCGATCTTTTTCTTGCAGTCTGCTAATGTCTTCTTCAAAGAGCTAACTTCCAGGTTGAGACTGTCAACTTCATTATTTGCCACCTCGAGATCCGAGAGGAGTCGGCTATTCTCTTCTCGGAGATCACTAAGCTCTTGGTTGTTATCTATCGCATTTGGTAAGCTTTGACAGCTAAGATCTAAAAGCGACTCTGGGCTTTGATTTTCTGTATCGGAAATTATCTGCCGTGGCCGTCTCAATGTGACATTTTTACTAGCCAAATGTGTTGAGCAAGGCGTACTGTTGCTGCTGTTTTCAGTGTCTTGTACAGGTATTTTTTTTTGCTTGGTATCCTGGCACTTCTGGCAAGTGAACTTCCTCTTTAGTTCCACAGTGTTCGAGAGGTATTTTGCACTTGAGATGTTGACACAATTATGGTGGTATGCGTCACGACAGATAGTACAGGTAAGTAGTTCAGTGGGGTAAACAAATCTTACGCATGCCTTACACTTCATATTGTGGGTTAGCTAGCGACCTCTGGTGGTTCAATCTTTGGTCAAGTCCACCTATGCTCTAATGGCACAACCTCTGTTTGGATGTTCTATCAGAAGATGTCGCCAGGGTAGCATATAGTGAGGAAAAATTCGGTTTTAGAAAAGTCCACCACCCGGGATCGAACCCTGTCTTCTTGAGTTTTAGCAAAAACTCGAGTCGCCGACACGCCGGCTTAACCGCTGAGCCACAAGCGATGCTCTGCCCTGTGGTGAAAATCTTAAGTCCACTGGGGAGACTCTGTTGGGTTATGCATGCAGTATCTGCATGGTTCAACTTCTCCTTTGTTCCAAGACTTGGACTTTGTACACTGGTTCACGCAATTTGAGAAGTTAACGATTTTTATAATCTGTTTTTGTCACATAATTGCCTACACAGTGAATAATGATAAAATTGGTTTTGATACATTTTTGAGGCACTCTTGTTTCTTTATATAGGTATAACTTTCAATTTGTTCTGTTAAAGTAACCGTCACTCCACTATTGTTTTGCTGTTTTCTTGATAAGTTCACTGGTTTTTATCACTGTTTTTATCACTAATTGTGAAATTTACCAATGGTTTTCATAATGTGTAGGAATGTTGCACTAGTTTACTTGTCTATGATTTATTTTAAGATTTTAGTTGAGGCGCTATCTAACTCAATGTTTGTGCTGCGGTGGCGCGCTCTGTCCTCCTCCTCCTCCTCCTTCTCCGAGTTCCTCGAAATGTTCGTCTGCCCAGAGTTTTAGGCGCCGATCGAGTAGTCTCAGTATATCTTTCATTTTTCTAACGTTTTTGTCTCTTTGCAGTATGACCGCAGCAAAGGTTAATACGCGTTCAGAGGGGTAGGTTGATATGGTTAGATGCTCAATTTCGTCGGCCAGAGTGTGTACGAATTTTCTACTGGCAGTACCGCATGGGAGGTCGTATAGCTTGCCATAAAGGTCGCAGACGTTGTCCCAATGCCTTTGCCAGATGCCAGACTTGAGTCGCATGGCATTCAGGAATGGAGATCCGAAGGCTTCTTCCAATGGTGACATTGGTGTTTGCCCATCGGTGTTTGTTGTAAGAGTAGCGGATACTGATTGGTTTAGTACATCGTTGTGTGCTGATCTCATGTGACGCTGGAACCCCTTTTTTCTTGAATTTCCTGGGGCAGAGCGGGCATTCGGTGTCAGCTTGTGGCATATGGGTGGGTATTTACTTACTTGAGCTATTTGCACTATAATTTTATTGTTTAGCTCTCAGATAAGGGTAAGATTAATAAAAACAAGGGATTTTGTTGATAAATAAATGGGTCTAAAGGAAATAATATTGAAATGAAGTATTTTTGTGAAAAATATATCTATTTGACGTGACAGCTGACCATTGATTAATTGCTTTCATTTAATGTTTAATACTAAGGTCAACAATACGATGGCTATTATAATAATTTTGCATGTTTTTATAGAACCATAATGAACGAATGACCAACATATGTGATACTCACTTAATTATTGTGTATAAATTCGGAAGAGCGGGCCCTCCTGGTACAGGTATTACAATACTTAAAAGGGGGGCTCCACTTAATGAAATTGTAATCAAGTTTGTGTTAATGAAATAAATACATTTTATTTATTATTTTTATAAATCTCTTAAGATGGATAAAAATTGTTGTATGTGATGTTGTTCAAATTATAAGTAATTTTTAATAACTTCAGTTCATGTTTCACAGCAATTAAAATACAATATTAATCAATAAGGAAAAGAATATTTGAAATGCCAATTACGAAACAATACAAAATTAAAATAGAAATATAAGAACCTATCTATAGGAATAATACAGTGAGTAAAGTAATAAACTTAGTTCAAACTGGTATGACGATATGGTGAACTGCTGATTGAATAGTGTATGAGGCTGTGTGAGTGTGTGTGTGTGTGTGTATGTGTGTAAATAGTAAAAGTAATTCTAAGATAATGTCATGAGAAAATCAATATAATAACTAAGTTAGGGAGGGGTGACGAAGTCGAATATTTCCTAAATTCCGACAAAAAATAAGGGTAGCGATTAAATAAAAATATATCCAGCTCTGGGAAACGCTCCTCATAAATATTGATGCTCCTATTTAAGGGTGAGTAAGAGGCGTAATTGGTGCGCGTGCGCGCATGGTGCAGCACTGCAGGCACACGTCCGTGCCAGCGTGCGCGCACAGGGGCGACGCGCAGCAGCACTCTGCTCACCAGTTCGCTGCGTAGGCGTAGGCGAAGTAAAGCTGTTTAAAGGCTGGGGAAGACCGCAGTGGTTTGGACGCACGATAAACAAATCCTAGCATTTTGGTAGCCTTTAAAATAATGTGTTCGTAATGGGGTACGAAAGTAAGTTTGCTATCCAAAATAACGCCAAGGTCTCTGATTTGTGCGACCCTCCCTATCTGCTGATTGTTTAAAACATAATTAAATTGTAGGTCAGATCGCTTTCTGGTGAAAGAGAGGGACTGGCATTTCTTAGGGTTAAGATCCAGGCTGTTTCACTGGCAATAATCACTGAGCCTGTGCAGATCTTCCTGAAGATTGAGACAATCTTTCACGTCCTCGACAGGCATAAAAACTTTGGTGTCGTGGGCATACATGAGAAATCGGGCGAATCTAAAGCATGTCGCGATGTCGTACAGGCAGACGTTAAAGAGAAGCGGACCAAGATGTGAGCCTTGTGGCACACTTGAAGGGATGGGAGCGAAGCGGGAATGATGAGGACCTATACGGACAGCCTGACTACGATTCCTGAAATAGGACTCAAACCATCTGAGGAGATCGCCGTGCACACCGATTTTAGAAAGTTTAAACAGAATTACATCATGTCTTAGCCTGTCGAAGCATTTAGAGTAGTCGGTGTACACGGCATCCACCTGATAACCATTGTCCATATGATCCGCCACCGAGTCAACAAACTCGACAAGGTTAGACACAGTCGAACGTTTCCGCATGAACCCGTGCTGTTCCGGTGGAATGCTGCGAGCTACAATTGGGTAGATTTTGTCATGGACAATAAGTTCGAAAAGCTTGCTGAATACTGGCAACACAGACACAGGACGATAGTGTTCGGCGCTTAACTTAGAACCCCCCTTGTGGATCGGGACAATAAATGCTTTTTTCCATTGGACAGGGAAAATGTTTTCTATAAGTGATCTTTGGAATATAATGTAAAGTGGAAAAGCAAGCAGGTCTGCGCAAACCCGTAAAAATTGGTGGAATTCCATCGTAACCCGCACCCTTATTGGTATTAATCTTTTTTAAATATGTGTGGACCAAATTCGTGGATAATTCGACACTACCTACATTGCTGACAGAGTCTCGATCCGAGGATGGTGGCACTGGGCGGTTGCTTACATCACTGTAAACCAATAAAAAATATTCCAGGAATACATCGCCGGCTTCCTCTCCGTTGTTAGAGATACGTGAGCGAAATGATGTACTCTCCGGTAGCCCGTTATCACGCCTCATGTCCTTAGCGTAACGCCAGAACCTTTTAGGATCGTGCGTGATGGCAGCGCTGCTTTGCACAATGTAATTATTCTAGCACCGTCTTTGCATATTTTTGTGTCGCCTTCGGAGTATAGAAAAAGACTTATAATCCCGAGGATTACCTTTCTTCTTCCACAAGGTATGGAATATATTTTTTTCTTTGATTATTTTTAAAATTGGTCTGGAATATCAAATTGGGTTATTATCATAAACGAAGGGCACATAATTAATTATCAATAACAGAATTGAGCGTCGAATAGAAAGAGTCGACCGCTTGGTCTAGGTGTTTATCTTCAAAAAGGGCAAACCAATCCACGCTAGAGAGCTCCCGTAATATCTCACCATAGTTTCCCTTTTTAAACCTAAACATTTTCCTAGGAGGATGGCGCATATAAAGTTATTCGTTAGTCTTTTAAATTCATATTTAATATCACCGACAAGCAGATCTTTAGAAATTTGTTCAGACAGGATTGGTTCACTGGAAATACTTTCGGTGACAGCGCTTGGAGTTAGAACAATCAGATTCCGTCATTATTGATTTGGCTCCGGAGGCACTCGACCTATTTCAGTTGGGAGTTTTTCTACCTAAACCAAACGTTAGTGTCAGGGGCTGGTATATCGATATCGGGATAGTGAAAAAAGTATTTCAAATGTACCGGCAATTCATTGAGGATAGTGAATCAACTGCGTTAAATGAGTACCGACTCTGGATGACCAAATGGACCAGAGAATTTAAAAACAATTCCGCCACACCAGAAACAGTAGCTCATGTTATTGAATCATGCGACCAAGATTTGTACCCTAACATAAAAAAAAACTTACAATATAGACGAAATTATCAACGCTTTCTGTAATGGTACACGAGAGTCAGTACATTTGATACTTCATTTTGCGTGACAGAGGGCTAGCCCATCGCCGCACTGTTTTGAATACGAGAATCGGTTCATATAACGTTTGGGTTTTTGAGTAGCTCAGGGTAAGGTGGCAAAAACAATGAGCCGAGCGCGTGGGAATGATTCCAGGAACAGAGTTCAGGTCAGGTTTTTTTGTCGCATTCCTGCGAGATGTGTAGGGATCAGAGCCGATTTGGCTGCGCGCTGAATAAATTATGAATAACTAAATAATGGAAGGTTATTATGGAACGATACGGAGAAAGATATTATGTTGACTGCAAATATACAATTGCGTTTGTTTATTACGACATGGCGAGTTTGACACCGCGGGTTTGAATATCATTCTAGTGGTCTTTGTCTAGCGCGCTAGCGGTCGGGAAGGCTTAATTAATCGCAACAAGCTTTTATGGTCAGCGATCAACAGATTCTGTGTATCGGCAGTACCAAATGATTTGAGTGATAACCTACGGTTGATCATAGTGAATATGCGTACACACAATTTGTAGAACGGCGGATCTGCATGGCATGGTTGAAATTAGACCCTGTGTAGTTAGTGATAAGAAGCTTCGCTTGGGCAGAGCGTGTTCGCAAAGGACGCCATTTTTTTTTCAGACATGTGGGGTGTATAAATACGATTGCGGGGGAAGGGAATTCATTCAGTCTCGGCGTTAAGCTACTGTGACAGTCGTCTTTCAGAAGTTCTAAACAGTTTTGGTCTGCCGTGTTACGCGTCAGAACTGGACGAATTGTGATTGCGAAGTTACAGTGGATTTTCGTGAGTGTCTGAAGCGCCGAGATATACCTCGGTTCCTATCCTTTAAATCAACCTACCCCAAATTCCAAAACTATCGTTAGATAAGAACTTGTAGGTAACTGATCTGAGTCTGAGTCTGGGCTTGGAGCGACCCTAAATTCCTTTTTCCTTCACCATAGGGTTCCTGGATTGGCTCTTAGGATATTCGCGGGCTAATCCTCTCCTCATTCCTTTCGAGTAGCGAGTTTTGAAATTCCCACACACACAGTCATTAAACATACAAGCACATTCAAATCAAACTCAACCATTTTCGAGTGGTGTCGATAATGGACGTGGTATAACACTAGGATTTTAGACTAGGCTAGACAGGAGTTTAGTTGCGGCTAAACCTAGGTTGGCAGGGCATAGGGAGACTGTTTGATCGATGCGGTTCCGCGGATGGAAATAACAAATTCAGAACAAAGTTAAACCTGTGTCAACACAGATAACCTATCCTGTTGATATTTTGACATTTGAGTGTTGTCGGGGACGCGCGAAGAGATCAAATTACAGTCTAAAGTTCATTGTTTAGGACCGGGTAGTTTGTTTTGCTTCGCTTTGGGTCAGTTTGGATTCAAGTTGCATCTTTAAATTAAATGTAAATTTTGCTGGAGGTCTAATGTGTAGGCTGAGTCAAATATTTATGATTTTGCTTGGCCGAGGACGTGCTGAGGTCAGTGGAATTCATAGTTCGGTATTTACCGAACTATGCACTTCGCTATGGTGAGGGTTAGATCTCCTAAAGCGCTAATGACAACGTTTCGATAACATCCAGCTCAAATTGCGCAGAGTTGAAGGTTTCAAAACGTTACGGACCTTTTGAGGTAACCGCTAGTTCAAACCCATTTCGGAAAATCAAATCGCAATTGTGTAAACCGGTCTTTTCGGATCGTTATTGCCGTGAACTAAATATATAATTGGAACCACCACTAGCCGCTACGAGCGAGCACATGAAATATCTTTGAGTACTCACGTCGTAAAACAACGACGGATATCTATACGATATCACAAACAAATATTATAAATTGTGGTCGACCACTAAAAGAAGTTCCAAGCGCCCATATATACAAAAAAATAAATGGTACCATCACACAAAACACAACAACGATCGATCTGGCGCAATACACCGCTAACTGATGCGAAATACCGGCTTGCGGACATATATGCTTTCTCTGTCTAACTTGAAACTGTAACTTCCTGAACCAAACTTCGTTCGACTATTGTACGCCTAACGAACTTCTCAACGAACGAGAAATTCGGACTTATCATTCTTAACTTACAAATTTTACAGCTGAATCGGGACATCTCTTTTTGGGGTTGGTAGAATAGACGATCATAGCTACTGATAGCGGTGGCTCGACCTTAGCCTTTTATGCCGTTACAGATTTTCTGGTGCCGAGACCGAAGGATATCCTAGATAGTCTGATACCTAGATATTCTAAAAGAATCAAGGTCTAACGCGTTGCTTTTAAAAATAACACAACGTAGAAACGATTTTAAACAGTTCAGTTTTGTAAGTAAGAAATAAGCAAAAAAAGGGGGCATTGTTTTCACAATTCTTCGGACGACCTACGGCGGTTTAGTGTTCAGGAATAATGGCCGGCCGGCTTAGAAAAAACGTTAGTCGGGTAGTACAAGACGACTCACTTTCGCAGACAAGTGGTTTAAATAATGAGATGGCGTCAGGACAGGTGACTCAATTGTTATCTGAAATAGTGAATAGATTAGACAGTTTGGAACGGGGTTCAAGTACAAGTAATACTTCGGACAGACAGACTGACAGACAGGAACTAGAGACGTTTGAACAATCGGTAGAAAAACGTCAAACATGCATAGTGAAAATGACACAGAAGTTGCCGACATTCGATGGGCGGAGTTCGGAAAATACGATGATTTTCTTAAGAGATTTAAAGGCTTATATTAAAGTCTCGGGAGATAGTCAGAGGGCTTTGATATGGGCAACGGATAGTTTGGTAGGAATTGCAAAAGTTCGAATGAGCATATACAGAGACTCATGGCGAACTTATTCGGATTTTGAAAAAGATTTCAGAGAGGTATTCTGGGGTGATAATGAACAGGAATTAATTAAACAAAGATTCCTAACTGCGAAGTTCGATTCCAAGAAAGGTCAAAGTATGGAAGAATTCTTTGCCTCTCAATTGAATAGCATATATGAGCTTACGATACCGTTTACTGATACGGAGAAAATCAACACGATTTTCAGACAGTTGCCGCGTGATATTCAGGTAGCGTTTTTTGCTAGAAAGGAACCAATGACTATACGAGATGCGGTCGAGTTCCTTCGGCATTTAGAACGGAATGTCGATGGGGAATTAAGTGCGTTGCAGAGTTCTATTACGGAGTGGGTTGGAGAGCGGATTTTAAAAAACAGTTTTTAATATCACCTATTTATTTTACTCAAAATATAGTAGAAATACAGAAGAAAATACGTCTTTACTTGAAGGTGATCAAAACCGGTCTACCAACTTTTCCACAAAGCGCGGTGCCGCGGATTATGACAAAATAACCGAAAATATCATATTGCATTGCTTGAAATGCAATGTGATATTTGTACCTATTTAGCAATTTTATTTTATATGTTCACGTGAGAAATATGCATTATAACAACCCCCCGGTTGAGATTGAGCATTACCCCTTAAAGTGATGCGAAATCTCCCAATTTTGATCACCCTTACAATAATTAGCCATAGAATATAAGGTAATTATTAGATCTAAGACAAAATCTTAAGTAAGTATTCAAATAGGTAAGTTCTTATGTAATAATGTTACGCTTTATAGGCATTGGAGCAATAGAAACTGACTGTTTGACATCATCATCGTCATTACTAGAAGAGTCTGTAGTTTGAGTACTGAGAGTGTTTACAGAATGCAGAGCATGAAGATTCTTATTAGTTGACCGTTTGTTATTACACTGGTTGTAGATTTTTACACAATAGCTTGATGAACCTCTAGGACACATAAGCTTCTTAAACCTATAAATCATGTAAGCTAAAGCTATAATAGTAAGTACATAGGTAGCCGAAAGATAATGCGTGCTGTATTTTTCTAAATGCGAAGGATGCGACAACTTATTCAGTTCCCTTTCAAATTAATCAAGATGGACACTCGCGTGCAACAGTGAGTCTGGACTATTAATATTATTTAGTTTAACGAAGGGCAGATGTGAAAGGGGTCTATTGATTTTTGATTTTTCACAGCAATCATCATCAATCAGATCAAATGAGGACAAAACAGAACTATGTTCTGTTTTGTCCTCATTAGAACTATATGTATTACTAGCACTAAATTTAAGTGTTTTGAAATAAGCCTTACAATATTTAGGCAAGGTTAGCATGCCAGTACCAAACAAAACTTCATCATAACTATTAGGATCATTATCACACGTAATGTGACATTTGCCTGGATCAGATTGAACAAAGATCCACTTATTACTACTTAACTTATAGAACATATCGATAGAGCCGTGTAAAAGTTTCACTTCACAAGTTTTGGGCAGTTTTGTCACTGCTTCACTTAACAATATTGTTTCACAAATAGGATTCGCAACTGACGAATACACACTATTGAGCGCACACACGTAACACTGATTGTTGATCGTCTTGCACTGGTTTACGTTTTCGAGTAAGGAGTAAAACATTCTATCTTTGCTCATGGTAATATAACTCTGAGTTATTGCTACAAGTGCGTAAGTATTAGGCTTTGAGATATCATAGGGAACAGGAAAAGGAACTACATGATAAAGGTCATATATTTGAGGAAGGATGAGCGGTATCCTTAAAACTAAAATAATCTTATTATAATGATAGTAGCACACTAAACTAGATATATCAATAAGCTCATGTACATTCTGAAGAGTTAAAGGAATCGGTAATTCACAATGTTTAGGTAAGTTATTTTTATTTTGTTCTAACTCGTTGAACAGCTGATAAGGAATGAGTACAGTCGGGTGCAGAATATTCATTTTACTAAACAAAATTGCGTTACTAAGATCATCAATATCAAAGGACAGAGAGATAATGATACTTTCTATGCTGTTAAACAAAAGACTCAATTTTGATTTCATCTCAAGTTTATCACTGGTAATAGTTAGATCCGAAAGTGACTTCTCAATAAGATCAAAGTTGTGAGTTAGACGTTTTTCGTTTTCATCAATCTTAGACATAGAACTATTGAAGCTATTTACAGTTGATTTGATAACATGAATATTGTCTCGCATAAGAGTTGCAAGTTTACTTTCGTCTGACTGTACTTCATGTATAGCATCGGTAAACTTTACTGCGTCAGCAGAGTCTAGGGTTTCAAAGAGTGTTTTTAATAACGAGCCACCTGCATCGAGAAGCCCTCGCTTTGTTCGATGAAGCGGCTTATTAGAAATAAGATAAGAAATAGATGAGAACTTTTTAATGTTGTTGGCATGTTGGCTTTTCAATGAATTGAGACTGTTTGTGTAATCGAATTGTATCTTCGAAGATGCAGTGCCAGTACAAATTGTTATGACCCTTTCAAACCTATGATCTAATTCATCTAAATGAAGTTGTATACGACCAATGTCCAAATATGTAACAATGTCCCAATTGTCGTTGGTGAACTTTAAATCTTGAAGTTCATCGAAGTACAGCCCTGGATTTCCGCGAACTTGTGCCGCGAACCGGGCATGGCATCGTGATAGCGCGGCCCTAGAATAAATAGATATGAAATAGGATAGAAACCACAAAAGCACGAAGGGTTTGTTCAGGTTACATTTCCTGATGTGTGCGTGTGTTTTAATTCGTCGAAATGGTGACGCACGTGTTTGCGATTGATAAGTAAAGTTGCAGTATGGTTACCATTCAATTTGATGATACGATAAGGGCCTTTCCACACTGGAGATAAGGCTTTGTTTTGTTTATGATGGAGGCGTAAATATACTATGTCACAAGCTTTGTAAGTAGTAGACTTAGTATGTGCATCATAATATTTCTTTGACTTTTCTTTAGACGCCTCTATGTTTTGACGGGCTCTCTGTCGACTGTAATAAAGTCGATGATTGAGTGCTCTTACGTAGTCGGAATAAGAGTTATTATCGAGTGTATCGACAGTTTGAGGAATGTAGGGCTTGTACCCGAAAACTAACTCATGTGGGGAAAACCCTGTGGTAGAGTGGACATTGGAGTTGTATGCCATCATGGCAGTTTGAAGATAAAGATTCCAGGATTGGTTATTTTCCTCTATATAGGACCTGAGGTATTCTTTGAGTGTAGAGTGGCTCCTTTCGAGCGCGCCGCATGTTTGGGGATGATATGGAGATGCAAAAATGTGTTTAATTCCAAAAAAGCGTTCAAGTTGCCGAAATAGATCAGAGCAAAAGTTGGTGCCTTGATCGGTCACAATGGTTTTAGGGATACCCATATGGGAAATATATAGGACAAGGCGTTTGGCTGTTTCTTCAGCTGAGCAAGAAGTCATAGGATAAGCCTGTGAATACTTAGTTAAATCATCTTGTAGAGTTAGTATAAATTTATATTTAAAATCAGAAGTTTCAGGGAGTGGACCTACAAGGTCAAGAAATAGTTTTTCATTAGGTTTGGTGGCAGTAGACGTTATAATCATAGGAGCGCGATGACGCAGCGGCGTGTTAATTTGGCAGGACTTGCAGCTTTTTACGTAATTTTCGATGTCCTGTCGCATGTTTTTCCACCAATATATTGATTTAATTCTTTCGAACATTCGGGAAATGCCGGGATGACCCGCTGAAGGGGAATCGTGATGCTCCTTTAGAATGCGTTTAACCTCGTCAGGTGTTGGAAATATGATACTGTTTCGATACACATTTACTTTAATACCTGTGCCGTGGAATAAGAAAGCTAGTATGTTATAGAGCTTTGTATAAGAGACCTTATTAAAGGAGTCTACAAAATCGGAAATTGCGAATTCTGTCTAGTCTTGGTACCAGATGATAATCATGTATATTCATGTATACATACTTCAAATGACAAACAAATGTTTGTCATTTGAAGTACTATAGCTACTTAGCAGCTCTCGTTCAATGTGGCGAATGTCAGGGTCACTTTTAGATGTCGCCAAGATTTCGGAGCAGTATGGGACTGACTCATCAAGATCAATAGAAGTAGGATAAGCAATTAACTTGCACTTAGATTTAAGAAGAGATTCGTTATGCTCTTCTATCACAGTGTCATAAGATACAGAGGATTGACGACTATGTTGAAGGAATTTTTCGTATGACTCTAAGGACGAAGGGCTGAGGGAAGGACTGTCTGTCGTATCTGTCGCTAGAACCAGGTTGCGAGACAATGCGTCTGCGTTGCAGTTTATTTTTCCTTTTTTATACTCGACTGTATAGTCAAAATCGGCTAGCTTTAAGCGCCAACGAATTAATTTTGAGCTGTGGTCAGTGCCACTACCATTGAGGATCCACAGTAACGGTTTGTGGTCCGTAACAATTTTAAAATTGTAGCCGAATAAATAGGGTCTAAAAGTTTTAGTTCCAAATACGACAGCTAGAAATTCTTTTTCAGTGACGGAATAATTGCCCTCAGCTTTGTTGAGCGTCCTTGATGCGTAAGCGATAGGAAGGTCCTTTCCAACTTCACCTTGGGAAAGAATTGCAGAGATAGCATAGTTCGATGCATCAGTAGTTAGGATGAACGGTTTAGAAAAATCTGGGTATTGTAGGATAGGTGCAGTGGTGATTTTTTGTTTGAGAGTATCGAAAGCTGTTTGTTGGGAAGTAGGCCACACGAATTTAGCATCCTTTTTTAAAAGGCTAGTCATTGGTTTGGTAATATGAGAGAAATGGTCGATAAAACGACGATAATAGCCTACAAGGCCGAGGAAACTTTTTATGTCCTTAGGACATTTTGGAATTGGGAAGTCGTTGACACATTGTACTTTCTTCGGATCGGGTTTCACTCCGTGGTCATTTATGATATGACCAAGATATTGCACTTCGCGACGTAGAAATTCGCTCTTATCGGGTTGTAATTTAAGGTTGTGTTCTCTGAGTCTAGTGAATACTAATTTAAGTTTCTGAATGTGTGTGTTGAGGTCATGACTGAATATTACCACATCATCCATGTAGGTAAAACAATGAATTCCCTGCATTCCAGAAAGTACAATGTTGATAAGACGTTGAAAGGTGGAAGGAGAATTTCGTAACCCGAAGGGCATTCTGGTGAATTCGTAGTGACCAGCTACATCACCACAATTAGGGACAGAAAATGCAGTTTTTGGAACGTCGTTTTCAGACACCAAGATTTGGTGAAAAGATGAAGCGAGGTCAAGAGTCGAAAAATATTTACTGTGTCCCCATTGATCTAAAATATCTGTGATATTAGGAATTGGATAAGCATCACCGATTGTGATGTCATTCAGCTTTCGATAGTCGATGACTATGCGCCATTTATTTTTACCGGACGCATCTAGTTTTTTGGGGACCACCCAAATAGGAGCGGACCAATGTGACATGGAAGGGCGGATTATATTTTGATCTAGCATAGATTTAATTTGATCGGCTACCTCCTTTTTATGAAATTCGGGAAAACGATATGTTTTGGCATGAATTGGTACTTGGGAGGTAGTCCGTATTTCATGTTGCAGTGTTGAGGTAGCTGTGAGATGATCGCCATTGAGATAAAATATATCATTGAATTCGGTACATAGGTTGCGCAGTTTCAGCTCCTCTTCATGGTTCATGTGTTCACACCTAAGTAAATCTTGAATACGATTTTCGCGACTTGAATCGGAGGTAGATAAGTATGAATACTGAGTAGAGGTCGAGTCCGGCAAGTTGGATTTTGTCTCCATGATTTCGGATACAGGTTCTAAAGTGAATTTAAGATTTTGAAGGACGACCTCTCTTTGGGAGGTATTTACAACTGACAGTTTGACCATTTCGTTTGCTTGGACATGGACAAGGCATTTTGAAAAATAAACATTAGGATATTCTTTGATATTAGTTGTAAGAATCAACCCTTCTTTGAGTTGGGGGTTGGTAACATGACATTCGATAAACATTTCACTTCTTGGAGGAACAACGTAAGTTGGATCGGAAGTTTTTATATCAAAATAAAGGTTGGGGTCATCAAGGATTATTAATTTTGACTTAGAATATTGTACAGACGCTTTGTAGGCGTCTAGGAAATCGTTTCCGAGAATACCATCGTAGAAATTTAGGCCTACATTATCTACTACGTGGTAATTTTGTGGGAACTGCAATTGATTATGTAATTTGAGGGATAAGGGAAATGTACCCAGTGTACTAGAATACGAATTTACATCATTGATGCCTTTAATTTTGACAATTTCATCTGAAAGTTGGGGTAGTTCTGGAAGAGATGACTTTTTGAGGATACAAATCGAACTTCCTGTATCTATAAGCAAACGAATTGGTTTGTCAGTGTGTGAGGTCTCGATTTCGATGTATGGTAAATTAGGCCTTTTAGATTTAAAAATATCGTATATGAGGCCTTCCGATTCAAGTTGAGAATGTTGAGAAGTTATTTCATTGAATAAAGAGTCAGCGTTAGAAGTCCATCCTGAGGTGCAACCCGATTCAGTGTTTGAATAAGAAATAGGAGTAGGCTGACCATCAGGCATATAAATTAATAGGGACTTTGAGTCAGAGTTGGAAGTCCATCCTGAGGTACAACCTGGTTCAGATTTTGAACAAGAAATAGGAGCAGCTTAACCTTCAGGAATATGATTTAGAAGGGACTTGGATATTTTATTTTTCGTCCATCCAGCGATAGACTGCTCAGCTGGATTAAAATACAGTGGGGACATCGATTTAGTATGTTTATTTAATTTTGTGCCAATAACTCTTTTGGGTTGGCGGCGACACGAGTACGCAACCCCATTTACGCGTTTAAATCACTGTCAGACGTAGAAGTGTAAGGCTCGAGTTCGCCAAGCCCATCATCGATTTCAACGCATTTAGTGGCTTCAAACGAAGAAGCTTTACGATTTTCATTGAATTGCCGTTTGCGGCATTGAGAAATATGGTGACCCTTGTTTTTACAGTAGGAACAAACAGGGACCTGCGACGAACTCGGAGCTGCGTTGTTCGAAGATGGGTTTTTCGAATATGTTGTATTATTATTCGATGCATGCTGTCTACGTTTTAGATAACATTCAGACTCGGAATGTCCGGGTTTGTTACATATTTTGCAAACTGGGTTTTTGGCCTTTGTCGTTTGGAAAAATAGATTTTGAATTTTTTCTTCCTGGAAAGCAACGTTGACAGCAGCATTTAAATTCTTAGGTTCTCTGCACCTAACGATTGTACTCAGTCGAGGGTTCAGCCCGAGTGTAAATGTGAATAGAGCCAAATCTTCGGTCATAGCTATTCGACCGGCTAACTCCTTTTTCAAACTCTCGTAGTTATGAATTTCCGATTGCAGTGCTGTTAAGCAGGTCTCAATCCTGAGCGCAAACTGAGCAACGGTTTCATTATTTAGTTGTTTGCAATTTTGCAGATCCAGAAGTAAGTGATTATAATGTTTCCTTTCGCCAAAATTTTGGCGGAGGAAATTTTTAAGATCATCAAATTTTTCAAAAATCTTATTAGAGCAGGCAATTTGTGGCTTTCCTTCTAATTTTGCGATTATAAATTTCAGTAACAATTCTTTTTGGTTTCCTTTTGCCAGGTCAAGAGCATTTTGACAATTCGTCAAAAATGCGGGGAGAGTTTCTCTCTCTCCTTTGTTAGGGTTAATGAAAGCACATAATGTCTGTATTGGGAATGGTTCGGTATCGGCATTGGCAATTACGTTAATTTTTGGAATTGTTTTCTCAGTTCTACTCTCAGGGGTAGATGGGCTCGCCATCTCGAGGAGGACTTTCAAAGAGTAAAGGGCTTAGAAAAATGATATCTCAAGCAGTTAATAGAACGTTTTACTCACAGAAGCGCGACCGCGAGCACAATTTTCATTCTGGCTAAAGACGATCCAGAGCGCTGGCTACGGCTTGGACCCGACGAACTGAAGGTGGCAGAGACGAAGCAGAGTTGGTTCTTCCTACCAGCCAAGGACCATCCAGGGCACTGGTTGTGGCCTGGACCCGACGAACAGAAGGCGGCAGACAACAACGTAGAAATGGTCCTTCACACCAGGAGGACCAAAATTTGGTTGGGAATAGAAGATGACGGTAGTTGTTATCACTATATTATTGGTCTGATACAACACCGGAGACACGGATGAAATTCACTGCTTCCCGACGACGCAACGCGAGAATACAGGATGCTGGTCTTATCGACGTTATTTGTCAGCTATCCCACTTCTGACACCACTATTACGGAGTGGGTTGGAGAGCGGATTTTAAAAAACAGTTTTTAATATCACCTATTTATTTTACTCAAAATATAGTAGAAATACAGAAGAAAATACGTCTTTACTTGAAGGTGATCAAAACTGGTCTACCAACTTTTCCACAAAGCGCGGTGCTGCGGATTATGACAAAATAACCGAAAATATCATATTGCATTGCTTGAAATGCAATGTGATATTTGTACCTATTTAGCAATTTTATTTTATATGTTCACGTGAGAAATATGCATTATAACAGTTCGGAGACAATGAATACGAATAACGTAAGGCGAAATAGCTAAATGCGTGGGCAATATCGAGCTATGCGAGTAAATACGATGCAATATAACGCGGTGAGTCTTAGGAATAATTATAACGCGGGAACAGAGGCACGAAACGAATTTGGGACGCGCGCTCGCGGTTATTTTCGCGGTAGAGGTAGACAGCCTCAGGCTAGTTTCAAGGCAATAGTGTTCCAAAGGGGCAATGATGGTTCAGATAATACAGAGGCAGGGCAAAGTTCAAGTGACAGGAATAATGCGATAAATCAGAGTTCAAAAAACTAGTGGACTCGCGCGGGTCGTTCGCACTCAGATATTTATTACGGTTTGGATGGACAGCCGATCAAATTGAAAAAAAAACATAGACTGTATGATCTGTGTAATTTGGATTCGAACGTGGGTGTGAATGAATTTATTCAATTATTGGCGCATAAAGCGCACGGATATGCCGTGTGTTTAGATGGAAAATCGAGATTGAATTGTATAGGCCGCGATGACAGGCGTTTACATACGATATTCAGAGACGACGATTCGACTGAGTGTGGGCGCGATTTATGTAGTACCTTGACATTACCTGAGATAGATGTGCGTATTGGGAATATTGTTGTAAGGAGTTTGATTGATTCGGGGAGCGAAATCAGTGTAATTAGTCGGAGAGTGTACGATGAAGTATGCAGGCAAATTGGGAAAACCGACGGAAATACCGATTCCAAGTTTGAGAATCACAGGTGCATTTGGGGTCAGTAAGGAAAAGGTTGATAAGTTAGTTACGTTATCAATAACAATAGGTGATTGCGTTATCGATACTCCAATGCTAGTATTAACAAGGGTGCCTAAAGATTTAATTTTAGGGTTTGACTTTATACAACAGACGCGAGCCAGTTTAATGTGTGAGGGTAATAAGAGGCTAATTATACGAAGCGCCGGGCGGATGTGTGAAATACCATTAGGTACTGGTTCTAATCAGGATTCTTGCTGTTGTACAATGGAAGTACAGAACCAAGATACCAGTAGAAATATGATAGAGGAATATGTGAATAATTCATCAATACCTGTTGAACACAAAACAAAGTTATTACCGGTGTTAAATAAACATGCAGAGTTGTTTAGCGATATGGTGGGTCGGACAAATAAATATATACATGAGATAAAAATGAGAGATGAAACGCCTTTCGTAAAACGAAGCTATCCCATACCATTCGCATATCGCGATACAGTAACAAAACGTTTGAAAGAAATGGAACAGATAGGTATTATTAGCAGGCAGTCTACGGATTTCAGTAGTCCATTGACTTGTGCACTAAAGAAGTCGGGGGGGGGGGGGGGTCCGTATACTGCTAGATGCGCGCCAATTAAACACGGGAATGGTTGGGGAAATTGAAACTACACTTTTAATGAGTGAGATATTGCAATCGGGGCGCCGGATAAACTACATAGGGGTTATTGATATCAAAGATGCGTATTTTTCTATACCATTATCAGACGAATCTAAACGATACACGGGTTTTGTATATCAAGGCAGAAGTTATGTTTACAACGTTTTACCTCAGGGGTTGAAAACCAGTGTGGGTTCATTTTCGAGGGCGATGGACTTAATTTTAGGGCCAGAGGTTAGGTCATATTGTTTAAATTTTGTTGACGATTTGGCGATTTTAACTGAGGGTGATTTTGATCAGCATTTGTCTCAAGTGGACACGGTTCTGAGTAAATTGAAAGACGCGGGCTTCACATGCAAACTAAAAAAATGCGAGTTCGCACAAAAAAAAGTCAAGTTATTGGGGCATATTTTGTCCACACAAGGTTTGCAAATGGACCCGGACAAAATTAAAACACTTAAATTATATCCGTCACCCAGAACTGTCAGGCAATTGAGGGCGTTTTTGGGGTTCATAAATTACTTTAGGAGGTTTATAAAAAATTTTGGAACGTTAACACAGCCCTTGTACAATTTATTATGGTCTGGAGTCAAGTTCGTCTGGAGTGCGCAGGTGCAGAGTGCTTTTGACGAGATAAAAAACCAATTCTCAGAAATAATAATATTGAGTCAGCCATTTGCGGGAAAAACGTATTATGTCCAATGCGACGCCAGCGCTATAGGAATTGGGGGCTATGTTTATCAATTAGATGATTTGGGCCAGGAACGAATTATAGGGTTGTGTTCGCAGGCATTTAAGGGAGCTCAAAGTAGATGGTCTGTCAGCGAACAGGAAATGTATGCAGTTATATACACTTTAAAGCGATTTGAGATATATTTGCGAGGAGAAAAAGTTAATATTAGAAGGGATCATAAAAGTTTGACATTCATTAAGTCGTGGACTTTATTGGGGGCACGCGTAACTAGGTGGGTTATGTTTTTAGAGCAATTCGATTACGACATAGAATTTGTGCGAGGGACTGATAATCAAATTGCCGACACGCTAAGCAGGCAAATAACGGGACCTGGAGGTATGATTGATAGTATAAATGTTCAGCAGGGAATATTCTGGTTTCAGGCATCGAATACCGCAAGTGTTATTTCGAGTTTACGGGACATTGCGAGATTAGAAAGCGAAGATGAGCGGTTAAATCGAATTAGCGGTTGTATCAGACGTAGCGTGGTAGATACGGAAACGAGAGGGTTTGATAATTACAAGCTAGTAGGTGATACGTTATATTTTTGCGTGCCGAAGCGGAACGTACAGTTGTTAGTAATTCCGAAATCACTACAGGAGGAACTAATTTTACACATACATGAAGAAATAGGTCACTACGGCAGATATAAAATATTAGCACTGATGAAGGACAGATATTATTTTCTTCATATGAGTAGGGTGATAAGCATGGTGATAAGAAGTTGTGACATTTGTCAAAAGGTCAAACCAAGTACTAACAATACAGTTGGTCCTTGTACACCGGTGTTGGCGGAAAAGTTGGGTGAGAAAGTTTTCTCGGAACTTTATGGGCCATTGCCCGTAGGTAAATTCGGATATCAATATATATATATGTGATTCAAGACGTGTACAGTAAGGTGATAAAATTGTATCCAATGCGAAAAGCTACAGGTAGGAGCGTGCTCGCTTGTACAAAGAGATTTCATAGGGAAATACCTATCGAAACTATAATTACGGACTCAGGACCACAGTTCATATCGAAAGTTTGGAAATTTGGTCTCAAACAGCTAGGGATTCGGGTCACTCATACGTCGGTGTATTGTCCAAATTCTAATAGCGTAGAAAGAGTGAATCGCGAGCTAGGTCGACTAATTAGAACTTATTGCGGCGGAAGTAATCGTAGTTGGGTCGACGTGTTACCAGACATTCAAAATTGCTACAATAATATTGAACACACAAGCACAGGCTTTGCGCCTAATTAGTTAGTGTTTGGTAGGCGGGAACCGTTAACTATTGACAAGGAATTAGGCAATGAATGGTTATTAGGTCATAGTGTGCGAGATACGGAACAGGTGCGGAATGTAGCGATAGAAAACTCTAAAATTTCTAGTGAACGACGTAAGCGACAGGCAGACAAACGGCGTAAGTTAGAAGTCTATCGTATAGGTGATTTTGTGAAACTTAAGACTTTTGTGCGTTCAAATAAAGAACATAAAATCATGCGGAAATTTTCATTGTTGTATAAAGGGCCTTATGTTATTTCGGCAGTGGTATATCCGAACTGTTATACTTTAGTAGATCCGGTTTCAAATGAGATATTGGGTAACTACAGTACTATAAATATAGCCAGGTATTATGTGAGGACGAATAAGGGCGTAGATAAATAAGATAGTGTATAAAAGTTATATAATTAAGCTGCAAGCTGTAAATTTGAGTAACCACTTTGTAGATTTAAGGATCTTGCATGGTTTAGAAAGGAACAAAAACAAAAAAAAATTAAAAAAAAAAAAAAAAACAAAAAAAAAATGTATATATATATTAATACGAATTAGGATAAGTTGCGGGTAAGCGAGGTTGTATAGTTAGATAGATAAATAAGATAAGACAGGAGAGAGCTCAATCGAGTTGTGTAAATATTATATACATAATTGACAGATTCATCGGTCTGTGTACATGATTTGAGATGTCCGTACATATAGAGTAGATATGGACAAAGCATGGGTAGCATAGTGGTAATGAGATCCTTGCGCCATGTTTAACTGAGATAAACAGTGTCTCAAGGTCTGGGAGGGGGCTGTAATGGTACACGAGAGTCAGTACATTTGATACTTCATTTTGCGTGACAGAGGGCTAGCCCATCGCCGCACTGTTTTGAATACGAGAATCGGTTCATATAACGTTTGGGTTTTTGAGTAGCTCAGGGTAAGGTGGCAAAAACAATGAGCCGAGCGCGTGGGAATGATTCCAGGAACAGAGTTCAGGTCAGGTTTTTTTGTCGCATTCCTGCGAGATGTGTAGGGATCAGAGCCGATTTGGCTGCGCGCTGAATAAATTATGAATAACTAAATAATGGAAGGTTATTATGGAACGATACGGAGAAAGATATTATGTTGACTGCAAATATACAATTGCGTTTGTTTATTACGACATGGCGAGTTTGACACCGCGGGTTTGAATATCATTCTAGTGGTCTTTGTCTAGCGCGCTAGCGGTCGGGAAGGCTTAATTAATCGCAACAAGCTTTTATGGTCAGCGATCAACAGATTCTGTGTATCGGCAGTACCGAATGACTTGAGTGATAACCTACGGTTGATCATAGTGAATATGCGTACACACAATTTGTAGAACGGCGGATCTGCATGGCATGGTTGAAATTAGACCCTGTGTAGTTAGTGATAAGAAGCTTCGCTTGGGCAGAGCGTGTTCGCAAAGGACGCCATTTTTTTTCAGACATGTGGGGTGTATAAATACGATTGCGGGGGAAGGGAATTCATTCAGTCTCGGCGTTAAGCTACTGTGACAGTCGTCTTTCAGAAGTTCTAAACAGTTTTGGTCTGCCGTGTTACGCGTCAGAACTGGACGAATTGTGATTGCGAAGTTACAGTGGATTTTCGTGAGTGTCTGAAGCGCCGAGATATACCTCGGTTCCTATCCTTTAAATCAACCTGCCCCAAATTCCAAAACTATCGTTAGATAAGAACTTGTAGGTAACTGATCTGAGTCTGAGTCTGGGCTTGGAGCGACCCTAAATTCCTTTTTCCTTCACCATAGGGTTCCTGGATTAGCTCTTAGGATATTCGCGGGCTAATCCTCTCCTCATTCCTTTCGAGCAGCGAGTTTTGAAATTCCCACACACACAGTCATTAAACATACAAGCACATTCAAATCAAACTCAACCATTTTCGAGTGGTGTCGATAATGGACGTGGTATAACACTAGGATTTTAGACTATGCTAGACAGGAGTTTAGTTGCGGCTAAACCTAGGTTGTCAGGGCATAGGGAGACTGTTTGATCGATGAGGTTCCGCGGATGGAAATAACAAATTCAGAACAAAGTTAAACCGGTGTCAACACAGATAACCTATCCTGTTGATATTTTGACATTTGAGTGTTGTCGGGGACGCGCGAAGAGATCAAATTACAGTCTAAAGTTCATTGTTTAGGACCGGGTAGTTTGTTTTGCTTCGCCTTGGGTCAGTTTGGATTCAAGTTGCATCTTTAAATTAAATGTAAATTTCGCTGGAGGTCTAATGTGTAGGCTGAGTCAAATATTTATGATTTTGCTTGGCCGAGGACGTGCTGAGGTCAGTGGAATTCATAGTTCGGTATTTACCGAACTATGCACTTCGCTATGGTGAGGGTTAGATCTCCTAAAGCGCTAATGACAACGTTTCGATAACATCCAGCTCAAATTGCGCAGAGTTGAAGGTTTCAAAACGTTACGGACCTTTTGAGGTAACCGCTAGTTCAAACCCATTTCGGAAAATCAAATCGCAATTGTGTAAACCGGTCTTTTCGGATCGTTATTGCCGTGAACTAAATATATAATTGGAACCACCACTAGCCGCTACTAGCGAGCACATGAAATATCTTTGAGTACTCACGTCGTAAAACAACGACGGATATCTATACGATATCACAAACAAATATTATAAATTGTGGTCGACCACTAAAAGAAGTTCCAAGCGCCCATATATACAAAAAAATAAATGGTACCATCACACAAAATACAACAACGATCGATCTGGCGCAATACACCGCTAACTGATGCGAAATACCGGCTTGCGGACATATATGCTTTCTCTGTCTAACTTGAAACTGTAACTTCCTGAACCAAACTTCGTTCGACTATTGTACGCCTAACGAACTTCTCAACGAACGAGAAATTCGGACTTATCATTCTTAACTTACAAATTTTACAGCTGAATCGGGACATCTCTTTTTGGGGTAGGTAGAATAGACGATCATAGCTACTGATAGCGGTGGCTCGACCTTAGCCTTTTATGCCGTTACATTTCGCGACAAAGAAACGTAGGCTTGAATTTGTAATTTAAGTTCGTTTATTTCTCGCGAATTTAACTAAACTAGTGGCTCTGTGAGCTGTCGGGCTCACAATTATTTAATTAAAAATGTATACTTTTCATTAATTTTATACCCTTTAAAGTTGTTAAAATTTCAACAATTACGGTTCAATACGGTCACGGTCTTCATGTGACACTTTGATGTGCAAACAAACACGTTTGTAATTTTTGTGAGCGAACATACTTGATACAATCATTTTGCTGGTTGTGGTTGAGTAATTTACCAACAAGTGTTTATTTACCCCACGCCTTTGCCGATGACGTAGAACAATACATTGCACTGTACAAAATCTTGGTCAGGCAGGCCTTTATATATTTTGTAAGCATCTCCTTTGTAGAAATGTACTGTAACAAGACTACGACACATAAGTACTTAGTGAATTTTTATTTCAGTAACCGGCCATATATCGATCATAATGATAACATCATGATGACATCATGAACGAGTTCATACTCAGACTTGCACTTGGCCGAATGTCGGGTAGGTGGCTGTGACCACAACCTTTTTTGAGGTCTGGAGCCGCGCCTGGGCCTCGTGGCAGGTTCGTAAATCACGTACACACTGAGTTGTTATTACAGTTTGTGCAACGGTTACAGTTACAGCTCGCTAATGAGTACCCGGCTTTTAAGCTACCGCGTTATATAACACGGTCATTTGCACAATGGCATTAGACAGGCTCTTTCAGACATATGATACGCGACTCTTGTCGGCGAGAAATCAAGCGGACTGTCAAGTGACCATGGAAAACTTAAATATGTTTATCTAATAAATTGGAATGACATCAAGAGAGATTCAGTACCTACCTATTTATTTCGTTGTTTTATATTCTTGAGTGGGTGTAGAGACCAAGAGACATTCGTTAAATAAAAAAACACAGAAAACATTTTATTACTTGTTTCTGTAATCGTAATTATAGAATTATTTACTATTTTAATATAAAAATAAAAGTTTCTGCCTATATTTGACTGTATACAATAAATAATACAAAACTATCGTAGTTACATACATTATTATTTATTACTACAATTACTGTCATTTCGTTTTAAACATTGCTACTTTTGTGAGTTTTGTGCATCATCATACATTTCATCTCAGAGTACAACGTGTTTACCTCTGGTAACATACAAACATTCAAATAACCATTAGTAAAAACTGTATTACTTAACTAGCACGTAGTTAATACTTGTATAGACGAGTCGTACACAGTACAGTAGTAAGCGGAACAAGCTGGACCGGTCAACATTCTAAGTGGGCACTGGGCATGCACTTCGTTTATTGCTGTGCCGGTTCGAATCTCGGTTAGGGAGGAAGTAAAACATCGCCAGGTCTTGGAGGTTCCCACATTCAGATAAATAAACTTTCTTGTTGTTGTTTATATTTGTGTGATGTCGCTGTTTCTGGTTCCCACGACACAGGGTACCCTTGTGTGGGGCCGGAAGCAATGTATGTGCCTTTGTATATAAATGATTGTGTTTACATACAAATTTCTCTTCCATGGTTCACAATAACATCGAATATCGATAACTGTCATACAACAAAGGGGATGTTTTTAGTCCGCATACTACTAGAGCTGATGCCCACTCAATGTCTAGTTTTGGAAGACATTGGAATTAATACTATGTACCGTTTACTGTGTACAAGTGATCGAATTTAATATCCTGTACTATTATTGATATACTTCATTAATTAAGATCATTAATTAATTTAATAAAAATTGTAGATTATTGGCAGGCTATTGGACATGGTGGAGGCAGTTCTTACACAACTTGTTATGAACTTTGAAATAACCTACAAAATTGTTCGACACTTATTCACACTGTGTGGCTTGTTTAGTAATGCGAAGTCTGAAAGTTTCTTTAAAAACTATGTCCACCATGCAACCGAACCGGTCTAAATAGAACATTTACTTGCGAGTATGTTAAGGTGCAAATCCCTCACCAGCCGCAACTGTAGACGACGTGTCGCGTAAGAGTGACAACGGGACAGCGAGCGTAGTTACCTAGCGAGTGAGTGAGACAGCGAGCATAGTAGGTACCTACCGCTATTTCGCTCACTCACCTTGGCGACACGTCGTCTGCAGATGCAGTCGCCTACGAACTTGTACTTTTACATGTGTGTGATTATGCTGTTTCTGGTTCCCACGATACAGGTCATCCTAGTGAAAGGCCAGAACGATTCGGTGTTCCTATTACACAACCAGCGACAGAGGTGTTTACTTCGCCCGCTCTTCAACCCGCGGTCCCGGGTCGCTGTGCGGCTGCTCTGCGTCAGGCCTGCTTATGTTCTCCGCCTGCTGGATGGTGTCGGGCAACTGCATGCGCAGCGTCTCTGGAGTCAGGATCATCAGCAGACCCGATACCCCCGCCATAACTCCGAACACGAGGTAAGGGAGCGAGGTCATCACTCGCATCTGCGGAATGCGTTACGTTTATAATACAGACAAAAAAAATGCATCTCGGCTTTTCGTCTTATGCGTCATTATACGGGGTCTTGTACAATACATAACATAACATTTACATACATGCACATACATTGCTCCTGGCCCTACACTACGATAAACTGTGTAGTGGGAATCAGAAGCAGCGACGTCGTAAACATATGAAAGTGGGGATTTTCTCTTCTTCCTCCCCGGATTCGGATGGGATGCACAGCACAGCCTTGACAGCAACACCAAAGAGGTCCTCAAGCTTAAAAAATACTAGGCTCCAGGTATGTTATGTAATTCGCAAACGCTTTTGGATAAACATTATCATCAAACATCAACAATTCCACTGTGCGAAATTGGGAAATAGGCCGATTTAGCACATATCTATTTTCAACATAAATAATATATACAAAAACAAAATTCCAATAAATGTGACATTATTCCTAGGATGTAGACCTTACTAATTAAACCACAAATGCAACATCCTGCACTAATAATAAAGACACAAGATAAAAATATGTGATTTGAACCCAGCTTGAAGCTCTCAAACAAACTTCAAACTTCAATTTTTTTATTCAAAATAGACACTTACGAACACTTTTTGAACGTCATTTGAATCTATATAATGCAAGAAAAACTACTACCGCTTCGAAAAGGGTTATGGCAGCGGAGAAGAAGCGGCGCAAGAAACTCGTACACTGCAACACGGCCTACTTTTCTTTTCTGTTTATTTTTTTCAAAAATAGTTCTTGTGTTACAATCGTGTGCGTGGTTCTTGTGCTGCACCGAAAAATCGGAGCTCCATACCTCTTTGTCATTAATGGCATCATCTAACTTATAATATGCTTTGAACATAATGTTTTTTTGACAATGCCTTTAAATTTCTTCTCTGACAAATTGAATATCTCTTCCGGTATTTTGTTATAGTATTGTATTCTTAGACCCACAAATGAAGTTCTAACTTTAGCTAGTCTATAATAAGGTTACTCAATTTTATTTTCGCTTCTTATATTATTTCGCTTGTGCCTGTCAACATTTTTAGTTATTTATGTATATAAGCTATTTATGTTCTTCCTAATGTACATGATATTTTCATAAAAATATTGAGACGTTACATTCATAATGCTAATTTCTTCAGTTCCCTCAGGGAGTCACGACTGCGTAGGTTATAAATTGCTACAATAGCAATTTTTTGTAGAACAAAAATCGAGTCAATATCGGCAGCTCGGCCCCACAGCAAAATTCCATAGGACATGATGCTGTGGAAATAACTAAAGTAAAGAAGTCTCGACGTTGCTACATCCGTCAGCTGTAAGATTTGTCTCACAGCATATGCAGGTGAGGGCTCCATTGTAGTTTTGAGTCAAGTGTGATCCCCAGGTAAACTGTACTATCAGTAAACTCTAACTTATCATTATTTAATATAATCTAATTTTTAGAGGAATCAATATTAGGCAAAGTGAAATTTATACATTTACTTTTTTTCGCATTAAGCACTAGATTGTTAATAGTAAACTAATTATTAACTTGTCCAAGATCATTATTTACTTCGTCATAGATCTGTACATGTCGATCTACTTTAAATACAAGAAATGTATCATCAGAAAATAATACAATCTTTGACAAATTCTGAACCATGTAGGGCAAATCATTTATATAGACCAAAAATATGCGGAACTTTGAGGCACGCCAATTTTCAGGCGAGGTCCTAATGATTTGGTTCTGTTAATCTGAACCTTCTGAATTCTATTATCTAAATGAGAACTCAAAAGTTCTAGAGCTTTATTTTTAATACCGTAGTGTTCCAGTTTTAACAGTAAAGTTTCATGATCTGCAATCAAATGCTTTAGAAATGTCACGGAAGACACCAGTGGCATCTTTTGATTCTTCCCATGCACTAAAAATATGTTTTAATAATTCAATGTCAGAATCTGTGGTACAAAGTCCTATTGTAAAGCCGAATAACTGGTTATGTACAGATGTAGTGAATAATCCTTTCCTTTCGTATTTTCTCGGAAATGTTCGTTTTTGTCTTACTACTTCACTCGCACTCAGTACCCATCGAGACAACGTAGGGAACGGTCGCATTGCAAGAGGAAGTATCTATATAGAGTAGTTAATACCACAGAAATATTTTGTTGATATTTATGTTTGATTTTGTGATAAACTTCATGGACTCGTGTATTAATGCAGGCCACCTATATATTTTTTTTTTGACTTTTCATTTCACTCTTGTCTGTCATTTTTGTAAATAATAAACATTGATTTTGTTCGATCCACATTAACAATTTATAATAGACATGCCGAAAACACTAAGAAAAGGGAAACGTTTAGATCGGCAAGCCTGCGAAGTTATTTTCAATATTTATTTATATTTCTTAACTGAAAATGATAAATTCAAACATACCAACTATACTGCTTACTTTTGTAAAGTCCAAAAACGAGTTTCGGAGGCCAGTGGAATTTCTCAACGAATAGTAAATAAAATATTGCAAAAAGAATACATAAATCAATCCACCTCCAATAGTCCGAAGTCGGCAAAGTTGGGTAGACCAAATAAACTATTTTGTCTAGGTCTTGACGATTTTGACTACAACTTTATACGCCGATTAGTGTATAATTTCCATTTGATATACAAACAAGTACCTACAATTAAAGCCCTGAAGTCCAAGTTATCCAAAGCCATAAATTTTAAGGGATGTGACTTTACGCTAAGAAAAATTCTTAGAAAAATGGGATTTCGCTATAAAAAAGTTGAAAACAACAGAAAATTACTTATCGTGAAAGATGATGTTCGTTTAAAAAGAGTAAAGTTTATAAAATAGTACAGATTGCAAGGGAGAGAGATTGTTTATATGAAACATATATCCATACCTCACATTTGGCAGGTAAAAGCTGGGCTGACTCGTCAGAAAAAGGAGTGAAACAGATAATTTCTAAAGGACAACGTCTTATAATAGTGCACGCTGGTAGTAGAAAGGGGTTTATACCTGGGGCATTGTTAATGTATCAGTCTACTGATAAAACAGGTGACTATCACAACGCGATGAACAATGAAAACTATTAAAAATGGCTTCGTAATCAACTCATTGCTCCACATTCGGTACTAGTAGTAGATAATGCTGCATATCATAATAAGTACGTAGAAAAACCTCCTAATTCAAATACCAGGAAGCAAGACATGATTGATTGGCTATCCAAACATAACGTTCAGATTGATCCGTCATTAACAAAACATGAAATATATGAAATTATTTGTAAGTACAAACAAGACTTTTTAGAATACTCTATAGATAAACTTATGAACGAATATGGACACAACGTACTAAGATTGCCACCATATCATCCTGATTTCAATCCGATTAAAAACATATGGTCTCAAATAAAATATCCAAAAGAAACATCAGTATGAATATGACTACTGTGAAACAATTGGTACAGGAAAAGGTTAATATGATTGGTTCCCATGTTTGGGCCAAAGTATGTGACCACGCCATCAAATGCGAAAACGAGTACCGAAAACACGAACCTGAGTTGGAAAATTATATGGCTAGTTTTGTAATCACCGTTCATGAAAACTCTGATGATGATACACCAGAAAATAGTTCTGATTCTGACTGTGATATGGAAGTTGGAAGTATTGTTTCGCATCACACTGTCCACCCCGCTCCTCCTCCTCTTATCCCGCTGTCATAATCGAAGTCGTTGATCCAATCAGAAAATCATATTTATTTATATGAATTTCTCTGCTGGTTTGTTTTGTTTTATGTTGAGGTGTCTTTTTTGTAATGTCATAATAATAATAATAATAATAAAGTTTATTTCAGGTAAAGTACCCATATCACAGAAAATAAAACATTACACACAGTCATTAAAATGCAATAAAATTAAAATGCAATGACATAAAAATAAAGCAGATATATATCATTTAAAATTGTAAAACTGTAAAAAAATAAATAATAAAAAAAGAAATATTAAATAATTGAATAATAATTATTATAAATAACTTACTATTTTCTATTAGCACTCATATGTACAGAGAGCCAGTGTCTATGCAATGAACTGCAGATATCGTCACAAACGGCACGCACGATTGCATTTCCCGAGCCTCTCAGTCTCCCCCACGCGGAGGCGACCCTGGATCTTAAGACAGCGAAGAAGTCAGGCACTTCCGCGTCTGCAAACATGCTCGACGCACTACAGAAACGCGGCCGCCTGAGGAGGATACGAAACGCATCATTGTACTGAATCCTCAGGGCACTATAGGATTTTCTCGTGTAGTTGATCCACAGGTGACATGTGTAAAGGTTTTGACAGAATGCCTTGAACAGAAGGACTTTAACATCTTGGTTACACCTGTGGAACTTGCGAGCGAGCATGTTGCATCTGACAGATAGCGCCCTTCTTTCCCTCTCCATGTCACAATCGTCACGAAGGTCCTCCGTCAGTATGTGACCTAGGTACTTAAAACGATCTACAACCCGAACCGGCGAGCCATTCAGTACTATCTTGGGCACCCTCTCCGGACCTCTGCCTTCCCTGAATACCATCATCTCAGTTTTTTGGACATTGTACTTCAGTCCGTGTTCATCGGCATAATGCTCACAAACTGAAAGTAGTTTCCCTAAACCTTCGATAGAGGGGCTTAGGAGCACCATGTCGTCCGCATAGCTGAGGTTGTTTACACAAACACCCCCAACATGACAACCGACCTTGGTGCCCCTCAACCTCACTATTAGGTCATTGATGTAGAGATTGAAGAGATCCGGAGAGGTAAGCCCCCCCTGGCGAACTCCGCATTCTAGCTTGTATTCGCTAGACGTCGCGTCGCCCCACCTCACACAGTTCGTTTGGCCCCCGTACCAGTATCTCAAGAGACCCACCAACTCCTTGGGAACGTTTGAGCTCAGCAGTTTGTTCCAGAGAATTTTATAATTCACTAAATCAAACGCCTTGCTTAAATCTAGGAAGCATGCATAAACTGACGAACCCCTATCCTTGTAGTAGTTTACTGCATGCTTCAGACTCATTATTGCTGAGTCTGTCGAAAGACCAGGATGGAAGCCAAACTGCGCGTCATCTATCTCTAGCTTGCTCACCACTTCGGGCTGCAGAAGTCGTTCCAGTATTTTACCTATAACGGTCCCCAGGGAGATCGGACGATAGTTGGCCGCAGATGCAAGGTCACCCGTTTTGTTCTTTGCTATTGGGACCACAATAGTTTTCATGAGGGCAACAGGGAGGTAGCAAAACCTGACACACATGTTGTAAAATGCTGACAACTTTACAAAAACCTTATCTCCCGCACATAGTAAGTGCTCCACACTTAAACCATCGTGGCCCGGTGACTTTCCTCTCTTTATCTTCCGTACTGCACGTGCCACATCAGCAGCTGTGAATTGAATCAGCTGACCAGAGGCAGCGGTAGACTGAGAGGCAGTCTCCGGCTGTGTATCAGTCCGAACTGGTTGCGGGACAACCTTGAACCTGCGGCCAAACATATCGGCAATCTGAAAGGGGTCCTGTAGACCCTCCACAGACACTGGTAAACTCTGCTTAAAATTCAACTTCTTGGTTGAGTTCCAAAATTTAACAAAGTTTTTATCTTTCTTATGCAACGCCAAAATATTCATTTTAATTTTCTCTTCATTTTTTTGACACCATTTAAGCTTATTCTTAAACAGTTTTCGACTTTCAGCCATTTGCTCATATATTGTACCTGTGGAGGGTCTTCCTGCCCCCACCCAGCACTGGAAATGCAACCTTGCCACCTTGTGGCTGCCACTAACGTGATAGTTCCACCCAGGAACTTTCTTCCTAGCTCTCTGTGCATTCGAATACTCCCTAGCACTTTCTATGGCCGCTGTCTGCATTACATTAACTATATTAGAATAAACTTCGTCAATAAAAGTAAAATGATCACTCACCCCTTCACACAATCCATCCACACATCCAGCACAAGGCATCTCCACGTTAATACTATTTAAATTAATATCACAGTACAAGTTATAAGCTTTCGTTTGACTAGCATCTCTTTCACCCCACCTAATTTTGCTTAGTACATTCTGAGCTGTGCTTAAAGTTACAGATGGCACACATAAAATATCACAAATAATACAAAGGGGGAAATGATCAGACCAGGTGACGTCGTACATAACATGTGTCGAGACAACAGTAGTCCAAGCCGCTTGTGTCGTGAGACAGTGGTCTAACCACCGTCGGGCGCCGTTAATCTCACTCACATAGGTATAGGTATCACTACCCACGCCCAGTATATTGTGATCGGCGCACTCCCATAGTTGATCCTCACAGAAGCTCACCATCTCATCACCGAAGCTGGAGTTCGGGTGGGCGTTGAAGTCTCCGAGCATGAACACTGCCGGAATGTCACTATCTTCGATTATAGCATTTAGGCGGGATAAACAGCTTGTAAAGTCGATAAGGTTCTCCGCACTATCCGTAGGCATATACACAGAGCACACTAGAAACGAATAATTATAATTAGTTACCTTTACACACGCGATCCTATCACAGTTGGTATATATTATAGACACATTAGGGAACTTGGATTTACGCCACAGCAACGCCACTCCTCCAAAGGGCCGCCCCCGCAGCACACCAGCCGAAGCATCCACCGACGACTTTGCGAAGAAGCTGAAGTTATCATCTATCGTACTCACAAAGTTAATATCGTGAGGTAACAGCCACGTCTCTTGAAGGGCTATAATATCATACGAACGACATAGTTTTCGGATATGATGGACCGATCTTTTAATATTTTTACAATTAAAAGATACCATGGTGGTTTTGGTACTTTTTCTTAAGCTGACTATCCATTACGAAGAAATATTAGTCACATCGTTGGTTTCCCTTCCTCGAAAGCGACGATATTTTATACCTTTAGGCCAGAAGTCCACAGACAGAAATGTTTTTAATTTTTCTGTAGGAATGACAGCTTTAAACGAGTTAAAGTTTGTCCGGTATCTCTGCTCAAGAAGCTGCACACTATGACATTCCACATCTCGACTTTGAATGTGCTCCTTGATTTTATCAGCCTGTATGTGTTTCTTCAGTCTTGAGATGTAAACAGCTGTAGTTTACTCCGCTACTTCCAAAACACTCGCCTTTTGCGACATCCCGATCATATTTTTATTATATTTCGGCCGTTTATTTTTCTTGTACTCCACGCGAATGAAGCTATCATCGTGTCTATTTACATTTGTCCTAGGTTCGACTTTCCGATGCGTTACTGCCGCCGTTTCTAATGATGCAAGTGAAGGTCGTAGCATAATATCACGGTAGGTAGGTGTGTGGAATGCCGGTTCCGATATTGTGTTCGCACTCGAACTTGCACCGGCCTGCGGTTGTGACGAAAACAACTGAATTGGCCGCTTACTCTTACTGCTATTCTCTCCCGATAACGGGGTATTATTATCAGTACACAGATCAGCTAACTTGCTCACATGATTTTTCTTGTTTAGGTTCGTATCTTTATTCTCAGCTAAATGATTTTTAGGAGTATTATTCTGCCTATTGTCCGTAGCACGGATGGTCGAGCTAAGTGAGGCTATTTCTGAGGTAATTTTCGTCTCGAAAGTTGTCAGCTCCGTTTTAGAGACCGCGTCATGTCGTAGGTTTTCCAGCTCAGACTTCATGCAGGCTAAATCCCTTAGTAAACGGGACACGTCAACATGTTCAAACGTCACCGATGGGAGTTTGTCAAGATCCTGGGCTACGAATATCGGATGATCTTTATGATCCGCTTCCTTCAAGAGCTTGAGCACATCTTTTATGTTCTTCTTACTCTTGTCTTCTCCTTTTCTCGTCACAAGTCGGCCACCGCGGCAGTCTTCCGGAAGGGCGTTGAATAACTTCGCCTTTCCCTCTTCTATTTCACCGTCCGAAAAACTCGTAGAACATATCTGTACGATGCTTAGCTCGTCCAATTTGTTGTACTTATTTTGCACAAAGGTCAAGAACTCGTCAATAATTAGGTTCCTAGGCATTGTAGGTATGTTTACTAGCAATAGTTGCTAAACAATAACATCGCGTTATGTTAATAAGTCGCTTAGAGGCGTGCGCAACGTACGACTGTCCGTATTGACGGCGCTCCGCTGACTGATGTCATAGTATTTTTAATTAATTACAAAAATTTATTGTTATAAAAAAGGTCTGCAAAATCCTACTGTAGTTTTGACTTATAGTTCGACTTTTGGGGTTCCAATCCTTATAGAATCATTAGATCCCAACCGGAATTTGGTTTTTATCAGTGCGTTTTATTGAAATAAAACGTCCTCAGTAACTAGTTATATTTTTGTTTACCTAACGAATTCTTTATATGATAGCATCGTGGTGGTTTTAACATCTCAGTGTAATATACGTCAAACGGGCAATTTGACATTTGACAGTGATAAATAAAGTATGCGATTTATTTGATACCTACAAGTAATTTAATAATACAGTAATTCATAGACACATCGGCACCATTCGGGTGTTATCGTAGTTCCGAGTTTTGCCGATAGGAAAGGATTATTCACTACATCTGTAATATATTATTGTGATGAAAATGGGAAAGCATTTGATTGAGCATGATCTTTTCAAACACTTTACTAAACACCGGTAAAATTGATATAGGCCTATAAAGTCGATTTCGATAGCATTTCACAATAATTTAAACAAAAATGTCAGTTGACAGTTGTCTATGATTGAGTGAGATTTGAGTGTTATACCTACACTGATGTCAAAGGCATTGATCAAAGAGATATAGTTCGCTTAAGATTTTCGATCGATTTTTTTCTATAACTAGTAGAAAATCAAGGAGTGGGGCGCATAATTTCAGCTTAGACGAGCTCTAGCATCATACTAAAAAACTTAATTAAAGTGTCGATTCCACACATACACACACACACACACTCACACACCCTCAGACACCATTCAATCAGCAGTTCACCATATCGTCAGACCAGTTTGAACTAAGTTTAATACTTTACTCACTTTATTATTCCTATAGATAGGTTCTTATATGTCTATTTTATCTTTCTATTGTTTCGTAATTGTCATTTCAAATTTTCTTTTCCTTAATAACCACTAGTGTGTGAGATTCCCGCACCGGTACTGGTCACTCTGGCGCCTGTGTGTGGCGTTCACACTCCGATACTGCTGTGATAGGGTTCAATTTTGCTTCGTTGCAGCATTCATGTTAACCCTATCTCTTTCTATCCTATTCAAATTGTACATGAAAGAACAGGCTATCTTATAAATGAATGGTTTTGTACTCTGCACATTAAAACTCACTCAAAGACGCCGTCTCAACCGCCATCTCGCGTTTGTGTCTCGCAAGTTTTATTTTGATAAATAAATGTATGAAGACTATCTGTGTTTGTGTTTATTATAGTTTTATACACTATAACGCATAAATAAAACCAAACATTAGGCCTAAATTTTGCTTTAATATTAAAATAATACAGAAATAAGTACAACTTAGGGAGCTTCATATTAGGTAACACATATTAGCTGTATTCAAACTGAAATAAAGGCGTTGTGGAAAGGAAAAAGGGTGAAGGATTCTAATTAGAGTGATATTGGTTGGACATCCCTTGTGGTGGGGTCCAAAAAAAATGATTAAATTCCACGCCTCAACCGAACGGGCGTGGAATCTTGGTAGGGTTGGTTTTCACCAGGAGTATCACAAGTGGTACTGACCTTTGACGCCGTGGACCGGAATTCGAAAGCTCAATTCGAGGCAGGAATACGGGATGGGGACCACCAGGGGGGTGAGGGGAGTCGAATCTTACTCTCGTCGTAGCCCGATGCTGTCGCCGTCGTGTTGCTTGCCGACACGAGGAGTCGCTGTCCGAATGCGACGAATTGGGGACCGAACCACTTTAACCCTTCACAACACGAAGCACTCACTCCGATGAATTGAATCTACTTATTTCCCGACGATTGTTCCGTGCTTATTATAATTAACATTCCGACCAGGCCCGACACCTGTGTTAGACAATTATTACAATTAAAATACAGCCAAGGCCCGACTGCCATGCGCCGACATTTTTCTCCAAGTGCAAAAAAGTAACCTCTAACTCGTCATCTCGTTTCTATACAAGTGACAGCTGCTAGTTCTGTTTCCGATCACTCGCGGTCCGAGTCGCGCAACAAAAAGAGGTGCGTTCCGAAGCATAAATATTAAACAGATATTCTTTCAAGAACTAATCTTTATTCCAACTAGAATAGGAGAATTTCATCAAAAACTGAACATTAGCGCTCAAAATTCCTAATGTGTGGAATTCCCGCTCCGGTACTCACAGACACGGCGAAAGTTATAAAATGGCCGCCACAGGCGACTGGTTATTTAATATTGTGTTTTAATTGCTGTGAAACATGAATAAATAAATAAATAAATATCGATTTAGCCATCCCCTTTAAGTTCCACATTATTCTTTTCGTAGTTGCAAATCCATCAATCAAACCGAGTGATCGATCGAATCGGATCGATTCAAAAGAATGAACCACACTAACTTTCCAAAGACACTAACACTTTGATGCGCTTTGATGAGTAAAAAAAATAAATATGAATTTTTACAAACTATTGCAATATTCGTCATCCGATAATTTTGCAATAAAATAACTATCTTAGGAGAGTTACTTGGTGTCGAAATGATGTAAGAACAATAAATGATTCCTTGGTATGTGAATGTGTTCAGGATTGATATTCAAATGTAGGTAGTTACGGCGTAATCGTGTGTAAATTGGCTTGTTTACATTATTGTGAAATGCTATCGAAATCGACTGTAGTTACTGGGATCTTTTTTGTCACCAGCTTTATATAGAGGAACTACTTTGCTATTTTTCATTAAATCTGGAAAGGTACCGTGATCAACACATTAAATATGTAAGCTAAGAGAAATTATGATATGAAAGATAATATGGTGCAGATTCAGATTCAATTTTTTATTGAATATAAATAAATTATCTTATTCAACGTCAAAATTATACGTATTTATATAAAATACTCATAATCTGATTTATGCAATTATGTAGACTCGTTGGCACGTCTATGGGGAGGTAATAATTGTACATTTGGGAAATGCGCCGTAGTTCGTTAGCGCAAGGTGTAGATTCCAGTGTATTAAAATTAAAATCTCCTGTTATTACTATTTTGTACTTAGTTTTATTTTTATGTTTATTGCATAATTAAGTTGATGATAAAAGACACGTGGGTGGGTATTTATGTTTCTTTTATTTTTCTGCGCTGAAATTCTGCATATGATCATACATTCTTGCAATTCTATACCGCAGCCTTCAAAGTTTAAATCGGTTTAAATTTCTGTAGAATAGCAAGTTCTTTATAGTGGATGTGTGGTCGACAAAGAATACAGACTACTCCTCTTCTTTCATTTGATCTTCAATATGACGATGCTAATTTATAATTGTTTATACAAATTATTCTCTCACTACCTTTCTTTATAAAACTTTCACTAAAACATAATATATCTATTATAATGTCATTTTCTAACTTCTCTATTTCTAAATTTAAATTGTCAATTGCACTAAGAATACCGGATATTTTGATGTAGTACAGTTAGTTATTTTACATTTATTGTTCCTTGACTGGGTCACGAAAAAGATGTTTTTCTACATTTGTGTTGTCGTCAGAAATATTTAATTTTAAATATTACTCTCATTATTGTTTTATGTTTGCGTTGAAACGTTTTTTGTTACCAAAAATCTTTCATTATTCATAACGCTATTATTAGATTTGTAAGTTGTCATCACATTGTTGATGTAATTCAAATATTTTTCTCTATAGCGTAAACGTAAAATTTCTCTCAGTGAAAAGTTACATATATGCAATTTATGATATTTCTTATATATAAAAAATAAACTACACCGTTTCGGAAGGTGGGCCTCGGGGTTGAGAAAAAACGGCAAGAAACTCCCCCATACCTTCTTTTTTTAAAAGTGACTTTACAACAGGTATAGTATTTGTCATTTGATTGCCAGAAAACCCCAGCTTATTTTGAAAAAAAATCTTATGTTTAGAGGGGTCCTCTTTTGTCGAACAATCTAGTTTTAAGCACTACTATTAATACTAATACTAACTAAAACTGAAGGCGATTGTGTTATAGTATTTACAACTGTGTCGCATATATTATACGCTAACAATGTAGCTACTCGTTTTTTGTTTTATTAGACAGGTACATAGTATAACAGTAACAGCACTACTTCTAAGCTAACCTAAAAATGTATACGAACTACTCGAACCCTGATACAATCAGCCAAAAAACCACCGAAATACCAAACAAATAAGCAAATTTAGGCAATAAATACTGCAGGCATAGCGCATGCCATTTGCAGGAGGGGTGCGTTTTGTTATGTGACGAATATATGGCGCGAGACTTAAGTGGGATTGTGTGCCGCATAATTGACTGCGTATCGATTATAAACATCATCTACAGCTCAAAAAATGTAGGTGACAATAAAATCTGCCTTAACCCCTTACGCCCGGGTGCAGAAAGTGCCATTTTCCCGTTAAAGATTTTGAATTTTATCATAATGGCATAAGGTTCAAAATCGGAATGCCAAATAACCAGGTCCAGGGCTTGAAAGGTGCCTTTCACAATCCTGGATAAACTACTGCCAGCTATTATTCACGTGGTATTTTTTTCGGTATCGAATGGCATCCCCCTCACCATGTGGAAAAAAGAATTGGTCATCCCTTTACCTCAAACTTCAAGTCCCGCCTCTTTTAAAGAGTATTGTCCTATTTAAATCCTATCCATACTCTCCAAAGTCCTTGAATCCATTATCCACACCCAGCTCTCTTCTTTACACAATGTGCTGAACATGTGCCAGTCAGGATTCAGACCGGTTCGTAGCACCGACACGGCTCTGCTGAAAGGCACAGATGAGATCCAGGTTTCGACATTCTCCTTGAGCTTCTCAGATCCCTGAATCTCTCTCCGTCTCCCTCATCTCTGCTGCTTTGTTCGACTTTTATTTGAGGGAACGACAACAGCGTATCAAGTTGGAGGAGATATTGACACTATTGAATAGTGTGACCTCTTTACAGGCGTCCCTTAACGTGGCATTCTTTGTCCTCTTCTATTCTCGCTTTTCATTAACTCTATCTCGGACATCCTGTCTTCCTAATATATTTTTTACACTTATGATATCCAGATATATCGCCACTTCCCTCTTAACGATGCAAACTCTGCCTTGAAGGCACTAAACGCTGATCTTGAGGGTGTAATAAGTTGGGCTTCACCCTTTGGAATCCTGGTCAATCCGAATAAGTCCCAGGCCATCATTATAGGTACCAGACATTCTCTTTACTTATTGCAGCAACAGCCCATTCCACCTGTCAGTTTTAATGGTACCACAATCGTATTTAGCGATAATGCTTAAAACCTGTGTCTTGTCTTCGACAACCAGCAGTCCTGGTCATCGCATGGCAATGAGGTCAGTCGCCGAGCATTTCTACTTTTCACTCTCTCAGGAGACTTCAGTATTGTTTGCCTCGACAGACCAAAATCATTCTCGCTCAATCGCACCTTCTACCCCTCCTCGATTATGGTTATGTCTGCTTGAACTACTGAACAAACTCAATCAACTTCAAAACCTCGGGATTTGGCTTATCTTCGGGCTGCGCAGTTATAACCAAATATCACAACATCGCAAGGAGTTGAAGAGGCTGCCGATCCGTTTTCGCCGGGATTCTCACATCCTCCATTTCCTCTACAACATTTTATGGAATCCACGCTATCCAACCTTCCCACGAGACAGTTTTCAATTTATTTTTTTCAGCAGGCCTTGGAGAACTAACGCAGTTTCCATGCTCAAAACTCCACAGCATAACACCGCGTCCTATGAGCACGCGGGTTTAGACTCAGGGCCATTATGTTGAGAATGCACTCCCCTGCACCATCAGGGCCAGTCCGACTCTAAATATATTTAAAATCGCGTGTAGAAGTATTACTTCTCTCTTTAGAATTATAGGAAGAATGCATGTAAGTATTTATTAGTACCTAATAGTATATAATAGTAGTAGTAGCATATTATAAGTATTTAGTTTATTTCGTTATTTTGTTGTACACATAGGTCTGACCTTGTTCAGCAGTCAACAATTCCATCTTAAACGCGTTTGTTGGAAGAGATCTCTTAATAGAGATAAACTCACCTAAGTACACTATTTTCATGCAATTTTTTGTTTTTATATGACTTGTGTGCAATAAAGAAATTATTAAATATAATCAATTAATCGATGTCGATTGTATGGCGATTCTATGGATTACAATCGATTAACCCATTCTAATTACCTAAGTATGCAATTTAATCGATCATATTGATAATATCGATACAATTATATTTTCAATATAATCGATTTAAATATACTAGTAGATCATTCGCAGCATAGCAGAAATCCGTTGAATACTATCGGTTACATCGATTATGTTGCAAATATAATTGTAATTGACGTTAGCGATATGATCGATTGTACTCAGGATTATAATCGATATTATTACCATCGATAGTCAGAGTGATTTGTGGTAAACCCTTGATCGGACTGAAGGATATTACATCCCACCAGATTTTCGACCTTAAATGGCTTGGTAATAAATGTGAAAACCAACGAAAAATTCTGCATGCTCGCTATATAAGGGTTAACAAATTATTCGATAGCCGATTAATAGGCAACACTACGGTGGTCATCGGCTGCGATTGTAAATTCACCCCTCCCACAATGCCCCACTACCTCAAGAACCTACTCAGTTAAGCGCTACGGGGGCAGTACAAAACTACTCCAGGCATAGACTACAATCAGCCAACAAACTACCATAGAACCTGCAAAGCTCAAACCAAATCTACAAATACTACATGGAACAGCCAGACTGACCAACCAACAAGGGCGTCAGTGGCGCCGAGATGTTACCGAGCCGTCCCACCATGGAGCAGAACGCCATCAGCGAGTGGCGCCCCCCCGTGGGGAACACCTCGACTGTGTAGATGTACAGCGACCCGAACGCCATACTGATCGCACTCTTGGCCAGCAAGGTCGGGGCAATCGCGTCTGCAGCAAGGATGATTGCCTACGTAAGTTACAGGTGAGCGAACGAGCGGTGAACAGACCAGTTGAAGCCGTCGCCGTGATCGAAGTCGGTCGGACTACAACATGATAATCAGGGCTGCAGCGAAAAAAGAAAATGAGGGGAATAGACAACGTTAGCCAAGAAGCCGGCAGCTGTGTGGAATACACGCGCAGTACGGTCAGCAGTACCAGATTATCCAATAGGCAGAGCAGGCAAGTGCCTAGGGGCCTCGCGCACGGCGCAAATAAAAAGGTACCATTGAGAGAAATTGGATTGGATTTGAATGAAATTTTGTACACATGGTGATATAGATTAACCTATAGGGTACTTCTTGGTAAATTATACCTTCTTGGTAAATGATAATTGTTAAGTCCTTGTGCTTAGGAAGCAGACGAGGTTACAGGAAGCGGTTACTGGTTATCGTGCCCAAAAATGCATTTCAGAAAGTAAGAAAAGGGTATGCGGACCAAGAGATCTGCATGGCCTATGGGCCCCGACATGATTAATCCGACCCTGAAGGTCACAGCAAATTTAACGTCAATAGGCTGGGTGAAGTTGGCGTTTCAATTAGTATCCTCTTCTGCTTCTTCAGCATATTTCTGGTCGCTGTATCTTTAGGCCGTCTTTTTAGTAAAGCTCAAAGTAAATTTGATGCTAGTGTATGTTGGTGTGTTAATACAATACAAGAGTCTTCATTAGAATCTTGCTAACAACCTGTTAAAGAAGACTCTTGTATTGTATTCTTTCGTCAGTTTTTGGTAGCAAAGAAACTAGCACAAACACATACCATGAGCGGCGTCTGTGGCGCCAGAATAGTCCCTACCCTGCCCACCATCGAGCAGAAGCCCAGCAGCGAGTGCCTTGCACTGGTGGGAAACAGCTCCGAGGTGTAGATGTAGATGCTGCTGAAGGTCATGCTGATGCTGAGTTTTCCCATCATAGTCAGGGTGGTCGTCAGCCACTGCAGCGCTGGAAATATAGTGGCTAAGGACTACAGCACTATGTGAGGTCTACTTACTAGGTAGCAAGGTGAGTAAGATTTCATTGATGCTAAATGAATTCTACTTTATAGTGTCCTAGATTCACGGTTTTTGCTCCTCAATTATTCAGTTATCGTTCTAGTGATTATACATTATTATTACTATCTAAAGCTATTTGATGTCTGTAAATACTAAATCTCATAAGGTGTCTTGAAATTATTGTAAGAATAGTATATTGTTACATTGAAGAGTTCTATCTTCATGACATAGAACATACAAGTATATATGACATGGAACTAAATCAGCATTTAACTAAATAAGTAAGAATGATGTGGGAGTGTATACTTACAAGTAGAAATAAATGGAAGAACAATCAGTGACAGTCCACAAATGAAGAACGCCGTCATGATGGAACTCTTCCTACCGAACCGGTCCAGCGTCAGCACACTTATCACGTACCCCGGAATCTCCACCAGAGACGTGAGGATATAGTTCAAATACATATTCCCGGCTAAACTCACTGAGTTAATTGACAGACCGTAGTATATAAAGGTCACGGTGATCCACCAGAATGAACAGATCGCCAGCCGGGTCATTATAATTCTTGAGTGCACCACTTGTTTAAACAAAGATCTTGTTTTCGACGGATGGGGCAATGTCTTCTGTTCACTAGGGCTATTATCTGACAATGTTTTAATGGTCTCCGGCGATAATTTCCTCTTATTAGTCGCAGCAGCCTTATAAATGATCTTAGCTGCTTCTTGTTTCCGTCCCTTGCTGAGCAGCCACCGGACGCTCTCTCCCACAAAAAAGTAGTAGAAGACGAAGAGCAGCGACGGCGCGTAGACAACCCTGGTGAGGGTGCGCCAGTAGGGGAAGGCCCAGGCAAGGAGAGCCAGGCTGACCTGGCCCAGCGAGAAGAAGCACGAGATGATGTTGCCACCGAGTACTCGCCACTTCAGACCGACCAGCTCCAGAGCTGGAATCACCAACAAGACTATTGTCAAATTTTATGACACATCCTTTGCTGCGATAATGCAGTCGCACATAATCATCAATCAAGGAACCGAAACTTACAGTTTTCACAGAAATTCTTATATAGACATGCTATCTGTGTGTGGTCTAACGTGTGGCATCACCGACTACACCCGTATTGAAACGCGCCGTGATAAGATAACAAAATCTTGCATTGACCACATTTTTATTCGTTGTCAAACGTTAGATGCATACACAGCGTCAGTCGATACTGTGCTGGCTGATCACCGCGTCACGATAGCTACCTTTGTAGGCTCGCCTCCGCCCGGCAGGGTTCACATACAGGGTGACGAAAAGGATAAATGCAATCAGATAGTAGATCGTGACAAGTTATTAAAATATTTGAACAATATTGACTGAAACCGTTCAGCCAATATGAATACAGCTAAGGATATTTTTGAATTTATCAAAGAATCGTTTCAATTAGCCATACAATCATCCACAAAAACCAAGAAAAAGCGTGATCATAATAGAAGTCGGGAACCGTGGATAAACAAAAATATCCTAAACCTGAGTGAAAAAAGAGATATTCTCTTTGGTCTCTGGAGAAAAAACCCAACAAATCACGACCTTAGACTGCAATATAATAAAATTCGAAATAAAACTAACAAAATCATTGAATTTTACAGAAACCTATACTATCAAAATAAAATCAAAGATAATTATACCAATCCTAGAAATCTATGGAGAATAATCAATTCAATATGCGGTAGAACTTGTAAAAATATCGATGATGCAATAATAGATGCGTTCAGTCCTCTAAACATCTCAAATACTGAAATAGCCAATCGATTTGCTGCAGAATGAATCCGTGAAAAAGATCAGCCCTCAGTGCAAAATAAACATTCTCGATGAAACCAGATTCAACACTGTTGCGAATGTCAGTATGCGCTTCCGAAAAGCCACGCCACGAAAAATCCATAAACTTATATGTGATTTAAATGGCAGAAAAGCATCAGGCCTGGATAAAATTAGAGTTCTAGACATTAAAGCCATTAGTGAGAAAATAGCAGGTACAATAGCGCATCTTATTAATACCAGCATACATACGGGTAAATACCCTGATGATCTTAAAATAGGTTGCGTTAGGCCAATATTTAAAAAAGGAAAACGAGACAGTGCCTCAAATTACCATCCTATCACCTTATTATCGTCAATAGACAAAATAGTCGAGAAGTTTGTTTGTGAGCAGATGCATACATTTTATCAATCTAAAAATATTATAAACAATCACCAATTCGGATTCCAGCCAAATAAAAGTACGACATCGCTTCTATCCAAATTTACAGATCACATAAACAACTCGCTTAACGACAAAAAACAGGTCTTAGCCTTATTCATTGATTTTTCCCGCGCATTTGATACATTGGATGACAATCTGCTTACAAACAAACTCGCAAACTGTGGAATCAGAGGTCCGTTACAAGCGTGGTGTGCTGATTACCTGAGGAATAGGTAATACTGTGTCAAAGTTGGAGAAAGCACTGGCCGTATCATACCAGTAACCCAAGGCACGGCCCAAGGATCGGTTCTAGGGCCTCTTCACTTCATTACCTATGTTAATGATATGGTAAATGTACTATCCTTCAGCAGCCCGTACCAGTTTGCAGACGACACATGTCTGATTACAGCAGATAATAATATAGACCTTGCACTGCAAGGCCTACAGTATGACTTTGATAACCTGTGTCAGTGGTGCCACGATGTGGCCCTTAATGCGCAAAAGACAAAATTGATTCACATTAAATCACCATATTTGAAAGGTACTCATCCAACAGAGCTGATTGCGCATACACATGATTGTATGCACAATAAAAATAATTGCCAATGCCCTCCAATAGAAATAGTTGACAAACACACTTACTTAGGCCTCGTGATTGATGCAAAATTCAATTGGGGTCCCCACATCCAACGGGTATGTGACAAGCTTAGGGCACTCATTGCTTCCTTTTATATAATTAGAAACCGCATTCCATTTAAAACAAGATTAATGCTATATCATGCACTCTTCGACTCCATAGTATCGTATGGCCTCTCAAGCTATGGACGCACTCACAGAACTTGCTTGGATCCAATACAATCCCTACAAACCAAACTCCTTAAATTAATTGTACCACAAAACATCAGGCACGAATACTCTGGAATTGAATATAAACTTTTCATATATTGTAAGACACTACCTATTCACACCAAACTACAGTATCTTTTACTTAACCCTCAATCACTACCCATCCTAAAACAAACGTTTTCCCTACCCATGGGTTTCTGGGACCCCATTTACTTTAAATGATTTAAAAAAATACAATTGATGTTTATTGTAATGTTTTTATTTATTCTTATTAAGAAACTTTAGAAGGAAACAAAACCAGGTTCAAACACTTTTGAAAACACATGTTTGGCAAATAGCCTGGGAGTGTTCGCCGCACAGTGGAATTCTACACATGCAACATGTTACCTTAGTTTTACGGTCTTTGCGACTAGGACACACAGCACACCTTTTCTTGGTAGCAAGAACAGAAACTTCTTGCAATAATGGTACCTCTTTCTGCAAGATATCGCTCAGCAGTACACGGAGTTTGATAGACAAAGTTTTAAAGGTAAAACGTTCCTCCATTTGCGGCTTTATTAGCGCCATGGCAAGATTCTTCAAGAAATGTCGCCGTTTTTTAACTCTGTTTGTAGTCATCTTGAGTAGGCCATAAGAATTTACACCCACTATATTGAGAAGGCCATAAAAAATAGCCATCGGCCATCTCTGGGTCTTCCTAGAAACACTGTATCTATGACACAGTTGGTCCATCAGGTCGACGCCGCATTTGCTTTTATTATAGTATTCGACCATTTCGGGTATCCTGTTTACAGCATCTTCATCTGATGTTGTATGCATCGTTGACAACAGCATTACCACTTTTTTCTGTTTTGACTTTGGTGGGCAGTAAGACAAGAGAGTGAGTTCTTTGGAAAAGGCGAATTGTGCAGTATTTTTATCGCGGTTTCGCAGCTCAAGAAAAAGAGGTGGTATTTCTTTCTTATTTTTTCGTAGCGTTCCTACGATAGTGACTTGTTTTTGCAATAATTGGTTTGCCACTGGTATAGATGTGAACCAATTGTCACATGTCAGGTTGCGGTTGGATCCATGAATTGTTTCAGTCAACGTCATGGTGAAAAACTCTGCACATGGAACATTTCTTGGAGTGGAGTCCTTGCCCAAATATACAAAAGCATTGATCATGTAAGCAGTTTTAGAGTCACATAACATTACAATCTTTATTCCATATTTGTCAGGCTTACTGGGTATGTACATTTTGAAAACGCATCTTCCTCTGAACCCCAATAACATTTCGTCTAACGTGGAGCAATCAGACGGGCTGTATAATTCACTCGAGACCTTGACTATGTCATCAAAAACTTGCCTTATTGGTGCCAGTCTATCATTCTCACGACGCTCTACTCTGGTGGCACGATTGTCGAACCTCAAACAGTTTGTCAGGAATTCAAATCGGGCTTCCGACATTGTAGCACGAAAATAGCCTACGCCCGCGTTTTTGTTGAAGAGTTCTTTGGTGGTCACATGATTCATGTTGAGAACTCCACTAAGATAATAAAGCCCGAACAAAGCTTTGATTTCCGTTATATTAGTGTCTTTAGCAAACGAAGGCCGAACAGTGGAATTCGGCGGGCCGTCATTTTCTTCTTCAATGTTATGGGCTGGCCTATCGCGCTTATATTTTTCCCTCTGTTGAGCAATTTCTTCGTTGGTGTTGCTGACTATTTCTTCTAATATATTTTCTGAAAAAAAAAGATTCCATGCTTCTGCTTCCGTAGTTATTTGACGAGCTGCGCCTAGAGGACCCGCTGGACCACTCAAAATATTTCTTTGTGGAACTCTTGTTCTTGCAGGTTCTGTCCCACTCCATTTATACCCGTTCCGACCTAACAAACGGTTTGGAACACTTAATACACGAACAAAATTTCCTGAACGGTAATTGCTCAGAGGTACCTCGTCTTCTGAATCAAAATCATCGCTGTCATCAACGTTAGCCTCTATAGAAGTTTCTGCTCTAGCTTCTGGAAGAGGTAGCATGTCGATGTCAGCCTCTGAAGGAGATACTGCTCTAGCCTCCAGCGATGGTACTGTGTCAGCCTCTGGTGATTCTGCACGATAGTCCTCGATGATTCCGTGTTCCTCGTCCTCACTACCAAGATCACGGATGGTAGGTATATTTTCATCATCGGAATCTTCTTCATGCAACCAGCGAGATATTTTCTCATCCATAGTTAAAAAAAATGTCTTTGCTGTTCTAAAACAATAAAAAGTACACGTTGTATATAATATATCCACTGCAATAAGAGAATACTTATGCTCAATGCAATATTCAAACCAATAAAACATAACCTCCAACACATTATAAATTATAGACGTTAAATTAAACTTACCTGTGAAAATGTTGTTCAAAAAGTAGTTGCACACAATGAAATAACAAAAAAAACTTTGTATGATAGATATTACTGTTTTACTACCCTGGGGTCTGACAAACCCGGAAACAGCTATAACTACGTGTGCACAACAGATTCGCTCACGCGCGACTGACGACAAGATGGCCGCCGGTGTCATTTGAACATAGCTAGAACCGTAAGGATGTTCGTTTCATAGTCAAAACAAAAATTGCAAATAATTAAATCACTGGGGTTTGATAGACCCAGGGTAGGGTTTAAGGGTTAAAGAGGATTTCTTCGACAAATGCTTTCAGCAAAAAATAAATCACCCCATAGCCACACGCCGTATGATTCAAGGTAAAATAACCACCACACGCGCAAAAAACTTCTACGGCACTTGGACGCGCGAGTTAAGGTAGACCAACCGCTACAATTATCCTTTGTCAGCACTACCCCACATTAGGTCATGACGTCAATGCTTAGCTTTCATTATTTAGCTATAAAACACCAATATCAACTTAGATTAAGTTAATATTGTATTAGTATAATCTTAGACGTTACTCTGTTCGTTTAATAAATCATTTTTATAAAGTTAACCAGTCTGCCCATCTTAATTGGCGCTGCGGACAGGATCTCAACAGTTGGGTTGCCGTTACCGTACGTGCATCCACCATCCGTTTCTACGGTTTAGTTGAGATTCTCGAACAAATAAATTTATTAAGAAGAAGCCGAGTCAAATTCCTGTGGAGCCAAGCAGCCAAGCAGCGACGGACCAGGAACAAGGACCCGACAAGGACTGGACCAGAGGCAGAGGACACTTGGAGACTAGCAATATTCCGGAAGGACATGGGAGCTACGGGACTGTGAGTACACCTGTTCACCATTCCTCTACTCTTCACTTCCGCTACCCTGTTATAATATTTATACGTGTTGTTAGGGATTAGTCAACGCCTTAACCTTATCGTGTGGATAGTAACATTATTCGAGAATTATTTTTTTCTTGAATAACGTTCATAGTGTAGATCGTTAGGTATAGTTAATTTATCGGTAGATTTTTTTTTCCCGCCAAAATGGAGGACATTACTAGGGTTCCCACGGAAATGATTAAAATCATACCAGTGTTCAATGGAGAAACCAGAGCATTACCACTATTTATTAAGAAATGTGAATATATTTTACAAAATTTTCAAGGGGGGAATTTACAAAATGAATACCTATTTCATGTGATTACCAGTCGACTTGCTGGGGAAGCTGCTAATTTAGTAGGAGAAAGGGAATTGATTAGCACATGGAATGAATTAAAGGATCTTCTAAGCCAACACTTCGGTGACCCAAGGTCCGAAGAATGTTTGGCGATGGAATTAGAGTCATTAAAGCGAAATAGAAGTGAAAGTTACGTAGAGTTTTGTCACAGAGTTCAACACTTGAGGAGTAGTCTATTTTCAAAAATAAATGAAACTGTTGTGGACGCAAATTTACGTGTGGCTAAACATCACATCTATGATAACACGTCACTGAATGTCTTTCTGTACAATTTACCGGCTTATTTAGTTAGGTTGGTACGGTTGCGAAATGTCACAATTTTGGAGGATGCTTTAAAGATTGTGTTAGAGGAGCAAAACTTTCAGACGGTGTACGATGCCAAGAACCCGAAAGTCAGTGCTAATACAAGCCGAACCCAGAATAATAACTACAACCCTCCAAGATTTGACAACTCGCAAAGACCACCAAGTGCATCTGCACCCAACAATGCATTTAGTCCGATACAAAATGCATCAAACGGGCAACAAAATTCATTTCAAGTTAGAAATAATCGACAGCAGTACGCTAATGCTATAAATAGATTTAATGAAAATAACATGCAACACGGGCCTCGCGTAAGTAGGTCACCGCCAGTGCAAGCGCAAACGCATCGTCAGCACCCCGCCGCCGCCGCTGCCGTGGACAATAGGTACCGTGTGGGCTATGACGCACAACAGCCTACCGCATCGGGTTCGAATACCGATGTAACAATGCGAACGGCTAGTTCAAGGCGCGTTAATTACACCGAGAATGATTATTACGATTCTCAACCGTGCAACTCACAAGTATGTGACGGTCTAAATTCTGTCCCTTACTGTGAGCCAGCGGAAAATTTTCACGTAGAAGCCTCGATGATAGGGAGAAAATAAAACTTAATTGTAGTAAGCGTTTGAATTTGCCGCATATTCGTGTACCGGAACTTAACGCCGTTTTCATGATAGATACGGGTAGTACTCGGTCTTTTCTTAGCCCAAAGGTTGCTAACGAATACTACGCAAATTCAAAACAAAACGAATCGTTTGAAGTGATTAATACACATGCCTCAAGCAGGCACAATGAGGTAGTTTATATCAACTTGCCCAACATTTTTAATACTAATCAAAAGCATAAATTTTATATTTATTCTGTGGATGAAAGGTATGATGGTCTGATAGGTAGTGACTTGTTGAAACAACTGAACGCGAAAATTGATATGAAGTCTCAAACACTATTTACAGATTATACAAAAATACCAATAATTTACTCACCACCCACGAGAGAGATGTATAACCTACCTCCTCGATGTGAGATGAGAGTCAAGTTGCCAGTGAACTTGTTGCACGGAGAAGGTATTCTGAATTATACCCAATTCAGCAACGGAGTTCGAATGCCAGCCGCCATAGTGAAATGCACTAACGGCTTCGCGACGACTGTAATTCAGAATACAACTGAATTGCTTCATAAATTAACGGTTACGGCCCCATTCAATGTAGAGTTGTTTCATCAAGAATCACAAAACGTAAATTCAACTCACCTGAAACGGTCAGGAGTTCAACAAGATGTTGATGAATTATTAGAAAATAATCTTAAGAAACTTAGACTAGACCACATGAATGAGGAAGAAAGAATGACAATAGGTAGTATATGTAGGGAATATAGGGATATATTTTATTGCGAGGATATACCGTTATCCTTCAGCAATCAAGTGAAGCATAGTATTAGAACAAAGAACGAAGACCCCATTAACTTAAAAGCACATAGGTTACCTCCTGTTCAGACTCAGGAAATTAAGAAACAAGTAGGTAAAATGTTACGGGATAACATTATTCAAGAATCACACTCACCGTGGAGTGCCCCGGTTCACCTCGTGCCAAAAAAATTGGATGCCTCAGGTGAACAAAAATGGAGAATGGTCGTTGACTACAGGCGACTGAATGAAATAACGACTGATGACAAATACCCTTTGCCAAATATTAATGATCTTTTTGATATGTTAGGCAAGAGTATGTACTTCACTACGCTCGACCTTGCCAGTGGGTACCATCAAATAGAAGTAGAACCAGACGATAAATCAAAAACAGCTTTCAGCACCCCGTTTGGACACTTTGAATTTCACAGAATGCCGTTCGGTTTGAAAACTGCACCTGCAACCTTCCAAAGAGCAATGGACAATGTGCTCAGAGGGTTGCAAGGAATACACTGTCTCGTATATCTTGATGATGTCATCATATTCTCAAAAAGCTTACCAGAACACGTGGAAAAATTAAAAGCTGTCTTTGAAAGATTTCGTCAAACTAATCTGAAAATTCAGTTAGATAAATCGCATTTTCTTAGAAAGGAAGTATTGTATTTAGGACATACAATAACCAGCGAGGGCCTTATGCCAAACAATGATAAGATAGACGCGGTATTAAGGTACCCAATCCCTCAGACAACAACTGAGATCAAAAGCTTTCTAGGATTGATAGGATATTATCGAAAGTTTATAAAGGATTTCGCTAAAATAACAAGACCCCTTACAGCTTGTTTAAAGAAAGGGAAAAAGATAGTATTGAATGAGGAATACGTTAACAGTTTTGAAACTTGTAAGAAGCTGCTAACCAATGCACCCCTTCTTCAGTTCCCCGACTTCGACAAACCATTTGTGTTAACCACCGACGCATCCAATTTTGCCATAGGTGCCGTATTATCACAGGGAACAATCGGGTCAGACAAACCTGTAGCCTATGCTAGTAGGACTTTGAGTGATACCGAAAGTAGGTACAGCACGATAGAGAAGGAACTTTTAGCCGTAATATGGGCTGTAAAGCACTTTAGGCCCTACCTCTATGGCAAAAAGTTTACGATCTATACAGATCACAGACCATTGGCATGGCTGTACTCACTAAAAGAACCGAATAGCAAGCTCACACGTTGGCGTTTAAGGTTAGAAGAGTACGATTTTGAGATCAAGTACAAGAAAGGACAGCAAAACACGAATGCTGACGCCCTTTCTAGAGTAAAGATTAATGCAATAGATAATGATAATGATTTAGATTCTATTATAGCGAATATAGATGAAAACGAAGATCGTGTACTTGAGGTTAGGAAAGAGTTAGATGAATTAAATCAGAATTTTCAGAAGAAGAATAGGCCACAACCAGAGATGATGGATATCTCAGAATCTGAAGGTGGACAGCCATCTGAAGTAATAGAAATTTCAGATTCAGACGATGGTGCTACAGCAAATTCCATATCCAATAGGGAACATGAAGGAATACCTATTCTAAAAGAAGCGATAGACTGTAAACCAAAGCAGATTCTGGTTCAGACATGGTTTAAAGATAAGCTATACGTAAACGATATATCTAATAAGAAACAACGTATACTTGAAGTATTTATGCCCATTAACAATGAAAAATTAACAAAGGAGTTTCTCAAGGAGTATATAGACACGAAACACAAGTACTTTATTTATTTCGAGAACCAAGATTTCAGGAAAACTTTTTCAGCTGTAATAACAAGACTATTTAAGAAGGGAACGCTGAAGTTGACTGAATGTACGGAACGTACAGTTAACTTAACCGATTCCGAAGAGGACCAACGAGAGGTCATATTAAAATATCATGAAGGGAAAACGTGTCACAGGGGAATAAATGAAACTCTAATGAAATTAAAACGTCACTACTGGTGGCAAAACATGAAGGAAACCGTTACAGCTATTATAAATTCATGTGAACAGTGTAAAAGAATGAAGTATGAAAGGAAACCCATTAAACCATGTATACAGTTGACACAGAGTCAAAGCTCACCATTTCAGGAAGTCTTCATGGACTTACTGTACATTGATAGTAAATACTATCTAACGATAGTCGATGCTTTTAGTAAGTTAGGACAGGCCATTAGCATACCGAATCGCAGTACACCAGAAGTAGTACAAGCTTTAATAAAATACTTCAGCATGTACGGATTAGCCAGGAAAATTAATTGTGACTCAGGTACTGAATTTAATAATGAGTTAATCAAAGAACTTTTGAAGTTGTATAAAATTGAGCTTCACATAGGTACTCCAAATAGTCCCAGCTCAATGGCAGTAGTTGAGCGATTTCACTCAACGATTATCGAAATCTATCGTTTAGCGAAATACGAGAAAAGTGACATGGATGCAGCCTCCGTTATGACTTACGCAATCATGGCGTATAATAACTCCATCCACTCTGCTACCAACTTCACACCATTTGAAATAGTTTTCGGCAATACAGATTCTAGCAATGTGTTTGATATTGATAGAGAAAGAAATCTCATGCAAAAATTGTTACAAGATCATAGAAAAAGGTTGAAGGTTTTATATGAATATGTCACAGAGAAGCTTCATGAAGATAAAGTTAAAGTTAGGGAAAAGAGAGGTGGAGAAGAACCACCTGAAATCAAAGAAGGTGACGATATTTTCATGAAAAATACTAGGACGCGAAAAGCGAAAGACTTGCCGCGTTATGAAAAGGCTAAAGTAATAGGTAAACCGAATAGGAATATAATCCCAGTAGAATTAAAGAAAAGAAAGACAAGAGTGGCAATTAAGAATGTTAAACGTCCTCCACAGGTTAAGCCAGGTACTTCTGGTACTGATCGGCTCGATCCACAGCCTGGAACTTCAAAGTCTGGAGACAAATCCGGGAATAGCTCCGATCAAACTTGGGACGGCAGTGATGAGGATTAACTCGTGGACTATTTTTAAGACATTAGATTTAAATATATTGTTAAGCGAAGTAGATGCTAATTTTCAACAGTATAATCAACTAAATGCAACCATTTCAAATGATAGTGAATTTAAAAATCAACTAGGTAGTTTGTGTAGACAAATAGAATCATTAGAATCGATAATAAGAGATAGGATAAATCAGATTTTACCCTTTTCTAGATTTAAACGTGCATTATTTAGCCCTTTAGGTTCATTAGTTAAAGCTATTTCAGGAAATTTAGATGAAACAGATGCAGTACGTTATGATTTAGAGATAAGCCATCTTAAAAATGCGGAACATTCAGTAGAACGTAAAGTGTCATTAATGGTAAATGCCCTAGATAAATTCGCTAACATATCGCAAAAAATCAACATGAACGTTAACATTTTGAGTAATAAAACTGTAGAAATAGAGTCATTTTTAGAAAGAGAATCTAAAAGAGATAATGTTTTATCTCTTATGAATAACCTGTTCCAAATTTCGAATAACTTTCACACTATTTACGACTTTATTCAGGAAACTGAGACAGCTATAGCTTTCAGCAAATTACATGTTCTACATCAGTCTATCATCAATACCACAGAACTTATCCACATTCTTTTAGAAGTAGAAAAACATGCTCATTTAATTTACCCAGTAAATCAAGCGGATTTAGTTAAAATAGAACGTAGTATTATTATTAAATCTTATATTATTAGTAATAAATTAGTTTTTGTATTAGAAGTTCCATTGATAGAAGCAAACACGTATACTTATTATAAAATTATTCCTATCCCTGTCTATAATCCTAAAACCCTAAAAACCACTACCATTATCCCCGAACACCCTTACCTTATGGTGAATAGGTTGAAATACAGGCCCATAGTGAACCTATGCGACGAGATCGAGGACAACAAGTTCCTGTGTTCAAACGAGGACGTCGTACCATACTCTACAGAAACCTGCATAGAACAGATCATGATGCTGAAGGAGAACTGCACCAGATGTCATCAACACATCATACATTTAGAAAAGGAGAAAATACAAGGGATCACCAAAAACTTCTGGCTGATATACTCTATAAATGGATTGATAATTACAGAACACTGCAACGAAGAAGTGTACAGACAAACTGTACAAGGGACCTTCTTTCTACAACCAAGGAGCCACTGTAACACCGAAGTTGGAGAGGTATTCATTTCAACACCCACAAACACCTCGACCAGTATGCAGCTACCGTTCATCCAACTACCAGAGCTGCGACATCCCATCAGACAAGAGGAAAAGCAGCTGGACCTACAGAACGTGGACTTCAGCGACATCAAAGACGTTATTACCAGTGCTAAATTCAGTGTTAGTGAAACTATTTCGGACGATTTTATCTATGTCGTGAAAAATATTAGTGTTTGGACTATTTTACTGTATGTTTTTATGTTTTCATTTGTTGTTTTTGTATTGTTTAAATTCAGGATATATACAAATTGTATAGGACGAAATTCTCCGAAACCAACTCTGTCGGCTTCAGATAATTTCGATCTTAAGGGGGGAGGAGTTAAGGTAGACCAACCGCTACAATTATCCTTTGTCAGCACTACCCCACATTAGGTCATGACGTCAATGCTTAGCTTTCATTATTTAGCTATAAAACACCAATATCAACTTAGATTAAGTTAATATTGTATTAGTATAATCTTAGACGTTACTCTGTTCGTTTAATAAATCATTTTTATAAAGTTAACCAGTCTGCCCATCTTAATTCGCGCCTACATGATTCCGCGATTAATAAATAGTCTACCCACAGATGTTATTAATTCACTTTCACCAAAAAATATTAATTATAGACTTAAAAATTACTTTTCCTCCCTAGTCCCTCCCTAACCCTGCCCTTACTTTTAAATAGTTCATGTGTTATTTAGTTTTGTAATAGTAAGTGTAATAATATTTATGTACTACTTACTCATATCAAATATTTAAGTTAGCGTAAGCACGGATCCACGAACAAACCTACATGGTTTCTGTGGGTCCTACAGACTGTAAATTGATTTTTTTCTTGTTTATAATAAATGAAAAATAAAAAAACCAACAAAAAACTGTTTGTACTCTATGAAAACTGAGAGAGCAACTGATTGTGACTGCTATTTGCTATTAAAAACGATCTATACCAATCAATGCATCTACATTCTAAATTGCCTATTTTAGCCTTTTGAAGGCGTCGCTCGTTTAGCACCACCCAGGGGACACGTGCAGGGTTGTGGTAGGTAACTCCTGCGGCCGCGAGCAACAAACCTCCTCCGGCACAAGTGGGGATGGAAAAATTATGCCCTGTGTGAATGCGGAACAGAGGTCCAAACGATGGTGCACATGATCCAGCGATGCCCAATTCATCGATACCCCGGTGCACCCGAAGACCTGTTCCACAACCTAACCCCTGACTTTGTCGACTGACTGAAAGATCTCAAAACATAAATACATATAGACTCTCTACTGCCAGATGATAAAATATAAAAGTTTTTCTATTTGACCTTATGTGGGGTCCATATATAATATTTTTGTTACGTAAGTTTTTTTTAAATAACGTTTTGTTTTTATATTTCAATCCTTTAATTCAAAATTAACATAACTCAACCGTAAGGTGGTACTTTAGTACCAAGCGCGTCGCTCAGCCGCGAAAGCAACCGGTTTTTCGAATTCCGGAAGTTTGTGACGATAATGACATAACATATCGTCACTCTTTTTCCCATACGGTCCCTTTCCCACTTTCAGCCTGAAATTCAATATTGACTTTGACTTTGATTCAATTTGTCAAATGATATTAAGGAACATGATGGTGGAGTGCCTCACCGATAATGAAGCCAGTGCTGTACACCCCCGAGCCGAACATGGGCTCGAGGAACTCGAAGGCGAGGTACATGTAGTAGTTGACGGAGAAGGAGCGGATGAGCGCCATCACCGCGCCGCAAGTCGCGGTCATCACGAACGCCGCGCGCCGCCCAAACCTGAGGATGTACATCAGCATTATGGTATAGTGATGTGCTCCGCAAAACCTAAAAACCAGGGTTTACAACGAATGTGTCCTGCCCACATTTGGTGTTTTTTTTTATAATTTAGAAACAAACAGTCTTAAAAAAATATATAACATGAACTTCTTAAATGTAGACCTATAGTCCCTTAACTAACTAAGTAATCTAAAATCAATTTTATACACTAGAATTATAGAAACAAAAATAAAAATAAAAAACTCAATACATTTAAAAACAATCAATCAATCAATCAATATATTTATTGCCATAAATGTCATGTTATAAAGGTCTTAATAATAGGTATAGTAATTGTTCATGTCATTTTACCCTAAGGTGTAGCAATGTACTTATACAAATTTATGCATAACAATTCATATTAGGTAACTAAGATTTCACTCAATGTCTTAGGTAAGTAGACTTATTAATCATTATTATCATTTATTATAATAATAATAATAATAATAATAATAATAATAATCTTTATTTCAGGCTTACAAAAAAAAACCCATATCTATAAATACCTTACAACTAGAGATACATAATATAATATAAAAACACACTAAATATAATCTAACCTAGCTAGGGATTTTCTTCTTCATTCTCGCTTCCCTGTAGCGTCGGTAAACGATGCCCTCCGGCCAGAAATCTTTGGCCAGGAACATCGTCTTGAGGTCCGCCGGCACACGAAGTTTGAAGGAAAGGAACTCCTTGGGTCTCTCTGACTCCAAAACTTCGATCTGTACATTCGCCTCTTTTATACCAGACGGCGGATTTTTCTTCAGCTTTTCCAGAATATGACGTTCAACGTCCTGGCAGGTCATTTTCACGTCAATCCTGAAAATGTATAACTGAACGGTGGGAGCGGCAGCTTTCAGGCTGCTCTCACCGGCGGGGGCTGTGCCACGCAGGTTGCGGCTGCGTCTGGAGCGGCGCTTCCTGTTTTGGACCAGGATAAAGCCTTCCCCATCAACTGTCGCGTTCGGCGGGCCACGGGCGGGCCTAGCCGGCGGCGCGCGCGGCGCAGCCTGCAGCTTCTGTTGTTCGGCGGCGGGCGGTGTGGGGCGCGGGCGGCGGCGGCGGGCTCGGCGGGACACAGCATCATACGTGTCCTTCTGGGGTTCCAGTATTTTGGATGTTCCAGAAGAAACCGCATCCGGTGCTGGTCGACTCAACTTTGTGACGTCACGAGACGGTGCGATATTTATCAACGCCGGCTTGACTCGTGGAACTGGGTCAGCTGCAGTAACCGCATTTTTGCTTACCGGCGTAATGTTGTTGCGCGTGTCGGCTATTCGCTGCGTTGGCAAAGAGGTATCAGCCTGACGCAATACCGACAACTCACGTTTCAGGTCGGCGCAGATGCCTTCGGAAGCCTCCAACTTGCTCCGGATTTCGGTGACGTCAGCCTGCAGCCGCACGATGTCCTTCAGCAGCCGTGTGACGTCGACGTGGTCAAATGTCACCGGTGGCAGCTTGTTTAGGTCGCGGGCCACGTAGGTTGGGACGTCATCGGGTTCGGTCTCCTTGAACACCCGGAAGATGTCCTGGAGATCCTTCTTCCAGCTCGCGTTCCTCCGCGCCACAAGGCGCACGCTGGTGACGGCGGTTTCCTGCAGCACTTTCTTGGCGGCGGCGATCTCAGCCTCCTTGAAGCTGGTCGAGCAGATCTGCTCCAGGGAGAGCTCGTCCATCACGTCCAGCTTCTGTTGTACGAAGGCGAGCAGCTCGTTCACCAAGATGGTGTCCGCGTGCTTGGCTGGTACAGCCATGGCGGTATCAATATTGCGAAAACTAGGTCGACACTGAGTTATGGGACATTGTTGCGGACGCTGCTAGGAAGCGTCCGTACGTGCCGGTGTCGCAGTTGCAACTGATACAATAATACAATTTTCTTAATGTCAAAAGGTACACAATTATAATAATTCAGTTATTAAGATAGCAATATTATCTCACTATTATTACACACTACACATTATGTTCAAATTTAAAGTTAAAGAATTCATTTAAGTCATGTGGACAAGCATTTGTCAGAATACGTCTAAGGTTATTTATGAAACTAAAGTTAGGGAGTGTCTTCTTTATGTCGTCGGGAAGTTCATTGAACACTCTAATGGCAACCATCCTCGTGCACCTCGAATATGCTGTCGTCCGACAGGCTGGCACCTCTAGATCATATTTACACCGCTCATTGAGACGACTGCTTGTACCCTGTGGCCTTACAGGGAACCTCGATGGATGTCGTTTTATCACTTTACACAGTTCAATGATATACAAGGCAGTAATTGAAGGTATTTACAATTTAACAAATGAGTCTCTACATGAGTCTCTGCTAGATTTGTGCCCGTCCATTATTCTTACACATCTTTTTTGTAGAAGAAATATGTTTTTAATTTCTGCGCAATTCCCCCATATTGCCAGCCCATAGAGCACCCTGGACTGGAAAAAAGCGTAGTACGCTTGGGTGGTAGCTCTTAAGGTTGACATTTTCGATAGAGACCTCAAGGCGTAACAGAAGCTACTTAGTTTACTCTCCAGGTACTGTATGTGTTTTTTCCAGTTCATGTGTTCGTCGCAGTAGATTCCTAAGAATTTTTCATCTGATACAGTGGAGCAAATCTGACCACTGAAGTCTACCTCTAAGTCTAAGTCAAGGGTATTGTAATTTCTAAAATATAAAATATTTGTCTTACTTAGATTTGCATTAAGGTGAAGTTGTTTGAGCCAGTTCAAAACATTAACAATGGATTGCGACATCTGGGTTTCCAAGCTATTTCCTTCATTTCGCTTAAACTTAAAAAAGACAGAGACATCTTCCGCAAACATTATTATCTTGTCATCTATAATTCTTGGGAGATGATTTACGTAGAGAAGGAATAGAATAGGCCCTAATATGCTCCCCTGTGGAACTCCCTTTTGAATTTTGGCAATTTTTGACTCTGTATTTATCAGAGTTCTTCTATGATTCAGTATTGGCAACAGGACACTCTGTTCTCTTTCTTCCAGATATGACCTGAACCAATCACCAACAACTCCCCTGATACCATATATATACATGATCTCCAGTAAGATTCTGTGATTGACATGGTCGAAGGCTTTGGAGAGATCGAGTAGAACGGTCATGACATTTTCTTTTCCATTAAGAGCCTCTGCGACAAAGTCCGTCATGTCAAACACAGCATCCACTGTTGACACATCACGTTGGAATCCGAACTGCTCTTTAGCTAAGACTTTATTAAATGTGAGGAAGGTACGTAGCCTATTCGCCATGGTCTTTTCAAACACTTTAGATAGAATTGGCAGTAGCGATATAGGTCGGTAGTTATTAACCTTTAGTTTAGCATCCTTTTTATAAATTGGCCTTATATGAGCTTTTTTAAGTTTTTGGGGAAAGATTCCCTGCGTGAATGATTTATTTACTAAGAATAGTAGTGGTTCAGCAATTGCTTGGAAAATGTGCTTAACAACACTTGAAGGGATGCCATCATACCCACATGACTTCTTGTTTTTTAAGGATTGAACTACCCTGAACAACTCTCCCAGAGTAATTGGTCTTACAAACATTGAATTTGGGCTCAAGTTTGGTAGGCTAATTCGAGTTCCAAGATGGTCACTAGATATATCAGTACCTTCGCTGTTAGTAAAAAAAGTCATTAAATAAGTCAGGAGCCTCGCAGTCTACATTTACAACGTCTATACCGTTTGTCAGTCCAACGTAGGTATTGGCTTCGTTATTTTTATGGCCCTTAATATTGTCATTTATTAGCTTCCAAGTAGACTTTACCTTGTCATGTGAATTAATAATCAATTGCTCATTATAAGCTCTTTTGCTTTTTATAACCAAAATGCATTCTTAAATCTTTTTTTATACAATTCAATGAGCTACTGAACTAATAAATTTCACCAAGCCTATTGTTGTAGGTAATTCAACTACGCCTAATAAAACTATTAGAGACATAACAACTTCTACTAAACGCAATCGAGAAAAGGTTTTTATTACGACAGCCGCGTTCCTGCCTACGAGGTACACGACAAAGAATACAGCGTAGTAATTCCGGGGCATCAATAATATTATTCAGCAGTTTGTGTAAGAATATAATATCTATACAGCCACGTCTGTTGCATATTTTCATCATTTTGTGACGCTGTAAAGAGGTCGGATAATCTATATAAGAATGACCTGTCCTGCATTCCAAAGATTTCATTTCATTTCTGTAAAGTTTCTATCCGCTCGATATGATTTTTGAAAAATGGGTGCTCGACTGTGCTAGCATATTCAATATGACTCCTAACGTAATTGTTACATAAGAGCTTATAGGTCAGTGCTTTTTTGAAGGGTTTGCCTACACGTAAAATGAAACCTAACTGTTTATAAGCTCTTTTTAAGACAGCGTCTATGTGTGGTACAAATGTGAGCTGGCTGACCAGCTGAACACCCAGGTCACGAGTCTCTGTAACACGCCTCAAAGCCGCACTACATAATGTATATTCAAATTATATTATATTTTTCTTCCTGGTGAAAGATATGACATGACATTTATCAGAGTTTAAAAATAACTTCTTTGTGCCACAGAACAGTTCAAAATGTAACAGATCGTTTTGAAGAGCTTTACAGTTATTGTTGTCACGTATTATTCGAAAGATTTTGGTGTTGAAAGATGGATGCTAACAAAGGCAAATGTAAAAATTCAAGTCGCATATAGGGCTAAGGAATGTTCCATGCTAAGCATTTCACTTGAAGATCATATTCGCAATACGGATTCGAAGATCGTCGATGTCGGCAAGCGAATCACGAGATCGAAGGGGGGATGGGCAGGACACTTGGCAGGGAGATAACAGAAGGTGGACCAAGGCGGTAACAGGATCGGAGTGGCGTGGTAAACAGGAGGCCTATACCCAACAGTGGGTAAATGTGGGCTGATTCGATTTGTCCTTAATGGATTCATGTGGTCCGACCAATTACTGTCACGGCGACCGCTATTTTCTTGTCGCTCGTGGGCTTGCTTGTGGCTGAACAAGGGCAATATCGTTATCAGGCATATCTGTTTTCCACCATATCCAAAAGAATCTCGGATCTAGAGAGATTCTGGTTCCGGTGACAATGGGTATGAGGCATTACGGCTGTAAGTCTACTCACGTATCGGACACATATCCAGTGAGCGGCAGCGCAGCCAGTAGCCCCACACTGTGGATGGTGCCGACCAGCGTACGCTTCCACTCCTCGCACGCCAGGTCAAACTGGAGAGAGGGACGGAGTCAGATATAGTAGCATCATCACATCAGGGTCCCCTGCAGACATATCTAAAAGGACTTGATCACTGGCGCGAGTTACAACTAGTTTACTTTTGAATCACTTACTGGGTAATAAAAAGGGTCGCTACACATAGTGCTAATGGTTCAGGACTCATTTGTGACTCGTCTCCAAGGTCACCACCAGCTACCAGACCTCCTCACTAACTCACCATTCAAGTTGGTGACGTGTTTTCCTCCTCTCCCCGCTATGTCTGTCGGACCTGACATAACTATACACAATACTACAAGAAAAATCACCTCAGAAACTATGCTAGTATTATTCTGGTAGACCCAGGCAGTGCAAGCCACCGTGTTGTTCGCGTGGAAGGCTGCAGGTGTGCAGGTGTCCCCGAGGGGCTGCAGACGTCTGCACAGGCCGTCGCCGCCGGGCAGAGTGAAGCTGCTCCACCAGTCTGCCTCGTACGAGAGGGGCGGGCTCTCGCATTCCGGGACTTGGCACCTGGAAAAGAGGGCAAATGTGACATCCCTAAAACAACATGGTAACTGGTAACTTGATGATTTTTTACTCTCATTATTTATTCTTTTTCAATGGGGGTTACTAATCTCATTAATACAAATATAACATTGATAAAAAATTTAAACTGTGAAATGACCTGGACCTCACAGTAACTCAAATTATCTTAATCGAGCACCTGTACACAAGGCGGCATTTAATTAGCTGACTATATTTTGGGTAATGATAGTACCCATAATTATGAACGACTTTCCCCAAGAAACCTATGGTCGCAAACGAAAAAAAAAGGGTCTCCCATAGTAACTTGTAATCAGCTGATCGGGTCAATGTACTTAGGGTTCGTATTATTTTTTTCAATCATTCCCAAACATATGGTCAGATAATTAAATGTCGCCTGTATATATATATATATATATGTATACGTTGAGCTGCCAATACAGCAAGTGGATACACTTTTACTTATTGGTACATCCTAAAGAATTGAAGTGGATAAATCACTAAGCCTTTATGAGTAACTTTGATAAATTCCATGTTGCAATAGGAAAGTACCCAAACCTCCCTGCTAATACATGTTGCGTAAATCAATTATTACGAGTAAATAAGCCTGCTTAAGCTGCATGCTCTTGACACAAAAATCGTAAGGAGTATGTGTAAGAATACTCTTATTGTAACGTTGTAACCCTTGAATGCGTCCTACATAGTCAAGTACAATAGCCGAGCGAAATTATAATAAATCTTGTTACAAAGCGCACTGGCGGAAAAAACAAATTAGGTTCTGTAACGTCTGCTGGTTAGATTCCAAATTATTTCTATATCCTGTTTTTACATCTAACGGTGATGGAAAACATTGTGAGGAAAGCTACCGCGATGGGCTGGCCCCTTGTCATTACCACGAGTATTGAACAACTGGCTAAACGACGTGGACTCAGCTATGTTTTATTTGTATTTTCTTACTAGCGATGAATATTGACAACATCACATATCAATGTACTGCTTTTTCCCATTCGAGGTGGAAGAGGCACAGGAGCGCCCACATTTATCCAGTGATTCAATTCAAGGAAAAACCAGAACCTCGTCGTGCGTCGTCTGATATTGTTGAGGTCCTGTTGTTGTTTGTAACCAAATCAATCCTACACATAGGTATACTCACGGCAGTAATCTCAATCAGGGGTAGCCAGAGCTACAGGGGCCCAAGTATCTTATAAAACACGAATATCAGCAGTCTATCCGTTGCTCCCAAGGGCGCCAAATGCCGTATCTGGCTTGTCGGCGGCGGCGGCGGCGGTGGCCCCTATTTTATTTGGAGACTGACTGCATACAGCATTTTGCATCCTTGGGAGTAATCGAAACACTATTTGCCAATATATGTCACCTCAAAACCGTTAGTTCATAAACTAACGCGTTTGTAAACTATCGAGAAATTGTAAACCAGACCGACATGGTTTGGAATTTCCGTTTTTTTTGTTCTTGCGTGTCAACCTAACACTAAGAATATTCGGGTGCTTCGATGCGCTCGCCCCCTCTAGTCTCTTAACGCTTTTGACAATATTGCGGTGAAATATCCTAAGCATCTATTAACAGCATCTATTTCAAAGAAAATCTATTTTCTAAATACATTTTTTCCTAGTATTAAGGAAGATATATTTCACCAAGTTAAAAACTTAAAAAAAAACGTCTTCAAGTCTTCTTTCCCCCCGATCGGGATGCAAATGTCGTCTATACATATAAACGAAAACGATACTACGAAATATGTCTACCTAACTAATACTATACGAATATGCGGCACACAAGAGAAAAAATGCCAGATCGCATCTCATTTCATGAATAGAATAGAAATCGTTAATTTTGCCTTAAAAAAATACATAAAATAAAGTTACATGGTACAGTAGTTTATAAGGGCAAAAAAAGGGACGGTCTCAGCGTTTGCTGTGAGTAGTACAAACATGTTCTAGCTCACAGCGCTGGTTTTCAGACCGTACCTGGAAAAGAGAAGAGAGAAAAAAATATATAGCAGTATTAACGAAAAACGTAACAAAACAAAACAATAATATTATTAAAAATGACACAGTAGGTATTGAGTTCTGTGGTTTTCCGCCCGGTGCAGTCCCAGTGCTGACCATACACTAATGAATGAGGCAATCAATCCATCTATCAGACGTTCCTTGTATTGGATCACATAATAATTATTAATTATTACAGGACAGCAAAAAAACAGACGTTTAGAAAAAATTAAAATTAAAATTAAAAACAGTTTATGAGATCACTAAGCACTACCTATAATATTGTGCTGAGTCGGTCATTTGATTGTCAAGAAGCAGTTTACGCAGTTTTTGTTTAAAAGTGAGCTCCGACATCTTGCTACGAAGAGGAGGGGGCAAGTCGCTCCAAATGTTTGAGGCCGCATACTTGAAGCTGCCTTTGAAACCAGCAGTCTTGTGTTTCGGAATTGTTAATTTGTTTTGTACAGTACCTAGTTATATCCTGTGACACCTTGCTAGTCTGAGTGACTATGTTAGGTAGAGCATATGACTCATCTTTTTCCTAGGAATTAGATTTAAGCTTAGTAATGTAAACAAGCAACCCTACGTGGTTCATCTAGACTCTAAGCTCGACACAATACATTTGGCTTCTCTCGGGATCAGACGTGTTTGTCATTTTCTCATATAGTTCTCTTTTTAAAAACTCTATTTATCGCTCCCGAAACTTAACTGGCGCAGCCGGTAGGATCGTGTAAAATATATTGCCTTGTTTGAGGATACTGCTAAAAACTTGTGCAATTCACGGTCAGTCGAACCAAACAAATTTGTTGTGTTACGTGAGCACGAGAGAAGACGGATAATGGCCCAGCAACAGATTAGACGGTGAATAAAACTCTTTACTTCCTTCCGAATTGCTTCCCGAACTCCCACATCTGGATAAAGAAATCTCTAGTAAAGGATAAATTTATGTTTTTGAGACTATATATTAATGAAGCTCTTCTCTGTCCCTTTCCTTGTTGAAACCCTGTCACTGGATCAAACTCTCGAGTACAGGATTTCTTCAGCATTGTATAATTTATATTGTTGAAACTCTGTTACTGGATAAAATTTTCGAGTACAGATTTTCTCCAAATTGTGTAATTTCGTGTAACCTTTATATATATAAAATTTTGTGTGGGTAAACGTGAAAACTGTGTGCTAATTGAGTGTTAGAGTATTTTATTTTTTTATTTTATTTATTTTATTTAATAAATATAAGACGTAAAAATGGCGAATAATGAAAACACTAATATCCCGCTCAGCGCGATAAAATTGATTCCCACTTTCAATGGCGATATGGTCCTTAGTTTTTTCTTAAATAAATGTGAATTTGTGTTACGACGTTACCAAGGAGATGCCGCTAGGAATGCTTTCCTCTTAGAGCTATTAACGAGCAAATTAGATGGCAAAGCAGCAGCCGTAGTTAGTGAGATCGCAACATTCGCAAATTTCGAAGAATTCAAAACTCTCCTCATCCAACATTTCGGAGATGCGCGTAATGAGGAATGCGTGGCTATCGACTTAGAAAGTATGAAAATAAAACCCCGAGAACCGTACATAGAGTTTTGCAACCGCGTGCAAGATATGAGATCCCTACTGTTGTCCAAAGTAAGAACTCCGTCATGAAGGTCAACCAGAGATCATAACAGCCAAGAAAATTATCTATGACAACACAGCTCTCAATGTGTTCCTATTCAATCTGCCAGAACATATGGTGAGGACAGTGCGCCTTAAGAATCCAAATAATTTGGAGGCAGCCCTCACTATGGTACTTGAGGAGGTAAACTTCCAAGACCAGTACAATACTCGAAATAAATATTACCATCAAAAGCCTTCCGCCAATACGCCTCAAATATACAACACCCCGTATAGATTGGCAGGATCATTGTTGCCGACAAGACCGCAACCAGTGTACCCTCCTGGTCAATTTAAATTCGGAATCCCTAACGCAATCAGAGCTTTACCACCTCTGATGAACACACCACCAAGAGCATTAGATTCGAGCTCTCATCAAAACAAAGTCCCCTTTAACTTCAGACCAAATCAGAATTTTACATTCAGACCACATCAACAGTTTTCAGGATTTAGGCCGTATCAACAACTTCAAGGTAGACCTTACCCGCAAATGGCCTTCCGCCCACCAAACCAACAAGGCTATACTCATCAGCCAAGACCTTTCCAAACCCAGCCGCAATATTCCAACGACGTTTCGATGAGAACAGCTCCATCACTTCCCAAACCTGCAAATGTCCCCGTACATACCGTTGACTATACTCAAGACTTCGCATTCTGCGATGATCAAGGTGATGCATGGATGTACAATGAGGAATTTGACATAAACATTCCATTCAACGAACCATCCGTAGGTGAATTCCCAGAACCAGGATATCCACCACCCGAACAAGATGCCGTTGACTATACTTCTAAACAACCCAGTGGTTCTGACTCTACACCTGTAACCTCAGATTCAGCCCCTAATGCCAATAACACCAGTAACAATCAATGCGAAAATTTTTGCCTTTTCTGGAATTCCGACAACCCCAAATAATAGAAATTAATTATGATTCGTACCGAAAACTTCCATATATTGAAATCCCTGCAATAGGTAAATTTATGTTAGATACCGGCAGCTCAAGATCTTTCATAAGCCCCCAAATCGCAGATACATTATTTGAAAGTTATAAACAACAAGAAAACTTTCAAGTAAATTGTACTCATGCGACAACATCTCATAACCAAGTCATAGTCATCCCTTTGTTCCCGATTTTCAAGTGCGCGACATATCATAAGTTTTATGTGTACAGCGTTGACCACAAGTACGATGGACTAATCGGACTAGATTTGCTTATGCGATTGCAAGCCGATATCTCACTCAAAGAACGACTTCTCAAAACAAGTAACAATTGTATTCCCAGAGTATGTGAGTCATACATGATTCCTTTGACCGCTCGCTCAGAGCATAGAGTACGCCTACCGTGCAACATTGTAAAAGGTGATGCCATCATTGACTTCAAAGAATTTCATCCAGGCATACGCATGCCCGCCGCGATCGTTAAGTGTGTTGATGGATTATTGACTACAGTTATTCAGAACACTACCGACAGAAACTTAACTCTGTGTGTGACTGCCCCGTTCGAAGTAACTTCGTTAGAATCAGACTCATGTCTACTTAATTACAACGCCGACTCACATAACGACTTTGAAATAGATCAAATGTTACGACATAACCTCTCAAAAATCAGACTCGACCACATGACGTCACGAGAACGCGACGCTATACAAAAACTATGTATGGAATATAGAGATATATTCTACTGCGATCAGATTCCCTTGTCCTTTACAAACCAAGTCAAACATCAGATCAGAACTGTAAATGAAGATCCCATTTATGTTAAGCCGTACAGACAAGCACCCGCACAGTCAACCGAGATTAAGAAACAAGTAGAAAAATTACTTCGTGATGACGTTATCCAAGAATATCATTCTCCCTGGAGTGCTCCCGTACATTTAGTGCCAAAAAAGTTAGACGCATCAGGCGAAACAAAATATCGAATGGTCATAGATTACCGACGACTTAATGAGATAACAATCGACGACAAATATCCACTACCTAATATAACCGACTTATTTGATAATTTAGGTAAAAGTACAGTATTTTCCACCTTAGATTTAGCTAGTGGCTACCATCAATTAGAAATTAATCAGGAGGATAGACAAAAGACAGCCTTCAGCACCGAGAACGGACATTACGAATTCTTTAGAATGCCGTTTGGTTTAAAGACAGCTCCGGCGACGTTCCAACGCGCCATGGATAGTGTGTTGCGTGGTTTGCAAGGTATACATTGCCTTGTTTACTTAGACGATATATTAATCTATTCAAGTAACCTTTCAGATCATATAATGAAACTACGAACAGTATTTGATACTCAGACAGACAAACCTAAAAATCCAATTAGATAAATCAGAATTCCTGCGAAAAGAAATCTTATACCTTGGACATACGATCACAAATGAAGGATTGAATCCTAACAATGACAAAATACAGACTGTAATTGACTATCCTATACCTAGAACACAAACCGAGATCAAACGTTTCCTAGGGTTCCTGGGTTACTATCGACGATTCATTAAAGGCTTTTCAAAAATAACACAGCCAATGTCAGCTTGTTTGAAGAAGGGAAGGAAAGTAGTTTTGGATGAAAAGTATGTCGAATCATTTCAGAAAAGCAAGGAACTACTCATCAATTCCCCTATCTTACAGTTCCCTGACATGACAAAACCTGTCATCTTGACTACTGACGCCTCTGACGTAGCGATAGGCGCCGTCCTGTCTCAAGGATCCATAGGTTCCGATCGACCGATCGCCTATGCAAGTAGAACATTGACTGTCACCGAGAAACGATATAGTACCATAGAAAGCGAACTGTTAGCCGTCATTTGGGCTGTGAAGCATTTTAGACCGTACCTGTATGGACATAAGTTCGACATATATACGGACCATAAACCCTTAAAATGGCTATATCAGCTCAAAGAGCCCAATAGTAAACTGGCTCGCTGGCGTTTATACTTACAAGCATACGATTTTAATATAATCCATAAAAGTGGAAAACAGAATACCAACGCAGATGCTTTATCTCGCATCCAAATTCATGCTTTGAGTGGAGACGACGACGACGCCTCTATGCTAGTAAATTACGACCGCGATCAATAAGAAACTGACCAACTTTTAGACGACCTCACAGACATAATAGCAGCACAAACCCCACCAAAAAGACGAGAAACAGATGACTCTAAAACCATATCTATCTCAGACAGTGACAAGACCATCTCAGCAGATAATGAAACGGAATTTCCCATTCCATCCCCAACTGGTAGTACTACCGATACAGCATATTCAGCTAGAGATATGGAATCAACCGGAATTCCTATACTAAATGAAGCAATAGATACAAAACCTAGACAAATACTTGTGTTCACATGGCATAAAAATAGCTTAAATTTTAAAAATATCTCAAATAAGACCCAGCAAATTCTTGAAGTGTTTCTGCCTCTCAATAATGAAGATCTTATAGTACAGTTCTTGAAAGAGTACATTAAAAATAAAACTAAGTACTTCATCTACTTTGAGACTGAGTAACTCCGTAAAGATTTCAGTAACGTAATCATCAGACTGTTCAAAAAGGGCGAAGTATTATTCTTTGAATGTACTGAGCGTGTAGTATCCATAAGTGACGAATCTGAACAGAAAGCTATCACATTGAAACTTCATCAAGGTAAAACGTGTCACCGAGGTATCAAAGAAACATTAACTCGAATAAAAAGATACTATTATTGGCCCAACATGCAAGAAACAGTTTCCGCTATTTTAAATGCTTGTGAACTATGTAAACAAATGAAATACGACCGAAACCCCATCAAACCAAAACTACAGTTGACCCAAACTCAAACTGCCCCATTCCAAGAGGTATTCATTGACTTGTTTACTATAGAGGGTGTATATTATCTCACGCTAGTAGATGCTTTCAGTAAACTAGGCCAATCAATTGTAATCTCCAACCGATCAACACCCGAAGTAGTACGAGCACTTATTAAGTACTTTTCGTATTACGGAACCCTAAAACGAATAAGCTGTGACCCCGGTTCTGAGTTTAAAAACGATCTGTTAAAGGAACTCATGGGAATGTATAAAATAGAATTACACATAGGCACGCCGCATAACCCCAACTCGATGGCTATCGCTGAGAGATTTCATTCGACACTTATAGAAATATACCGTCTTGCGCGCTATGAACAGAAGTTTACAGACGCAGCTTCTGTAATGACGTACGCTGTCATGGCATATAATCACACTATACACTCAGCAACAAAGTTAACTCCGTTTGAAGTGGTCTTTGGTCACACGGATTCAAGTGAACCTTTCAATATCGACTTTGAGAGGACCTACTTACAACAACTATTGAAAGATCACCATAAACGAACGCAGTTCTTGTACCGACATATTTCATATAACTTACTGTCAAACAAAGAAAAGATATTGGAAAAGCGAAACGGTGAGGAGCTTCCAAATCCTATAGAACCAAGTGATATAGTGTTTACAAAGGACATTAACACGAGAAAAAGTAAAGATAAACCCCGCTTTCAAAAGGCTTTAGTAACTGGTGTACCTGAACGGAATATCGTCCCCATTAAGGTTAGAGACCGACCAACAAAAACTCATCTAAAATATGTCAAACGTCCTCCACAGATGGTGCGTCCCTCTGCTAATCTGGACAGTCAGTTACCAGGCCCTTCGCATAGAAAAGACTGATAACAATCCCGGAATCATTCCTGTAAAAGAAGGTGAAGCATACCTTCAGCTGGATAAATGGTTAATTATTAAGACTCTTTATTTAAAAGGTATTATAACAGACATCTCTTTTAATGTATAAAAATACAGTCAGTTTGATAAGCAAGTCAATTCAAGTGCCCCATATATATTTCAGTTTATTGCAATGAAGACGCATGTGGAGTATTTACAGAACCTAGCAATAGAAAAACTACAACAACTAGTTCCCAATAAGCGCTTCAAAAGAGGACTCTTAGACCCTCTTGGTTCTCTAATCAAAGTAATTACTGGAAACTTAGATCACGCCGACGCAATCAATTATGATAATCTCATATTTAACCTTCAATCCCACGAACAGGCTCTTTCTCAGAAAATAACGCTTATCTCCGACATGTTAGATCATTTCATGAATAGTACTGAAACCCTGAAACGAAATACACTAATTATAGACACTCGTCTGAAACACATAGAAAATCTACTTAAAGAAGTTCGTTTTAAGGAAAATAATACTATGTTTTCTACTACTGTGCTAGGTCTATACAACCTTTTTATCATTAATTTCCGCACCATTTACCTCAAACTTAGCGAAATAGAAACTGCTCTAGCATTTAGTAAGGTATCTGTTTTACATAAGTCTATTATTAACTCCACAGAGCTATTGCTATTGTTAAAGTCTATTGATAAGTATGATAACCTTATGTACTCTGTAACTGAGAGTAATTTGATTAATTTAGAGGAGGTTATAACCTTAAAAGCTTATATAAAACAAACTCAGATTGTTTTCATATTAGAAGTACCACTTACAGATAATAATACCTATGTATACTATAAACTATATCCACTTCCCATGTCCTTTGGTAACCAAACACGTATTGTTATACCTAAATATCCTTACCTCCTTGTAAAGAGTTTCACGTACGTTCCGATCCACCGCCCGTGCAAAGACATCGCAGCTAACCAGTACATGTGTACTGAACAAGAGCGAGTACTCTATCCAGACGCGACTTGTATGCAACAACTAATGCAGTACGCCGACCCTTCACATTGTATCCAGTATCCTGTTGAGATCGAGGACATCAAACTACAACGCATTTCTTCACACAGTTGGATTTTATTTTCACAAAAGACAGAAATATTATCACAAAGATGTGATACCGAAATCACGCAATTACCTATTCGAGGCACATACATTTTGAGCATCAACGATTCCTGTGAAGCAACTATAGATAAGTTTCACATACATCTTCAGAATAGTCATGCTGGAATGATGCAATACCAACCGATCCCGATTATTAATCTGCAACAGCTACATCCTGCAAACGAGACTGATATAGAACCCATTAACTTACAAGATGTTAACCTGGACGACATGAAGTACCTAAATTTCCTACTGAAGAAGAGTGTGAGTGAAAGTGCAAAAGGTCCCAATAAAACCAGTGGCGTAAAAATCAACAGTGTTAGCCTAGCGACTCTACTTTTATATGTTCTTGCCTCTATTATAACTGTATTTCTGGTGTATCGTCATTTTAATTCAATTGTTTTTCACGCGAAAGCAGCCGGCTCCGGTAAACCCTGAACCCGGCGTTTCCGCACTTAAGGGGGGAGGAGTTATATCCCGTGACACCTTGCTAGTCTGAGTGACTATGTTAGGTAGAGCATATGACTCATCCTTTTCCTAGGAATTAGATTTAAGCTTAGTAATGTAAACAAGCAACCCTACGTGGTTCATCTAGACTCTAAGCTCGACACAATACATTTGGCTTCTCTCGGGATCAGACGTGTTTGTCATTGTCAAAACTCTATTTATCGCTCCCGAAACTTAACTACCTCTAGTGCCAATACTTTTGAGACTTTTTAAAGAGGTAAGTTTATCCCATAGATATGTTGGGGTTTTGTTGTTAAGTATTTTATGCACCAGACCAGCCATAGGTAGCTTTCTGCGTGCAGACATCTTTAAAATGCAAATCAAAATTCATGATAAAGAACGTAACCACCACTAATAATTCACCAAGTTAAACACTTTAAAGAACGTAAACACCACTAATGATTCACCAAGTTAAACACTTTAAAGAACGTAAACACCACTAATAATTCACCAAGTTAAACACTTTAAAGAACGTAAACACCACTAATAATTCACCAAGTTAAACACTTTAAAGAACGTAAACACCACTAATAATTCACCAAGTTAAACACTTTAATGAACGTAAACACCACTAATAATTCACCAAGTTAAACACTTTAAAGAACGTAAACACCACTAATAATTCACCAAGTTAAACACTTTAAAGAACGTAAACACCACTAATGATTCACCAAGTTAAACACTTTAAAGAACGTAAACACCACTAATAATTCACCAAGTTAAACACTTTAAAGAACGTAAACACCACTAATAATTCACCAAGTTAAACACTTTAAAGAACGTAAACACCACTAATAATTCACCAAGTTAAACACTTTAAAGAACGTAAACACCACTAATAATTCACCAAGTTAAACACTTTAAAGAACGTAAACACCACTAATAATTCACCAAGTTAAACACTTTAAAGAACGTAAACACCACTAATGATTCACCAAGTTCAACACTTTAAAGAACGTAAACACCACTAATAATTCACCAAGTTCAACACTTTAAAGAACGTAAACACCACTAATAATTCACCAAGTTAGACACTTTAAAGAACGTAAACACCACTACTAATTCACCAAGTTAAACACTTTAAAGAACGTAAATACCACTAATAATTCACCAAGTTAAACACTTTAAAGAACGTAAACACCACTAATAATTCACCAAGTTAAACACTTTAAAGAACGTAAACACCACTAATAATTCACCAAGTTAAACACTTTAAAGAACGTAAACACTACTAATAATTCACCAAGTTAAACACTTTAAAGAACGTAAACACCACTAATAATTCACCAAGTTAAACACTTAAAAAAAGTCAAGCCCTACTACTGTCTCACCCGTCGGGATGCGAATGTCGTCAAAAGTCAAAATACGCGAAAACAAGGCTACGAAATATGTCTGTCAAAGTCAAAGTCAAAGTACTTTATTACTGTAGATATTTACATATACTTAGCAAAAGTCATTTTTGCCGCTTCTCTACATTGGACCACTTTGGGAGAAGAAGGGCGTAGAAACTCCCACAGATTGATTTTTAGATCTCTTTTAAAAATAGGTTGTGCTTAACTAATAAATATGTTTTTTTTTTAATAAGCAGGAATAAATAATTACAAAATTATTAACAGCAAGGTCTGTGTTGAGCTGATTAACCCCATACAGTCCTGTCATTTAAGTAATCTCGAACATTGTAATATCCCTTTTTCGACAAAGTCGCTTTAACATGCTTTTTAAATCGCTCAAAGGGCAATTTCAAAATCTCCAGAGGTATCTTATTGTAGTAGAGAATGCACTGACCCTTGAAAGAATTGCTAACCTTCGCGAGTCTAAATCGGGGCGCACATAGTCTGTGATTATTTCTTAGGTTAACATTACAGCTATCGCTAAGTTTGGAAAATGTTGTAAGGTTCTTGCGTACATAGATTATATTTTCGAAAATTAATTGACTAGCTACAGTTAGTACGTAAATTTCTTTAAAAAGCTCTCTTCAGGAGTCTGTTCGTTTTAAATTATAAATTGCTCGAATAGCTCTTTTCTGTAAAATAAAAATAGTTTTTAATATCCGCTGCTTTTTTCCTCAACAAGATACCATAGGACATGACACTATGAAAGTAACTAAAATATACTAGCCTAGATGTAGCCACATCCGTGCTTTGTCTGACAGTCAAGTCCACACATATTACACGACATCAACGAATATGCAATACTTATAGACAGAATGTATCTTATGACAATTACCTTAAACACCACTGATAAGTCACAGTAAGGCAATAATATGCAATTTCGTTTACCTGGATGACATCATGACTCCAGTCTTTTTGCTTTATAAACCAACGTGCTTGAATTATTTCTGCTTTTTTTTTCTAAATGGAACTAATATGTAAGTTCACCCCTTCAAATAAAAAAAGGATTTTTTAAATCGGTTCATAAATACTACCAGTTTTGAGGTAACGAACTTTAGAAAAAAACAACCGAATTAAGAACCCCCACCTTTTTTTAAGTCGGTTAAAATAAAGCATGAATTGGAAATCAAATGATATTTACCATCACTTACCTGTTCTTATTTGAATCACGACACAAGTATGCAGGTATAAAGGTCCAGTCCAGTCACATCCACCTACGTCACAATCCAGTTGCCACGTCTATTTGACAGGACTGGATCGTTATACCGTACGATCGCTTTACCTGTATGCTTGTATCGTGTTTTGAATGAGAGTCTGAGGGGATCCCACATTTTAATGAATAACAAGCCTTTAGACCTGGTACAGTCGACTAAATTCTTGGGTATAAATCTAGAGTCACAATTGCAATGAAGTCCTCACACATCGTATATAGCTGGAAGATTGAGCTCTGCAGCTTTTGCTGTACGAAAAATTAGACAGTTTACTGATGATGCCACCGCAAGATTAGTATATTTCCGTTTCTTTCACAGCATTATGTCATATGGCATTCTGTTGTGGGGTAAAGCCGCAGATATACAATCGGTATTTGTGCTACAGAAGAGAGCAATTCGTTCCATATATTAGGTCCTTACATATGAAATTGGTGTTTTGCATGGGAGGAACATAAAGACGTTTTTTTTTAAATGTAATATATTTATTTAATCAAAGTATGTACCATTGAAATCTATACACTTTTGCCATCTCATAGGTAGTTCTTCGATCCCTTTACTAAAAAAAACATTCGGACGTGAATCAATAAAATCTTTTAAGGCGGTTTGGACTGCCCCATCGGAGTTGATTTTTTTCCCTTTCAAGAAGTTATCCAAATTTCGAAAAAAATGGTAATCTGTTGGAGCAAGGTCCGGAGAGTACGGTGGATGTCTTAGACATTCCAATTGAAGCTGCTCTAATATGGTAGCCGTCTGTTGTGCAATGTGTGGTCTAGCGTTATCATGAAGCAGCAGTGGCCTAGAGCGATTAACCAGCCTCGGTTGTTTAGCAGCTAGCTTTTCCATCATGATTTGCAGTTGCTGACAATAGACATCTGCCGTAATCGTCTGGCCAGATTTAAGAAAGCTTTAGTGAACGACACCAGCACTAGTCCACCAAACGCTTAAAAGTGACTTTTTTGGAGTCAATTTTCGCTTGGGGCATGGTTTGGCTGATTCGGCAGGGTTCAGCCATTGCGATGAACGCTTCCGATTATCGTACAGGATCCAGTTTTCATCACAGGTAATGATTAGATTTAAAATCCTTTCATTATTGTGCCGGGTGAGTAATGCAACGCAGCAGTCCACGCGGGTTTGTTGATTTGTTTCACTCAGTTCGTGAGGTACCCACCATTAAAGCTTTTTCACCTTGCCAACTTGCTTCAAGTGGATTAAAACAGTTTTATCACTAACACCGCAGCCTGCAGCTAACTCGGACGTGGTTTGCGATGGATCCGCTTCCACAATAGCCTTCAATTCTTCATTATCAACTCTGGTCTCCGGCCGTCCACGTGGCTTGTTCTGCAGGTCGAAATTTCCAGAACGAAAACGTTGGAACCAAAAACGCGCTGTGTTTTCTATTGTGGCACCGACGCCATACACATCATTACTCCTTCGAGCCGTTTCTGCAGCACTGCTGCCAAGGTACAACTCATACTCGTAAATAACGCGATATTTCAAGTTTTCCATTTTGTAAGCTGAGTGACGCAACAAAAAAAAAACAATTGAGGAAAAAACAAATTAATTATAATTTTAGAAACACAAATACATGAGTAATAGCTGTATAAATTTGAATTTGGAATTCCTAACCATAGAGGAGATATTTGGGATCAAAGTAGCCAGTACGGCGAAACGCCAATTTCTTATGCAAGGACCTAATATAATATGTATCCCGCGATTCTCTCCGGGAACGATTTAAGGGGATAAATATTCTTAGAGTGGCTTATATGAATGATGAAATGAAGAAAAAATGAAAAATATATGAAAACTTATTATACGTTCGGAAAAATATTAACACCTTTGTCAAAAATTGCGATGTACATAATTTCAACACTAGAAATCATAATCACCAAGTTAAAAACTTAAAAAAACCGACTTCAAGTTCAAGCCCTATTTCTTCCTCCCCTGTCGGGATGCGAATGTCGTCTTTGTACAAGATGATGATGAAACTATTGCTCTGAGGCTAAAAGATAGAAACGGTTGCACACCCATACTGTGCCCACACCACCATCAAGTAGGTACTACGTTTCAGGCAACAAGGGGGGAGCGTCGTATGTTGCCTCTTATATGAAGCTGGGCGGTCTCCGTTCATAAACTACAGGGTACAAACCACAAAAGAGCTGTGATTGACCTTGGCAAAAAATAAATGAAAAAGGACAAATATATGTTGCGGTAAGTCGAGTCATAAGTGTGGAAGGCATAGTCTTGTCAGATTTGGACGCCAACAAATTATTAAATCGACCACATGATGACAGATCGTTATCGGAATTTACGAGACTACGAAATCTGTACTCCGATAATCAATAATATAATAAAACTCACTTTTCACTGTGGGATATAATGTATTACCTACATATTATATTCCACAGTGTAAAGTGAGCTAAATACAAGACGAATATGCGGCACATCAGTGAAAAAATGCAATTTCACCAAGTTAGATACTTAAAAAAAAACAAGTCCTATTTCTTCCCCCCGATCGGGATGCGAACGTCGTCAAAATACACGAAAACAAGGCTACGAAATCTGTCTGAATGACAGTAAGTCCATACGTATTACACGACATTATAAACGAATATACTCATCTAATGACAATGACCTTAACCACCACTGATAAGTCACAGTAAAGGAATAATGCGCAATTTCATTTACCTGGATGATATCATAATTCCAGTATTTTGCTTTATAAACCAAATAACTGGACCGATATCTAATTTAAAAAAATGGGACCGAACTGGATGGTCAACCTTTCAGTTAAATAAAAAATTAGTCAAGTGCGGGTCGGAGTCCCACGAAGGGTTCCGTACCATTGTGATAAAACCAAAACAAAAAGAAGAAGAAAAACACTAAATCCTAAATTTAAAAAATACAACCGAATTAAAAACCTCCTCCTTTTTTGAAGTCGTTTAAAAACGGATGTTTGTACCCTAGTCATGGCTGTTTATCTATCTCAGTATAATATTTATCTATATAAGTATGTATATCGTTGTCTAGTACCTAAGACACAGGGAATCCTAGTTTGGGGCTAGATCAATGTGTGTTGATAATGTCCAAGGTATTATTATTATTTATTATTACAAATGCAATAATGTTAATTATTAGTCTGGTAATAAAATCAAGTGTACAAAGGTGACTCATATCAATTTAATAGTTTTAACGTAGAATACAAGTCTGTTACCAAGAAACCAGAGTTTATGGTCATGCCTCTATTCTTTGCTTGCGGCGGCTCCGTGTAGCGCGTTGCTCCCCTCCCTCACATATGGCGAGGGGGGTGATGGCTGGTGCACAAGTCACACTCGTGAACGGGTGCTGCTTGGGGGGACTGCTCCAGTCTGGTTTCTCATAAGTTATGTTCATTATAGATTGTCTTTGTTCCTATTTATTTATTTTGTTACATTGTTATTTTGAGACATCTTATTGGCACTTATAGATACGATGTTATATATTTTTTTATAGCCATTAGGTGTCCCACTGCTGGGCGAAGGCCTCCCCATGTTGCACCTACAACTTTATGTCCTGGGCCGCCTCCGTCCACCTCGGCAGAAAGGTATATTAATTATGCTATAATATTTATATTAAATTAAATAATATTGTGATTAGATTACATTATTTTTATACTGCATATTGTGCAATAACAACAAAAAAAATGTCAAAAATTTAAAAATTACATCCCCGTAGATTCTTGATGCCATCTTCTCTGACGGGGGTATTTCCGAAGCACTGGTAGAGTTTATGGAGTCTCCTTTTCCTGTGCGAGATTCAGCCATGAATCACCACTTGAAAGGGACATTTCCTTTTCAAACTCAAATCTTAATCAGTCATGTACTCATTAGTTTATTTGATCATATTTGATTTATTTTTTATTTTTTCCTTGTATATGAGACTTAAGTAAGTGTTTGACTTGTAAAAGTGCATTATTTGTGCAATAAAGTTTTTGAGTTTGAGTTTGAGAGGCGAGTTTTTTTTTTGGTTGGGCACACACTTTTTTCGTCGGGTAAATAGGTTGAAAATAAACATGGCCTCAAAATGAATTAACATCAATATATTTATAGACGTTACAAATTCGCTTGAGATAAAATCTACCGATCTTCTTTATTTCTGTAGATATTAAACAATATAAGAGACTCCGACCCCAGGAAAACATACCGGTCTCACAGCCACATTCGGCATATAAAATCAGTGGCAGTTGGAAGTAAAATCAGTGGCATATTGCTAGCTCAGCGCCAGATAGGACTCAAAGTTGCTGAGGTAGAATCATGCTATGCAGGAAAATGCAGAGGAAAATCGATCAACAATGGCGAATCTCAATAAAGAGTTCCGGTTCGATACTCGACCGAGGCAGCCACCGGCGAGGTCTCACACGCGACGGAATCCTAATATGGTGCATTTAATTATAGCGAGGATATTTTAATTTGGTACCTAATAGTTCTCTTATTAGAGATAAGCTCGCCTTTGTACACGTTATTGAAGTGGAACTTTTTAGGCGGCGTAGTTATTATATATAGTATTCATATTATAGTATTCATGAATTTTGATGGGGGTTATTTTTTTGGGTAATTTATATATTATATCATTGCTTTTCAATGGGGAAGATTACCCAAATCTTATTGGTAGACGGCACTGTAAGTTTTTATCACAAAGAGTTTAATTAATCTGAGGTTGGTTAACTTGATAAACATCGTCAACAGCAACAAAGAGAAGCATTCATATGAAGTTCTGTGGATATCTGGATATTGACAATTAATTTTTCTTAATATCATAAACATAAACATTTACAATTAATTCAATAACATACATTGCCACTGGCCCCACACTAAGATACAGTGTGTCGTGGGAACCAGAAACAGCGACGTCACACACATATAAACATCCAAGACCTGGGTTTTTTTTCTTTACAGCCGGGGATCGAACCCGAGACTTCACGTATGGTGGCAGGCGCAGCGGTGGTCTGCGCCACAGCTCGTCACTCGCCGTCGTCGGAACGAACTCTGCATAAGAACACCGGCGATTGCCCATTCATACTTTTATCTGAAGCGAATTTGAAACGTCTAGATGAGAATTTACTTATATGATCCATTCTCTGTTCATAAGTAAATTTATTTTGAGATTATGTTTATTTTGACAAAGCGTGCGAACAAATAGTTTAGTTTTATTATCTAATCAGTGGCACATTAACATCAGAAAAAAAAGATTATCTGTAAAGTCGGTTTGCGGACGATAATTTTACGTGATAAATTTACGTGATAACTCAATAGACGAACCTACACATTTTATCCGACGGATTGCTCCGACTCAAAGTCAAAATCAAAGTAATTTATTTTTATTTTTTAAAACGCGTATCTTAGCCATTTCTGCCGCGCCGCCGACTCCGCTGCGGCCCCAGGCGTCACCATGGTGGAGCCAATGTGGGATGCTACGAGCGTGCACACGAAAGAAGCATCCCACAAAAGGCAGGTCACACAGTATCACTGAGGACGCCTACCATATCATGGTGGAGTGTGCTCGGAACGAAGCCCTAAGAAGAAAACTGTTTAATAAATATTATCATGTTGGTGGGAATTGCAGCGCGCTGGCGTCACCACACCACGGAGGCCAGGGCGCTGATTCAATTGGTGTCAGTAGGTATTAAGGCTAGAAAGACTTAATAATATAAAGTTGTAAGGTGTATTAGATTATAAGAACTATCCAGGTGTATCCATGGTCACTTTGTGTACCGAACCTGTACACAAAGTGACCATGTCGGGGATTTCTTAGAGAATGTTCTGATTTTCAGTTCGCAAAAAATAATAATGCGTAACTGCGTGTATCCGAACGTAACTTCGTGTGGTGATGTGCCGTTCTCGATGTATGATTTTAAGAAAAAAAACACTGAACAGTTGGAAGAAATGGAAACCCAAACAATGGACGCATTCCATGAAATAATATAGTGTGCAATTCTCCTCAATTTGTGTTATATTTTAGAATAAATTATTAGGGGATTTTTTTTGAGAAGTGCCTAATTTAGGGAAAATTCACGAGGAGTCCGGGAAAAATCAAAACCAGAGGGTGGCAACACTGCATTTCCATCAGTCGGAACTTAAACACGATGGCGGCTGGACGTGAATACCATGAAATATCATTGAATCAACGTTCTTTCTGTTATATTCATTCTCAAAAAGTTACGCCATTGCGCGCCAGTTACAACGATACCCTAGTTAACAGATCAATATGAGATAATACATCTTTTACCCGTTGTACCAGAACGAGAGAAATGTTTTCTAATTATAACTTTAAATACAAAATTGTTAATTCAACATAACATAACATTTGCCTATCTAATGCAAAAAATGCCATGAAATAAAATAAATAAATGTGCTATTCCTCAAAAGTTTGTCTGGTGTGGGGTCTATATATAATATGTATTTTTGTTATGTAAGTTTTCGTTAAATAACGTTTTGTATTTATATTTAGATCGTTCAATCCAAAATTAATATAACTCAACAGTATTCAATAACAACATAACAAAGCATCACGCCTTGTCCCATACGGGGTGGCAGAGGCACAATTGTGCCCACTTTGAGCCAGTAATTCAATACTCCATTTTGCATGACAGGGGACTAGCTCATCACCGCAGCTATGGAGTAATGAAGGTTTCCTCACGATTATTTAAATGATGGGACTGTATGGGGATAATCTGGCTCAACACAGACCTTGCTGTTAATAATTTTGTAATTATTTATTCCTGCTTATTAATTATGATAATGACATATACATATTATTTTGTATTAGTTATGCATAAGCAATTTATAAAAGAGATCTAAAAATCAATCTGCGGGAGTTTCTACGCCCTTCTTCTGCCACAGTGGTCCAATGTAGAGAAGTGGAAAAAATGACGATTGCTAAGTATATGTAAATATCTACAGTAATAAAGACATTTGGAATTTTGGAATTATTTGTTGGAATTTTTCCATCACCATTATTATACACACACACCATTATACATGTGTTAGTTTAAGATTTGACATTCTCCAAATGTTACCTATGTGTTTCTTATGGAAATAAACTCTTTTTGAATTTTGAATTTAATTTTGAATTAGAACGTCCGTATAATGTACTTAAGATAATTCAATATTGTATTATTATGACCACAATTTATCAAAATAAATGCATCAAATTTTAGTCAAGGCATATAATACGTCTCTGTGTAACTACATAGGGTCATGGGGTCGCCTCGATCCGCTCCGTGTCGCTCGGCTCCTGGTTGTAAATAAAGTTGCGATCTAACTATTCAGACAGAAAGTGACTTATTCGGTTCTGTGAAACTACGTCGTGATTCAGATATTTCTTCACATATTCAGATTTGTTTCGTACATTTAGTAATTCTGCGAGTAGCTGAGTATTTTTATTGTCCTCAAATAGGCTTTGCGCATCTTACTTTTTGTAGCTCGTTTGGGAATTTATCATCATACTACGTTTTTCTTTAATTTAGTTATTTTTTCGCCAATATTTCATATTAGAGTAGAACAGTATTAAATGGTCATTCGACCAATTAGTTTTTTTTTCACTTTTTTTTATTGGGGTTCCGTACCCGAAGGTTGCCTTACGGGACCCTATAACTAAGCCTCCGCTGTCCATCCGTCCGTCTGTCTCCAAGCTGTATATCACGAACCGTGATAGTAAGACAGTTGAAATTTTTACAGATGATGTATTTCTGTTGCAGCTATAACAAATACAACAACCCATACAACAATTCTTTCAATACCACATACAAACTTATGAATGCACCTGGTTACTAACATGGAGTGTGAAGGTAACCGCACCAATAACTTTGTAAACAACATTTGGTTATGTAAAATCCAAACTATTCACTCCACACCTATCCTGCCATTGTACGGTGGTACGGAACCCTTCGCGCGCGAGTTCGACTCGCACTTGAGCGTTTTTTAATTCCCATTCGTAATGTATCTGTCGTAAGAATGTTGAAATATCCGTAGACTTACAAGTCGCCAAGGAAACTTGTAAGCGTCCGGAAATTTGTAAAACGGCTTAATCTTAGAACATAAAAATACCTCGGTAAAGTCCAAAACAATTAACTATAACCATGCAAGGTATTATAAGTAACTGTTTTTATTAAAAACGATGAAGCGTTCATAGGAAAATGCTTCGTTACACTCACAGATATCGATATCTGTGGTTACACTGGTACGTATTAGACGTTTTGTTACTCTCCCAGCACCTACTACTGGCAGAGTAAAAAGACATGATACGTGATACGTGAAATACATCAACTTCTATACTTGTACAAGTTGTCATACACAACAAAAACAAACAGACCACATTACCACAGTTACAAAATTTACCAATCAGCGTACATTTAATCTTCTATTTCCAACTGTGCTGCCGAGACGGCTCGGCGACATGTAAGTTTCCGAAAATATGGATTATTAAATAGCAAATGTGTGTGGGTAGGACACAGGTACGACACAAGTGCTGACCAAACTTATGAGGTGTGTCAGTCAAATCCGTCAGGAAACAAACCGTCTCACAAACCTGACGATTGCAGGGTCACTTGAAAACTTGATAGTCTACGGGAATGACAACATTCCTGCGACATTGCTAAACCTTAAAAACCACCTTTTCTTCACCCCAGTCAAAAGATTATTTCCTGATTCAAAGTTTATTGAGTAATTTGCTGTCTATATCGAAATACTCGTTCTAAATCATCACAATATCTTATTAATCCGCTAAGCGTTCGCAATCAGAATAGAGATTAGTAATGTCACTAATGTCATACATAACCGACTTTCTACTTACTCAATGTTCGCATGGTTATTGTATAATATTACAACTACAATCAATGAGTTCAGTAAAAGTTGTTCTTCTGAATTACGATTAAGTAGGTACCTACTACCACCCCAACGAAGTTGCAGTGCCACAGCTACTCAATATGATAAAAGTTGTGACGCAATGAATATTATATAGTTATATTACGAAAACTATTAGTATACGTCAACAAAATAGGTACCTATAATCATAAGCGGATTAGTAATTGATTGCTAACATAAGCTGAAACAACGTCTAGTAGCCATCCTCTATTATTCATATTCTAGTATCCAATTAAACTTATGACTATAAATCCAGTTTTTGCTTGGCAAAAATGCTGCTTTTGCCTGACTGAATTACTGAATAGCGACAAGAAATTAGTGCGACTAGAAATACCTGATGGCTTCGTCTAAAGTTCTTCGATAAAATGACTGAATTGCGCGACTAAAGATAAAAAAGCGACTTGAAAACATTATTTAGAGTAACATGAAATACAAAACGAGCGTTGGATTTGGTTGTTCCTACAGGTTTAACCTAACACGGAGGATAAAGGGGGCATCGCGTCGCTCACCTCCTTTATCCTTCACCTACCCTACCTAGCCTAGCCCACTGCTTCGGCCAGGCAGTCTTTATTTAGCCAATAAGCCGTGGCTGAACCAGTCAGTAATTTGGTCGCGCAATTCAATATGTTTTTCCTTCATTTCAGAAAATTCCGCTGTTTATGGTCATTCGCTCAATAGTTTTTTATTCGGTCGTTTTATTATTTCTCGTTTTCTTTCGTTGATTTCGACTTGCCGTTATATCTTATAGGGATTTCGCACACACTTAGTACAGAATACGACTAATTCTGGATTGATTTCAAAATCTGACAAGTTAACTCGATGTAACGATTGGAAAGGTGTAGGTAACCTTATTCTGTCCAGAAACAAATGGTGAGTGGGTCTCTCTGTTACTTGTAATCAGCTGATCGGTTCAATGAACAATCAACAACACATTTTTTTTCATTTAGAATGATAACATATTATCATTCCCCAAAAATAGGTCAGTCAATTAAAAGTCATCTTGTTATAATAGCAGGTGTCATTTTGTGGTGGCTGGTTAGTCTATTGCGTTAACATAGTGTTGTTGATCAAAGCAGACAGTCGGCAGCCGGCACACTCCAGAGACCTTGAGTATTTCGCATTATTTGCGCAAGTCTTGGCGTTTCACCTGTGACAATATTTAATTCCAACTGAAACATTGTCACTACCAGGAATCTTTAGGCGATAATAATTAAAATTGTCAAATACGTAAAATAATTATCTTAGATTAACAAGTCATCACCCGTAGCACGCCCCAAGTGACTCACGTTTATCGCGCATTTTATCGCGTCTTTGTTATATTTTTGTATTGTGAAGTGTCAGCGAACCGCTAATTTTGACTTTTAGACGCGATTAAATGCGCGATAAACGCACGGGTGCACGGATGACTTTTAATTTTGGGGAATGGTGGCTATAAATGAAAAAATAAATATGTTTGGTATACCTAAATAATGGAATTCACATCGGTCCGATAAGCTGATTACAAGTTGTTTAGAAATACTTACTCAAAATGTGTCTTTATAGAATAGATAAAAAAATAGTCTTACTAACATAGTTAATTATGAAAATCTGTAGCAGAACGAGATTGCTTCACACTAGCTGTCATTTAAAGCGACACTGATTTGAATATGAAAGCAATCGGCATATATCGAGACATGTACAATCGAGCGAGCGTCCTACTCTCAGAAAGAAACCACCGGGACACAGACGAACACAGGATGCACGTTGTTAGAAATATACAGGAGTAAACACTAAAACACCAATCCGGTGTGTGTGTGACATAGAGACGCGACACGCGCGTGATATGTGAATTGTTTCCTTCCGGGCGGGCTACCACGACGTCTTATTCCGATTCAGTTTAGGAACAGACTGACCCGCAAAACTAACATGACCCTCTTAACCCATTTGGACCCAAATACCTACTAGTAGAACAATTAAAAAAAAACTTTATTGGCGTTACAAGTAGAGGTTCTCTAAATATTAAAAGAAAATACATATTTTTTCTAGTCCTTATATAAAAAATACTGTCCTCAATTGAGGCCTATGGGCTATAATGGGCCATAATTGGCTATAATTGGGCTCACGTATGGTTTTTTTTTTGCATTGCCAGCATGTTTTTGTGGCATATGGCGCATCTTAGCTGGCAGGGAAGAGTCTTGGGGAAGTCTCCAACACCATCCTAATTTATGCTCGTCACCATAGAGGACAGTTACGGCGCCTTTTATCTGTTATATCAATGCCTCCACTCCTCAGATAACTTCGAGCAATACTTCGCCTAAACTCCAGTTAAATCAGCTTTTCTTCAGCGGTCAGCGGTCAGGGCATGGAGGCGCCAAGCATTTGAAATAGCCAAATCAAGCATGTTGGTTCTCTCTTGTAGCCATATCGACATAGGAACCGTCACATTTGCGCCAACGTGGCTCCTGGGTTTCAACTCTCCTGCGCTGTTGTAATGGTTCATCATCACTACTTTCCCATTCGCCATCATCATTCCTAGATTGGAATATTTCAACTCTTCCCGGGACATCATTTGGGAGCATTATCGGCTGCACATTTTCTTCATCCCCTTCTTCTTCATCCGTGAGAATACTTGCGTCTGGAGAAATTGCCACCAAATCATAACTGATATCAGGGTCACCTTCATCACTCAGGATTTGATTTATCGCCTCTTCGAGTCCTTGGCACTCTCTGACAACGCTGGACGTCCTGATAGCCATGCCGGAACTGAACCAACCAAAAAAGAGCAAAGCAAAAGTTTAGTTTTGAGCCCATTAGACCCATTTGGGAACACCTACTTTTACCATCACATCCCACTGTCAAAACACTGAAAATAACTAACGTCATACCATTTTTGATAAGCAGAAACTATAGGTATGTGTATATTACAAAGAAATAACATGATTTGCTAACAAAATTATAAAGTAAATAGGCTTTTACTTTCGGTCAGTCACCAGTCTGCTCAAAGTTAGATAAAACGCCAATAAAAAACTGTACATACTTTATAATGTTATAGAATATTATAAACTGCAATATAATGCAGTGTAATAAAACAAGTCTTGGTATTAGGTAAATAAAACCCATTATGGCGTATTGGAATGGAAATAGTTGCAATGCATATGTGCTTGTCTTGAACATTATCTGAATCTCTAAAAGGTTGTGGTAGCCCCCCTGGTCTCGACGCCAATTAGTTAGTGGTTAAAACTAGGGCCAGTGGGGTAAAAGAACCCACGAAATTAATCATCCGTCGCAACTGTAAAGGGCACTGATTCCAAAACTCCTTTGAAATATCAATTCCTTATGTTACGTTAAGTTAGTTCAATCTGCCAATATTCAGGTGTATCTAATATACGTGAATAAATGTTAAACTATCAGTATAGGATAATGAAAACAGCCTTACATCTTCGACCTGCATTTGCTGCAATCATAGCGTTTTTGAGAATTCTGAAGGTTTTGAATCTATTTTTTCTATCAATTAATAAGCCAACATTGGCCCTCTTCTGGGTATAGACGATTTGTTTAACTACTCGTACAGTCGAATGAATCTTGATTGTGTATAAAATGAAGTAAATTTAACGTAAAGGAGTTTTGAAACCGCAACCCCGTATCAAAGCATCCCAGATACGTAGACCGGAACAAAGTCATTTTGTTAGGCGATAGTTGCTTCACCATACATCTTTGTTTGCATCTTTATGGTGGTAAAACTATGGACCGAACAATAACAAATAATTGTATCAATAAGACGGTTCATCCGAAAGTATGTTATATATTACAGTAACTCGTTGTCCGAAAGTAGGATAATTAATTGTTGTTGTTACAAATTAACACCTGTCCTACCTAGGTTTGCTGGTAGGAATCTCTCTTTAGAGATAAGCTCGCCTTTGCTCATAAAATGTTTTGTTACCTTTCTATTAAGATTTCTGTGCAATAAAGAATATGAATATGAATATGAACAATGTGACGGCAATAATACTCGTGATTAACAAAACCTAAACCTGTACTAATCTTAAAAGAAAACGTGCTGTATCACAACTTTCCCTATACTGACATCCAATGTAGCCCAAATAAAACATCCCTCATTGTTGAGGAACGACTCAGTCGACTGATCTACAGCACCGAACGATTTAGCACGTCATTGAGAAGGGATGGAGCATATTAACTCTATCGACGATGATAGCAAACAATCCATGTAAAAAAATAAAATTTGAGGTTAGGTAAGTACGATGTTATTTTTAAAAACATCAGTTTGAAGTAATCTTACCAATTCTGATCTTATACTGAAGGCCTGAATTAAAACGGTTCCAAGAAAAGTAAGTTCTGAAAACAGACGCGTGTGGAAGTCGTGGGATATGGAAATAGCAAGTGAACTCACCTGTAAGGCACCGCCGCAGCATTGAAGATGTACTGTCCATTGTAAATAGCACTGAACACTATGGGCAGCAGTATCAGGCAGTAAGTCTGGACCTGGTACCGTCCGAACTGTCCCAGTTCGGACAGGATCGCGTCGAGGTCGACTCCATCCTTTTTTGGCATGATCATAAACTCATGATACACACGACCGCACTTTTCCACTCCTCGGCACAATCTGATACGCGGCGTATCGTCGTCGCGATTTGGATATGTTTTGTTGTTTTCTTGCGCGCCGTTGCAGCAATATTTTTTGAACCCGCCGCCAATATTGCAATCTTTGCCGGCGCCGCGCCATTCTGTGACAGAGTGACAGAGTGTGTGACACTTTTACGGACATTTTAGGTTGTCGATTGTTGTCCAATATTAAAAAGATAAAATGAGGACCATAGCTTGAAAGACTTGTCTCAACCTTCTTGGCTCGCCTAATACCAAGTTTCCATGCAGCTAGCCAGTTGATTATGGGTTGGCAGAATGGCTTGATGAACGGTGAATGGTGTACCCTTGGACATGAAGGCGACAAATGGCAAGACGAAGATTTAGATAATTTTAGAAGTGCCCTATCCTGTAATTATAGAATCGACACACTATTCAGTATAGTTTCCATTAAGGTTATTGATATCAATTAAAAATTCAAACAGGTACCCTGCACAGACTATTACTCATTTTTCAATTCAATTAAATTGTTTATTAATAAACCTAGTTTACACGTCAATGAAGCAATTAGCATTATCTCACTGGCTCCAAATAACCTGTTGTTACATTATAGTCAAACTAATTCCAGTCAAACTAACTAAAAGATAATCGATTTACCGTTAAGTAAGTGAACCTATAATTTGCTGTTTCATGATTTCTATAATTTCCATATCGGACAGGAAATAATAGATTTTCCTCCAAGTTCATTAACACCGCGGAGGTACCTGACTGACCTTCCAAGATCGCACTTGCGTCTGTATCCTTATTACGGGCAATACATACGGGTAATGAATGAAGCGTCAGAGATTTGTTGGTTCATTGGTCGTTCGCTTTGATATTTCACTTCACAATAGCGGGGATTTACCAAGTAGTTTAACATTATGCCGGTCGTAACGTGCGGTTTTTGTACGCAGTAAAGAGGGTTTATGATACGTGTGTAGATAAAGTATGTTATGTTGTTGTTGTTTTTCACGATAGATGTACCTACAAGTATTACCAGCGCGCGCGCAGCGGATCGAAGCGCGGTAAAAAGTGAATTAATCTAAATATTCAAGATGAGTTGGCTTTAGTCCACTGAGACCACTTTTGCCCAAGCTAAATGTAAAAGTTTTTCGGAATTATGTCCATAACAACCCTTTAAAATATGACAACACTTTTTCTGTTACATCCACATCTGTGGTTACATCCTGTGCGTAGCCTGTGCGTAGTAGGTATGTAGCTACTTACTTTGTGCCACAGATAGACTAATAGGTAAAGGTACCTATAGTTAATTAGTATGTAGCAACTTGAGTCCCCAGTCGTGGACGTGGAGTCACATATTACGGATTAAAACTGTATACGACTCATTCTAGAAAATTACCCCGATCACTTATTTGTATGGTCACTGGACTTGGCCTGAACTTGAAACTGTACTTACGTCTAGACTTAGATACTGACGTAAAGTCTATTTCCTGATAGCAATATCCTCCACATAGTAATTGGTCCATATAAATTATCCCTTGTTGTTGTCTGTATGTCAAGGTTTCCCTACTACAGTAATATGCGTTGTTTTCTTCTTGCAATAACGCGGCGGGGCCACTTGACAATAAACCCATTAAGCTAAGACTTGATATTACTAACAGGGTGATCATTTTATCAGTATCTAACATTTTCTATTCTATCGGCGAATCGATAAAATTACCTTTACTCATAGACAAGAGAAAAACTTGGCCTTCGTTATGTCTGATAAAACTTCAAAATAAGTAAATACGCATTTCTAAGAGATAACAAACTTTAATTGTACCTTATGGTTTACATTTGATGTTAAATATATGTAATTTCAGTTTCACACGCTATACCTACATATAATCCCCAAAAGGTATGCAAGTGTTTTATATACGCAACTTAATTTCTAATGATTTACATATTTACATGAGAAGTTTGTACTCAATTGCCTTATATACAAACATTTTTACATTTACATACAGGCACATGTATAGCTTCCGGCCCTACACTAGGATACCCTGTGTCGTGGGTACCAGAAACAGCGACTTCACACACATATAAACATCTAAGACCTAGAGGTTTTGTTTTTATTTACCCCCAGCCGGGGTTCGAACCCGGGACCTCTCGCATGGTAGACAGAGCCACTACCGCTACGCCACAGAGGTCGTCAAAATATATTTAATATTATTAGCTATTTATTTTTTTTTTACATTGATTGTATTTTTTTTTTATCTACACACATATCATAAACCCTCTTTACTGCGTCCAAAATCTCACGTTACGGACAGCATAATGATTGGTAAAAACTCATTTCTTATCTGAATATTGATACATTATGACCATAATGTATCAATATTTTGACATATTATGACATTCAGTTTTCGAACGCCGACGCCCGCCTGCGTGCCGCCCCTAGTTTCCCTGTTAAGTTGTTTACTACTGAACAACCTAAACAAGTGCAGAGCAATGATCAATGCCACAATGCCGGTCGAACATGCGATTCCTGACATCAAAGAGAGTTTATGATATGTGTGTAGATAAACCAGTGTATTTAACTGTACATAATTAAGCATTAAAACTTTCGAGTGATATTATTATGAAACGAGCCGAATAATGCCCTCCATTATGTATCAGTCACATAAACTTCTAATTGAGAAAGAACAATGGTCATAATGAGCCCTTTCTGAAGCACTTTCTAACCCAGTTTAAGGGAAGAACTGAACTGAAAAAACTGAAGAATCTCAACATTTTATTGTCAGCAGCAAGACACTAATTAATCGAAGTAATAAGTTATAGCCCTTCCTTACGAAAATCCACCATCTTGATGATACTAATATAATATTGAAGATTGATTTATATTTATTATATTGTTATTGTTCAGTGTTTGTTAATTTAAAAAGTTGTACGGTCAAAGGAAAAATGAATAAAGCTTTCTGTTGTTTCATAATCGGTCAAGGCCTTCCATAGGTTAGCGATTTGCATAATTACCACATTTAAAGTATTGTATTGTTTTTAATTGGAACAAACTTAACATTAAAACTATATGATCATTTTAGTACTTTAACTAGCCCCAATAATCTAATCCCAAACTAGGATTCCTTGTATCTTGGGTACTAGACAACGATACTCATACTTATATAGATAAATATTATACTTAAATAGGTACACAACTACTACTAGGCTACAAACATCCGTTCTCATCAAACAAATACTTGCCCCCACCGGGACTCGAAACCGGGACCCTTGGCTTTGTAGGTGTAGGGTCACTGCCGACTCGGCATTTCGTGTCGTCAAATATTACGGAAAAAAATTATAATTGTAGAAGCTTTAGAATTATATAAAGATTTCCCGTGTTTATGGGATACGGGTCACAAATTATTTTGCATCAAAGACGCCCGCAATCAAGCGTTATAAATAATATTAGCAAAAATGAAAACCGGTCAAGTGCGAGTCTAACTCGCACATGAAGGATTCCGTACCACCGTACAATGCACGTAACCAGGTGCAATCATAAGTTTGTATGTGTTATTGAAAGAATTGTTGCATGGGAGCCCCTTAAATATTTATTTTATTCTGTTTTTAGTATTCGTTGTTATAGTGGCAACAGAAATACATCATCTGTGAAAATTGTATCTGACTAGCAATCACGGTTCAAGGTGACAGACGGACGGACGGACAGTGGAGGCTTAGTAATAGGGTACCGTTTGGCAGCCTTCGGGTACGGAACCCTAAAACTGGAGAACATACTATGGTTATCGATGGCAGCCGCAACTAACGCGATTATAGTTTATTTTTTATCGTAGGCATGTCGGACGGCCGTCTTCTATCACGCTCCAAAACGACTGGACTGGACAGTCCGATCGATAAGTTGTCCGGCGGTCTGTTGCGCAGAGCGTACCGCACACCCCGGTTTCCAGACCGAACCAAATCCGATCGTCTGTTAGTACTATATGAATAAACCATCGATCGGTATGGTGCGTCATCCACACGACCAGACTTGGTCCGGAGCGTACCAGTTCGATGTGCAAACCACCGCACCAGCCGGACCGATGTTAATAATAATAATGTCCGGCGGACCGCTCTCCAAACAATCGAATATGGTCTGGAGCGTACCGAGGTCGTGGTACGGGCCGGACCAAATCCGATCGTCTGTTGGTACTTTTAGCGTGCTAAACGGAAACAAGATTCTGACATCCGGAATGAAGAATAGCGCGTTAACAGTGGAGCAACCGAGGAGTTTCGACAAATGAGGAACTCTTACTGGATTGAGACGGGGCCGAGAGTAGAAGTGTAGTGAATCATATTTGAAGTATAAGTGCGAAGAATAATACTTGGAAAGTGTAATGCTTTACATTGAAGCGTAGCGATAGTGAAGAAGAAAAGCAGAAATAAGGTAATAAAAGTATAGTGAACGGAGTTTCTTTCATATATAACATATATTTTCCCAGAAGGGATGGCAGAGGTAACCTTACATAATATGATTTTAACGGGTTTTCAGAAATTTAGACAGGTTTCAGTATTTTTGACAACCAAAAGTTTTTCGGGCAATACCCGTTCAAGGCTTTGAATACCAACTTGATTTTCTACTGAGGACTTTAAATGCTAGCTATGTCCAGGTCCGCCACCGTCCGGCCACTCTGCTGTGTAAACTGGTAAAGTAGTCCCTATTTTTCAAATCGGTCTATTAGTTTGGTTTCTAAAAAAAAAAAATTGGAACAATTATGTTATCCAGCTTATTTATAGCTTTTATCTACACACGTATCATAAACCCTCTTTACTGCGTTCAAAAACCGCACGTTACGATCAGTATTATGTTAAACTACTTGGTAAAAACTCGTTTCGTATCTGGAAAACTACACATTATGGTCATTATGTGTAGTTTTTCTACATATAATGACATTCAAATTTCGAACGCCGACGCCCACCCGCGTGCTGTCCCTAGTTTGTCTGTGAAGTTGGTACTGACATTCAAATTTCGAAACTACTATTATGTGACTTTCTGAGATGTTTAATAAACGAATATAGGGTACTTAGAGTCAAAATTCATCTCTTGACAATAACCGTAAACACCACTGAAAATTCACAGGAAAATTGGGTTTCTAAATTAAAAATACTGGGACAGTCATGTCTTCCAAGTAAACAAATTGTCTTGTTAGTTTTTCTCTTTTGCTTCGTAGGACAGGCTTTGGGGCACTTCGGTTTACAGATTAGTGTTGGCCTGAGGAACAACATTCACTAACTGTTATTTGTCTGCAGCACTTGCTCCACACCCAGTCCAGTTCCTTTGTACAAAATTTGATATACTTGATTAAGGAACTGTGTTGTTCTGTATAATGGTTTTCGGGTTATGAGTGACAAACTAGAATAATTCCGAAAGTTTGGAGGCCACCAAAACCTCCCTCTTTTAACAAGATTTTATTTAGTTTCACCTGTTTTTATTAAAAGCTTTTATTTAACTTGCAATGTATGAAGGTATTTATGTCCGGGGGAAATCTTTTTGACCCACTTCCTGATTTCCGATTGAGCTGAAAATTTGCATGCATCTGTAAATAGGATGACAACACAATATTGCGATAACATGAAGCTCATCTGATGATGGAGCCAGAAGGTGGCCGTGGGAACTCTGCAACAAAACGTCGCAACCCTATCGAGATCGAGCTCATTTCATTCGTCTTGACTAGTCGGTACTCTAGTGTTAGTTCAGAGTTTCCCTAATCCCTCACAGCGTTATGGTGGCACGACATACCAAACAAAACTTTAAGTAAAAAAACATTTAATATTTTTTTTTGCATTAAACGCTCTAAAAAGACGAAAATAAACTTTAAATTGAATCAAACCTATCAATTAATTACATCACACAATTTATTATAATATAAAAGCTTTCTGCGAGATTAACTTATGTAGTTACCTATCTATTTTACAGAATGTGTTATTGAATTGACAGAAGATGTAAATCTCGCTGCAAGCTTTTATATCATAATAATTTGTGTGATGTAATTAATTGACAGGTTTGATTCATTTTAAATTTTAGAGCGTTTAATAACAGCTTTTTTTAAATGTTTTTTTTTTACTTTGAGTTTATTTTAAATCGGTTAAAAAGTCGCAGAAGGCTGTCTGCGGATTTGTTGCTCATCCACAACTACGCGCCGCGCTTCACTCGGCGCGCGTCTCCATGGTTGCTAGTCAGGAGTGTGGTTTCCATGAGACGAAATATCCACCTTACAATGCAGACTTGTCACCTATGCCGAAAAAATAGCTTCGTCGAAAGCGATTTTCCGACGATAAAGAGCTCAAGGTGGCCATAAACGACCATGTTTCAGGGAGGGAAGGAAGTATTTTTGAGGGTATAGAAAAGATAATTTCATGCTCTAAGAAACGTATTGTGATAGCATATATTATTTAACACCTATATCGCGAATACCATGAACTACCCTAGTATAATGCATGAGTGATTGTAGATACAATAAACAGAGTTAACTGCACCGGATAGCTTACTATTTTAGAATATAGGCCAGCCCAGACACTTCAGTTTGTAACAGTTCATAATAATACTCAGGTAGGTGGGTACCCAGAGATACAGTACCTACTTCAAAACACCATCCCGCACAAGCACTTTTAGTTGCGGGTCGCAATGAACCCTTAAATGTGATATTGGCAGACTTGTTACCTCGTTAAACTAATTTCAAAGCACCGATTTTCATAAAACATAGCTAAGATCCGTCGCAGGGAAGTCTACTACCATTTACAAATAACCGCATTAAAATCCGTCCACCCATTTGAGCGCTAGTGCCACAGACAGAGACACACACGCTTCAATCAAACCTATCTTTTTTGTCGGGAGTTAAAAATATGCGCAGTGCTGTTATACTATGGTGCTGTGCTATAGGAACTATAACAAGTATTTCATCTGTTTGGATCCCTACTGCGAACATATCGACACGCAACCCACGGCACGGTTGGTACAGGTCGGTTTTAAGGAATTTCCAGACAAATTAAATGACTTGACTCCTCTCTATAGTGACTCTCTCATACTCGGTGATTTTAACAACTGTCTTCTAAAAAAAATAATGCCCGCTCCGCCAAAATTGAATCTATTCTAAATTCCTTTGACTTCCATATTCTACCCATTGGCGATACTCTTTATTCTCGATCTCATGATCATCTCCAACACAGCCAAGGAGGCTTCCCATGGCCAGCTTACTGCCACCTTCTTCTATCACGACCTGGTTTATCTTTCATACAAATTCAGGCCCCCTAAGCAAATTTCTTGATTTGCAGAGCTTCAAAGGCGTGAACCTCGATGCCCTTAAATCCGATGCCTCTTCTGTTGATTGGACCCCTGTCATCACTAGCAAGACCGTTGGTGAAAAAATGTTTAACTCAATTTGTCCTGGGGCTGTTCGTCAAGCACGCACCTATGAAAAAGGTCAGGATCAAACATCTCCCTACCCCATGGTTGACCGACTTCATTAAGCGTTTAATGGCAAAAAGAAACCGTGCGAAAGAGCGATATAAGAGAGATCCAACTAACGGAAATCTTCTAACTTTCAAACGCCTCCGTAACCTATGCAACCGCATGTGCCGCGATGCCAAGCGATGCCACATACATGAGCGTATAGAGATGTTACACCCCAGCTCAGATCTGGCAATTCCTTAAAACCCTTGGTATTGGCAAGTCCCAGCAATCATCTTCAGGTAATGTCGATCTCAAAGGTCTCAACCAGTTTTTCTCTTCTCCCCCCATCGTGATGGATCCTGCCGCTAAGGAGGCAACCCTTAGTCGTTTACGGCTGAGAGCTGCAGTATGCACCTCACCATTCAACTTTAGCTTCGTTGGAATCGGCGCAGTTAGAAAGGCAGTGCTAGCTATCACATCCAAAGCTGCTGGTGGCGACAACGTCAGCCATCAAATGATCCACAGTGTCCTTGAAGAGTTGCTTCCTCCAAATTCCCACATTATCAACTTATCTCTACCTGATAGCTCCTTTCCTAGTCTGTGGAAGAAATGACTCGTCATCCCACTGCCCAAAAATTCCAAGCCTTTCGCCTTCATTACGATTATAGGCCCATATCTGTCTTTCCCATTCTCTCCAAGGTCCTTGAATCCATCCAGTCCACTCCCAACTCTCCTTCTACCTTTCATCAAACAAACTTCTCAATCCGTACCAATCTGGGTTCAGACCAGGGCATAGTACTACCACAGCACTTTTAAAAGTCAGTGATGACATACAGCTAGCCATGGATCAGAAGTTGGCCACGGTGCTAGCTCTGCTTGGCTTGATTTTGACATCCTTGTCGCTATATTGAGCTCACTGAATGTGTCCTTCCACGCTGCTAACTGATTCGACTCATACCTGAGAGGTCGTCAGCAACTAATTAAGCCTGAAGAGACTGAAACTCAATGGTGTGATCTTTCCTCAGGAGTGCCTCAAGGTGTTATTCCCTCTCCTCTTCTATTTTCAGTCTTCATAAACTCCATCTCCGACGTCCCCTCTTTTTCGTATCATCTGTACGCAGATGATCTCCAAATATATCGCCACTTTTCGCCCTGCGATATAGCTTTATCTGTAGAGACACTGAATGATGACCTCGAGAATGTGAAAGACTGGGCCTCATCATACGGGCTGTTGGTGAACCATGATTTTAGGAACCAGGCACACTCTTTCCTTATAACAAAAGCCCATTGTTCCTGTATCGTACAATGGCATCACAATAGAGTTTACTGTTAAAGCGAAAAACCTCGGAGTTATTTTTGACAGCCAGCTATCTTGGTCTCCACGGGTATTTGCGTCCTTCCATTCCCTCAGGCGACTGCAGTACTTCCTGCCGAGGCAGACCAACATCACTATTGCACAGTCCCTTCTCCTGCCGCTAATCGACTACGCCGATGTCAGTTTGGCAAGGGCGAACGAAGATCTACTGAACAAACTCGAACGACTTCAGAATCTCGGGATTCGGTATTACTTCTGGTTGCGCAAATTCAACCATGTTTTTCAATATCGCAAAGAGTCAGGGTGGCTTCCGATTCGTCGTCGCCGAGACTCTCATATTCTTTCGTATCTTTTTAATATATTGAAAAATCCGCGCTGCCCCAGCTACGTTCGACAGCGCTTTGAGTATCTCTTTTCAGGAGATCGGCACCAGAGCTCTCACACGGTCTCACTCTTAGCCACACCAAGGCACAACCCCTCGGCATATGAGCACGCCTTCAGGTTGCAGGCGGTCCGACTGTGGAACGCACTTCCGTGCAATATAAGAGACAATCCTACTCTTTTCTCTTTCAAAAACCGGGTAAAACAGCACTTCATCTCTCTTTCATGATATGTTTGTTTATTATTACTATTTGTACAGGTTTATGTATATATAGGTAGTTATTTAGTAGTTTGGATTATAGGTATTTTATTTTCCATATTTTATAGATATTTAATTTATTTATTTATCATAGATAAGTTATTAGATATTGTGCCCTGCATACCCTTTCATGGTAAATTTTCCTTTCATGCCTTGGTTTGCTGGAATAAATCTCTTTTTAGAGATAAGCTCGCCTTTGTACATATGTTTTCCACATATGTAACTTTTTATTTATTTTTGTGCAATAAAGAATTATGAATTATGAACACATTTACATGTTACGTTTGCGTAGTGTGCCTGTCTCTCTCGCTCGCGGTCAAACTGAAGGAGACAGTTACTGTTTTTGGTACTGCTTATAAATATAGTGATATTTTTTTGCAGTCGTGTCACGAGACAATCGACACGCGTCATTGTGATAAACAATCACAATGACGCGTGTCTATTGTCTCGTGACTATTTCGAGGGTAGAATAAAATCATTAATTTTTATACATACTGCATAGTGAAATTGCATTAGTGTGAGTACTGTGAACGTGCCAGCTTTAGTTAACTGACCTATATGGTGCTTACGGGGTTCTGCCTATGCCTCTGACACCGCGTATGGGAAAATGTGTGACGCTGTTTCTTGGGTGTTGCCAGTGCTGTAAGGATTTCGTCGGACGTAGTGAAACGCACAAGATATTGTAACATTAGTATTTATTTATTTATTTATATCCTTAACCACTTATTTACAGTCAACATCGAAACCGTAGAACTGGCTACCCGAAGTATAAGACCCAACACTTATAACATAATTTAGGTACTTACAATATAATAAGAAAAAGTTGTAATTAAGTTTCGTACGTCTGACTCTGCGTTTATAGATTTAGAGTTTCATTTCAGACAAAGGAACATTCTGGAAACTCCGTTTTCGAGTACGGATACTTATAGTATACCTATCTATAAGTAATCGCAAAGTAATTTTTAACAATCCTGTTCTAATTATATAAGTACGGAATGGAGGACTAAATAATGCGCACAGCCGGTTTCTTAATCGCATCATCCTTTAAGTTCAAGAACCCACCTTCAAAAAGTCAAACAGGGCAAATCAGCGATTTGAGATCTAGACATTTTGTGAAGTAGGTAGTTTTTTTAACCTAAATGGTGAATTTAATTAGTAAAACTTGACGCTATGAGCAATATTTAGCTCTACCAAACGATAGCTTATCCAGAACTCAGTTGTAGATACTAATGCACAGATGACAGCATCTCAAGCTTTACACTGGTGTGCCATGTTGGTACGGTACAGTACAGAAATAATGAAGCAGATATCTACCAACGTGAATTAATATCTTCCAACAAAAAACAATTGAAGTGGATTTCTCGACGTTGCCGACCGTACCAACTATTGAACTAGACGCGACATTTGCAATTACAATTCTTACATGAACAGATGAATCTAGATTATTCGGTGGTATCCGAAATAAATTCAATAACATTCACCTAATATCTTATTACGAGTATAAAGTATCAAATCAAGATGATATATTAAAAGCCTTCTCGACGATCATGCATTCAACTATGTAATCAACTAACATACGATTTAAATTACCATGTAACCTTCTATTACATCGTAAGTAAGTACCGCTTTATCAGATGAACCAATTACGTGATTGGCGAAAAGTATTCAACTGTACTAAGTACCTTTATTAATTACGTATCCCGCCGGTATTCAACTGTAGTAAGTACCTTTATTATTTACGTATCCCGCCAGTATTTTTTGACGATAATGGTTGTACATACAGTTTATGTTATTGGGTATGAAGTAGTCGCATCTAACTAACAATAGCTGGTGAAGTAAAATATCTAAAAACATAAATTACATCGTCTAGATACAAGAATATAACAAGTGTATTGTATGTACAATAGAAAACTTCTCAAGTATATAACAAACAACACAGTGAATATCAGTTTTGCAGAGCTGCTACTATTAAGACAACATATTGGTCACGATTATTTGTATACAATTTCCGAGTGAACTGCAGGTCCCTTTTAGAAAACATGTATATATTTTGGGCCTAATTAAATTACAGAAAAAGTAAAGACCATCAAGAGTCCTGCTTGAGTCAAGAAGTGACCCACATTTCACAGGTATACAAGAAGTGACCCACATTTCACAGGTATACAAGTCTCACAAGAAGTGACCCACATTTCACAGGTATACAAGTCTCACAAGAAGTGACCCACATTTCACAGGTATACAAGTCTCACAAGAAGTGACCCACATTTCACAGGTATACAACTCTCACAATATTTACAGTTAGTATATAGTATAAGATATAATTTAAGGATAATTTCACCTCACACAAGTATTTGAATAACTTTATTTTCACAAACAACATACTACAAACACGATTACATCACTATTTGATATTGTAACGATACAATTTGTTTTTATTTATTTACGCATTTGCATTGTTTCGCTCAGTTGATTGATTTGAGCAGCAAGATTTGAGGCGAACAACTGCCTGTTGGTATATGGTGGTTACTGGCAACGTCTGTGACTTGTTGCCACGACACAGGGTATCCGAGTGTGGGGCCAGAAGCGTATGCGTATCATTGCAAGTAGTGTCTAGTGTCAGCCTCTATAGCCTCTAGGTGCTATTCGTGAGTACAGCTGGTTGGTACCTTCGCCAGATGCCACAACAAACAACATTCACGTAGACATTGCTAATCATTTTAAAATAGCCAATTAGTTGGAAGTATTTCAACGTTGGCACGTCTTATAAACGTAAGTTTTACTATCAAAACGTGAATTCGATAAGATATTCAATATTACTATGTAATACATATGACTATTCTACAATTTCAAATAATTTTTAATTGATCGAGACTTATGAAAACCATCTTTGTTGATGTCGATGTTAATTACAGTCGAAGAGCTATCCAAAATTCAGGCAAAATTCCTGTAATAATCAAAAATGTACAATAGTATCTAGATTAAAGGATATTGTGAACACATCGACCGTCAACAGCAGATATTATCTATATATTATATTTATTAATACAAATTATTAAAATTATCTCGCAACTCTTTGCCCATAACCAACTGTAACCTTTTGTTAACAATATAAGTAGGTATTGGAAACAAGAAACCATCACAGACTTTAGGTATGTTAATTACACACACCACCTAACAATTTTATCGACTTCACCTGTTATTATCTAAAATAACATAATATTAGGTTATGGTAACGTAATATTAGCAAAAATACTGGTTACGGTGATACGAAAAAAAATGGGTTTTTTTGGAATCCATTTACTCCACTATAAAGTCATCGACAGATTTGATTTTTGGGCAAACGTTATTGAGTATTTGATTAAGATTCTCACTGAAGGAAAACGCGAATGGAAGATTTTTTTTCGATAGAATTTAATTACGAAAATACCTCTAAATGTTTCTACTTTTTCGTGTAATTCTGAAATACGAACTAATTTCATTGCGGAATTGCATTCAAGCTGTGGATATTATGTAGGTATTCGTAAACTCTCCTTGAAAATATTTTCGAAAAAATTGCGTAGTTTATTTTTAAACAATTTTATGTGGTTTGGCGCTAAGTTATTTTAATTTGAGTCGAGCGCATTATTTGCGCTCTCTTTTCTTTCTTATGTGGAATATTATAGTATCTGTGGTGGAAGTAATTAACGCTGTCACTTCCGTTTAGATTCGCATTCCTTTTATATACATATTTTTTCGTATCACCTTAAAGACAACCGATTAAACAGTTCGCAAGATTATAATAAGCCATATGTTTAATAATAAATACATTATGAATGATGCATGAAGTCATAGAAGAGCCCTACAGGTGTAGCGGTCCAGTCTTGTGATATCCGCTCTACGTCATAGAAGAGCCCTACAGGTGTAGCGGTCCAGTCTTGTGATATCCGCTCTACGTCATACATAATCCAGTTGGCATCTACAAATAGTTGTTGTTTTCTTTGCAAAGCTTGTTGTTTTAGGAAAGGTAATTAGTACGTCATCAAGTGAAGAGGTAACAATGCTCACGTCACGCCTGACACAAGTGAAGAGGTAACAATGCTCACGTCACGCCTGACACAAGTGAAGAGGTAATAATGCTCACGCCTGCGCCTGACACACTATTTGAAACAAAATCAAAAGTAGTTTTGAACAGACATTGCCGCCTAAATACAAGCAAATTTATCTTAAAACGTATGAAAATTTCATACTCTGGAGAAGCGGTAAACAAGGCAATACATTCTCAGAAGGTATTTTTACATCATCACTGTTTCATTTTATCGCAATCAAAGTGAAATGCAGGGTGTGAAAAGTGAAAACTCGGTCATAAACACCATTTTACCCTCGACTTAACTATCCACCCGAGCGAAATGGCGTGTTTCATGCCCTTGTTGCGCCATCTACTATATTATTCTTCTTCTACAAATATAAGACTATCATTGTAGAAGAAGGAGAAAGGCATTTATTGCTCACAAAGACAAAAACACACCTTACATTAAGAAAACAAAGAATTTTAAAATAAAAACAAGACAAGTTAGGATATTTTCTGTTGAATGTTCGTTAAAAATACTTAATTTTTACATTACACTTGTGTCTTAAATCATTATTTATTTTGTATCAATTTTTGTGTAAATCTCATAACAAACATTCTCGCTCATCATTGTAAGAGGACATAACGCTGAGCGGACATGACAGGACTGGACCGCTACACCTGTACACCTGCAGCATGTATATCTGATACCAGCCGGCCGCCGCACACTCCATGCCTCCGGCATTCGAAGTCAACTAATCACATCCCAAGAATAGACAGCTCGTGGAAAATAGTCGTGTTCTGATTTTTTCAATTTGGCTGGTTTTCCCAATTGATGTCAAATATTCACATGAATAAGGCTTCTGTATATGGATATAGTTCTAATATGCGTCAAGTAATATTTTAAATAATAGCCAACTTCAGTACACTTAGCATGCCACGCTCGAGAAAGTGTCTTGTCTATGCAAAAATGTCAATTTGTCTGTCGAGCCCGAGATGTGTCGAAGCTAGAGCATGGCGACCGCGACCGAGATGGAGACGACCGAACCTTATGTACAACCGGTAACATGACGGGGCATTGGTAGACAAGAGCGCATTCTATTGGCTATCTCGAGTCCCGCCTGCCATGCTCGCACTTTAGATATGGCGAGGCAAGTACTCCTGAGTAGTCAGAGTAGTAGTCACTCGACGTCGACGGAGAGACAAAATGTACATGCTAAACGAGCAGATCGAGTTACCTCAAAGAAGAACGATAGTAGACCAAAGTACACACGAAATAAGGATCACAAAGTGCAGAGGGTAACGGGACTAGATCGTCACTACAGTGTACAGCAGAACAAAACTGTGCTGTTCCACTTTCGACCTAATATACGCGTGCTAGAGTTCAAAAGTGTGACAGCGTGAATTTGATCTACTGTACATGGTATTTAATAAAGGGAAATATTAAACTGCACATCAAAATTACTAATTTGCAGGGCAAAATGCTGCGGTAGCTTAGGTGAAGGGTAAAGGGGGTGAGCGAGCGAAGCCCCTTTTATCTTTCGTGTTAGGTTGAACATGCAAGAACAACAAAAACTATTTAATTTGCTGATCCTTTTTATGCTGTGCAATGCTAGCCTTTAATAAATGAGTCAACTACGAAATGGATGGGTTTTATAGAGTACACCAAAAACTACAATACATTTAAACATTTATGCAAGAGCTTATAATGTATTGTCTTTAGGTTTTATTTTAATTGAGAATAATTTTAATATCGTCTTCTTTAATTTCGTTTAATACAGAATTATAGTAAATAGTCACACAAATAATCAATAGAAAGGATTTTAAATACATCAATAACAATACGAATGTAACTGCAGTGCATTTACAGTTAGAGCTTAGGTCGGTCTAGAGCAGGAGCAGAATATCTTCGGAAGTATATGAGTTATTATTATTACTACCTGTTTTTCTCTAAAGAAATGTTTCCATCTAGCTGAAATAAGCTATTTAAAATCAATCGAAAATGAGCTTTACCTCATTGCACCTTCTCATTGTCGACATGGTTTTCTTAGGATTTGATACCGTGATAATGTAGTAGAGTAATCCCCTGATTATTATAATTCTCGCGCATTCGATGTACAGATTTCGACCGCATATATCTAGTGATTTTGTACGGGAATCGCCCGATTTTCCCCATTTTATCGAATGGCGATATTGTGCGCAAATCTTCCCCCAGGGTATATCAAAAGAACAGATTTTTGTATTTGCCCTATAGACCCACCTTAATTCTAACGGCCTCACTAATAAAAAAAGTTTGACCTATAGTGTTTTGTCCTTTTCATACGTCGAGTAAATGTCAAATGTCAAAGCAAGACAAAACAGTGTATAAGTTACACCGTGAATAACTTCTTTTATAGTAAGGCCGTAACTGTAGAGACACTGATTATGATTTATGATGACATTACAAAATGTGTTATAATTTTACATTAGATAAGAAATATGGCGTATTTTTTTTTACATATAAATATCGCTAAATGTGTGGCTCAGCTCAAAACTCGAGAACGGTTGGACCAATTCGGATGTTTTTATTAGATATTCGTTCAAATCTCCGGAGAAACATTTAAAAAACGCAAAGAGAACAGCTGAGAAAAATAATTGTTAATTTCATCCTTCTTTCAATAGATGGCGCTGGTAGCGACAGTCCAATAGCGTTTGACAGAGGTATCTTGGGTCAGCTAGTTTAGTAGTCTGTTCCACATTGTCGGGATAAGCCGTAAATGACAGATAAATCGTGATTTAAGGTAAAAAAAATATACTGTCACACAGTGCTTACACGGGCATTGTGAAGCAGGGCTTGAATATATATACAAGAATGTCCCGTGACGTTAAGCGACTGTTTATACAGGGCCTGGCAAATGTAAAAAAATAACTATGTCACTTTTTAGTCGATAATATGTTGTCAATGTTATTAGAAATATACGAAACGGTGCCGATTGTTTTTATTAAAAAAAACCTTTTCCCTCCACTGCTCGGAAATCTGGCGAAAGATCGTCTGTAATGAGGCCCCACAACAATGAATATTTAAACAGAACAACAAAAACATCTCTGGCCTGTTTGAACAGGCCAGAAAAAAACATTGTTGACTTTTTTGTTAATGTTCTATCACACTTCAACAGATGGCACTGGCTTGTTTATTATATCTACCATACGTCAATAGATGACACTTCACTCAGATGTCGGTAAAAGCGTGCATGGCTTGTGCTGTCAATTGCGGACTCCGCTAGGGGGAAATCAAAACCTAATTTATCAAAAAAAAAAACTACATAATTAGTTTTATTTCCTCGTATTAGCCTTGAAATGCTCTATGTAATATCTCGGCAAAAAGTGCAAGAGATGCTCTCGGGTCATAGAGCTCCTCGCCTGCGGCTTGCTCCTCTCCCATGGTATTTCTAGAAAAATTATTTCCGGTTTTGATTTTTATTACCATGTCATAAGGTTGAAAATCGCGATGCCTCCCGCATAGGTTCACTAGACTGATAGGTTGAGTTGTCTCACTCATCCTTTTATTGCTAACTTTCCAGTCTCTACAGCACTGCACTAGTCATGCAACATGTTTTTAATATTTTTGCCACACCCTACGTGGCCGTAAGCCTCGCTCTTGGTCCTCGCTTGACGTTGAGTTACGGGACAACATGTACCTATATAGCTTGCACAGTACCTTTTTGGGGCACAAGAAAAGAACCTCCCCGTGTGGTGCTTCGTTGTACACCGACTTAAAGCACCCGGCGTCCCCTGGAAGCAGGTACTCCCACACGAGCAGTAGGCTGACTAATCTTTCCACCACGATGCACATCCATAAGAACCAAGTCCGCAATATACGGCCCTTCTCAGGGCCCGCCTTGACAGTGCTCTCTATTAACATAGAGGGCTTCTCATCCGACAAAGCAACTTTACTTGCTGAGCTGTGCCATAGAAATAAGATCGTCATTTTGTGCGTACAAGAAACGCACCGAGGCCCCGACAACCTGAGGCTGGATATAACAAATACGACGAGAATAATCAAGCGACCGTTTTCCCATCTCTGCCACTTGTACAAGCTCTTTCTTGGCCGTCTAACTCTGTACATCGACGATAAACTGATTCCAAAGCAGGCAGGTTTTCGACCAGGCAAGTCTTGTACTTCGCAAGTCTTAAAACTGACGCAGCACATTGAGGATGGGTTCGAGAAGGCAAAAATCGCGGGTGTTGCTTTCGTAGATCTATCGGCAGCCTTCGACACCGTTAACACCAGCGCGATTATAAAGAAGCTCTACGAGATCACGGCTGACTACGGATTCTGCTGACCCACAACAGTTTCCCTAAATACCTGGGAGTAACCCTGGATCGAAGCCAGACGTCGAAGAAGCACTGCGCGGATACCCAACAAAAGGTCAGCACACACAACAACCTGCTCAAGAACCAACGCCAACCTCCCTGAGCACCACAGCCCTGGCGCACACGCAACAACCTGCTCAAGAACCAACGCCAACCTCCCTGAGCACCACAGCCCTGGCGCACACGCAACAACCTGCTCAAGAACCAACGCCAACCTCCCTGAGCACCACAGCCCTGGCGCTGTGCTACTCTCGGCCGAGTATGCCTGCCCTGTATGGGAACGGTCAACGCACGCTGGGCTGGTGGACGTGGCGCTGAACGAGTCGTGCCGTTAGATAACATGCCGCCTGCAACCGACACCGACTGATAAGCTGTAGCAGCTCGCGGGCATTGTCCCTCCCGGGGTGCGGAGGTCCGTCTCTAGTTCCGTTGAGAGGACCAAACAGGCACGACACAGACGTCACCCCCTGTTCTACAAGGTGCAAGCCCGGTCTAGGCTGCGCTGCAGAAAAGCTTCACGCAGTCAGTACAACCCCTGAACCAACCCGCTGAAGCTACACGCCTCGCTGAGCGGCAGTCGCGACTGAACCCCACAGACCCAAACACCAGCGTAGAAGAGAAACTGGCTGTGGGATATAATCTCAGCTGGCCCGACTGGAGGTCGCTCAACCGTCTCAGTGTAGGAGTGGAGAGGTCTAGGGCTAACCTAGCGAGGTAGGGAATCATTCCCGAAAACGACACGGAGTGCGTCTGTGGTCACCCGACATGACGGGGTGCCGCGCGTGCCCGACAACCTGCACGGACGAGGAGCTGCGCGAGGCTTCTCGGAGCGAGCTGTTGCGGTGGCGGCCTTCTGGGCTGCCCGCAACTGAGATGTCCATCGACTCGGGAGAAGAAGACTAGTACCGAGAGTGTTATGTTGGGGCATCAAGTGGCTGTATCTCTGCCCCTCGCTGGAATGCGATAACCTTGGAGCGCCATAATGACGTCACGATGCACGTGCGCGTGTTATATACTTTCAAAACAACTATAAGTTTCATGGCAGCGGTAGATAATCCTGAGCTGAGCTTTGTAACTCATATTCGTGGTATAGTTATAGATGCGTTATTGTATATTTACCTAGTTATAGACTGATTAGTACTTGAAAATGGATCTAAAACATTGTATACAATACCGAATAGATCTCTACAAAGGCGCTATTCATTATTTATTGATAAGTTCGAGGCAACTCTAGCCCTCCACCTCGTGTAGTCCTCCCTCAGTCCCTGAGCAGGGTCCTGCTGTGTAGTGTAGTCCCCCCAGGGGAGGGCCCCTGAGTGCAGCTGCGGCTGTGAGTGAGCGTGGAGCAGTGGAGGTGCGGTGGCAGGGGGGCTCACAGCTCGCCCCCGCCCCCGCCCCCGCCCCCGCTGTCCAGCTCCCCCATGTATCACAAGGGCAGCGGCACGGCGCTCTGCGTCGGCTGCAGGGCGACGGCGGCGGCAGCGGCGTCCGCGGCGGCGAGGTGCTCGCCCCTGGAACATAACACATATTCATAATACGATATAAGACAAGGCAGTCCAATAAATCTAAAAACGTGTCTCAAGTTGAATCTATTACAACAAAAACGTTTGACAATATCAGAAATGTATATTTCCAGCATAATCAACGACTACTTGCGCCCCGGTTTAGACTCGCGAAGGTTAGCAATTCTTTCAAGGGTCAGGTCATTCTCTACTACAATAAGATACCTCTGGAGATCTTGAAATTGCCTTTTGAGCAATTTAAAAACCATGTTAAAGCGACTTTGTCGAATAGGGGATATTACAATGTTCAAGAGTACTTAAATGACGGGTCTGTATGGGGTTAATCTGGCTAAACAAAGACCTTGCTGTTGATAATTTTGTAATTATTTATTCCTGCTTATTCATTATAATAATTTATATTGTTATATTTGTATTCGGATGTCGGCAGACCACCAGCCAGATGGACGGATGACATCATCGCCATAGCGGGTAAGCAGTGGATGGAGGAGGAGTGGATGGCGTGGTGAAGAAGAGGCCTCGGTGTCGGTACCCGGCAGTCGGCAGTCGGCAGTCGGCAGTCGGCAGTCGGCAGTCGGCAGTCGGCAGTCGGCAGTCGGCAGTCGGCAGTCGGCAGTCGGCAGTCGGCAGTTGGCAGTCGGCAGTCGGCAGTCGGCAGTCGGCAGTCGGCAGTCGGCAGTCGGTGAATGTGGGCTGAGTGATGATGATGATGATGATGACCAAGCGGCACAGGAAGATCACTCCGCAAAGACACTTAAATAAATAGCTACTCTCGCTGCGAGGCAATAAAGCTCAGTCTAGCTCGCACCTGCGCTACGTCCCACAAGCTACCCTGCCTGCCCGTGCAGGCTAGATTGCGCCGCATCACAACTGCCGAGAGCTTCTTTTACTCTGACATCACAAGGTCGTCCTGTGTCGCTCGCTCACGGTACAGGTATTACATATGACTTGTGTTTGTAAAGTTTAGCCCCCTGTGTAAAGTCCTTCTTTATGCTGGATGTAGGCTGCAGAAAATCGCATTTTATGCACTAGTGCATACAATGTTATCGTCATCTGACATACACCATCATCTGACATATGACAATTGTTGTTATTCAGCCTGACAGACGAGGTTTTAATAGTAGTTTATGTGACTGCTACATAATGGAGGGCATTAACACTCGAGAGAGGGTTTATGAAACGAGCCGAAGGCGAGTTTCATAATAATATCACTCGAGAGTTTTAATGCCTAATTATGTACAGTTACATACACTAGTTTATCTACACACATATTATAAGCTCTCTTTAATGTGTTCAGGAACCGCATGTTCGACCGGCATGGTGGCATTGATAATTCCTTTGCTCTTTTTTAGCTCGTTCAGTAGTACCAACTTCAAAAACAAAGTAGGGGCGGCACGCAGGCGGGCGTCGGCGTTCGAAATTTGAATGTCATAATATGTAGAAAAATTACACATTATGGCCATAATGTGTAATTTTCCAGATAAGAAATGAGTTTTTACCAAGTAGTTTAACACTATGCTGATCGTAACATGCGGTTTTTATACGCAGTAAAGAGGGTTTATAATACGTGTGTAGATAAATAAACTTGTTATTTTAATACATTTACTTTAATTTATTTGCATTCTATGTTGCATAGTAAAAACAAATTAAACTAAAAACTAAAAAAAAACATTTCTTTAACTGTCTCTGAGCTGTATCTGTATGTATCTTATCAGTGAATTAACGGATTCTTATCTTATCTTATCTTACATGCATAAAAGAAAAGAAAAGATGCGGGAAAGAGACAGTCTTGTTTTTGATTTAGTTGTTTTCTTTGCAAAACTTGTTGTTTGAAAGTTAATTAGCATGTCGTCAAGAGAAGAGGAAATAATGCTTTAGCCTAACACACTAATGGAAAAAAGCAAGATGAGTATTGAACAGACTAATCTAAGCGTAAAGTAAAACATAAGTATTTTTTACATTATCACTGTTTTATTTCCTCGTAATCGAAGTGCCCGCCTCGCCTCGCCTACGGCTCGGTTGGATACCATGGCTCTTGGATGAATATGCTTGTTTTATGCCCTTGTTGTACAATCTACTATAATTTTGAATAATAATGAATGATGCACTAGCAATTTCGGTTTTATTACAGAACATGTTAAAAAGTGGTCTAACTTTTAAAACTAAACACACGAATCAACTGTCTGAACTGTCCCTTTTTTTAATAATTCGGAATAGGTTAAGACTCAGTCTAGTTTATATTCGGAATAGGTTAAGACTCAGTCTAGTTTATATTCGGAATAGGTTACTCAGTCTAGTTTATATTCGGAATAGGTTAAGACTCAGTCTAGTTTATATTCGGAATAGGTTAAGACTCAGTCTAGTTTATATTCGGAATAGGTTAAGACTCAGTCTAGTTTATATTCGGAATAGGTTAAGACTCAGTCTAGTTTATATTCGGAATAGGTTAAGACTCAGTCTAGTTTATATTCGGAATAGGTTAAGACTCAGTCTAGTTTATATTCGGAATAGGTTAAGACTCAGTCTAGTTTATATTCGGAATAGGTTAAGACTCAGTCTAGTTTATATTCGGAATAGGTTAAGACTCAGTCTAGTTTATATTCGGAATAGGTTAAGACTCAGTCTAGTTTATAGTTAGACTACGTCTGGATGAGTGTTGGAATCAACGAGAGGTAAATATCTGTATGCCGGGTGATTCATACACACAAAACTGAAACAGTGCATTTTGAATGGTAGTTTTACCCGACGCAGTACGATTATTTTGTTGGTGTGAAATAGCAAAGGGGTCAAACATGCAGACCTAATTGATCGATAAGATTCGCTAGACAAACTAAGTGTAAAAATATTGTAAAGTGGGTATTTCCTTACATACCTCCATCTTCAAAAGGATGTAACAACTACATATATAGGCTGAACCAATGTACGTGCAGCATATCAGGTCAATATAACAATAATGTTTATGCTGACATAAACATATTTATTTCTGACTTTAAGCAGACAAAATATAGTCTTGATCTTGCTACCAATTTTCTTACTCCGTAGTGATTTAATTTCATCAGAGGCGTATCACGATCTACACAGTAAAATGCCTTCGACAAATGGCAGAAAACGCCGATCGCATCCTGTGCGGCCTCCCAAGCAGGGAAATGTGAGATATAAGGGTAATGCTTGCATCCGAACTCGATTTCCCCTAGCGAGACCGTATTGTTTGGCGTGGAGTTGTTTTGTACGGTTGAAGTGAAGTTGATTTATTCATTCAAAAATTTCGATTTTCATAATTTCAACACCAGAAATAAAAATAAACTGAATGTACCTAGATTTCGGTTGCAGAAGGTTAATGGTTCATTTATTGGGAACTGTATATGCTTTCATAATAAGTTACCAGAGGGAATTGATCAATTACAATGTACAAAGGTTTAAAACATTTGTTAAGGTTAATCTCATAAAGAAAGCCTATTATACTATTAATGACTATGTTAAAGACAAAACTGCATGGCCTCAACCTCCATGATAATGATAATAATGAACGTAACTTTTATAAATGCAATAATATAATTTAATAGTCTGCTAATAAAATAAAAAGAACAAAAGTGATATGTGAAGTGACTCATAACAATTTATTAGTTTTTACGTAGAATACAAGTCTGTTACCAAGAAACAGGAGTCCATGGCCATGTTCACTAAAATGCCTTTACTTGCGGCGGCTCTGTGTAGCTGGTTGCTCCCCTCCCTCACTTATGGCGAGGGGGGTGATGGCTGGTGCACAAGTCACACTCGTGAACGGGTGCTGCTTGGGGAGACTGCTCCAGTCTGGTTTCTCATAACTTATGTTCATTACAGCTTTTGTTTGAGGGTTGCCGCGCGCCAACGGGGTTGCGCGTGTCGTGTGTGTATAAAAATAACAAAAAAAAAATGTAATTTTTATACACACACGACACGTTTGTATCGTTTTTTCACTTCCGAAGGAGACATTGTAAAATAGGTTTTCTCGTTATTACGTAAGTAGGTAAGAATATTATAAATGTTGTTGTTCACAAATGGAGAATAATTAATAATAGGTTCGTAGTTGGTAAGTAAATCAGTCTAATTATTTGTCACAAGGAGACAAACGAAAAGTTACACGGACCGCGTCAAACGTGATAGAGTTATGCGATAGAAAGAGAGGCAACTTTTAAGTGAATATGCCATGTCCGAGTGCCGCGCTATGCACGATGAATTGTACTTTATTGCGTTGCAGCAAGAGTCGCCCTTTAGTAGAATGGCTTTGCTGAGTATCCCAATCTGTTCCTATCTGTGTAAAAGAGCACTATTTTTGCCAACTTTCAATAAAACATCACAGTTTTGAGTTTTAATTACCAAAAAGTGTTGCAGAGCCGCGCCACGGGCAGCTAGTGTTTACATATTTGTGACTTCACTACTTGTGGTTATCACACCCAGGGTATCCTAGTGTAGGGCCAGCAGCATATTTTTATTTATTTATTTATTTATTAACACAGTTAAACGCACAACATTACAGACAATGTCCAATTCATTGTACATATACAAATAACAAATATACACTTCCATTTAAATCATAATAAATTATAGTATTTTACATGTCAGTTAAAAAAAATAAAAAAAATATCAATAATAATAATGATAATTCAATGATAAAAATGTCATTGCAGTCATTTGGAATTATACCTTAATTATATAACACAACCCTGTCATACATTCTCCTCGCAGAACCTTCCACATTCTCGCACAATATGCCTCCATGCATCACCAAACAGATCAGTCAGTGGTGCTGCAGCCAGCAGAGCATTGAGGCTATCCCGTGCCCTCACCAGCGGAGACTGCTGGCGCGCCACCGTGCGGTACGTGCCGCCCGCTAACAGCTGGTGCCTACGCTCGCGGAGATATTTGTCGGGCACGAATAGCGCGCAACAATCGACACACAGTCAGATGCTGCTCGGTATTACGTCTAACCTCTAGTGAGTTGTATCCGAGCATACCCAATATGAAAGCGGATGGATAAAGGTAAGGATAGTATCCAAATTTCCTCTTATAAAGGCATATGTAGTTACCTGGCGGCTAGGACGAGCGCGAGCCGGCGCCAGGTGTCGGCGCGGTCCGGCGCGAGTGTGGCGGCGGATCGGAGCACGCTCTCCGCTAATCGGACCCAGCCCGTCTCGTAGTACGCCGACCCTGTATCATACAATGACTATTTAATTAATTAAATAATAATAATAATAATATAAGGTATTATTATTATTATTATTTAATTTATTAATTAACATTAGGTGTGCAACTGTGCCTCTCAACCCCGTATGGAGAGAGGCGTGACGCTGTGTTGTTTTTTAAGGTTTTCATCTTAATCCTTAATCGGGCATGAGCAGGCAGAATTTTTCTTTGGTTTTTGCATTTATTGTCAAGGCATAAGGTTGAAAATCTGGTTGGAAGTATAATCCTTCAGCAAAATTGAGGGTTAATAGATGATTAAAGCATCGTCAAATAAGATAAATGTGTACGAATTGTTTATCTGTGCGCTCGGGACAATGTTGCTATTTTGCCGGATATATTATATGAATCTGCTTCCCGAAGCTACCGAAAATTTCAGTAATTCGACAGGAGTTTCATATATACGTAAATTATTTACTACAGAAACTTTGGTAGAGTTTGTAGACTTGAGGTAACAAATGAGGGGGCAGTGCTGTGGCTTTAAACCCATGATGTAGTGCACCATGATGTAGTGCACCATGATGTAGTGCACCATGATGTAGTGCACCATGATGTAGTGCACCATGATGTAGTGCACCATGATGTAGTTCACCATGATGTAGTACACCATGATGTAGTGCACCATGATGTAGTGCACCATGATGTAGTGCACCATGATGTAGTGCACCATGATGTAGTGCACCATGATGTAGTGCACCATGATGTAGTGCACCATGATGTAGTGCACCATGATGTAGTGCACCATGATGTAGTGCACCATGATGTAGTTCACCATGATGTAGTACACCATGATGTAGTGCACCATGATGTAGTGCACCACTGTTAGTACTACAGCATGTAGTGCACCACTGTTAGTACTACAGCAGTTAGTCTGCACACACCCATGATGTAGTGCACCACTGTTAGTACTACAGCATGTAGTGCACCACTGTTAGTACCACAGCAGTTAGTCTGCACACACCCATGATGTAGTGCACCACTGTTAGTACTACAGCAGTTAGTCTGCACACTCTGGAATCACAAATTGCAATTTTCTAAACTTTCTAATCGTTTCGATCGTGACTGTCATCATCTGCTCCTTTCTTCCTGTCATCATCTGCTTCTCAGAACACTCAGGTCCTCTACGTTTAATATGACCAAGGAAGTTCATCATTCAGGTCCGGCAAGTGTCTGGGAATCGAGTCGTGATTTTTATTGCTGAAGAATGAACTCTTAAGTCCTAAAGTTAGCCAAGGAACCTCTCAGATTTTTTCACAACCACCACATCTGAAATGCCTCTATCATTTGGCGCACTTTTGCAATTAAATACTAGTTAAAAACAAAAAAAAACAACAAAGAAAGAAAACTTACCCAAGTGGACAAGACCGTCTATGTGTGTCGGATTGAGTGCGCACGCGTTCCGGAAACATTCCCTCGCCTCCTCCCACTGCGCGCTCGCCTCGTGCACCAGCCCGCGCTGTGGGAACACAACCGACAATGAGTTCGGTCACGAGACGACACAGAGACGACGTATTTGTGGAAACGAATGTTCGCACTTATCTCGGAGACGGTGACTGGCTGATTTAGATACAGTTTTTTGCAAAGGGTTTGTGATTAATCGACTATGGTTGTAAGACAGGTGTTGTCGTGTTAACTCACCAGGGGGCACTGCAGTTAACATGACATTTTTGTTTAAATATTTTTTATAAAAAAAGCATGATTTATGATTAAACGTTTCTGTGTGTTTCAGTATTCACTTACCGTGTATATGACGAGGTAGCTGTACGGCGTGAGGGCGGCCGCCTCGGCGACGCAGCCCGCCGCTGCACTTATTCTGTTCAACCTGTGTGTGTAACATACATGCAAACACAATAATAACACAACCGGTCGAGTGCGAGTACGACGTCGGACCTGCACACACACCACTGTACACAACCGGTCGAGTGCGAGTACGACGTCGGACCTGCACACACACCACTGTACACAACCGGTCGAGTGCGAGTACGACGTCGGACCTGCACACACACCACTGTACACGGACACACGTGCGAGTACGACGTCGGACCTGCACACACACCACTGTACACGGACACACGTGTGAGTACGACGTCGGACCTGCACACACACCACTGTACACGGACACACGTGCGAGTACGACGTCGGACCTGCACACACACCACTGTACACGGACACACGTAAAACTACAGTCTTTTGTACGACTATACCTTTCTCATTTTTAATATTAAAATATTAAATACTCGGTAGTAATGCATTCAAGGCCGTACATCGAAACATTGAAAAAGAGTTTTGTGTTTGTAGTATGTAAGTATTGAACTATGTACTCAAGTTAACGAAAGTTTTTGCTCATTGAAACCGGAAATGGATAGAAAATGAGTACCTTATTTACAGAAAAAAAAAACAAATATGATAAAAACTTAATGTTATTTATTATAATTCCAATGAGCAGTTATTAATTGTATACTGAGAAATAACTAAGCACAAAACTGAATACCTGCAATTTATATAACTATTATCTTTTCCTATAAGATCAGGAGAGTCCAGTTTTCCACGATAAACAAATAAAACAAAATGGCTAAGAAAATGGCCATACCAATAATTTATTGTATGGGTAGTTCTTTTAATTCTTTAAAACTGGTATGTTTCATTATTTATTGTTATAGCAGTAATAGAAATACTCCCTCTGTGAAATTTTCAGCTCTCTACCTATTACGGTTGATCCGGTAGAGCCCGGTGACAGACGGACAGACGGACAGACGGACAGACGGACGGACGGACAGCGGAGGCTTAGTATTAGGATCCCGTTTGGCAGCCTTCGGGTACGGAACCCTAAAAATGTTGTAATGCATAGCACAATGACGGCTCAGTGACAATGACGCGACGACAACGGCCATCTTTAGGTGCCCAGACCTCTAGTGAATAGCCAAATTTATATGATTAGCAATTTCCTTAACTCCTACCATGGCTCGCCTGAAAAATGATTCTCCAAAAGCGACATAATGAAACCGCCGTCATCGCGTCACGCGTCACTGTCAGTGAGCTGAAGGAGATATCTTGGGGAGGTGCAGCAAAAACCTTTTTTAAAACGTTAGAAGTGACTCAAAGGGCCATACTTAAGGATCCCACTTTTAGAGGTTATTATTATTCAACAGAATTACTGCACCAGCATTGTGAAGTACTGAATGTTTGACAATTTTTCATACTTAGTATTATAATCAAACAACATTGTAAGATATTTTTGACCCAAAACAGCTAAACAAACGCCGAATTAATGTATTACATAGTGACATAATTTTTCGCACACAATTCATCAATAAGTTTCTATCTTTTTTGGTTCCCTATTTGTATAATGTACTTAATGAAAAGGTGAGTATCTATTCAATGACGGCTTTTCAATGTAAAAAAGAAGTAATCATCTGGCTTAAGGATCTCAATTGAAAATATTTTACAAATAAACCGGCCAAGTGTTGTTCGTACTCGCGCAAAAGGGTTACGTACCATTATCTATAAAGACGTCAAAAATATGAATGTTTATTCCAGTAGTTCAGTAGACTCACGCGAGACACAGCTCGGCGAGCAGCAGCCAGGCGGCGGCGCGGCGAGCAGCGCGGGGCGGAGCGCCCAGCGACGACGCGCCGTCCGACAGCGCGCCGACAGTGGTGCGGCCCAGGCCTCCGCCCCCGCCCCCGCCCCCGCCGCCGAGGGACTCCGCCACCAGCGACGCTGGGGAATGACGGACGTTGGATCAAGACTGAGATCCGACTATGTCATTAACGATCTCGATGAAAGCCGTTGGCCCATAACAGTTTGGATCTCGAATATTTAGAACTTCAATTCAATTCGCTCACTCATTAAGTGATCGTGATCGGGCTGCCGATCACCTCTATCCCCACGTGAGTTTAACTACGATCCGAGTAATATTAACATGTCGCTCGTGTTATCGAACGTTTAACCCCAAAATAGGCTTTGGGTATAGAAGTGGTATGAGGGAACCTCCACCACCAGTGAAACTCTTAACATGAAAGTCGCCGAGCTTTTCGTACGGTCAGCTTGTGCAACATACAACATAGTAGGCGCACTGTGCAACAAACAGCATGTGTACTTGCAGCAAACAGTAGGTGCACTGTGCAGCATTCAGTAGGTGCACTGTGCAGCATACAGCATATGTAATGTGAAGCATACGGTAGGTGCACTGTGCAGCATATAGCATGTGTACTATGCAGCAGCAGCAGCATCAGCTCACCTCTGTCCCTGCGGCTAAGGTCGTGCGAGTCGGAGAGCGTCTCGTACGCGTTGAACTCCACCTCCTCGACGCCGGCGCTGAGTAACGAGAGCAGCTCCTTGCCCGTCGCCAGCGCCGCCTGCAATGCATTGTGTATTAGTCCATGAAACTATGCCGTCGCCGCCGTGGACAGTAGGCCTAATTTTAGTAGGTGAGTCAATACAGGTGAAAATCGACACACCTAACTTAAATCTGTGCCATCCACCTCGGAAGACGTGTCACTGGGGTACATGGCACAAAAAGTGTGTGGTGGTACTTTTTGGCTCGGGGTGGATGGGAGTAAATCAGCAAATATGCGATAAACATAAACAAGCATTATACATTACATACAATATACATTGCATCTGCTGGCCCCACAGTAGGATACCCTGTGTCGCGGGACCCAGAAATAGCGACGCCACACACACATAAACATACGGCTTTTTTTTTCTCCCTAGCCGGGGTTCGAACCTGTGGCTTCTCGCTTGGGCAGAGCCTCGATGCAACTGTTTTTAAAAAAAATCATGGCGAGTCGCAATTCCGGGCGACAGAATTCAAACAGATCTAGTTTATAAGTTCTATAATATTCGACTCAGAAGTCGGTTGCGCCGTCCTCCATTATCAAGAACAATGTTACTAACTCGCAACAGAACAGTCATAGAAATCCTTTTTTTATTAAAGATAGATTAAAACTGAAAACAAAGCGGTAATGTTGGGAACCGAACGCGGTCGTAAATACGTGCTCGAGTGCAATTCGGAACGCCCTTTTTTTATCTCGTTTTGAGTTTGAGGTTAACTGTCTCTGTCATCGCATTTTCGCTTCGGTCGGGTGGTCCCGTGATAATATCGACTGAATTTGGAGAATTGCAATGGAAATCACGTAATATTATATCAATCCATTCCCCACACGCGTGTTTGATATATGAATATCCTGACTCCGCCATTGCCAGTGCATTTGGTGATATATTTTGGCCAGATCGAATTGGCGCGTGTCGGACGATCTCGCTTGGGGACGCCGCGCTGGGCCGATTCTTCGCGTGCGAGTTGAGTTCCGCGGGGAAACACGCTTGTTAGACTAAGAAACAGATCCTAAGGGTGTCACGTGCGTTCGAAACGTCACGTGGAACAAAGTGGAACAGTGAGTCACTTGCTGTCGGCAAGGAGACGCAGAGAACCTCCTACAGCGAAGTATTGGGAATCACCGAGATGCGCGCGTCCGGTATCTAGGCGGGAAGAGGTCGTCATCACCGCCGGACACACACCAGGTATTTTAGTTATTATGTTTGTAGCGCGATGCAACATCGCCCGTTTAAGAACTCTCACGGCGGCGACGGCGGCGGTGAGCCAGAAGTGAAGAACTCTCACGGCGGCGGCGGCGGCGGTGAGCCAGAAGTGAAGAACTCTCACGGCGGCGGCGGCGGCGGTGAGCCAGAAGTGAAGAACTCTCACGGCGGCGGCGGCGGCGGTGAGCCAGAAGTGAAGAACTCTCACGGCGGCGGCGGCGGCGGTGAGCCAGAAGTGAAGAACTCTCACGGCGGCGGCGGCGGCGGTGAGCCAGAAGTGAAGAACTCTCACGGCGGCGGCGGCGGCGGTGAGCCAGAAGTGAACAACTGTCCAATGGGCCCGTAGTCGCAAAAAATCGATCAGTCCGGCGAAATTTATTTATTATATATGGATAAGTTTATTTTAGACATAACTTAACTCATATTTTCAATTCAACTTCAAATATTTATTTATAATTGCACAAAAATTGGGACTTAATGAACGTCATAACATAATCAAGCAAGCATAACAAAACATTAGGTAGGTGCCCAATTATCAGTACATAATATATAGGGTGCAATGAACTGGTTTAATGCCAGATGTCGGTGTATTGTAAAAAGCCATTAATTTTGTAGTACAAACAATACAGCATAAGGCGAGACCTGATAAAATATGTCTGTGTGAGTGCTTCCATCCGAATAAGACTTCGACCAAGTGTGAGACGTGTCAATGTAAGTCTGGTCAGTGCAGAGTTCCCTTGTCAAGCAGCCCGTCGGCCGGCCGGTGCACGCACAAAGTCTCAATCGTCAGGCCTCGCCTCGTTGCGGGTACGCTCCACGAGCCACGTGCCGCACCTCGGGCTGGAGCTCCCGCAGCTGCAGACGCGCGGCCTGCGCACGCGGCCAGGCCGCGGCCGGGTAGTGCAGGGCCGCGAGCCGCGCCGCGCCCAGCGCCCGGCCGCGCCGTGCACCCGCGCCGCCCACCGCCCACAGAGCGCACGCCGCCAGCAGCCCGCGCGAGCAGCACGAGTTGGCGCGCAGGCAGGAGCGCGTGGCGTCCTACACGCAGAACATTCAATATTTTCAGTCCCAGTCAACTCCCAGTGGACTTGAGGACTGAAGCGTCGTAAAGACGTCTTCATTCCAGGGCGCGGGAACGAAAGAAGTTTTCGTGGAGGCGGAACCTTGTGGTAAGCGAACACAGAAATATAGATTTTTCAACTACACTCCTTTAGGGCCTACTCCGAGGACTTAAGGACTCGTAGGTTTAAGAACTTCAGTGCCGTCACATGCCTTCATGGGAGGCCTTGAAGGCATGTGACGGCAAACGTCGATAACATCCACATTTTATGGACGTTTTTTGCGATCTGTCAATAGTAGTTTATGTGACTGCTGCATAATGGAGGGCATTAAAACTCGAGAGTGGGTTTATGTAACGAGCCGAAGGCGAGTTTCATAATAATATCACTCGAGAGTTTTAATGCCTAATTATGTACAGTTACATACACTAGTTTATCTACACATATATCATAAGCTCTCTTTGATGTGTTCATTAACCGCATGTTTGACCGGCATTGTGGCTCTGCAATTGTTTAACTTGTTCTGTAGTACCAAATTCTCGCAAGCGAGTGTCAGCGTTCGAAATTTGAATGTCAGTACCAACTTCACAAACAAACTAGGGACGGCACGCAGGCGGGCGTCGGCGTTCGAAATTTGAATGTCATAATATGTAGAAAAATTACACATTATGGTCATAATGTGTAATTTTTCAGATAAGAAATGAGTTTTTACCAAGTAGTTTAACATTATGCTGATCGTAACGTGCGGTTTTTGTACGCAGTAAAGAGTGTTTATGATACGTGTGTAGAGAAAATCATTTATTTGATTGTGTTGATCATGATGCGCTACTATTAAAATTAAATTATTACGGAGTAATAAAGCGTTGGATCTACTAAGATCATATTTAAACAATATAATTAAAAAGACAGAAATCAACGGCGTTAAATCTGACATATCGAGTGTAAAAAACGGCGTTCCACAAGGTTCCTTATAAGGTCCTATCTTATTTCTGGTATATATCATCAATCTGCCTTTTATGGTGGAGAAATTGACTAACATAATGCTGTTTGCCAATGATATTTTACTGGTCTTCAAGATTGAAAGACAAAAATAAATGTTGATGATCTTAATAATGTATTGTCTTTAACCTTGAACTGGTTCACAGTGAATAATTTATTGTTCAACGCTGGTAAAAACATGTATATCAAATTCTCACTTCCAAATGTCAGGCAAGTTGAGACCAGTTTAGTGGAACAAGTTGGAATTAGTAAGAACACGAAGATTCTTGGAATAAACATTGCTAGCAGATTGCAGTGGGGACCCTACCTAGATAAATAAGCTAGTAGATTAAGTTCTTTACTACTACGTTCGTTACTTTTTAAAGAAATTGGCATACTGGCTGTAGCAAATCAATTTATTTTCGAAAATATAATTTTTGTATGTAGCACCCCGGTTTAGACTAGCGAAAGTTAGCAATTATTTGAAATAATTAAAGGGAAAAATATAAGGGTTCTCAAGCAATTCTCTATTACAACAGGTTACCTCTGGAGATTTTTTTTAAAAATTGCCATATGAGCAATTAAAAAACCATGCAAAAATCACTATATCTAAAAAGGGATATTATAATATTCAAGATTAGATACATAAATTACAAGATAACAAAATTACAAGAGTACATAGTATTAATGACCCTGCTAACTAACAAAAAAGGCTCTGGTGAACCACTCAACAAGACGCACTGCGTGGTATTTAACGGTTAAAAACCCTCGTCAGTAGCAGCCCGTCACTAACAGCCCTCAGTCCGTTAAGTAAATTAAGTTCTGCGGCTTACGCTGTTAGGAACATTAGACAAAACACGGATGTGGCTACATCTAGTATATTAAATTTACTTTCGTAGTGTCATGTCCTATGGTATCTTGTTGTGGGGGAAAGCGGCGGATATTCAAACTATTTTTAATTTACAGAAATGAGCAATTCAAGCAGTTTATAACTTAAAACGAACAGACTCCTTAAAAGAAATTGACATACTAACTGTAGCTAGTTAAATTATTTTCGAAAATATTATGTATGTACGCAAGAACCTTACAACATTTTCCAAACTTAGCGATAGCTGTAATGTTAACCTAAGAAATAATCACAGACTACTTGCGCCCCGGTTTAGACTCGCGAAGGTTAGCAATTCTTTCAAGGGTCAGTGCATTCTTACTTCAATAAGACACCTATGGAGATTTTGAAATTGCCATTTGAGCAATTTAAAAAGCATATTAAAGCGAATTTGTCGATAAAGGATATTAAAATGTTGAAGATTACTTAAATGACGGGTCTGTATACCCGGTTAATCTAACTCAACACAGACCTTGCTGATAATAATTTTGTAATTAGTTATTCGTGCTTGTTAATTATAATAGTTAATATTTGTATTAGTTAAGCACAAACAAATTTTAGAAGAGATCTAAAAATCAATCTGTGGGAATTTCTGCGCCCTTCTTCTCCCACAGTGGTCCAATGTAGAGAAGAGGCAAAAAATTACGTTTGCTAAGTATATGTAAATATCCACAGTAATAAAGAACATTGACTTTGACTTTATGCTCTGTCGCATGAACTGCCACGCCAGCTACACTTACCATGGCCTCATTGAGCATGCTGTCACATGTACTGCCGCGCCAGCTACACTTACCATGGCCTCATTGAGCATGCTGTCGCATGTACTTCCGCGCCAGCTACACTCACCATGGCCTCATTGAGCATGCTCTGTAGCATGTACTGCCACGCCAGCTACACTTACCATGGCCTCATTGAGCATGCTGTCGCATGAACTGCCACGCCAGCTACACTTACCATGGCCTCATTGAGCATGCTGTCGCATGAACTGCCGCGCCAGCTACACTCACCATGACCTCATTGAGCATGCTCTGTAGCATGTTCTGCCACGCCAGCTACACTTACCATGGCCTCATTGAGCATGCTGTCGCATGAACTGCCACGCCAGCTACACTTACCATGGCCTCATTGAGCATGCTGTCGCATGTACTGCCGCGCCAGCTACACTCACCATGGCCTCATTGAGCATGCTCTGTCGCATGAACTGCCGCGCCAGCTACACTCACCATGGCCTCATTGAGCATGCTCTGTAGCATGTACTGCCACGCCAGCTACACTTACCATGGCCTCATTGAGCATGCTGTCGCATGAACTGCCACGCCAGCTACACTTACCATGGCCTCATTGAGCATGCTGTCGCATGTACTGCCGCGCCAGCTACACTCACCATGGCCTCATTGAGCATGCTGTCGCATGTACTGCCGCGCCAGCTACACTCACCATGGCCTCATTGAGCATGCTCTGTAGCATGTACTGCCACGCCAGCTACACTTACCATGGCCTCATTGAGCATGCTGTCGCATGAACTGCCACGCCAGCTACACTTACCATGGCCTCATTGAGCATGCTGTCGCATGTACTGCCGCGCCAGCTACACTCACCATGGCCTCATTGAGCATGCTCTGTAGCATGTACTGCCACGCCAGCTACACTTACCATGGCCTCATTGAGCATGCTGTCGCATGAACTGCCGCGCCAGCTACACTCACCATGGCCTCATTGAGCATGCTGTCGCATGAACTGCCGCGCCAGCTACACTCACCATGGCCTCATTGAGCATGCTGTCGCATGAACTGCCACGCCAGCTACACTTACCATGGCCTCATTGAGCATGCTGTCGCATGTACTGCCGCGCCAGCTACACTCACCATGGCCTCATTGAGCATGCTCTGTAGCATGTACTGCCACGCCAGCTAAACTTACCATGGCCTCATTGAGCATGCTGTCGCATGTACTGCCGCGCCAGCTACACTCACCATGGCCTCATTGAGCATGCTCTGCAGCATGTACTGTGCGCCAGCTACACTCATCATGGCCTCATTGAGCATGCAGTCGCATGTACTGGCACGCCAGCCACACTCACCATGGCCTCATTGAGCATGCTCTGCAGCATGTACTGTGCGCCAGCTAACCTCACCATGGACTCATTAAGCATGCTGTCGCATGTACTGGCACGCCAGCTACACTCACCATGGCCTCATTGAGCATGCTGTCGCATGTACTGGCACACCAGCTACACTCACCATGGCCTCATTGAGCATGCTCTGCAGCATGTACTGTGCGCCAGCTACACTCACCATGGCCTCATTGATAATGCTGTCGCATGTACTGGCACGCCAGCTACACTCACCATGGCCTCATTGAGCATGCTGTCGCATATACTGGCACGCCAGCTACACTCACCATGGCCTCATTGAGCATGCTCTGCAGCATGTACTGTGCGCCAGCTACACTCACCATGGCCTCATTGAGCATGCTGTCGCATGTACTGGCACGCCAGCTACACTCACCATGGCCATTGAGCATGCTGTCGCATGTACTGCCACGCCAGCTACACTTACCATGGCCTCATTGAGCATGCTGTCGCATGTACTGCCGCGCCAGCTACACTCACCATGGCCTCATTGAGCGTGCTCTGCAGCATGTAATGCCACGCCAGCTACACTTACCATGGCCTCATTGAGCATGCTCTGTAGCATGTACTGCCTCCGGCTACACTCACCATGGCCTCATTGAGCATGCTCTGCAGCATGTACTGCCGCGCCAGCAACACTCACCATGGCCTCATTGGGCATGCTCTGTAGCATGTACTGCAGCGCCAGCTATACTCACCATGGCCTCATTGAGCATGCTCTGTCGCATGTACTGCAGCGCCAGGTGGTAGAAGGCCAGGTGGTCGTTATTGTCTAACTGCACCGCCCTCAGGAGATGTTTGAGGCAGGTCGCATTCGCCGCTTCCTTGTCTATGCGAGAGTTGGTTTTCTGCGAGAGTCAATAGAAAAGTAAATGAATCAGTAGCCCGTTTCTGTACCTGTTGATGTATCCTGATTCATTTCAAATTTAAATTACTACTCCACCAAGCACGCCTGTCAGCCTGGAGCCTTGAGGCAAAACATGCTTCAAGGCCCCTTCAAGCCGTGTGTTACATAGACGGAAGTTGCATAATAGGTGTCCAGTTGGCTTGGTGGAATAGTAGTCGCTTTAAATGACAGCTCGTCTAAAGACACGTTCTGATTGATGAACGTCAATTTGAAATGGATTGAGATACATAATAGAGTACCGATTCCAGAGGCGTCACAACTACACTAATTAAAAACATGAGCTTGAAAATTGCTGAGAATTATGAAACTTTGCAAATAATAAAGGTAAATAATTCATACCTGCGCCTTCATCTGATACCCCATACCGGCGTAGAGGTGACACCGAGCCAACATGTCTCCGTTCAATCTTTCTTCTATTGACAACGCTTCCTCAGCCAGTTCTATTCCTTCCTCGATCTGCAATACAGAAGGTTATTAATCAAAATTTTTATCGCCAACAGATGGCTTTTCTGAGGAATATGTTTTTATTATATTACTGCATCGCGCAATTGTAATGTGTTCTAAAACTCAAACTCAAAAACTATGATGCAAATAGGCAAAAATAATGCACTTTTACAAGTCAAACACTTACACTTACGTCTCATATAAATTAATAAAAATAAATAAAATATGATCAACTAAACTAATGAGTACATGATTGATTAATGTTTGAGTTTGAAAAAGTAAATCTCCCTTTCAGGTGGTGATTCATGGCTGAATCTCGCACAGGCAAAAGAGACTCCATAAACTCTACCAGTGCTTCGGAAATACGCCCGTCAGAGAAGATAGCACCAATAAACTCTGCCGGGATGTATTTATTGTTATTATACAATGTACAATATACAAATAATCTAATCTTATACCATTATTATTAAATTTAATATTAATAATATAACATCGTATTTATAAGTGTCAATAGGATGTCCCAAAATAACAATCTAACAAAATAAATAAATAAGAACAAAGACAAACTGTAATGAACATAACTTATAACAAACAAGACTGGACCAGTCCCTCAAGCAGCACCCGTTCACGAGTATGACTTGTGCACCAGCCATCACCCCCCTCGCCATATGTGAGGGAGGGGAGCAACCCGCTACACAGAGCCGCCGCAAGAAAATACATTTTAGTTAGCATGATCATAAACTCTGGTTTCTTGGTAACATACTTGTATTCTACATTAAAACTAATAAATCATTCTGAGTCACCTTACATAGCACTTTTATACACTTAATTATATTACCCGACTATGAAATTACATTATTGCATTTGTAAAAGTTACGTTAATTATTATTATCATTATCATGGAGCTTGGGCCATTGAGGCCATGCAGTTTTGTCTTTAACATAGTCATTAATAGTGTAATAAGCTTTCTTTATGAGATTAGACTTAATAAATGTTTTACACTTTTGCATGGGTAATTGATCAATTCCCTTATTAAAAAAGCATACACAGTTCACCATAATTGTTCTGGGTTCTGGTAATCTTATAAGTGAAGTATCATAAGCAAACAAAACAATATCACATAAGTTTAAAAAAGGCAAGATCGTTAATATACACCAAAAACAAAAACGGGCCCAATATTGAACCTTGAGTGACAACAACTGAGATGAAATGTGCATGTTCTGGGACTACATTTAATCTTGACATCTTGTACTTGTACATATGTATACCACATGTAAGCGATGAATAAATGAAATTAAATGAAAGATCCAGATGACCTCTCTTACATCAATATCTCCTAGATTATTTATCAAGCTACCTGGCTGAACCATCTTAAGTACCTTTTGTTGTTTATCGAGTTCGATATTGCTCACATTGAAGCGTGTAGTTGTAAATTAAATTGGAGTCGGTTGCCTCCTCGACATGTACGAAATCCATTCTCACCCGTAAAATGCCAGAAAAGTTTAGGAAAATTGTGACATTTTCTATTTCCTAAAAACAAAAGAAACTAGGAAATGAATATAGTGATGGATATAGACAGAAAAAGAAATGGAAGATTTATCATAGAATTAGGAGAAATCATTAACGAAGATTCCTTAAGTGTTTCTGCGATGATGCCGATGCAGGTGCAATTAATTTTGATTGTGATGAATAAAATATTAGTTTGAATAAAAATAAAAAAGAGCCTTTTTTGTTGTTTACCTTCTTGGTAACTATCGACATCACAATATGTGGGCATCCAAAACCTGACTCGTACTGTACATATCCTCACGCCGTATGCCCAGATAAGGGATAGGCAGGGACTTAGGATTTCAACTCACCGTGATCTTCGCATAGATTTCAATATACTTTAATATATTTTATCTACACACGTATCATAAACCCTCTTTACTGCGTACAAAAACCGCACGTTACGATCAGCATAATATTAAACTACTTGGTAAAAACTCATTTCTTATCTGAAAAATTACACATTATGACCATAATGTGTAGTTTTTCTACATATTATGACATTCAAATTTCGAACGCCGACGCCTGCCTGCGTGCCGCTCCTAGTTTTGTGTGTGAAGTTAGTAATGACATTCAAATTTCGAACGCCGACGCCCGCCTGCGTGAAGTTGGTACTACAGAACAAGCTAAACAACTGCAGAGCCACAATGCCGGTCAAACATGCAGTTCCTGAACACATCAAAGAGAGCTTATGATATGTGTAGATAAACTAGTGTATGTAACTGTACATAATTAGGCATTAAAACTCTCGAGTGATATTATTATGTGTTAATGCCCTCCATTATGTAGCAGTCACATAAACTACTATTATCTACACACGTATCATTAACCCTCTTTACTGCGTACAAAAACCGCACGTTACGATAAGCATAATTTTAAACTACTTGGTAAAAACTCATTTCTTATCTGAAAAATTACACATTATGACCATAATGTGTAATTTTTCTACATATTATGACATTCAAATTTCGAACGCGACGCCCGCCTGCGTGCCGCCCCTAGTTTGTCTGTGAAGTTGGTACTACAGAACAAGCTAAACAACTGCAGAGCCACAATGCCGGTCAAACATGCGGTTCCTGAACGCATCAAAGAGAGCAAAGTCAAAGTCAAAGCACTTTATTACTGTAGATATTTACATATACTTAGCAAACGTCATTTTTTGCCTCTTCTCTACATTGGACCACTGTGGGAGAAGAAGGGCGTAGAAACTACCACAGCTTAACTAATACAATTATGATTTTATTTTATTTAATAAGCAGGCAATAATAAATAATTACAAAATTATTAACAGCGAGGTCTGCGTTGAACTAGATTAACCCCATACAGTCCTGTCATTTAAGTAATCTCGAACATTGTAATATCCCTTTTTCGACAAAGTCGCTTTAACATGGTTTTAAAATTGCTCAAATGGCAATTTCAAAATCTCCAGAGGTATTTTATTATAATAGAGAATGCACTGACCCTTGAAAGAATTGCTAACCTTCGCGAGTCTAAATCGGGGCGTACACAGTCTGTGATTATTTCTTAGGTTAACATTGCAGCTATCGCTAAGTTTGGTAAATGTTGTAAGGTTCTTGCGTACATACATTATATTTTCGAAAATAAATTGACTAGCTAAAGTTAGTATGTCAATTTCTTTAAAAAGCTCTCTTAAGGAGTCTGTTCGTTTTAAATTATAAATTGCTCGAATAGCTCTTTTCTGTAAAATAAAAATAGTTTGAATATCCGCTGCTTTCCCCTACACCAAGATACCATAGGACATGACACTTTGAAAGTAACTAAAATATACTAGCCTAGATGTAGCCACATCCGTGCTTTGTCTGATGTTCCTAACAGCGTAAGCCGCAGAACTTAATTTACCAGCTAATTTATCTATGTGGGGTCCCCACTGCAATTTGCTATCAATGGTTATTCCAAGAAACTTCGCATCATTTACTCATTCTAACGTGCTGTTGTCTAACACTAAACTGGTCTCAACTTCTCTGACATTTGGAAGTGAGAATTTGATACACTTGGTTGGTTGGTTGGTATGTAGTCTGCATCGGCAGCCTTCGTTTCTGACCCCCAAAACCTCTTGCATTTTTCAAACATGTTTGTACATTATTCATATTTATCATAATTACTGTGCCTATTTATTTATTTATTTATCGTACTTCATACCATTATTTACATGCCACACACAAACTCTATACTCATATACCCTACATTTATATTATGCTATTTTTGTTTATATCTCTTATCTATGCATATTACGTAGTCTAATCAACACCGTACAAAACAACACACTCAGTCACACCGTTTCCGACAGAATACCAGCGCTTCAGGTCCTCCTGTAGGCCCTGTAGCATAATGCTGAGCCGGAGCCGTTTCACCGTCGCCGTATACAACCAGCACACTACGCTGTTTTCTTAAGAAGCCATTTACATCACATAATATACCCACTTTTGTTGTTGTCCATGTGTATTCCTATTTTTGTATATTCCTATTTTGTGCTATGTGTTGTGTATTGTGACGCTTGAATAAATGCATATTCTATTCTATTCTATTCTATTCTGGTTTTACCAGCGTTTAACAATAAATTATTAACTGTGAACCAATTCAAGGTTAAAGACAATACACCATTAACATCATCAAAATCTGCTTTTTGTCTTTCAATTTTGAAGACCATTGAAGTATCATCAGCAAACAACACTATGTCAGTTAATTTCGCCACCATGAAAGGCAGATCGTTAATATATACCAGGAATAAGAAAGGGCCTAATATGGAACCTTGTGGAACGCCAATTTTTACACCCGATCCATCAGATTTAACGCCGTTTACTTCTGCCTTTTGGATTCTATTGCTTAGGTATGATCTTAGTAGATCCAACGCTTTATTTCTAACTCTGTAATGATTTAATTTAATTATAAGCGTATTATGATCAACACAATCAAACGCCTTTGACAGGTCGCAAAAAACACCGACACCATCCTGTGCGGCCTTCCATGCAGAATAAATATGAGATAGGGTAATACCTGCATCCGTAGTCGATTTACCCCTAGTGAAACCGTATTGTTTGGCATGGAGTTGTTTTGAACGGTTGAAGTATGAGAGCATTTGATTGAGTATAATCTTTTCAAATATTTTACTTAGTGTTGGAAGAACAGATATTGGTCTGAAATTTGAAGGATCACCCTTATCTCCTGACTTGAACAGAGGTATCAGTTTACAGTGTTTCATGAGGTCTGGGAAAGCCCCATCGTCAACACATTTATTGAATATATAAGCTAAGTGTGTGGCTATAACTAGAATTACTGAACCAATGACTTTGACTGATATACCCCACAGGTCTTCCGTATTTTTTAAGTTAAGTAATTTAAACGTTTTGACAATGTCCTGGGGATATACATGATGAAATTTTAAATATACATTATTGACGCTAATGTTATTTTTTAATAAAGTCTCTGCTTCATATGGAGATGAATTTAGACGATCTGTTGTGAGTAAGGGTACATTGGCGAAGAATGTTTCAAAAGCTCGAGCAACATCAGTGCTGGATTTAACAACATCATCAGCTATCTTTAGGCAGAAATCATTGTCCCTTGGTATAACTTTGCCAGTTTCGCGGTTTATTATTTGCCAAACTGTTTTCATTCTATTATTTGAATTTTGAATTTTTCTATTAATGTGTAAAGTTTTTGCAGTTCTACAAACCAACTTGAAAGTTTTGGAATATTTTTTAACATAGTCATGAAATTGTCGATCAAAGTTATAGGTTTTTTGTTCATAAAGGTCATATAAGATAACTCTACTTTTACGAATTCCAAACGTTGCCCAGTCATTAAATTTAGATTTACCGTTGTAGTCACGGACTTTCTTTAATTAAAAACTTTATTGAATTCTGTCTGAATAATGTTGAAGAAGTCTGAGTAGATTTTGTTTGGGTTCTGTTCATCAAAATCCTTATGATATGTATATGATATAATATGAGCTTATGATATGTGTGTAGATAAACTAGTGTATGTAACTGTACATAATTAGGCATTAAAACTCTCGACTGATATTATTATGAAACTCGCCTTCGGCTCGTTTATCATCGGTTCATAAACCCACTCTCGAGTATTAATGCCCTCCATTATGTAGCAGTCACATAAACTACTATTATTGCACGGTAAATAATAGGTAACAATACATTAATGATAGGACAGTCTGGTGCGCAATAAAATAAGCAACCTACTAACATATTAAATATAAAAAAGTAATGTAATACATGTTGATACTTACATATATCAACGCATGTTATATATTTTAACAAAATTAAAAATTAGCTTGAGCTATGCCTCCATCACACTAAGGTCCTTCTGGGTGTCTTCTATAGCCTCTCTCTCCTCATCGACTACTTTGACTCTTTTGAAAGCATCCTTAATGATCTATCTCCCCTTTACAGCGACACACTTATCCTAGGTGAGTTCAATACCTGTTTACTTAAAAATGATGTTCGCTCTGCCAAACTCCAGTCTATTGTAAGCTCCCTAAATTTAAATAGTCTTCCCCTGAGTGCAACTCACTTCCAGCCCCACTGCACCCCCTCTCTCTTGGATCTTATGATTGTTTCTAACATATCCAAGGTTGCAACGCATGGCCAACTTAACGCCCCCTTCTCCTTTCATGATCTGATTTATCTCTCGTTCAAGTTAAGGCCTCCCAAGCGCGCAGGGAAATTCCTGGATATTCGCAGTTTCAAGGGTATGGATCTCAGCTCCCTTGAGTCTGATGCCGCCTCTATAGACTGGTCCCCTGTCGTCTGTAGTGAGCCCGTTGATGAAAAAGTCCAGCATTTCCAATCGATTGTCCTGAGTTTGTTCGACAAACATGCTCCTGTCAAAAAGGTTAGGGTCAAACATCTCCCTGCGCCCTGGCTTACTGACACCATCAAGGGTCTGATGGCCCAGAGAAACCGTTCCAAATGTAGATATAAGAAGGATCCGACGGACGATAATCTCCTTATATACAAACGTCTCCGTAATCGTTGCACCCGTCTTTGTCGAGATGCCAAACGCCGCCATATCTACGAGAGTATTGAGAGTTACACTCCTGCACAGGTTTGGAAGTTCCTGAAGACCCTCGGTGTTGGTAAGTCCCAGGACGCACTAACCGGTAGTGTCGACCTCAACGGTCTCAACAAATTCTTTGCTGTCTCCCCTGTCGTGATGGACCCCCCTGTCAAGGATGCTACCATTCGTTACTTGCGCACCAGAAAGACATCCAGTAGCTTACCTTTCAACCTCAGGTCTGTCGGAGTTGGCGCAGTAAAGAAGGTTTTTCTAGCAATATCGTCAAAGGCTATAGGTGATGACAAGATCTGCTTTCAGATGCTTTTCAGTGTACTTGATCATTTGTTACAACCCATAACGCATATAATCAATGCGTCGCTGAGCGAGTACTGCTTCCCGAGCCAGTGGAAAAGAGCATTAGTGTTACACCTACCTCAAACGTCTAACCCGTCCTCCTTCAAAGAGTTCCGTCCCATTTCCATCCTACCAATCCTTTCCAAAATCCTTGAATCAATTGTCCACACCCAGCTGTCCTCGTACCTTTCCTCCATGAATTTACTGAACCCTTTTCAGTCTGGTTTTAGACCGGGGCATAGCACCACCATAGCACTGCTCAAGGTAACTGACGATATCCAACTGACAATGGATAAGAAGCAGCTGACAGTCCTGACTCTCCTAGACTTTAGCAGCGCTTTCAACTGCGTCGACTTCGATATACTTGTTGAAATCTTAAAATCGCTTAACGTCTCTTCACACTCGGCTCGCTGGTTTGACTCTTACTTGAGAGACCGCCAGCAGCGCATCAAGTCTGAAGAGGTCACTACAGAATGGTGCAAGCTCTCTACAGGTGTTCCGCAGGGTGGCATCCTTTCCCCTCTTCTCTTCTCAGTTTTCATCCATTCCATCTCGGATGTATTGTCTTCTTCGTATCATCTTTATGCAGATGACCTTCAAATTTATCGGCATTTTCCCCTGTGTGATCTGACTTCGACTGTTGAGGCTTTGAATGCTGACCTCGACAACATCAGGAAATGGTCTCTTTCGTATGGGCTATTAGTCAACCCGGACAAGTCTCAGGTGATGATACTAGGTACACGGCACTTACTTGATTTGTTGCAGAATAAGTCCGTTGATCCAGTTCTATTTGACGGTACCATTGCCAAGTATAGCGAGAAAGCCAAAAATCTTGGCGTTGTTTTTGACAATCTATTATCCTGGTCGCCCCATGTTTGTGAGGTCAGCAGACGAGTCTTTGCATCCTTTCATTCTCTTCGGCGTTTGCAGTTCTTCTTGCAGACTAAAATCATGCTAGCTCAGACCCTTCTTCTGCCTTTAATACACAGTCAGGTCATAAGTTCTGTCACACAATAAAAACTTTTGAATTTAGAACGCTGGCCACAAAAAAGTTTATTGAATTCGAATTTCGAATTTTTCATGAAAATAAAAATGTGTACTTTTTAGAATTTTCCTCATTTTTAAATATGGAGTGGACACTTAAAGAAGACGGTGTCGCAGTTATTGCGTTGCATCGTTGCGGTTACGCGCCAATTCAGATTTTCGACTTACTGAAAAATTTTAATATAACCAAAAGATTCGTTTATCGTACCATAAAACGATACAATGAAGACTCTAGTGTAGATGACAGGTCAAGAAGTGGTCGCCCTCGCTCTGTTAGGACTCCAGCAGTGATAAAAGCTGTGAAGGCGCGAATTCAAAGAAATCCCATACGTAAGCAGAAACTGTTGGCCCTTCAGATGGGGTTAAGCAGGACCACGGTGAAAAGGGTGTTAAATGAAGACTTAGGGCTTAGGGCATATCGAAGAAAAACAGGACATCGTTTGGACGCTCGTTTAATGGACCTGAGACTGAAGAGATGCCGCGCTTTGTTGAAGCGGTACGCGGGAAAAAAGCATCGGGAAATTCTTTTTTCGGATGAAAAAATTTTCACCGTGGAAGAGAGCTACAACAAACAAAATGATAAGGTGTACGCACACAGCAGTGAAGAAGCGAGCAACCGTATTCCGCGTGTCCAACGAGGTCATTTTCCATCCTCGCTCATGGTTTGGTTGGGAGTTTCTTATTGGGGCTTAACTGAGGTACATTTTTGTGAGAAAGGCGTAAAAACGAATGCAGTTGTGTATCAAAATACAGTCCTCAAGAACCTTGTGGAACCTGTTTCTCATACCATGTTTAATAACAGGCACTGGGTATTCCGACAAGATTCTGCGCCAGCTCATAGAGCGAAAAGCACACAAGACTGGCTGGCGGCGCGTGAAATCGACTTCATCCGGCACGAAGACTGGCCCTCCTCCAATCCAGATTTGAGTCCGTTAGATTACAAGATATGGCAACACTTGGAGGAAAAGGCCTGCTCAAAGCCTCATCCTGATTTGGAGTCACTCAAGGCATCCTTGATTAAGGCAGCCGCCGATGTTGACATGGACCTCGTTCGTGCTGCGATAGACGACTGGCCGCGCAGAATAAAGGCCTATATTCAAAATCGCGGGGGTCATTTTGAATAAACTTTATTACCAAAAGAATCTATGTTTTATTGAGTTCATTTTGCTATATAAATGTTTACATAAATAATAAACATGTCTAAATTATTTCATATTGCACATGTGACAGAACTTATGACCTGACTATGTAGACTACGCCGATGTTTGCTGGGCCAGTGCGAACGAAGATCTACTGAACAAACTCGAGCGACTCCAAAATCTCGGGATTCGGTTTATTTTCGGACTTCGTAAGTACGACCACGTGTCCCAATATCGTAGGGAATTAGGCTGGCTCCCGATCCGACTTCGTCGTGATATGCACATTCTCTCCTTCCTCTTCAATATTTTGAGAAATCCGTGCTACCCTGCATATCTTCGTGAACGTTTTGAGTATATTTTCTCAGGGGATAGACTTCGGAGATTTCACACGGTGTCACTTTTGTCAATTCCTCAGCACAACACTGTTGCTTACGAGCACTCGTTTAGGTTAAGGGCAATAAGTTTGTGGAATGCACTTCCTTGCGCTATAAGGGATTGCAAATCCTTGGTCACTTTCAAGAAAAAATTGAAACAGCATCTCCTCTCTTCCGAATAGTGGGTATCTCATAGTATTTATGTATATCTATTTATTTATTGTATTCTATTTATTTATTTTATAGTAATTACGTAGGGTGTATTGTGATTTATTTGATAGTATATTTATTTTATTTTATTTATTTCTTTTAACTCTCAATTGTACACTAGGACTACCTATCTATATTTAATTTTTCTCTTTTCTTCACAGGTTAGCTGTAAGAAATTTCTTTTTAGAAATAAGCTCACCTTTGCATACTGTTTCTGTTATAATTTCCACTGTGTTTTCTGTGCAATAAAGGATTATTAAAAACATACAAACAAATAACTCATATATACGGAAGAGAAAGGAAATACAGTTTCAATGTTTTCTTGAAAATGAAAATGGATGGACTATCCCCAATAGCGCAGGGAAGTGCGTTCCCTATACGTTATAGATTCGGTGGAAGCACTAAGGTGCTTACCTCCCCGGTGTTGTAGCAGGTGCTGGCACCCACCAGCCGCAGCGGCGCGTCGTCCGGACAAAGCAGCCTCGCGTGGGACATCACCGCTCGCGCCTTCACGCCGGCGGTACTCTCTTCCGTACCTGACACAAGCATCGACCACTAATATAGAACTAGAAACCGGTCGGCACAGTTCGCGTCAAGTTTCTTTGGCTCTGAGCCAGGTCTCTCTCACCCTATCAGCTCGCTCAGAGCCAAAGAAATTTGGCGCGATCTGCATCTTACTTAACCTAACCAAGGAATTGAGTCATAAACAGTCTTCAACTGTGACAATGTGAGTTGTTTTCTTAGTTTTCGGTTAACAACCGTTTTGCTGTAGCCGCGTGTTTATCTTTCCTGTATAACTGTATTCAGTTTTCATTTCATGATCTCGTAACTTGTTGATGAGAACACAGTGCCGAATTAATAAAGAAAAATATCACCTGTCATTAGAAGGAAATGCTTAATTTTAGGTGACTCATATCATTGGTTATCATTTTCCTTCACATATTTGAGGTTATTATTCTTTATTTATTCATTGGGCCTCATAAAACAGGAAGAAAACTGATCACCTACCTATAAACATAATGTACAAAGGGGAGCTTATTCTAACAAGGAATGTCTTCTAGCAAACCAAGCGAGGTTGTGATAGGTTGATTGCTGAGCCAGATAGTGTTGTTGAAGATTAACCCTTCGGCTCGAAATTTACCAAACCAATTTACAATATAATGTTATGACACGCAATTTCGAAACTTATGCCATGCTAATAAGGTTTAACAAATGCGAAAAAACACTCGTTTGGAGAGCTTTCTATCAGAGCCAGGGTTAATCTTAGTTTCTTCAGACTGAGATCGCAAATGCCAGTTTGTGAAAATAAAAGCATTCCGCCTGTTCCATTATAGGGTGGCAACTGGCAAGGCACAGTTCTCCAGTGGGGAAGATTGCGCAAAACTTGTTGGTAGATGGAAGTGTACTCTCTTGTATCATGTCAACACGAACCAGTTCCTTTTAAGATAAGAAGAAGAATACTTCCTGGTGTATATGTCGCAGAGATATGATAACATCAGGGACTTGGCCGATTACCCAAGGGATATGATCGAATCCCAGGAAATGATCAAATAATGACGTGACTTTAACATATCCCTAAACTGATATATGGATTTCGCCAAATTCCTGAACTAAATCTAGTGAATTGGTCGAATCCATATCCGATTTCAGTAAAATGTCAAAAATACATGAAATACTGTTTCTTGTTTTTTGCCCGGCCCCTTCACGGCGCTTAGTTTATACCAGAATTTAGAACCAAATAGGTTCTACAGGTCCCTTTCTGTCCCAATATTAAGTTAGGTTGTGTTAGGTCACACCTTTATACACCACCTGGAGCCGAGCGAAGCGGAGCGGAGCGAGACGACCCCATGTAGTTTCACAGAACCGGATTGATTGTTTATTTGGCATTTATTTTCGACCAGTTTCGGGATTTGATCAAATCCCTAGATATGTTAAAATCACGTCATTATTTTATCGATTCCCGGGATTTTATCATATCCCTGCAATATATAGATAGGTTGTAAATAGCAAAGTTCGATCATAAAAATCATGGATATTGACAATTAATTTATCTTATGAACGAAAGCCTTTGCTTAAACTTGCTTCAGTTACTTAGTATGTATGTATGTATTTATTATAAGTAACCTCACGTGAACGATACTCTTTGCTTACTTACTCTGAGATGGTCCCAGACACTTGCGCCACCTACGTTGAACTAATTTGACAGTGATCTTCCCCATTTAAACATGAAATCGTGTTTAAACTTAGATAAAAGATGGTCCATTTAATGCGATTGCTCGATCAAAAGATAGCATTGAGAGGCTAGAATCATCGATGGGCAAAAATTTTTTATGATATCAAAAGATGAAGGTTTCTACAGGTGCAGGTTAACTGGAGGTATAGGTACGGTTCGGGGGATTATAAAAGTTTAGGGTTTTTAATAGGAATAGCAAACTTCGGAAAACAATACAGCAATCATGGCCGAATGCACAGACAGTTGCTCAAATAAAGTGCCGCTTAAATATCGTACCGACACTGTCATTTCCCGAGCGAGAGACAGTGACAGCATGAGTTTGAGTGACCCTGAAACATTTGAGTGGTCGGTTGTGCATCCAGGCCAAAGCAGGGAATTCAGTGTATATGCAAGGAAGGAGGTTATCAAGTAACGGGCTAAATAAAAGTATAACCTGCGATCTCTGCGGGTAGATCTCTTTTCGTACAAACGATTTCGTAGCGAGCTGAAACATTTATGTATCACTCAAGTTGCATCCAAGCGACTGATCATCAAAACCTTTAAGTTAAATGTAAATGATCTTATAACTGGTTTAGGTTTTGATTTATTTTCAGAGCAGACGTTCTGTCGGTCGATAGTTTGGTCGGGCACTGAATCAGTATGAAGGTGTATGCAATAACGATTCGGTATCGGCCGAAGTTCGCTGGCGACCGACAGAGTGAGAACAGACTATCGGCCAATCAAAAAGTCTGTGCTCTGCGGGGACTTTTAAACTATTACTTAGTCGGTCCTTAAGTTCTGTCACAAGGTTTTTGATAGATAAAACTCAGTAATAAACTTTTTCTTATTCGTATTATACATGATTAAATAGCTTATTTTATACGAATCAAATTGCAATACAATACATTTTGTACGATTATCGCAATATGACAAAAAACCTTATAACTTGAGACAATCGCGAACCCAAAACACGCCGCAACTGACAAAAATACCACTTACCACAAATTTAATAAAAAAACAGTGTTCCAGATAACCAACAAGGTTTTTTTAATTTATTCTGAAACCTCGATTTTAGACCATGCTTAACAACTAGCATTTGATTTTCTGTTAGCTTTCAGTTCCAACTGCTCCCAAAGAGAACTTTACGTACTTTTTACGTTTTCAGAAAAACGTATAAAAATGATCTTGTGGGCAACAAGTACACTACGTAAAATGTGAATATGAAAATTAGTTTTACCCAGACTTAGTTATCTTATGCTTCAAAATGAAGGTAACGGGTTCAGGGAGGGTTCTGACTAAAATCTCACGTAAGTTTGAAAGGTTTTAAGAGTCATGGAAAAAGGATAAAGGGAATCACGTCCGTATTTTTGATTGGGTAAAAAAGTGCAAAATCTCTGAAGAAACTAGCATTTGTGTAATATGGCTTTAAGCATTTAAATCCAATAATCGTTCTAATTTATCAGTATTTAATGAGCTATCAAACCATATATAGTATTAAATAAAATAAAACTTGGTATTATTTACTATGCGGCAAAATATTTGTGACAGAACTTATGGACCGACTATGCATTGCATACAACGGCATCTCTAAAGAACCTAACACGACAATACTCTTTCTATCTGTATACTCAGGATCATTCAAAAATACCTAATCCCATATTATAACCAACAAGGTTTACCCATCAGCTTTTCGCTCAATTCCGGTGACGTCATGATAAAATGCAATGGATGGTTTTACCTTATTGGTTGTTATGTCTAAAGCTTATTCCACAGTTGATTCGCGGGGTTCCACTCCGAAGCTAATCTAAGATCGACTGATATGAGAAGAGGTTCGTGAGCGTACCGTTGTCGCCATCGTCGGCGTCGGCGGCGGGCGCGGCGGCGGCGGCGGCGGTGGCGAGCGCCCTCTGGCGCCACACGTGCGCGCAGCCGAACGAGAACTTCATCGCGCGCTCCAGAGACTGCGGGACGACGGAGTTACAACATGATGCACTAGATGGCGCTAGTGGAGCGAGGGGGGTTCTGCAAGGGGGTTACTCCATGGGGCTATAGTCTATTTGCCGAAATGATTTAATAGGAAAGAGTGAACTGTCGTTTTTATATTGGCCCATATAATTATATTTTTATATCGACGACCCGAATGGCCGAGTCCACAGTGACCCTGCCTACGAAGCCAAGGCTCCCGGGTTCGAGTCCCGGTGGGGGCAAGTATTTGTTTGATGAGAACGGATTTTGTATCCTAGTCATGGTTGTTTATCTATCTAAGTATAATATTTATCTATATAAGTATGTGTATCGTTGTCTAGTGCCCAAGATACAGGGAATCCTAGTTTAGGGCTAGATCAATGTGTGTAAATAGTGTGTCCAAGGTATTATTAATATTATAAAATATGACTTCGCTTTTTTACTTCTTATCATTGTAGCTGACATAGACAAATTATTTTTATTCTTATCTTTTGTATGGATTCCTGTGACAGATGCAACGTTGTATTGACCCGTTCCGGAGAATATACTGGTACACAGGCGGTAAGAATTCGGTTTTACAGTACTTACAACGCGCAAAAGGAACTTCTTCAGAGAGACTAGTGACGTACCTCGAGCAGCAGCGCGTGCTGGCGCCACCTGGTAGCGAGCGGCGCCAGCAAGTCGGCCAGCAGACGCGCGTGCGCCAGCGAGTGCGCGCGCACCGCCTCGAACTCCGCGCTCTGCGACAGTACCGCGTCGCGTGCCGCCAGCGCCTCGCCCACCAGCACCACCAGGAACACCTCCTCGTACGGGCTCTGGGGGACGAACTGGAACACGATAGGGGTTCTTGACACTGTCTATAGAAGTGCGGCCTGTAGAGCATAACATCCGGACATACGAAAGCATTCTTTCCCAATCCTGAAAGGGAGACGCATCGTCCGCTCGTTCAATAAACAATTCTTACTCTTATCATCGTCGATAGATTCCTGCTACCCACGGCCCACCTACCAGCTGGCAGCCAGCTGTTGCCAACACAACTGCTACCCACGGCCCACCTACCAGCTGGCAGCCAGCTGTTGCCAACACAACTGCTACCCACGGCCCACCTACCAGGTGGCAGCCAGCTGTTGCCAACACAACTGCTACCCACGGCCCACCTACCAGCTGGCAGCCAGCTGTTGCCAACACAACTGCTACCCACGGCCCACCTACCAGGTGGCAGCCAGCTGTTGCCAACACAACTGCTACCCACGGCCCACCTACCAGCTGGCAGCCAGCTGTTGCCAACACAACTGCTACCCACGGCCCACCTACCAGGTGGCAGACAGCTGTTGCCAACACAACTGCTACCCACGGCCCACCTACCAGGTGGCAGCCAGCTGTTGCCAACACAACTGCTACCCACGGCCCACCTACCAGCTGGCAGCCAGCTGTTGCCAACACAACTGCTACCCACGGCCCACCTACCAGGTGGCAGCCAGCTGTTGCCAACACAACTGCTACCCACGGCCCACCTACCAGCTGGCAGCCAGCTGTTGCCAACACAACTGCTACCCACGGCCCACCTACCAGGTGGCAGACAGCTGTTGCCAACACAACTGCTAACACATAATGGTATCGACCATCATCAAATGTGTTCCCTCACCTGATTAAACGCGACGTACTTCTTGGGCTTCCAGGGTCCCTCCAAGGCTTGCTCCTCACGGCGCCGTGTCAGGGTGCCCTGCTGTGACGTCGGCATCGTCAACGCCACCGGCGGTTTGTATGTCTGCGAATGTGATTAAAAATCCTCACAGTCATACATAACAGTATATTAATGTCCGGTAATAAGTAAAATGTTATTATTTGTAAAACATGGTGAAATGGCAGGGTTCGCAACAGATGTCGCCACTGTATGATTTAAAAAAAGGACATCCCTACATCGCGCAATCTTTAGTTTTAGTGTTGTTGTTGTACGCAGGAATGTATACTCTCTATGAAACCTTAAATATGTAACCTTCCCAAGAAATGGTGTACACTACTTGACGCTATTTCCTATTCCGTCTTGATTTTGATGCTTCTGGGAGATATGTTTTTGACCATTGTGCAGAGTATAAATAATACAAAACACTACCTGTCCTCCCGCAGCTCTCAGCAGTAGTTCGACCAACTGTCTGGCGACCGTGATGCGCAGCGACTGCGTCCACTGACACTCCACTGCCATCAGCATCTCGCGGTACCTGCGCGACACAACGGTCCACCAGAACAATATAGTACACAAGAGGAGACCACCCGGGCTTGAGTCCAGCTGGGGAGGAGCAACAAAAACCCCAGGTCTTAGATGTTTACATGTTCTGGTTCCCACGACATGGAACCCTAGTGTGGGGCCAGAAGCAATGTATGTGCCTGTCTTTTTGTGTTTGTGGCACAGCATCGTGTCATTGCTTCAATGAGAGTATCGTTAATTCATAATATTCGATTTAGGGCAATTTTCATATGATAAATATGCATGAAAATCATATACACGACACGATAACTCATAAGACACGGGTAATTATGAATAAATTATTGAATACAATCTAAGAACGAATGAACAAAGTAACGAAAGAATGGCTGAATGAATGAATGAACAAAGAAATAAATGAATAAATAATAATAATGACGACCGACGACCTCTGTGACGTCGCAGTTCGAGGCGCCTTTCACTTGGGACTCTTCGGAGGCATCCACGAGTCCCGAGCGAGAGGTGCAAGCAAGGTTCAAATCCCGGCGGGGGAGAAACATACAAGAAAACAAGTGTTGGAGTTGGATTTCACTGTTTCTGGTTCCTTAGACTCAAACTCAAGCTCAAGTATTTTATTGTAAATAGGCAAAAACAATGCACTTTTACAAGTCAGACACTCATGCGAAAAAATAAAATCAAATATGATCAACTAAACTTATGAGTAACGTAAAAGTTTATGGTTTGAGTTTGAAAAGGGAAATTTTCCTTTCAAGTGGTGATTCATGGCTGAATCTCGCACAGGAAAAGGAAAATTCATTAACTCTACCAGTGCTTCGGAAATACGCCCGGCAGAAAAGATAGCACCAAGAAACTCTATAGGGATGTATTTAAAAAAAAAACATTTTATTATTTTTAAAAATATGCCACAAACAATGTACAATATAAAAATAATCTAATCTAATGACAATATTATAACATCGTATCTATAAGAGCCAATAAGATGTCTAAAAAAATAACGCATATGACTTGTGCACCAGCCATCAATCAAACAATACTAATAAATTGTTATGAGGCACCTCACATCGGACTTTTGTACACTTAATTTTATTACCAGACTAATAACATTATTGCATTTGTAAAAGTTACCTTAATTATTATTATCATTATCATGGAACTAGGGGCATTAAGGCCATGCATTTTTGTCTTTAACATAGTCATTAATAGTTTGATACGCTTTCTTTATAAGATTAACCTTAACAAATGTTTTAAACCTTGGCATATTGTGATTGATCAATTCCCTCTGGTAACTTATTATAAAAGCGTATAAAGTTTCCCATAAATGAATCACTAACGTTCTGCAACCGAAATCTAGGTAAATTCAGTTTATTTTTATTTCTAGTGTTGAAATTTTAAGCAGCGCAATTTTTGACAAAGCTTTTAATATTTTCCAAACGTACAATAAGTGTTCATATATTATGTATTGACAAGCCACTGTAAGAATATTGATCGCCTTTAATCATTCCCGGAGAGAATCGCGTGATTTCATATTATATATGGAACAAAATTGCTCTCTTGTGTAGCACACATACCGATTGAATATCTGCGGCTTTACCCCACAACAGAATGACATATATGACATAATGCTGTGAAAGTAACAGAAATATACTAATCTTGCAGTGACTTCATCAGTAAACTCTCTAATTTTCAAAAGCTGCAGAGCTCAATCTTCCAGCTATATACGATGTTTGAGGACCCCACTGCAATTTTAAATCTAGATTAATACCCAAGAATTTAGTTGACTGTACCAGGTCTAAAGACTCGTTATTTATTAAAATACTAAAAGTGGGATCGCCTCCGACATTGGGTAGCGAGAATTTTACATATTTGTTTCTTTAAAAATAAATTTAACTTTAACACAAAATTATTGGTCATAAACCAGCTAAGAACTAACGTAATTAAAACGAGTGGAGGATCATCAGCAAACAAAACAATATCACATAAGCTTTTTACAGAAAAGGCAAGATCGTAAATATACACCGAAAACGGGCCCATTATTGAACCTTGAGGGACACCCATTGAAATGGGAGATCAAGATGACCTCTCTCTATTCACATCAACTTTCTGAATTCTTTTACTACGTCGATTACTTTTCTATAAGAGAAGACAAGATCGAGAGCGTTCCCCTGAACCCCGTAATGCTGTAATATACAAAATCAATATTTCGTTACTAACACAATCAAATGCTTTGGAAAGGTCACAGAAGACACCAATCGCATCTTGTGACAGAAGTCAGAAGAAACAGTTGGGAGAACCCAAGCATCAAATATATGCTTTAAGAGCCTTATCCCTGCATCTGTAGTAGAACGGAAGCCACATTTCTCACTATGGAACAGTCTGTTTATGTTAAAATGGGTCAATAACTGGCTTAAGATATTTTTTTCTAATATTTTTGTTAGAGCGGGGAGTATTGATATTGGCCTGTAGTTAGGTGGATCATTTTATCGCAGGGCGTAAATAAAGGAATTAGTTGACTATTTTTCATTACGTCAGGAAAAACTCCTTCATCAACAAACTTAATAAAAATAATATAATAATAAATAACCAAGTAAGGAGTAATAGCATCAATAATACAATTAAAAATTTTAGTTGATATTCCCCAATGATTTTTTAAGAGTGAAAGTGTGAAAGAGTAAGTGAGTTAAGAAAGTGTTTTTAATAGTAATCAATTTAAATTTAAATTCTATGACACATGTTAGTGTGGGGCCAGAAGCGATGTATATGCCTCTATATAAATGTATTGTTTTTTTTTATTGAGAACACATTTATATTAGGCACCGAGTCAGGGTAAAGGCTCTCTCCTAACTGAACTGACTGAACGGACACAAACCTTTCAGCAGCCTGCTGCGGGCGGCCCGCACGCAGGTGCAGCGCGGCGGCGCGGGGCAGCGCGGCCTCCAGCGTGGGGCCGGCACGCGCGCCGCTGGGGCACCGCTGCAGGTACAGCAGGGTCAGGTCCGACGCCAGCGAGAAGCTGCGGGTCTGGGGGGAACAGAAACATAGGACCTATTGCTATTGATCATATTGACATTTTCAGAGACTACTATTCTACACTCATGATTCTATGTAAGAATCCTTCCTTTCACTCTGTGGTAAGATTCTGTATTTCTGAAGATGTCTACCATCCTTCAAAATTGTAATTTTGAAGGACGGTAGACGCCTTCTAATGACATTGCGATTGTGACTGTAATTTGTCAGATTTGAATGAACTAAGTAGCAAGTTTAACAGCTGACATTTCAAAATTGCAATTTAATTCCAAATCGTAATACCTGCCAAAGATAGATAATCGAGCTACTGTAGCCTTTATGACATTCTGATGGTCACAATGAAATCTCTTTTCAACGGACTTCAAAAAGGAGGAGGTTCTCAATTCATCTGGTTTTTTTGTATATTTGTTACGCGATTATTCCGACAATTATGAACCGATTTAGATGATTCTTATTTTGATTTGGTAGGCCATACTTCAGAGGTAGTCCCATATTAACAAAATTGATTAAGCGCTATTTGAAAAATCAACAAATACAAAAAATATATGCACAGATGATGTTTTGGTTTGTGGTTCTGTACAGCAAAAGTTTTGATGAGGACTTTTCATGTACATAGACTTTATTCGCATCCCGACCGGGGGGGAAGAAACTTGAACATGAAGACGGTTTTTTTAAGTTTTTAACTTGGTGAATGATTAGAGATAAGCCCGCCTTTGCGCGTGTTGATATATTTTTATTAATTATTTAACATGCAATAAAGAATATTGAATACCGATGCCATTCAAATAAAAACTACCAATCAAAACATGATTATTTTCACTGCTGTCAAGATGTGTTTGTTGCAAAGATGATTGTTTCTTGCAATGTGATTGGTTCATTTCGAATTTGAATGAAATTGCAACTGATATTAGAAATGCTTAATGCTTATGGATATAAAATCAAGACATCTCTCCATTAAGACCTTGCCGTGTCTATTGACGTTACAGAAAGCACCTTATTCGCTGCTACCTCAAATCAATGGGAAACAGTTTAAAATGGTCAGTTATCTTCAAACATTTTGCAGAAACTCAGTATGTTTTGTGGTGTATATAGGTTTGCAAGTAACATTCTGATTCACTTGCCATATCCGCCTCTCGCTCGGCCTGCTTGTACCGACTGGACGCTCCATCCGCTCCGGTCTCCTCTAGACATAGACCCTTGATGGCGTACGACTCAGCCACTATGCGGAGGCTGCGACTGAGGATTCAAATGCAAAATGTTCAAATAAAACTCACTGGAATCACATACCTGATTGATTTGACAGTATTTAGAAAATTCACACACAAGTGGGGTTAAATTTATTTATTTGACTAACTTAGCATTAAGAACCTATATTTAGCCAAGGTCAAATAGCAAATGTTTCATATGGTGGAGAACTAATTAGCATGATATTAGTATTCTTGCAAATTGCTATGATATCATGCTAGGCAGTCAACTCAAGACAATAAACTATTAACCCAAGATTATTGATGTGATCAAATACTCAAAGTGTTCTTAGAATTACTCTCTTTGGATATTATGCTAGTTTGATCAAGACATTGTCTTTCTCTATGTTGTCCATTATATAGGATGATGTGTCTTGTTGACATTACAAAAACTATTTTAAACTAAGTTTGTTTATTATTTTTCTATATTTTTCTCCATCTATATCAAATAGGTATGATGTAGGTACTCGTAGGTAGGTAAGTCTTACTACCTATTATAATGTATAGCAAAGAATATGAAAATTAATTAAAATAGTTTTTATAATATCAACAAGACACAACAACTATATAATGCTCAACATGAAGAAAGACAATGTTTTAATCAAACTAGCATAATGTCCAAAGAGATAATACATAAGAACACTTACATAGGCAGTTCCTTCTCAGTCAAAGTGCTCAGTTCTGCTTGTTTGTAGTTCTTCAATGCATCTTCATACAATCCACATGCATAATTCACTTTCCCGAGGAGTAGATGAGCATCCAACGCCACTCCTGCCTTCTTGCCTGCCTCATCAGTGGCAAGGGTGAGGTACCCACGGGCTTCAGAGAGCTCCCGTTGAGCCCGCTCTGAATTGTCTTTTATTGGAGGCCATTCATCAAGGTACGCTTCGAGCTTGCCTTCACCAATAAGGAAATGTGTAAGGCTTTCTGTAATTAAATTAAAATTAATCAAAAACAGGCCAAATATATTGTTTCGAAATAAAATATATCTATTAAACCTTCCTTGCTTTACATTTTGGAGTCAAATAGTTACTGATTAAGAGACTGGGAAAACATTGCAATTCAATAGAAAAGCAAATGCTCTGCCATCAAATCAATCACAAGTACCCACTTGCGATTCGCGATAGATAGATTTGCTTTGCCTATCATTGTATAACAGCTGCAACAGTAAATAACATTTGTAGATCAAATTTAGCAACAGGATATTATTACTAAGCCCTCAGCGATAAGGAAACCTTGAGCGCAATTCTTGTTTTGAAATCCACTTTTACGTCGACTATTTAATTGGGTTAGTGGTTGTTGAGAGAGCTAAGTGTGTGGAGATGACACTCACCGTGCTGTGGAGACCTGGACTTGAGTTGCAGCGCCAGTTCAACTGCCTTCTTCCACTTGGACTCTTCCCGACACTTCTCTATTTCCGTCTCATAGTTCCTGACGGAGTTCTTGCTTTTCGACGTCATCTTTCAACCTCCAGAGCTTGGGGCTCGCTTCAAACCATCGATCCGAGATGGTGATTCACTCCAACATCACGATTTTCCATCCAATTCGAATAAATCCCCGAAGAGAGACGATGAAGACACTCGTAATTTTGACAGCTGATGACAACATTTACGTTTCGTTCTACGTAATGTCGTGTCGTTCCTGTTAATGTTGATTCGACGACGACGGTTGAAAGGCTTTAGTGTTAGTGACTGAATCGACACACAGAGGTCGAAATTGAGATAACTACACTTCGGCCGTTTTTAGAATGCGATTATGACATTTTCTTAACGCTTTCATAATAAGCAATACTTTTCATTGCAGATGTCAAAAATGTATGGGTTTTGAGCTGTCAGGATTGCAATCTGGGTAAGTACTTATATAAGACACATTGAATTTGGGGGAGGGGGGCGTGGAGGGGGGGAGGGGTGGGGGAGGGGAGGTCCCCCCACCTACCCCCCCCTTTTAGGAAATCACTAGTTTTTATGTTATGGAGGTCCAAAGATTGAAGAAAATGCCTACATTTTTTGGATTTCGGGGGAGTTGGAGGAGGACAGGGTTTGGAGGAGGGGTTGCCAAGAGTAGGGGGTCGCCTCGCTCCGCTCCGCTTTGCTCCGGCTCCCGGGTCTGCTGTAACGTGTGAACCTAACAAACCTATCTTTAGTTTTTAAACAGGAAGTGACCTAAAGCAACCAATTTGGTTCTGATAAACTCCATAAAGTAGTTAGTAAGTAAACAAAGCCAAAGTCGTCCAGAGAATCACGGATAAAACGAGAGCGCAACAGAACATTCTCGAAACACGGAAGGAATCTGAATGAAATGAGCAAGTAGGGGGTCGCCTCGCTCCGCTCCGCTTTGCTCCGGCTCCCGGGTCTGCTGTAACGTGTGAACCTAACAAACCTATTTTTAGTTTTTAAACACGAAGTGACCTAAAGCAACCAATTTGGTTCTGATAAACTCCATAAAGTAGTTAGTAAGTAAACAAAGCCAAAGTCATCCAGAGAATCACGGCTAAAACGAGAGCGCAACAGAACATTCACGAAACACGGAAGGAATCGGAATGAATGAGCAAGTCATTATGTCAGAAAATACAAAATTGCTGACGCAAATTTCTACCATTACAACAAAATCTTGTAATTTGTACTAAAATCATGTACCAATATCCAACGTTGGAGCTTTTGGGTTTGACATTTGTCGTTCCGAGATTGGCCAAGTTGTAAAAATCGCGTAAACATTTTTTATAATTAAAGTGCTAAAATGATGTTTCCTAAATCAGAAAATGGTATCAGAGGACAGCTAAGGACCCCCCTACCCACCTAAGTACTCCAATCTTCAAATTTCAATGTGTCTTATATAAGACCCAACCCTGCAATCTCTCAGTGGCCAGACTTTAAGTTATTAGAATCAGCCAGGCGCCTCGAATGCACCGACTTCCGGCTCGATCGGAGCAACTTTTTGGTCTATCAGCAAAAAAACATTTGTAGGGCGTTTTAAAAAGTTGGGATTATGACAAACAATAATACGGTATTTGAAAAGGTAGTCCAATAAATATAGAAACGTCAAGCTGAACCTATTATACAAGACGTATTCAAGGGCATTTTGGCTGAAGATTATGACATAATTTGTTTTACCGAGACTAACTTCAACAGCGGCGTTCATAGTAGTGAAGTGGTTGATAAACGCTACAACGTATTAAGGCGGGACAGAGAGAGCAGCCGTAGTCACAAGGGCGATGGCGGAGGAGTCTTAGTTGCGGTTAAGAACTCTATTCGCGTAGAGCGAAGGTCGGACTGGGAATCTGACGCCGAAGATTTGTGGCTGACGGTATACTTGAAGTCCACAATCATTCATATTTGTCTCGTTTACTTGCCTGGCAGTATAATTTTCGAAACGATGGAATCATTTTTTGAGCGGTGTTATGATATTGATAAGAGCGCAAATGAGAAATTTATTATTTTAGGTGACTTCAACATGCCAAATGTCGCATGGGAAACCATAACTGACACTAGAAACTGATCGGCCTCTGTAACTAGAAACGATAGACGAAGTGATTTCTTTTTTGACCTAATCTCACTTGGTAGCCTTAATCAACTTAGCTCATTTGCTAAGGCTGACGGCAATATTCTGGATCTTTTTCTCACTAATCTACCTGATATTAAGCTTTCCCCTTGTGATCCCATTAGCAAGCAAGATAGGTTTCACCCACCATTTCTTGCAGATATTCCTCACGGCACAAATCCTTCAATTTTACACAATAAAAATAACAAAATATTGAATTTTAATAAATGCGACTATGACAAATGTAGATCCGAAATAAAAGCTTTTCCATGGGATAAGGAGTTATTGAAATTAGGAACAAATGAATGCGTCAAGTTATTTTACGAAACATTAAATACAATTATAACTAAACACACACCCTACAAGAAAAACGACTCTCATAAATACCCCATATGGTTTACAGATAGTTTAAAGCACACCTTGGCTGAAAAACACAAATATCATAAGAAATACAAAAAGTATAATAACCCACGCGATTATGATACTTACGCATTACTGAGAGATCGAGTCAAGGTGATGCTTAATACCTGCTACAAGAATTTTATTGTAAGCGTTGAAGACTCCTTGTTGTCGGGTAATACTAAGCTCTTTTGGTCATTCGTTAAAAATAAGCGTTATACAAATACTATCCCTCAGAAAATGTACTATGAGAATAACTCTACATCTGAACCTACCGAGATATGTCAGCTCTTTTCCAGATTCTTCGGATCAGTTTTTGAAAGTAGGACTGACAATGTACCCAACCCTGAAGATTGTTATCCCCACAGTGACGCATTGCACAATGTACAGCTATCTCATGAAGAAATACTGACGAAACTCAAGTCTCCGGATGCGAATAAGGGAGCAGGACCGGATGGTTTACCCGCACGTTTCATGAAGCTGTGTTCGGAAGAGCTAGTCACTCCCTTAATTATAATTTATAACAAGTCACTCGTTTCTGGCATATTTCCCGATATTTGGAAAAAGGCGTACATCGTGCCGATTCTTAAGTCCGGTGAGGCCCACAATTGTAGTAACTACAGGCCAATTAGCATACTGTCATGTTTAGCTAAGCTTTTTGAAACCTTAGTGTATGACTACATATATGCTCATGCCAAACCTACAATAACCTCTGTTCAGCACGGATTCGTGAAATCAAAATCTACAACCACAAACTTATTAGAATACTTGCATTACATTCACAACTCATTTAACAATAAATTACCAGTCCACAGTATTTACACAGATTTTAAAAAGGCATTCGACAAAGTTAATCATAATACTTTAATAGTAAAACTTAAAACCCAATTCGGCATTCACGGTAATCTCCTTAGGTGGGTCACCTCCTACTTAACACATAGGTCTCAAATAGTGGCAGTAAAGGGCTTTTACTCTACCTCACTCGAAATCACGTCTGGCGTGCCCCAAGGTAGTCACCTTGGGCCCTTACTGTTTGTCTTATTCATAAATGACTTGACACGTGACATAAAATCTAATTGCGTCTTATACGCCGATGACTTGAAAATATTCAGTTCTATAAAAACTGTTGAAGACTGTCAAAGCATACAAAATGACCTGCTCTCCCTATTCACCTGGTGTGAGAGAAATTGCATGAGGCTCAGTATTGAAAAGTGTTTTGTCATGAAATTTTCTACAACGAAAAATGATTTTAATTTATACCAATATAAAATAGATAATCAGCAGCTGAACAACGTTAGCACGGTGCGAGAACTGGGAGTGATACTGGACACGGAATTAAACTTCAGGGCGCATTATGTACATCTAAAATCCTCGTGTAACAAATTGCTAGGTTTCCTCTCTAGAATAAGTAAAGACCTGCGTAACCCTCGCTCTTTGATAACACTGTTTAACAGCTTTATCCGAAGCAAATTGGAATACTGTTCTGTGGTCTGGAGTCCCTTTTATAAAGTACACATTGATACCATAGAAAAAATACAAGCTAGGTTCCTTAGAATAATGACATACCGTAATAACCTAAAATACAAACTTCGCTGTTACGAAACGCGACTTAAACACTACGGATTGAATTCTCTGGAAACTCGCAGATCTATTAGCAGTCTAACCACCCTACATAAAATATTGCATGGAAACTTACACACATCTCTTTTGAGAGAAATTTAAATAAGTATTCCACCAATTCTTCAGAGGTCCACCAGAAAGAAAACTACATTCGAATTACCTGTGTATAGAACGCAAAGAGCCTATCATGAACCACTTCCTAGTATGTGTCGTCTCTACAACAATACATCTAATGAACACGACACCTTGGACATATTTACGAAACTGTCTACCTTCAAAAATAACGTTCGAAAATCTTTAGCTAATTTACCTGATGAATAACAGTCTTTAAGTAGTTAGTTTGAGCACCTACATATAGTTATTTTCTTTTCTTTTAATTTAGTTTTTAGTTTTTACCTTACTTAAATACACTGTCCACAAATGAAAAGCTGTCAAAACACCTAGTAGGATATTTTACATGTTTTAAATTAAAATGTCTATATTAAGAATTGCTTTGAATAACATCGGTTGTGTTTTGCAATAAATAAAATAAAAATAAAAATAAAATAAAATTTCAACAAAAACGTTTGACAATACAAATTTCCAGCAGTTGAATATTATAAACTCAATATTGCGTTAAAAAGACAGCATTTGACTATGACGTCACATGCTAATATTTCATAGAACTCGTAAACAAAGTTACCGTTTTAAGAGTTCCTAAAAAGTATCTATTTTGACTTCAAACTTCAATTTTTTTATTCAAAATAGATTCTTACGAACACTTTTTGAACGTCATTTGTATCTATATAATGCAAGAAAAAGTACTACCGCTTCGGAAAGTGTTATGTCAGCGGAGAAGAAGCGGCGCAAGAAACTCGTACACTGCAACACGGCCTACTTTTCTTTTCTGTTTTTTTTTTTCAAGAATTGATCTTTTTTTACAATCGTGTGCGTGGTTCTTGTGCTGCGCATCTAACCTTTATTATGCTTTAAAACATAATGTTTTTTAACAATGCCTTTAAATTTCTTCTCTGACAAATTTAATATTTCTTTCGGTATTTTGTTTGTATTATTGTATACTTTAGACCCAAAAATGAAGTTGCAACTTTAGCTAGTATAGACTAGCTAAAGTTACAACTTAATTTTTGGTTAGTAAGGTTTGTCAATTTCATTTCCGCTTCTAATATTATTTCGCTTGTGCCTGTCAACATTAGAGAAGCTATTATGTTCTTCCTAACATTCTTCCTTCCTACATGATATCTTCATAAATATATTGGCACGGTACTGTCATAGGGTAAATTTATTAAAAAAGTGCCCTCAGGGAGTCACGACTGCGTAGGTTATAAATTGCTCTAATAGCCCTTTTTTGTAGAACAAAAATTGAGTCAATATCAGCAGCTCGGCCCCACAGCAAAATTCCATAGGACATAATGCTGTGGAAATAACTAAACTAAACAAGTCTCGCCGTAGCTGCTGTCCGCTGTCTGATTTGTCTCACAGCATATGCAGCTGAACTAAGTTTTCCCGTGTAATGTGGGGGCACTATTGTAGTTTCGAGTCAAGTGTTGTCCCCAGGAAAACTGTACTATCAGTAAAAAATGTTGTTATATAAAATAATGATAAGTTAGAGTATCATTATTTTATATAACCTCATTTTTTAAGGAATTAACAGTAGGCAAAGTGAATTTCATAAATTTAGCTTTTTTCGCATAAGGAACTAGATTGTTAATAGTAAACCAATTATAAAGTTGCCCAAGAGCGTTATTTACTTGGTCATAGTTCTGTACATGTCAATCTACTTTAAATATAAGAGATTTATCATCAGCAAATAACACAATCTTTGGCAAATTCTGAACCATGTAGGGAAAATCATTAATATATATCAAAAACAAGAAAGGACCTAATACAGTGGAATTCGGGTATAACGACAATGAAGGGACCACTCTATTTTCGTCGTTATATCCGGAAGTCGTTACAGGCAAAGGTACGACCGCTCAAAGGTACGTTTTTGCTTCTTTGGGCTTTGAACCACATTAGAAGGGCATTTTCGATATCTTGATGCGTCGGTTTGCGGTTTTTCTTAATTTTTAAGGATTTGGATTCAAAGCATTCTAATATTTTATCACGGTTTTTCCACATCGTAGATACTGTTGAATGGGAAACTTTGTACTCTTTGCACAAATCAGCATTGTTTTCACCGTTTTTCAATTTTGAAATGATTTCCGCCTTTTCTTTAACAGTGAATGTGCGTCTAGCAGCCATACTTATTCAAAAGTTTACTAAACCCAGTTGCTACTCAGAATATCACTTTGTAACTGAACCATAAAAGCTCCGAAACGTACACGCTTCCCTTACCTACTTAGTTGATATCTATAAACAAAAGGTAAAGGTCTCCACACTTGCTGACCATCTGTGTGCAATGGATGTAAACAAAAGATAAGAAATGTTTGTGAAAGAAAAAAATCTTTGTGTCTTTGGCGGCCGACTCCGGTCGCAATATCTGCATGGGATTTCTAGGAATTTGTTACAAATGATTCATTAAAAACAGTCGCTACACCCGAACTCGGCGTTACATCCAAAGTCGCCATAGCCACATGAATTTTGTACTAAAGTATGCTTTAAATTCAAGGGACTTAGATTTAACGTCGCTATAGGTAAATGGTCGCTACAACCAAGGTCGTAATAAATGAAATCCACTGTAATTCTATTATCTAAATAAGAATTCAAAAGTTATAGAGCTTTATTTTTTAATACCGTAGTGTTCCAGTTATAACAGTAAAGTTTCATGATCTACGCAATCAAATGCTTTAAAAAGGTCACAGAAGTCACCAATGGCATCTTTTGATTCTTCCCATGCACTAAAAATATGTTTTAATAGTTCAACACCAGTATACAGATACTGGTGTTGAACTATTAAAACATATTTGTATTATCTATTATCTATTAAAATATATATGTACCACAGGGTACAGCGTCTTTTTGGAAAGCCGAATTGCTGGTTATGTTATTACATAACCAGCAATTCGGTTGGTGACAAAAAAGATCACAGATCACAATAATTATTATTGTGATTAAAATGGGAAAGCATTTGATTGAGCATGATCTTTATAAAAACTTTACTAAATACCGGTAAAACTGATGCAGGCCTATAGTTACTGGGATCTTTTTTGTCACCAGCTTTATATAGAGGAACTACTTTGTATTTTAAATTAAATCGGGAAAGGTACGGTGATCAACACATTCATTAAATATGTAAGCTAAATATGGTGCTAATATATCTACAATTGAGCTACACACTAGCTCTAGCAGACAAATACCGTATTGTTATTTTTTTTACTTTTTGCGGCTAGCCTTTAGTCTCACCACAGCCGCGACGTCATCAGCATACATAAATACCTCCGATGTATTGACTGCTTGTGGGAGGTCGTTGAGGAGCAGCGAAAGGAGAATGTTCGACAGAGAGGACCCCTGGGCCACCCCCATTGTATTATAAATTGGATCCGATTTGATGCTACCTCCATCGCCCACCACGATCTGGGATCTTCCCCTCCATGAAGTCAATCAACAGAGCAGGGGGCCCCGGCTATGCCGTAGTGATGCAGCTTCGCAGCGAGTAGGACATGATCAGCAACATCGAACGCCTTGGATAAGTCACAGAATAGCACAGCGACGACGTGGAGTTTCTGCTCGCGGGCACCGACTATGCGTCGAGTCACCTTACATGCCAGTGCGGTCATCCAGCGGCCCCCACGGTACGCGTACTGACGGTCTGAGAGTGCGCTCGTCGATGATAAGTAATCGACTAGTCTCGAGCTAAGGCCGTTTTCGAAAACCTTCGCTACAGCCGGTATGACTGCGACGGGTCTGTAGCCATCAATGAGTTCGCGTTTTCCTTTTCCTTTAAAGATGGAGAGATTTTGCTAAGTTTCAGGGTATCACTTTAGGGTATGCGCCCTCTTTTATACACCGATTGTACACTTCGGTGAGTGGTTGGGCAAGGGGGGCGGCAGCGAGATGCAGGAGGTCCATTGATATGTTGTAGACGTTTTTAGTTATTTTGTGAGGTATTACTACTGCAATTATTCGGTGGACCTCGGCCGGTGAGAACGGTCTGAGTCTCAGCGAACGGTCGGTGGGCGGGCGGGCGACAGCGAGGGCAGCAGATACGGCACGCCGTCGGCGGGGGGCGCCCCACAGGCGGCGGCGGCTCCGCAGAACCTTAAGCAGCGTTTGAATGAAACTGCGGCAAACTTGTCAAAATGGTTCAATGAGAATGGCCTTGAATCTTAAAAAGACACAGTTTGTCCACTTCTACTTTGGTGGTCGCCAGCTTAGAGCACTATTGACCTCAGTAGCTGCTGTATTGATCGATCAGGTTCATGTCACTACCTTTCTCGGCTTTAAGCTGGACAGTGGACTGTACTGTGACCACCACATCTACAAGTTCTGCGGACGTCTTGGTGCCGCATGCTTCGGCCTCAGCCGCCTAGCCAGGACCCTGCACAACGATGTCGTGCGCTCGTGCTACAACAGTGCACTCACTCCTCCAGTACGGCGGCGAGCTTTGGGGATGCTCAGCCGACTGGGAGCGTGTCTTCAAATTGCAAAAAAGGGCTGTTAGGATAGTGGCACGGGTCTCACGCGAAACTCACGCCAAACCACACTTTAAGAAACTTGGAATCTTAACGCTACCATCCATAGTGATCTTCCAGATCGCAGTGTACACGCGCGAGAACCTCAGTTCGTACCGAACGCACGCGGACGACCACAGACACGGCATACGCAACGCGGCGGTGGGGAAACTTGTCACCGTACCCCGCTCATCAGAGAAAGCCGCCAAACTCACGCACGTCGCAGGCCCAACCGTCTATAATAGAATATCAGAAATGGTCACCTCCGCTCCAAACACACCCATATTTAAATCCAGACTGAGGGCCTGGCTAGTCGAGCAAACGTTTTACAATTATAATGAACTATTTACGCTAGACGTATGACATTTTATTTTTAAATCTTTGACATTTTATATTAATTAATTATTGACATTATTACAATCTGCATTGTTAATTCATGTACTATGACATTCTACAACTATCTTATTTTAATTTCTGGACATGTAATGACAATTATGAATAAATATCTTATTGAAATATATTTTTAATATTTATTTCGAGCGGAAATAAATAGTAAACTTAGGTTTTTTTTTTCGTCATACCTATACGTGTGGGGTATCTATAGATAGGTAGGTCTTAACGGTCGAGATGATTTGATCTTCGATATCATATTTTTCAAATTCCTAAATAGTGGGCAAGGAAATAAGCATACAAGCGGACAGTACCACTCTTCCCTTGTTGTAACATAAACTTGCAGCCTTCAGGATATAGTGAACTAAGATGCGAAAATATTCAAATTCCTGAGTAGTGGACCTGAAATAAGCACACAGGCGGGACAGTGCCACTTTTCCCTTGTTTTCCCACCAAGTTTCAGCCTTCAGGACGCCGGGATGACTGAGATAACAATGGATTTCGAAGGGCAAATGCGGTCGTCCCAGATGTTTGTGGGGATATTATTCCTCTTCTCACCTTTCAGCTCCATCATCTTCTCTCAAGCATCAATAGATTTTTATCTTCAGAAATCAGATATTTTATTGTGGTACGTAGTTTAAAGTAGATGTTACATAGTATGTTTCGTCCTTACGTCCAGCCGCGAGGCGTACAAATAATACAAATAACCAAATAAACAAAAATGTCAAATATATTATTATTGTATGTCATATGTAAAATTGTATTTAGTAAAAGGTGATTAAAAAAATTAAAAAAAGATGTCAATGGCAATAGTTTAGTAGATATAACATGTCAACACTATGCTAAATATTCACCTACAGAGTAGTATGCTTTATCAGCCAAATAATCTTTTAATCTAAGCTTGAACTTGTTTGGGTTATCTATATTCATAATTGAGACAGGAACCTTATTGTATATTGTCGAGGCCATACCGAATACACTGTTGCTGAACAGTGCAGTTTTGTGTCTGGTAGCGCGTATATTTTTGTTGTTGCGGCGACTCTTCAGGTTTTCGAAAAGGGTTGGGTTTATTTTAATAAACATTATTATTTCATATATGTATAAGGAAGGCATTGTTAAAAGTTTATGGCGTTTAAAATATGGTTTGCAGCTGTCTGTTCTTTTTAACGAAAATATAGCTCTAATGCATTTTTTCTGAGACTTGAACGCAATTTCCCTATTTATTCCGTTACCCCAGAATATTATTCCGTATCTGAGTGTAGACACTACGTAGCCGTGATAAGCTGTCAGAACTGCGGTAACATCCACAACTTTGCGGAGCATATACAGTGCATATGAAAACCGGTTTAGTTTTTTGCTGACATTTTCAATTTGCTCTTTCCAGTTTAGTTTATTGTCGATTTGTAATCCTAAAAATTTCGTTGATGGTACTTCGTCAATGTTATTGTCGTCGTGTTTGATAGTTAATGGTATCCGTTCTTTAATTTGTTTAAAGTTCATTATATATGTTTTCTTTAAGTTTATTTTTAAATTATTATGCTGTAGCCATGTTATGATGTCATTAAGTGAATTGTTTATTTCATTTTCAAATATCAAATTATCATTACTTACGTTTTTATAAACTACGGTACTGTCATCAGCAAATAGGATCATAGGGTTTGATGTCGAGTCAACAATGTCGTTAATATAGATCAGGAATAGCAGCGGGCCTAGAACGCTTCCTTGTGGTACACCTAGAGTTACCTTAGAAGGTTCAGATGAGTAGATTTGCTCCATGTTACTTTGGCCACACAATCTCTGAATTTGAGTTATTTGTTTCCGATCAGATAGGTATGATTTTATCAAATCTATAACGTTGCCTCTGACTCCGTATGTGTGTAACTTTTGTAATAATATTTTGTGGTTTACATAGTCGAACGCTTTTGTCATGTCCATATATATACATCTTGCAAAGACCAGGATTGTAAAAGTCTGCCTTTATTTAAAATTCAAGTGAAGAGGATAGTATGCCTAAACTATCCCTTTCTGGCTGCAAGTGTCAAGCAAAACCCAACCTTACTAACCTATAATACGATTTTTCTATTAACCAGTCACGTACATTTTACTAGAGTGTACCTCAGATTAAAGCAGTGCCTGTGACGAAGACTCGACGCACAGATCACCCCTGTGACTCGACGTAATGACAATCGTCGATCTATGCTACGCCGTAGTGGGGCCTCGATGTTACGGGCGCAATTACAAACAAAAGGGTGTATGTAACGATTGCAGCATGCTCTGCAGCCGGCTGAGTCCGGTAATATACAAGCGATTGCTATAGCCCAGCAACTATATCGTTTTACCAGCGCAATTGTGATAAAAATGAGCAGTCCACTATTTTGTACGCGGTCGCACTGTAGTTGTTTAGCTTGTTCGGTAGTACCAACTTCACAAACAAACTAGGGGCGGCACGCAGGTGGGCGTCGACGTTCGAAATTTGAATGTCATAATTTGAAAAATTTCAGTAGGTACATTTTTTTCGATATTCAGATAAGAAATGAGTTTTTACCAAAAAGTTTATCATTATTCTGATCGTAACGTGTGGTTTTTGGACGCAGTAAAGAGGGTTTATTAAACGTGTGTAGATAATAGTAGTTTATGTGACTGCTACATAATGGAGGGCATTAATACTCGAGAGTTAGTATATAATAATATCACTCGAGTTTTAATGCCTAATTATGTACAGTTACATACACTAGTTTATCTACACACATATCATAGGCTCTCTTTGATGTGTTCAGGAACCGCATGTTTGACCGGCATTGTGGCTCTGCAGTTGTTTAGCTTGTTCTGTAGTACCAAATTCACGGAGAATGTTATAATATGTAGAAAAATTACACATTATAGTCATAATGTGTAATTTTTCAGATAAGAAATGAGTTTTTACCAAGTAGTTTAACATTATGCTGATTGTAACGTGCAGTTTTTGTACGCAGTAAAGAGGGTTTATGATACGTGTGTAGATAATTAACTTTAGCCCAGATTTCTTTTGTCACGAGGTCATTCTGGAGCTGTACAATGTGATCCCCTTCGTGTCATCTTCAATACGTGACATTGGCGGAATTACTGTAGGGATCCACACTCCACAGTAGAAGCCATCGAATCAAAAATTGAATTGAATTGAGTTCTGAACAACACGGTCGTTCTTTAGTCTGCAAGAAAATCTATATCTGAGATCTGGGCTAAAAGTCGCTGCCATTGTCTGTGTAAAATCTACATACTATTTTCCCCATTGTACGGGGTCCAAGCCCTTGATTGCCAATTACCAAGCCCGTGGTGGCAAAGTACCAAACCTAAGGGCTGAATGCCCAGCTCTCGGCTAACCTACGAACTACGAGGCCCTTGGACCAAGTCACCGAAGTCGAGACGAAAACCTGGCCCTCATTGACGACTGAAAGCTGAAATTCATTGGCGCCGCTGCAGGAGACCCAACCCACTCGGCGAGTCACTTCTGGGTGTAATACGTTCATCAGCAATACCGACTCCTCAGCTATCCTTCTCCAGATAAAATTATCCGGTGATTTATCTGACTCATTAATTAAGACAGATCCTTAGTTACAATGCCATTTAGGTATTTTAAAGATTTAACAAAAACTCCTACACGGTGATAAATGATAATTGAAAAATAGTTAATTCCACACAAATTACCACGGATATTTGTGGTAATTTGGAGGCTAGATTTGTGTTCAGATGTTTTCTCAAACCATTTTTTGGTCAAACGTGATCCTAGCAGGATATGGAATATCTCTGAAACCCGTGGACCCACAAAATTGGCTTTTAGGTCACATTTACCACTCACGACACACTAAATGCCCATTTAAGTAAAATCTTTCGATTTCACACTTTCTTGCTAGGATCACGTTTCGAAACGTGATTATAGCAGGAAGTGTTTTTGTGAAATATTTCAGCAAATTCAAATTATGAAATTTCGGTCACATTTATACCTAACAACACACTAAACATGTGCATAGTCAAAATCTGTTGCAATCGTACTTTCTTGCTAGGATCAGCCACGCCACGGTACTATCGGGAACAAAGGCATAAACCTGTTGCTCTTAAAAAAATCTCCGGGGTTAAAAGTTCCTATTTATGTATCAGATAAATAAAATAGAGGTCTCATTGTTTGATATTCGGTTTTATTTCTTCGATAGATTGCGGAGAGTTAGGAAATTATTACTAATTAAGTAAAGTACCTAGTCGGAGGTTTGAATTATTCTATTGCCGATACGATGGATGCCGACTGACTGACTCGACTGGTGATGAACTGTTGTTGTGGTGACCGGCTCAAGAGATCATTCACTCAACAACAATGAGGGGGGGGATCATAGCCACTCAACCGTCATAGCATGGATATGATATGTGCATTATGGATCACAGCACAGCGAACCAGCGGAATGAACAAATAACATAACCACAAACACAAAACAAAAAAAAGGTAAATGAAACACTGATGCTTATTGACCTAAAAATGAAGAAACATTTATTTTCAGTATGTCTTTTGTATAATTTAATAACAGAATGAATCGAGTGTGGTAGAGAATAACAGAGCGGATTACTTCCCGTTTCGATAGAACAAATTTCACCAACAATAGAAATATAGGTAGTATTTATCGAGTCATTTACAGATACAAATGCAGTTACCGATATTAATCTAATCATTCGTTTACTGAGTTAGTTAAATTTAAACATTTATTATGATCATTAATGTACAGAGTGGGCGTACAGAGCTAGTATCGTAGTCACTATAGAGTGGAGGCGCTGTGCGGGTGTGTGTGCGTCCGTGACGTCACTCGCACGCACACAGGCGCACGGCGTGACGTCACCGCACACCTGCCCACACCGAGTGCGCGACACTAATAGGCTTTGTATATTTTTTTAGGATTTTTTCAACTTTTATCATCACGTACTTTATAAATATCTCATACTTGAAAAAAATACATTTAAAATGTTTGGGGGCGCTGGTTGCATGGCGACCTCGGCTCGCGAGGGCCCCAAGTGGGCCCCCAGTGGACCCCAAGTGGGCCCCCAGTGGGCACCACGGCCGCCGCTGCCCCTCGGCGGAAACATTAGAAATATACACAAATATAAATGATGAGCCGACGACACGATCCCAAGAGCTATACCATCACATTGCGACGCGCACCGATACGTTCCCGCGTGTACCGCACGTTCCCGTGTGTACCGCACGTTCCCGCGGGTACCGCACGTTCCCGCGGGTACCGCACGTTCCCGCGTGTACCGCACGGTTCTAAATTACTTACACAGTAAAATTAACGGAATACTTTAAAATCTAAATAAAAAGGCGCGGCGGCGACGCGCGACCAGTCGGGCGATCAGTCGAGCGACCAGTCGCCGCCCGCCGCCCGCCCCATCCCCGATCCCCGCCCGCTTCATAATCATACAATTACATTACATCATAATTAATTAAACTGAAACGATGACAATATTTAATTTATCGCAAACACTAGAGAAATGCAGGTCCAATACGATGGTAATATTGTGTGTCATGAAACAAAATGTATATTGAAATACTCTGCTGTTTGTACACACACACTAGCCGGCGGCTCACTTCGATGTCATCATGGTGACGAATTCTGAAAAGAGAGAAACAGCCATTAGTACTAACTAGCTTTGTACACCGATCAACACCACTCACTCACTGACTCACAAGGGCGCTACATTACGTACTGAGGCGGGCTACCACACACTGACGGCCTTACTAATAAAATAAGTTATTCACAGTGTCACTTATACAGTGTTTTGCCTTGCTTTGACTAATTGTTTTTTTAGTAAGGCCGTTAGGCAGCAAGTTGAATTTTAAGTTATCTGTTTAACTCTATCAATGTAAGTGGGGCATTTAACTTGTTGCCTAGAGAATATCAGCCATTGTATGCAACAGAGTTAATTGTAACGCCCATGCAGACGAACCAAGAACAAGTAGACAAGAATGCAAAATTAAACATTCAGAAAGATCTATTGACAACCCCGCAAACCATGTCTAAGATAAAATGTTATTAACACGAAAAAACTCCATGAACACAACGAAATATAACCAAGAGACTAGCTGTGTTACCACAAAAAATATTAAACAGCGTTTAACCTCAAAAAAAATGTCAAATCCCATACGTTTTCGTTTTTAAACAAGTGTTGAACACTGGTTTATTTTTTTGTGGTAAGGCCCATTAAGATTAAACAACTTAATTGAAAGGATATTAATTTGGGAGCGTTGCTACGACTTCTGTACTCTCCTGTTCGCTTTGCGGCCATCCGAGAGCTGCACCACATGTAGAAACGTCCCCGATTGTCAGAAACTTCCTCTCAGACTAAAACATCGGATAGGAGAGAGAAATGCACTAGAGGTGAGCATCGCTATTAGAATACACGTTGGCACCCAAAGTCACTCCAAAACATGATTCCATAAGGTAGGTTATATTATAGTGCAAGGCATGTCCGGATGTACGTACAAGGAAATACAACAACTAACATTTAATCTTGATCCCACCCACATGCCACTACAAAGATTATGTGAAATACCACCCTCTGCATGTCGATGGAGAACACTTTAACGGTGATTGGAAAACCAGTGCAGCGAATAAAGTTCGTGTGGTTAGTTAGTGACCCCTAGTGTGGGATCGAAGGAGGCCTAGGTTATGCTATCACTGCGAGATCATTTGCTGCTCGTTATGTTAAACCTATGTGCAGTAAGTGAAGCCATGGACCGCGTGGGAACACACGTACACTCCTCGACGGTTCAAGGGCGGGAGTGTCGAGGTGGTATTTCAGATATTAGACACATGCACCAATCTAACAGAAAGACTCACACCCCGTGAGTGATTGCGTCTGCGAGTTTGTATTAGTACCAACGAACACAATGCATGATGTGATTTCCTGTGGTCTCTCCAACGCGGCATTAGCAATGTCTCACGCAGAGCACGGTGGTCTCTTGTTCGGGCACAGAGCGAGATATCGCCAAGTCCGCGGCATGGGACGACGGAGGCGAGTGTCAGGACAACCTCGCAGACCAAGGGGGTGAATGAAGGAGAGGTGTGCGAGGGTGGCTAACATGTCCAGTAAGGTGACAGTTAATAACGAGCAGCAAACAAGATGACAGTGGGTATGTACCTAGGGTCGGGCTCCGTAGGCCGTTCGTTGGCTTGTACTACACACTAATAGAGGATTTGTTTCGAGATCACAGCGTGTTTTCTTATGGTTAGTTAGCAGTCTAGTATGGGAGTGCTAGCGAATCCCGTCGCCGCGCCCGAATACGAGTCTCGCGAGCGCATGGAAGTCTGCAAGAGATACACCCCTTTAGACCTCCGCTCCCGTCACCTGCAGTCCCGACAGGTTGTGCCGACGGCAACGCAGCACCCGTGGTCACGCGTGTAGCTGCGAGGGTACTCATTACATTGTGAAACCTTCAACTTAAAACCTTCTGTTTTCAGCATTTTGTCGATATAGTAAATAAACACACAAGTAGTTCGTAGTATTCATCAGTAGTAGTAGTAACTATGTAGATTTTAACGTATTGTTAAAATGAAGTTGCCGGCAGATTCAAAGAGTCAACATTCCTTTGCTTGTATTGGTATGAATATTATTTCTACATGTGAACATCGGTGGTGGTGAAGGCGGCGTTACCGACCGACTGTCGCCCGCCACAGCGGAGCTACATCGTACACAGCACAGACACCAGACTACTTCCCACCTTCGTGCGATTCGACTATACGTGGCACGTACACTACGTACGAGCGCCCTTATCTCCTGACATTAGAGTAAAGGTCGAGTGAAGCGTATCGCGACTGGTGGGTGGACCGCATCGCACATCCGTGTAAACAGTGCTGAGTTGACAAGTGCAGCTGTACTGTATGGGTGTGTGTGTAGAACACACGGGCATGTGTCGGCACGTCGGCCCGGGCTGGCACACATCCAAATGCAATTGTTCTCTCTCGATACGTGTAAGAGAAGACGTAACACATGCAGCAGAGGGCGGGAAGCGTTGAAGTTAGGAAGCGATGACGCGATAATTGAACAGAGCATCGCATCGCAGTTTGAGATAAACTACGCGAATTACTGTACGGCTCTCGTTGATATTGTACTGTACTTTTTACTTTACTGCTGAATACAATGGAATGCAGACAAAATAAAAATGGAAAAGAAATGGCGAGCTTATCTATCACTAACCAGAGATTACTAACAGCAAACCAGGGAGAATATTGTACAGGTTAATTTAAAAGTTTTTTCATTTAAACGAGTTTTTCGCGCTGGCTCTAATAACACGGGATTGTTTACCTGTCCTTGAGGCATGTTTTGAGGAATGATTCTCGTAAATCTTAGTGAAATAAACAGCGTCTACAGGGGAGCGTAAATCTTAGCTCTGCATTTATGTATAAAAAATTGCGTAAAGCTTTTCAGTTATGTCAACTTTTGATTAGTGTGAAAGAACATGCGTTTACTCAAAGGTTGCTTTAGTATCACATGACAGACATGTCACGGAGTGGTATATCACAAAGTATTGCGAGGAGCCTGCGTTGTGCTTGATCTACTAGAGCTCCCAAGGCAGCATTTTACACTGAAGTGTGTGCCTTGACGAAGCAACTGTTGTAGTGTCTGACCTCCGTCGCGAGCAGACCTGGCTAATAAGATAAGCCACGCTAGATAACATACAACTTAGCTATAACTTATAGAACTGAGCGCGGCACGTGTTTGGTCCACCATTTTTGTTACGCTATGAATTAAGCGCAACTTTTGATTCGACATTTTCATATGTAGTTTTACATAATTATCTGTGTCAGCACGGCACAGACTCCTCAAATAAATATAGATACTGACTTTGAGTGCGAACGAAGCCAGTTACTGACAGTGATGAACAATCACTTGCAAAGCTTACGTTACATCATAATGTATCAAGACTTGATAACAACATGATGTAAGACATGGATAATAAATTGCGGTACCGATTCTTTAGAAAAAATACAGCTGTTTTCTTCCATCAATAACAATTAACTGTAGGACGCTTTCAGTACAACAGATTCGTACGCGGTCAAAGGGTTCTTACCTAACAAACCTAATCCTACACCATACCTGTGTTTAAATCAAATGCCATAATAGTCGCTAAACATCTTTTATTCTGAAGAGCTATAAAGGGATGACAACTGGTTCTGGGAAACAGCAACACCTGATTTCAAGTCATCAAGTTAAAAATCAATGCTTGCAACAATTTTGTAGATTCAGTCATCATCCCTCTTGCCAGATGTGACCAATATTTTGTGTATTATCCTCTTTTTCCTCCATTAGCGTCGGTTTCCCACTCCTCCTGCTCCAGCCATCAGACGTCGCACGCCGGTACTATCACTGGCACCGTCCCCTCGAGCGCTCCCCCCTCCCCTATTCCCGGGCGGTAAGGTCCACTTACCCTCGTAATTGACCTGTCCGTCGCCGTCGATGTCCGCCTCGCGGATCATCTCGTCGACCTCCTCGTCCGTCAGCTTCTCGCCGAGGTTGGTCATCACGTGGCGAAGCTCCGCCGCGCTACAACCGATACGATCAACATTTATATACTCTGGCCTGGCCCCACACTAGGATACCCTGTGTCGTGGGAAACAGAAACAGCGACGTCACACACATACAAACATCCAATACATGAGGTTTTTATTTTCTTTACAGCACACATTGTTACACATGCAAAACATAAAGAGTGACATTTAGGTACATTATGTTATGGTCACTTCCTATTTTATCAGCTTTTAAATTGTATGCCAATTCGACAAGTTCCTGTTATGACCGCTTCCCAAATTGACTACTTACATATGTGAGCGTCAGAACCACAAGTCGTCTTAAGCGTCTGGGACTGATGGTATATTGAATAAATGCTACTAATTGTTGCCGATCGTTAATAATTGCTACCAATCTCTGTGTAGCGGGTTGCTCATCTCCCTCAATTATGGCGAGGGGGGTGATGGCTGGTGCACAAAGCATACTCGTAAATAGGTGCTGCTTGGGGGGGTAATGACAAAAAAGACGACGATTTAAAAAACCGGTCAAGTGCCTGTCGAACTCGCGCACGAAGGATTTCGTACCACCGTACAATGATAGGGATGGTGTGGAGTGAATAGTTCGGATTGTACATAGCAAAATGTTGTTTACAAAGTTATTGATGCGGCTACTTTTACACTCCATGTACGTAACCAGGTGCATTTATATGTTTGTATATGGTTTACAGATAAATAAATTATTTTATTCCGTTTTTTAGTATTTGCTGTTATAGCGGCAGCAGAAATCTATCATCTGCGAAAATGCGGACGGACAGCGGAGTCTTAGTAATAGGGTCCCGTTTTACCCTTTGTGTACGGAACCCTAAAAGGACATCTCCGTAGAGTTTCTATCTACTCTGACGGGCGTATTTCCGAAGCACTGGTATAGTTAACGGAGTTTCCTTTTCCTGTGCGAGATTCAGCCATGAATCACCACTTGAAGATTTCCTTTTTCTAACTCAAACCTTGATTAATCATGTTTAATTGATCATTAGTTTAGTTGATCATATTTGATTTATTTTATCCATGCATATGAGACTTAAATAAGTGTTTGACTTGTAAAATTGCATTATTTTTGCCTATTTGCAATACAAGTTTCGAGTTTTGAGTTTTCAAAGATATATGTCTGGAAATCAATAAAAAAAGGTCAAGTACGGGTCTAACTCGCGCACAAAGGGTTCCGTACCACCGTACAATGGTGGGGTGGTGTGAAGTGAATAGTTTGGATTTTTCATAACAAAATGTTGTTTACAAAGTTATTGGTGGCGGCTACTATGAGTAATAAATGTTTTACGACGCTACTGAAAAAATATTCTATTTATTATATGTCAGACATCTCTACTGGACCCAATTATTGAGATCGTTTTAATTATTGTATCTACACACGTATCATAAACCCTCTTTACTGCGTTCAAATACCGCACGTTACGATCAGCATTATGTTAAACTACTTGGTAAAAACTCGTTTCGTATCTGGAAAACTACATATAATGGTCATTATGTGTTCTACATATAATGACATTCAAATTTCGAACGCCGACGCCCACCCGCGTGCCGTCCCTAGTTTGTCTGTGAAGTTGGTACTGACATTCAAATTTCGAACGCCGACGCCCGCCTGCGTGAAGTTGGTACTAAAGAACAAGCTAAACAACTGCAGAGCCACAATGCCGGTCAAACATGCGGTTCCTGAACACATCAAAGAGAGCTTATGATATGTGTGTAGATAAACTAGTGTATGTAACTGTACATAATTAGGCATTAAAACTCTCGAGCGATATTATTATGATTTATTAGCAATTATTGGCATTTCGCAGCTCAAGAGATTCTCGTGTTTTGATAGTTTTTGTGTAGCCACCCTGATAACAGCTTGGCTGATCAATTTTGTTTATTGATTCCCAGAAATATATCACAGGTAGCATTTATTGAAGATCGTTAGCAAATAGTAGCATTTATTCAATAGAGCATCAGGCCCAGACGCTAAGGCGATCGGGGGCGGCGCGGCGGCTCGTGACGCTCACGCCAACTAAACTGATGATATTAGTTGCGAGATGGACTCGCACACCGAGGGTTCCGCACAAATGGCATTTGTTCATGATGGAAGTCTAATGATCACATCCCATATAGACTAATTCCTACGTCCCACATCGTCCGATAGCTTTTCTTAAGTCAAGTGCGAACCACACACTTTACTTAACCAACCATCTCTCTCTAGATTTAACTTCATGGGGCCTGCCAACCACGGATAATGAAGTTAGATCTAAGTAAAAAGGTGACAATATGGGAAATGGTCATTATGCACATTGTCATAAGGGAAGTGAACTGAACCTAATGGAGCGTCACGCATTCTCACATACGTACAGGAAGAGGCACAGCTGGAGCTGGAAGAGGCCACCTTCAGCAACTATTCTGAGTCAGAATCGTTGTGGTTCTGTCTGACTGGCATTGTCATTTTACTACCGAAAGTGGACGACTAACATCAGAGTACTTGCCAACATTGAGGCTGCACTTGAGGATTCTAGCCTAGAAACAGCAAACTAAACGTCCAGCCAAGACGGTTTCATTCGGACCTCACAGACGGCTTTTCTATTGTGGCCAGAGACAACATCATACGTGAGGCACCTCTGTTTGTACAGGCCGCTTTTTTGGTTCTAAGCGACCTGTGCTGTGACCTCCTTTCTCGCATTGGGTAAGCTGGGGTGAAAGAGAGAAATGACAGTTCGCTCAGACCCAAAAAAGTCACGCATTTTCCGATACGGCGGAAGATGAACATATTTGTACGTTTAGCACGTAATCCAACACCTCGTCTCTGGATGACGCTGGGTAAGCCCATCGGTTGCGCTCACCTGATGAAGCCGTTGCCATCCTTGTCGAATACACGGAACGCCTCGCGAATCTCCTCTTCGCTGTCTGTGTCCTTCATCTTGCGCGCCATCATCGTGAGGAACTCTGGGAAGTCTATCGTGCCGTTGCCTGCAAATCGGAGAAAACACCAAGTCATTACCAGCTACCAGCTCGCACTCCACATAGCGGCACGACGGCCAGACATAGCGGCACGACTGCCAGACATAGACATAGGGCTGGCAGAGACAGTCGAGGGGTCAAGAAGCAAATGTGACCTCCTCTTCCGTCACGAACGAGATTGATCTTTCGACGTTTTGCGTTACAGGGACATTTGCGCTGTAACTACGTATTTATTATCAGCTATCGAGATCTAAGGGTGTCAGAGATCAATACTTTAACAATAACATGCGTAGTTAGACAACTGCGTAAGTTGTTTTGTTCGTGAACACTTCTTGCCTTTCGATACATACTCATTGCTGAGGTGGAGGTCCCACAATAGTCAGTAAACCCCCAAGTGACAAACGTCCACCGTAATATTGACATTGTGCACCACTCGCATGGTTTCCTTTCATTCAGCACATTCAATGAAATTGCAAACGCTGCCGACTTCGCTTATCGCATTAAGGCGATTATGGTAATCGCTTCCATTGGAAGGTTGGGTGGCATTGATAATGAAACGCTGCCATTTGCAGGAGGTATTTGAGATATCACCTCGTTTTTAACGTCAATGGTATTTTATGAGATAACATAACAATGCTGGTGTTAATGCGTCTACATCAGTATGAACATTAGGTATATGTAACAGCTATGATCCGACATACTGTTTGCAGCTCATTTTAGTTGTTGTTCATAAAGATATCTCCAGGGCGAGGCAACATTCTACAATTTCCGTCAGAAACTGTTTCGTCGTAGAATTTATGGCGAATATAAAAGGAAAGAAACACAATGAATCGCTGGGGGATTTCATTGCCCCATAATAACGTTGTCGTAAACATTGCGTCGCCGCTGCTAATACGGCTCACTTGAAAATAGCCAGCTTCTAGAAATTGTGCATGTTTCGTATCGATAGCCAGTGCAATTCCGTTCCTCGGGACATATTCATTTGATGGGTCACGCCATCGATTGCCGCGAGCTTTGTTTGCAGGAGGTTCATGAGCGTGACACTGAGCGTGATTACAACTTAGCGGTACTTCTTCACTTCAATCGATTTCATTCCATATTCATTCCAGTCATTCTGACTAATAAAGGCGTTTACATTCAATATTAACCGTGACATGATTTCCCATAACGGGAGGGGTCAAACAAACAACAAACCAACCCCCCTCCCCCCTTTGCACTCGCGATTAGATTTAACATTAAATTAAATTTTTAGTAATTAATCTTTCTTTTGACGACCTGTGTGGCGCTGCGGTTGTGGCTCTGCCTGCCATACGAGAGGTCCCGGGTTCGATCCTCGGCGGGGGATACAGAAAAAAAATCCCCAGGTCTTGGATGTTTATGTGTGTGACGTCGCTGTTTCTGGTTCCCACGATACAGGGTATCCTAGTGTGGGGACAGACAAAACGTATGTGTAAGTGAATGTTCAATGTTAGTTTGTGAGAGGGGGCCATAGCTGTCGATTGTCAAATCACGCCCCACCCCACAAGCATTATCGTCTTATTCCATGTCCCGATGAGGTGGCACTGCTAAACGCGAGCGGGTGAACGGTCTGACACCGAGTAGCGAAAATAAGTGCAAGTTAACTTTGGCCCGTCTAAATCGAGGTTTAACCTTTCCGAGGTGGCGTGCGCTATATTTAAGGCTGTCCGCGCTCGCTCGGTCAAACCGTGAACTCAAGAGAATGCTGATGCTGCTGCCCAGCTGCTTGTCTCAGTAGGTATGTAAGCATTTAGGTCAAATAAACTTGTCATAGTCTTCAGACATTCATGTAGTTTGGTAGAGCAGTGCTCGTTCTGAATAATGTTTAATGTATATGTGCAAAGCTACTATGGCACTACGATCAAACGAGACTTGTGATGGTTTCCTTGAACCGTGCGCAGGTCGCGAAGGCTTTAAATGTGTTCTTTAGGCCTGCTGTGCCACCCCACCATAAACGTATAAACAAGAATAGTATGTAGGTAGGTACGTTCTGTTGTAAAACAAAACTGACTAAATTAAAGCGCATGAGGTCACCGTGACGCGATTAAAAACGTGTGATCATAGATTGGTTCAGCATTTTCCTTTTGTTTTACCGCTATTATTAGTACTCTGCGCAATCTTGTTCTTTCATTTGTCATCAGTTAAAACATGTCATGGGATTATGAAGTAAGTATCCTCTTTAGACAAATTGTATTATTCCATGGAAAAATCGGTGGTTTGTGATCTCTGAAATGTCTGGGTTAATAATAGACGATTATAAAGTGATAGATTGAAGGTAGTTTTGTCAGTGATGGATGTATTACAAGTTGCAAGTTAAGTGTTCATTAGATCAGTAGATTAAGTTAATGATGGCATAATTAAACTTCAAGCCCATGCGCGGAGCAATCAAGAACGAATACAGTAAACAGACGTGAGACGCCCACACAGCCACTGCTTGCTGAACTTCAGGGTAAACCGGACTCGATTGATTTTGCTAGCACTAAATGTACACAACAAATCAATTTGCATTCTAGCCTCCTAATCAAATGGAAGATGTTCGGTTTATGCGAGCGGCGGCAGGGCGGCGGATAAGCAAGGTAAATCACCAAAAATGTAGTTTGCCGGCAAATTTGCCAAGTTAACGTATTCATCCTTGCCTGAGCAAGGTCGTGTGAGTCAGTTGAAGATCACGTGGGCTCAGGCAGCTCGGCTGTTGCGAATACATTCCTTATATGATGCGTAATTGCTGCTCGCACAATGTCGAGTCCCGCACCCGCGCCGCTGTTAATATCTATGAGGCGATGCCAACTCATGAGCCGGAACTGAAACGATCTGTCGATCCGACGGGAATTAATTGAAACATCGCCCTATCATACGCGTATTGCTCGCGATTTTTAATGATTTAATTAAAAACGAGCGCCATGTGCCAATTACACGAGCGGCCATCTTATTGGCTCGGCGGATGTATGCGGAAGTCGCCGATTGCAGGCAATAGTCAGTCGGGCACGCACGCGGCGGGTGCCGGGTGAGTGCTCGGCTTATGAGCAGATATTCCTGACGTTTACGAGCATCTCGGGAAGGTCGTAAATGGCCCTTCTGGCGTCGATCCGGCACTGTTTCACGATCAAAGCGGAACGCTGTCTTATAATGCGGCGTCGCAAGATATCGGACGATGCTCCTATCGCGGGGTGTTGCGAGTAAATCGCGACAAACTCGCTGGCGACGCGCCAGCCAGCACTGAATATGCGCACTCATTTGCAGTCTGATGCGCCTCCAGCCAGACAGCTAGCGAGGAACCGGTTTAATATGTATTGTGTGGCCGTTGTGCCTGCGTTATTATCTTCTGCGGTGCGTTCGGCTGCTTTGGCTAATTGTTATAGCACTCGTCATTCAACTATTCTTGTCTTCGGCTCGCTACAGAGTGTGAGGTGGCATTTTGTCTCGTACTGGTCGGGTGGTCCAGAGTGGTGGACGGCACTAATTCCGTCCGTGAGTCACAATTAGCAGCACGGGACAATTAGGACGACAATGGATCAGCTGCTCAGCTATGCACACTATGCTCGGGCGGGCGGGGCGGCGGCGGCGTTCGAGGCATCAATAGATAGCTTGGCGAGCTACCAAGCGGACCCATTACTCCTATTCTCTAGTGTCCGGTTTCCTGAAACCACCACCACTTTTACTGAAAATTTCGCCGAGTGTATATTTCTAATGCCGTTATAACAACAAATAATAGCTCATTCGAATTATAACAAGCATTTAATGTTTATTTGTATCATATTTTTTAGTATTTGTGTAAATACATTGCTTATTAACCCCACTTCCGGTCATGTAGATTTTTTTTAGGGTTCCGTACGCCAAGGGTGCCAATTACAAATGGGACCCTTTTACTAAGCCTACGCTGTCCGACCGTTCCGTCAGTCCACATGAACTCATCATTCAAATATCATCGCAAGTTTTGCGCCACTCATCTCACGTCGTGGGTCGGTGGCGCAATTGGTTTGACGACGGATCCGCAGTCTCTAGGGACTGTAGGGAGTAGCGAAAATTCTAAACCAAGCTCGCTCCTATATTTTTTGTCCTTACGTTTTCTTTAATGGTACCGAACCCTTCATATGATATTTAGTTATTGGATTCTAGCCGTACAAACGATAAATCATGAATAAATGGAATGCATCAGTTAACAGACAACCCCAAGCGAGGTATCAGCCGAAAAAACGCATCACAAAACAAAGATTGTGCTTAAACGTGGCTGGAAAGCTGTTCGAAGTTTCGGAGGCGATAACATATTATGTCGACGGGGTCGGTTCCCGCCAGAGACATCTCTTGTGTGGGCTTGTGCGACATTCGGCACACGTGCTCAACGGCTCAGTCAAAGTCAATATCTACAAAACGACATATTGAGTAATCATCACCCAGAACGACTTCCAAGAAGTAACGTTCCAAACGACTCCGCCTCCACAAGCGAGGTTGCAGACCATGTTTGTTTGCAGGAACAATTCAGTGGAAAAGGCATCTTCAGCACCTAGTGCGAATTGCATTAGCGACTCGCCAAGCAACCATGCATCCATCATCTTGCTGTATTACCTGCAATTATTTATAGGCGAGGCTCATCAATTACGAAGCATCTCTCAAATGTCAGTCAGCAAGAGCGAAGCGAACAATAGCGGCTGTTATCAGTCAGGCTAAAAATATAAGGTAGCCCCGACACGTCACGAGGATAACAAATGGTCCGATGGATCCCGAAAAGGCACAATAAATGACGGAATCGCCGGCCGGCCGGAGCGCAAACCACATGCTAATGGGACAGGAAAGGTTAGTCGATGACGGAGAGCCTCCATAAATGTTATCTGCGAGTTTTTCCACCAAGAAAGTGTCACCTAATTTAGCTATTTATCATCAGAAGCAAACATGACATCAGCGGTTGACGCCGAAATTGTAATAAATTACGTTTTAATGGCGGTGCGATGTGTACAAGGTTTCCGATGGACAGTTTGGTGTGTTTTTCCTGTGTTCGGTGTGTGTCTGCGATCGATTCGTCCCGCGATCGATCGAGAAGGCGCGTTGCTTGCTCGACCAGCGCTAACCTATTTACATCGAGATCCCGGATTAGACGCGCGGTTTGTTCGTTTCACCGGACACCTTTCACTTGCCGTACATATGTCTTTGAGCGACTTCTTGTAAAAATGCTTGTCCGGTTTCACCCGCTTCGAAACAAACACGGGAAGTTGGCGCAAGATCATTTTTAATTTAATAGGTCAGGAGTTAGTTGTGTCATGTCGAAATAACATTCTAATGTATACCACAGTAGCGAAGTATTTTGACCCCGTATAACACAAATGAGATAATGAAATGACTCAAATGCTAAAGGAGACCAGTAACTGTGAAGTTTAGGTATTACAAGATTCATAACGGATAACTCGGCTTCTTCAAAATTGTCGTGTTTACCCTACTAAAGGCTATTAAGCCTCGTGTAAGTAGATAACAGTACCCTAAACCTCAAACATGCAACATAATCCCCTTATACGTAATGACAAGCTAATACAGTCCCGCTCGTCTGTCGATCAATATGTAATGAAGCCGAGAGTGGTTTGCTTGCGCCATTGATGGACCGATGGACCGCTCCTCTATTGACATCTGAACCGCACAGATTGCCCGTGCATCGCTGATTGCAGCCCGCAGATGTGGGCTCGCAGATCTATGCAGGGCGGCCCCGGCCCGGTCGGCGGCTGGACTGCCAATAAATAACATGAGGAGCGTTCAAACAACTCGGTGGAGTGTTGCGGGGATTAATGAAACTGCCAAGTAGCGCGAGGAGGGAGGGTCGCGCGGTCAATCGACCCGAGGGACGCGGCCCGTCGGCGCACTATCAGTCTAATTGGACGCCATTTGCTAACAGCTTAATAGCTAAATTATGTCCGTGCTCGCGACATAATCATATGGCTTCTACGTAAACATTTGCATTTTTATAGGGAGCAGTATTGAGAGTTAAAGTTTCCCCACATGGCGCTATTAAAGAGATTGCATTTTCTCCGAGGTCGAAGCTTGGGCACGAAGTAGGTCGCTGGTCGATATGCAGAGATCAGGTCTAGTGGGAGCCGGTAATCTGATTCCAGCGCCGGCTCATTTTTCAGCGACAAGTGGATTGCAGAGCCTGTCGCCCAATTACCCTCACAAACACGTGTCCTGGTATTGATCGAGGTTCTACCCCGCCGTCCGGGACCCGCCGCTGACACACCCACCCCTCGCTTCGGCGGGCGTCAGATGACGAGAAACACGCTCACCAAGTACTATTTATTATCCACGATTCCTCGTTAGGCCGTGCCCTATAGCCTCATTACAAATGGAGGACAAGTCGATTTCCTCATTTGTTATGGAAACTATCGCCCGTCTCTACGCCCCGTAGGAGTCCACAAGTGTTGTGGCCTTGCTATGCAATGCGTATGTAGAGTCGTGCGAACGACTGCTTATCAGTCCTCACCGGAGTCCCGTGACATCACACAGCGTAGACAAATACATGCCAACTACAGAGCGATATAATTTTAGCCACTGACTTAGTAAATTTTCGCCGAGTTTACTATAAATATCTGACGCTTACAATATTTACCGGGTAAGAGTTTATTGTACGAGCTCTGTTCCATAAAATCAAAGGCGAATCCAACATAAACATTCAACTCGGAGCATTCAGTGTGTTTCCTGAAAAATGAGTATTTGAATAACTACATCACAAGCAGCTTCGTGATGGTGATGACGACGTACGAAGATGGTGTGATGCGACCTTTTAACATATCTTGGGGTCAATCGATGGAATCACGCGGATGCAGTCAAACTCACAGGATTGAGGGTAACAATACTAAACCCAAGACGATACAATCATTGTCAATACCTTTGTTGTTTATGACAGCGAGACGAAAATAGTCTACGTACGTGGATACTTGTGATATTTTTCGTTGTTTCACGTCAATATTTGCAGAATACCGCTCTTAATGCGTGTAAATAGATGACATTGGTCCGGGGCAGTAAATATAGTTTACGATATGTTAATGTTATCCATACTCAAACTTGACAAAGTCAATGCTCTTGTATTTACGGTAACGACCTATATCAGTTTATATCAGTTCACATTCACAGCAGACTTCAAACAGAGTTGAACTGCAGCGTGGTCTTAGTCCAGCAGTGGATACTACAAGCTGATATGTAATTGTATGATATATAAGAGCGTTATAGGTAATGTTAACTAACGGCAGCGAGTACTATCCGACAATGCCATCAGCTATTCCGTGGATGCCCCTGCCTGCCAAGAGGGCGAAGTGGCGACGTGTAAACAAAGAGTAATAAGAGAGCATCAAATAATTACTACCATTTGCGCTATCGACGTTCATTGGCTATGGGAGTGTGCCCAACGTCTAATATTATAACTCCTCGTGATTACTTGGCTATTGTGAGACCGGCTCGTATCGTCCAATTGTGCGATAAATTCGAATCTGTAAATTTTTTGTGTATTGACTATAGATTAAAATTAATACATTACAAGAGACGATGAAAAGCTTACTCAAAATGAAGGCAGAGACAGATCTCTGTAACTATGTAGTTCTCTAGAGGCGAATGAGTGAAGGAAGTTCCATTCAAAAATCTACTAAACTTCAATGCAGTCAAATGTTTGCCATTATCATCACGATATCTTGTGGGTGGGTCTACCGACTGCAAAGACAAAAAGCCAACGCCCAGTGATTATATTACCGAGTTATTATTATTCATAGTATTTTTCAGCGCAGCGGTGACATAATGGCATTGTGTTTACCGTCTGACCGCCGCCTCCGTTTATCAATACTGAATTGAAATGTAGCAGGAAAATAATGCAACGTTGCATTTTCCTTTGCGGTGCTGTGTGCGACGAATAATAATAATAGGAATCTTTAAGTTTCATAATAATATCACTCGACAGTTTTAATGCCTAATTATATACAGTTACATACACTAGTTTATCTACACACATATCATAAGCTCTCTTTGATGTGTTCAGGAACCGCATGTTCGACCGGCATTGTGGCATTGATGATTGCTCTGCAATTGTTTAGCTTGTTCTGTAGTACCAACTTCACAGACAAACTAGGGGCGGCACGCAGGCGGGCGTCGGCGTTCGAAATTTGAATGTCATAATTTGACAATTTTTTGTACATTATGGTCATAATGTACAAGTTTTCAGATAAGTAATGAGTTTTTATCAAATAGTTTTACATTATGCTGGTCTTAACATGCGGTTTTTAGACGCAGTAAAGAGGGTTTATGATACGTGTACAGATAAAAAACTTAAAGTCTGTTTTTTTGACATGGTGAATTATTATATTCAATGAAACAATCTACTCAGTTGTGTGTGGTGAAGGCGAGGATCTTTACACGCACACTGATAAGATAATGAACATTCAATGGTATCTTCTTAAGGCAATAAAGCGCGTAACTAATCACGTTAATGATAGTATCGTTAAAGTAGGTAGGTACACCTTTCGGCGCAAGTTAAGGGTATACCTGCTTGATCAACAGAGACTACCATGTTCCTGTGAACCCCTCCCTTATCTTAAGACCTTCCGAATGACCTTCATTGCCTTGCTAATCGCATCCTTTTTCTAAATGTTCTTGTTATTTCTGTTTGTGTCTCGTCTCGTCTTCCTCTCTGGCACGTTGTTTATGTTCCGCTCTGTTCTGCCATCTTGTTTATTTCATGTGTGTTTGGTTTTTATTTGGCTGAGGGGGGCTGTGCTTATGTTTTAGTTGATTGATACGTAGGTACTTATACTCATTGTTTTGACAGCATTTAAACACGTATTATAATAAATATAGTTTAAAAAAACATAAAAAACACGCTTTTGAAGCACTTCGAACTAAAAAGTTAAAAATATTTTTTAATATAACCTTAAAACAATAATGAATAAAAAATTCTATTATTATTGTGAAACAAAAAGCGTCGGGCGCTCGATGTACGAAAGATATGAAACAAAGCGCCCGACGCTTTTTTTCGAAGTGCTTTAAAAGCGTGTTTTTTAGTTTTTTTTAAACTATATTTATTTTTTCATTTTTTAGTTCGAGTGCGCGAGCCGGAAAGTAAGTAGACTGTTTTGTCAATCCCCAAATACGAGAAATTAATTAATCCTGGCGATCCTAATCAGGATAATGAGATAAACTTATGAAATTATTACATTGTCGCTTATTCTTGAGAAGTGTACAAAATTTGAATTGAATCTGTCCGTTTAAAGTGGGTCAAAATCGAGTCCAAAGGAGTCGGTTACATACAAACAAACAAACATACAGGTGAAGCTAATAAAAGCGTGATAAAAATCAGATCATTTATCGTGGTACGTAGTTTAAATTAGATGATAGGTACATAATATGTTCTATTTACATCCAGCCGTTAGGCATACAAAATTACATGTTTGGGAAATAAGTTATTTCATATTTTTATATTTAATGAAACAGTCTACTCAGTTGTGTGATGCTGGTGAAGCCGAAATACGAGGATCTTTACACGCACGCTGATAAGATAGTGAAAATTCAAAGGTATATATTAAGGCAATAAAGCATAACTAATCACGATAATGATAGTATTCAAACGAAATTGCAAAACATACTCGCCATCCTATGATAGTAAGAAGAAATGGGGCCACATACGGGCAAGTATAAGTACCACTTATCGCCCTTAAACATATCAATATCACATTCACATTAAACGATATTGAGTGGCATTATAAAGCGTCGAAGCTGGCTCTACAAGTTCACAATTAGAAACGGGAACTCGTTAGTCACGTTAACTATGGCAGTCCTATCGCGGAACATCATCTGTGGTGTACACGTACAGGACAGGGAATTTCCGCAGTTAATACCACAGATCCGAAGTCTGGGTAAGAGTTTAAGTAACTAAGCATCTATTTAGTAGTTTAATACCAGACTTTTAATGCGCTGAAACACATCATGCGACAAATGTAATGCACATCCCTTTTATGTAATTGAAGGAATGCGCGCGGAACTCGATATCGTTTAATCGTGAGCACGAGTTTGTACGCGTTAGTCGGTTGTATAATTAGTTAATGTGATGAGTGATGGATGACAGACCTCGTACGGACTAGTTGACACACCGCAAGTACAGACCTGCATGGGGTTTTAGGTTTCTGTGCAACCACTCTGAGCTAAACTGTTCAGTTAATTGTGAGGCTGCCGCCATGCCCAAATACATTGCAGACAGCGTTACAGAAATACCATTATAAAAACACTCGCAAGGGGTATGTAACGTTACGGTCATAGGTCTGTCTGTGGCATTGTCACAAGGTTTCATTCAAAGACCCTACGAAACATTGATACGGCCCAAGCGATTGCAGTTATTATTGCAAGGGAAATATTAAGCCGCACATCAAATATCAGGGCGAAGTGGTGGGTCAGGCAGGGTAGATGAAGGGTAAAGCGAAGCGAAGCCCCCTTTACCCTTCGTGTTAGGTTGAACATGTAACAGCAAAATAAACATAAAATTTGAGTACACATAACATATTTAAAACATAAAAAGTGTTTTTGATGAACATTTTTGCTGTGAAAATATGACATGACAATGACATATTTGATGTGCGATTAAATACTACCTTTATTGCAAGGTGCTCGTGGAGTGAAAATGAAAGAATCACTAAATGATTATATGATACGAAAAGTGAACAAAGATTCTAAAACGTAGGAGGTATTAACCGACCCATGAAAAAAATCGCGGAATTAAATCCAACAGTGATAAACCGACAAAAGTATCTACAGACGACTAATCTTGATCATAATCAAGGGACGCCACTCAGCATCCATTGTTAAATTAAAAGACAATCAATAGCTCAATTCTTATTAAATTAATAACAGCTCAAAGCAGAGCTTTAAATTAATTTAAATCACGCACTTCATTTAACTAATCGATGTCGCGTTGAGATGATCAATCATCTGATAATAGCAAATGTCAGGGTCTCCGCAAGCAGCCCAAGAAGATGAAATGTACACTAATATATTAAATCTAAAGCATTAGTGTGCGACCTGGAGAACCTATCTTTATTACCCATTCATTTTTCATAGCATTGTGAATCTTGACAACGGCAAGCAGACTAATAGGAGTCTTTAAGAGGTCTTAGCAGAAGTAGTAATGCAAATGCGCTCAGAGCATATTTGCTTGAATTGTCTGCTGAGATAACATGCTATGCTCAGCTCGGGGCAATGTCCTAGCCAGGGTTCTTTCTTACTACAAATCCTGCTGCCAAGATTGTTATGATGAGGATGTACTATTTACGGAACGGCTAATAAAGAAACATTATGTTTGTTAAAAAAAAAAACTGGTTGAAATTAACCCGGACCCGTGCGTCGGAGGGATTCATATTTTTTTTTGCAGTAAATTATTTTGAAAACAGATTTCCCCTTCAATAATTGTAGTACACAGATAATAGTGCTTGCGTCTTGAGCTCGAATCTTTGTAAATATTGACAATGTCCACGCGCTTTTGTTCCTGGTGTTAAGAAGGCGCCATTTCGTAAGATAAAATAGTTTTATCTACGCAATGGTACACACAAAGCCAGACTTGTTATGCTTATATCAATGAGGAAAATAGGCAAATTGGGCAGAGGGTACCACATTATCAAATTTATATTTCAGGGAGCGGTTATATGTAGAGGTAAAAGTTCAGTTTATTTTTAAAGCAAGAAAAGTTTAAATAAATGCTCCTCTGCTAAATGTCAATGTAATATGTAGCCTTCAAACAAAAATATTTAACTAATTTATTCACAGAGGAGTGTTATTGTTTACCGTGGTTGTGTGTGTGCATTCTGTGTCAATGCTGTTATTAAACAACGAAAATGGCATCAAACATACGTCGTAAAACATTAATTTCTGTTATAAATAAGCCAATGCAACCAATCAGTAAGCACGATTCTGGAGTCTTGATGTTCATTTCTGGTACAAAATTGGTGTCAAGTTATTTCACGTATGATTCATAATTATATCATATCCAAGAAACCAATCGACTAATTTAAGCTACAAAACGGCTATTAATGTTGTTTAATCTGTGACTATTGTATGGGTACCCAAATTTGTGCCTACAACTCAAGGCAAATGGGTAGGTAGTTGATGATTAAACTTTCTCAAGTTTCACTCGGCATATCTCGAGGATGTTTGTATAGTAATACACATAACACATTTCTAAAGTGGTGCATTAAATGGGGAAGGAAACTGACAGTATTTCCACATAGACCACATAGTTTGTAATGCCGGGTTTAGAGTTCAAAGTGAGGTTGGACAAACTCTGTGATCGATCTTGCGTTCAACTCCCACAAGCCAGTCCAAACGCACCGTTCACTCACACATGGTTGCTTGCAGTTTCGACGATATTGCTGCATTTTTAAACAGCCCAGTTGCATGTATACCGCCATACTCAATCATTTAATGAACAATTAATCCGATTCCAAATTTGGATTTAGCTACAAAATGGTTCCCTAAGGAATCCCTAATTGAATAAAGAGTCCTGGTTATGGCTATGAAAGCAAGTTTAAGCAAAGAGGCAAAGAGTTTCACTAATCAGAGAAATATATTGTCAATTCATATGTTCATTCAGATGACAGTCTGACATGTTAGAAACACACACAGTGAGCAAAACAAAAAAGTTTAGCGTAATCGTTCCCATTAGAAACATCTATATGACAACACTACTGCATAATTAGCATACTGGCTAGGTACCATATACATAAATAAAACGTTATAGGTACTTAATCGTTACGACAAGTGTGTAGCTCCTATGTAATATTGTTGTATAGGAACTATCTGTGTATTGTTCGTGTAGGAAAATAGCTAAGTCAAATGTGACTATTAGGTCATCAAAATAGGATAAGATTGAGATCACTGAATCATAAATGTATCGTCAGCTCCATCAGTGGTGAAACTGAGAACAAAGTCGTTCTTCACTACATTTGAGTGTTGATTAATTTCTTTCATCTACGCCCATGGCATGAATTGATTGATAAATCTAAAATTATAATGGAATAGTAGGTTTAGGTATTATCAAAATCAACCTTTATTATATAGTCGGGCTCAAAATGGGGATATATTGGCCCAGCAGTATAGGCTTGATAAAAAAACGGCCAAGCGCGAGTCGGACTCGCTCACCGAGGGTTCCACACAATTCGTATTTTTAAGAACTCCAAAATATCTGATTTTTGCCAAATTTCGTAATTCTATCTAGGTCAACAGGAAAAACCCAATAGTTGAACCCAATGATTCCCTTGCGAATATCAAGAAATTTCGGCAAATTGTGACTTAATTAATTTCAACTTGATAGTTCCACACATTCCTGAGAATAAGGATTTTGTCAGACCGACCGGCAGATGGACAACAAAGTGATCCTGTAAGGGTTCCTCCGGGTAAACTATACATAACATTCACCTTAACTTGGGAGGGGGAGGTGGTGTGGTGGGGAGGGGAGGGGGGAGCTCCCTTGTCCCCGTAGTATAGTTCGTTTTGGGAGGAAAAGTAGTGTTTGAGAAATAAATTATTTAATTTTTAAATTTGAGTTAATATTCACATCATTTTCTGTGGGGCTGCGGCGGCGATAGATACACTGCTGCATCCACCCAAAAAAAAAACTATTCATATCATTGGATGTTGTTTTTATTTACGCTTCGCTCCGCCCCGCTTCGCTATGCTCCGGTTTTGCTTCTTTTAAGTTCTAACCTGATTGAAATTTAGCCACAATAACCTACTCTAGCTAAATTTGACTCAATAAATATAATAAAAAAATTGGAGTATTGAACAACTGGCTCAAAGTGGGCACAGTTGTGGCTCTGCCACCCCATATGGGAAAAGGCATGACGTTAAATATAATTCCACTTGAACTCAGTCTTCACATAAATGGCACAAATGAGTTTCATTTCAAGTCTTTAAATTTAAATGGTAATTATATGAAAACCGAGTGTCCGGCAATAAAAAATGCCATAAGACCGCATAGGAAGTTCTCCCCCAACCCTCTATGGGTAGCATGGCACTTTCATAGCAAAAATTAATTTCTCAAAAACTATACATTTCCTTGCAAACAAACTATACTTGGTGGACAGGGGAGCTCAAACTAACCCCCCTCCATTAATGTAATAATTAGAATTATGTGAATGATATCTATAGCCAACCCATTCCTCTTATATGGGAACCCTAAAACTAAGCAAAATATTACACAGTCTCATCTGTATGTATGTAGAAAGAGTTACAATAATATGAAAAGGTGTTGGATTATAACTTATTGATAAGTAAAGAATGTACCTACATTACCTACCTACTGATAAAGTTTATACTAGTGGATGATTATTTTTCTTTAATTTTATTTATAGAAAAGCCTTTCCAACAATGCATAAACTTATTGCTGATAAAATATGTTAGCTTTTTAGTACCTGGCTACAAAGGCTTTTAGTGTTGCTCTGCTTTTCCAGCCAGACATTTTATATTCAAATCCTGAATGTCTTTTCAGTTGGCACCTCCAGTCTGTACCGCTTAGAAATACCGATGATATGTATTTAGAACAGGGTTAGAATATAATGCAAGTCTCTGCCTTAGATTGCAAGTTGCAACAAATAAGACAATACTTATCTGTTACCCATTCTTTGTAGAGAGTACAGAGAGTCACTACTTTAAGTAACAATATGTAACAATGGTTTTCTATGTTTTGCAACTATATTATAGTCTGGCCTGTTTACTGCGAATACAAGTTTAACTCACCATCTGCGTCAACTTCGTTGATCATGTCTTGGAGCTCTGCTTCTGTGGGGTTCTGTCCTAGTGACCGCATCACAGTGCCCAATTCTTTGGTTGTGATGGTGCCATCTCCATCCTTGTCAAAAAGTGAAAACGCCTCTTTGAACTCTGCAATTTGTTCTTCTGTTAGTTGATCTGCCTGAAATGTGCAAATGATAACAAACTTAGTAATCAGATAATCTCAGTAAGTTTTGAGCTATTAATTACATAAACAGAAAATTGCAGAAATTCCCACAAGAATACATACACCCATTATAACTATTGAGATAGAATGAGTGGTTAAATAAAAGGACTAAATAAGACGGCCACTACAAACTGAATGTCACGATAACTAAACAACCAACATTTTTTCCACTAGTTCAGATAAAAATCCTGATAAGATTATTTATCAGATTACAAGCATAATTACTGTAAGTATTGTAGCCACGTCATACTGCAGACATACTAAATGAGAATACCGCAATAATAAACCCTTTATCATTATTCCTGATAACAAGAAACTGTATCACCATGTTAACAGTTTACTAGTAATTTGAGTCAATCAATTGTAGCCTGCCGTTGCAGTCAATCATTTTATTATCACAAAATTATTCGTCTTTCAGGACAAGTCTAACCTCTATCTAGAATATTTTTCATCATAACCAAATCATGACTAACCAAAACACCTATCAATAGAAGACATCAGAAATCCTTGGAATCATAAAATGATCTCATGATTTTATTTCTCAAGCACTCATTCAACATCATAAATAAATAAATTATATTGATGATTTAAAGTGGATGTAGAAAATAAGTCCTGAAAACTCTATAATTTATAATACATAATTGCCTGTTAGAATAGATTTTCTCACTGAAAAACATTCTATTGTTGGCTTGCTAGTCCCAGTAGCCAATCAACATAACAATGGCTTCTGAATCAATGCTATCATGACAATCAGCAATGACCTTCATGGTACCTAGCTAGCCATAATTTTCTTCACAGCGTCTGTTCTTTCAAGATCTTAGCTCAATGTGTTGCACCAGACCTGGGAATATATTCAAATGAAAGATGCTCTTTATATTGAGCACAAAGAACAAAGATATATTTATGCAAAACATTGAAAGTATCCAAACACACTCAAATGATAATATTTTGAGTTTGTTTAGGTTGAGTCCATAGGTCTAATGCAAATTCAAATTTATTGCGAATGCATTACCTTTTCTAGTAATTACAAACAAGAACACTTAAGGACTAATTACTAGCTAAACAGTTTCTTTATTCAAATCAAACATGATTTACCATGTAAAGCTCAAGCTAGACAAATGTTATATTCACAAGATTGCCTTGTACATGAGCAGGTCAGCATTCTCAGATAATTCAGCAGCCATTACTGATGTTTGGGAACATTAACAGCTTAGGGAAGTATTGAAGGGAGCTCAGAATCTGAAGTTAAGTTTATTAACTATGGCTTCTATCGAGTGTTGCCCAAATAATTTCGCCAATGTCATGCGATGAGACCTGCACAATAGGAAATCACGCTTGTGGATTAGTGATTGATTACAGACCCCTCAGCTGTTGCTGTGGAGGTGACAGATGACAACACAATAGGAACTTGTCAAAACCGTTACGCCGGTCACGCTACAATGGAGCGGACCACCGCTCTAGTTAGCTCCGACTGTGTGAACCCATTACCAGAGTCGGGGACGAGGAAGATTCTAGCACAATTTCTATCTGAACCGAGGCAAATTCGAATCTCCGTGGGAAATAACGGCGGTAGGAGATAGCGGCGATGAGTCAATGGGCGTTTGACAGTTGCGGCCGGCCGATCGATCTCGTCGCCGTAAGTCTCTCAAAGAACCACTTGTTTTCGATGTCAATCTCATCTAGCGCCATTTTAGCCCGACGTCCCGACGGCCCAGCCTCGGACGATAACGTCATTTCGCCGGCAACGCAACACCTATGTAGGAGACTATGGCGAATTGGACTCTTATAGAGTTGTCTCCGACGCAATAACCGCTACCAGCCTCAGGCCAGAGAAGCGCTGAGTCCTCATACGTCCACTGCATCCCGTCTTGAGCCTCGGCAACTCCGAGAACATCAACGATCCGCATTGCGGTAAAAAAACGGCCATCACAATAATGGAGGCCGTCATCACTATAAACACCGATACACCACAACCCCGAAATACACCATGGAATCGACGCGGGACGATCTCCAGTACGCACTGTCGAAACATTTCTGCAGAAATATCACTCACCATTGTAGATTAACTTGGATTATCTGGAGCTACACTAAAAAATCACAGACAGCGCCGCAAAAGCGACCACACGAACCGACGTTTGAAACGATACTGCCGCCCCCTCTCGCGCCAGCGGCTGCGCCGGGAAACTCACGGCCGCGTTTCGTTCACTCGGTCGCGTTCCGTTTCAAGTCTATTCGGTTCTGCGAATTTTCATTTCCGGTTCACGTCTCGTCTCGGCGTATCTCACTGCACTCACTGCACTGTTTCAGGCGCGAATGTCTCTCGCCAAGACCATGTCTCGGGACGCACGCTACGGGATTAGTTTTAGTCCGCAAAGGATAGTCGGTTTTATATCGGGTGGGTGCGGCGGGCGTCGGGACGGTAGCGGCGCGCGCCGATTGGCCGGCGCGCACCTGCAATGCGTCAAACTGGCGGCGCTGGCCGCGGGCGGCCGTCGGCGCCTGGCCGCGGCCGGAGGCACGGAGCAGGCGGGCCCGAAGGCCCGGTTCACTGTCCGGCCCGGAGCCGCATTGCTGCGCTAGGCAGATAAGGCGGCCGCGACCCTGCTTGCCGCCCGCCCGTCGCGTCTCAACATTTCATGCGTATAACTCGCCCACTACCATTAGCATTTAGTATTGCGTCTAGAATCTGGACCGACAGCTAATGGATGTACTCAACCACACATACCTAGGTTAATTTGCATAGCTACTTACCTACTTACTAGCTAGGTAGTTTGAAGGTCATTCAACCCTCGACATCACTCTTTCTACAGAAATCCAAATCAGTCTTTCGAAACCCATCCCACGATAGATCGGCGAAGAGGGATAGAGACAGTACCGCTTTTAAATAGAGCTGGGGACCTGTTCTGTTAAGGAAAACGCATATCGATTAAATGCAAGCTCTTAGGTACGATCCGACTACAGTCAACATTACATTATGATCTGTGGCTCGCTTCTCCATGAAGGAGGCAAGTTGAGATCCCTAATCTCCCACTCCACGTCCATGAATAAGAACTTGAATTTGAAAAATCACTTGCTTAGTTGACGTCTCTTACTTATAAACTACCTACCTCCAAAATATCAGCTTCATTATTCAAGTAGTTTTTGATTCACTTAATGATAATTTAATTTATTCCTAGGCATTTTATTTATGCTAATCATAGTGCACTGCCTACCATCTTATGATACTATTTCCTATAATGACTTGGCTTGCTGGAAGAAATCTCTTTTTAGAGATAAGCTCGCCTTTATACATGCATTTTCTTTTAATGTAACTTCTGAAATATTTGTTTGCAATAAAGATTTATGAATTATGATTTGAATACAAACTTCAACCCCCTATTTCAACGCATTAATTTCGCCAAATCCCTTCTTAGTGCTACACAACGCTATATACGGAACCCCTGCACAAAAGTTAATGACACTAGGACCTTCGCTTTTTGCTATGCGTTGTCAGCCAGTCAGCAAGACAATGACTCACGTCCGTCAGTCAGTCAGTCAGTTGAACTTTAAATGATATATAGGAGTGCGGTTTCGGTGTTTGTACTGTGGTTGTAGGAGGGGACAATACGGAAGCATACGTACGTAACGTACATACCTGTACCATGTACCTACAAGTCACTAGCATGTACTATATGGTATCAATCACCATTCAGGTGTTGCCTCCGTTATTGCAATGAACGCTTAGCTGTCATGCGCCTAGTTGTGTTGGTCGGTTGGTTGGTTGGTATTTTATATGATCTATGTTACAGCCAGTCAGAACGAACTCCTACACAATCTAAAGATAACGGTTATGTTTTCAGAGTTGACTGAACTTCACCAAGGCACTGTTTCGCTAGACGTTATGCGAGTGTTGGAAACAAAAATGTGATAAACCCCGCGATAAACGTCGATATTCGTTTGTGCTGAATAGACGGGCTTTCAAAAGGGGGTTGAATAAAATATCGACGGGAAGTGATGACAAGGAGGGAGAGGTGCCTATAGGTACCAGCAGGCAGCACACGAAATATGCTGACATTATAATATCGTGTCATGTACGTCGCGTCTCGAGTTACATTAGACTTTGTACATTTTTAGACGGAAGAACTACCATATCATAGTTTAACTTTACTTGAAGAGTTAATGTGATGATGATATTACAAAATTGAAGAAGCGACATAGATCGTTACACGAAATGGCGTGAAGGTACTGTGCAATGTTTTCGACGTGGTAGTTACCAAAAAGGTAACAAAAAATGGATTCAACCTTCAATTTGTTGTCTACCTCCTTGGTATTACCATCTTTTTATTTATAAATATCTTTTTTATCACATTCAAAATCAAATCAGAATAGAACCCCCGTCTTGGATGTTTATATGTGTGGTGTGTTACATTAATCGGTAACCACTCGCAGGTCTGTTGTTAGGATACTATACGAGGTCGATGCAGACTCACGCAGCACTATTACAAAGGTGGCGCTGGGTCTTTGTGGGTGTGTGGGAGATGAGCAGGACGTCACACCTTCCTTTCCCCTAGTGACTTCCCTAACTGAAGCGAACTATCCTAAGTATAGTTCGCTTCAGTTTGGGATGTTTTAAACTCGACTATGATCGTACTGCATTGGTAATAGGCACTAACTAAATCCTAGCAATAATGATTGTGGAACACGCGCCCGGAGCGTACACTGTACCTGAAAGCACACTGAAAGCGACGATACTGAACTACTGACGTCATTCATGCCTTCACCGAAATATTGAGCGGGGCACGGAAATTATCGTTCCACTGGGGAAATGGGCAAATGGGGAGTGGTCTCATTCACGTAGGTATGCCACGTTCTAGATCAGGTACACCTTCTGGACTGTTCTGCTCTTGCAAATTGAGTGACTAATGTTGAGTTTAATGTATGAATTGTAGTGTTTATTAAGATACAGCTTAGGTAGTCACCGGTGCATTTTGAACTTAGGTAGGTACTTATCCTTAAAATAGATGCTTATCAACTGTTATAACTAGTGGCTCAGTAAGCTGTAGACCTCGCCAGTGACACTTTCTTTTAATAACACTTACAAAATTAAAAATGCACCCGGTTACATATATGGAGTAAGAAAGTAGCCGCACCAATAACTTAGTAAACTACGTTTTTACCATTCCCCCTCTGAAATGGTAGATTAAACAACAAGTCAAAAAAAGGAAATTTCATTTGAGGCACGAAGTTGGATCCCGATAGTAGCGAAGGATTCTAGAGTAGAATCCCGAGCGTAACGAGGAATTCTTAAGTAGAATCCTGAGCGGATCGAGGGATACAAGGTCCGAGATTAAAATATTTTTTTCAAAAGTTGTGTACTTTACTTTTTACCATTGACTGCGAGACACACAGTGTCGACAGCTTTTGAGTCTTGGATAATTCGTTGAAATAGTTCAGAAAAACGGTCTCAAGGTTTTTGGCGCCATTCGTGGTTTTCCAGTCACAAAACAAATTTAGGCAAATCTCCCGAGATTTTGACGGCAAAAAATTATCTACGATAATTGCTGCTTTCGAACTAAAGGATTCCGGAGTAAGTGAATCTTTTTCATCACTGGAAGAACTCATTTTACTAGGGTAGCTAATATATTTTCAAATGAAAATTTTACAATAAGTAACATTAAGATTTTTTTTACGATAAATGACAGAAAAGAACCTATTCTACTAATTAAATCTTTAATTGGCGGATTGTGTTTGTCTTTTTTTTTGTCAATGGAACTAGCTCTATTCAGCTTGCCAGTAGTAGTTTCGTTCAGCTCGTTTATTTTAGTAGGTACATAATTCGTATATTGACGCTTGTTCCAAATTCAAATTTAATTTAATTTCTAGTGAGTAAACGAGCGTTTTATTCACTGATATCAATGGTTAAATGCTAAATATTCGACCTCCATCTCAAAGCTGTGCAAACTCCTTGCGCAAAAATACTTGATACAAACGCCTTGTACAAAGACTACTCGACATACAAACTTCTTGTGCAAATAACTCCTGGAGATTTCATTGGTCGACATAGAATTTAGCATTAGAATAAAAACTGTTTTGTGTTATTTGCTGTCATTAGTAAATAGGGCTATTTTTAATACTGTCGATTGAAAATGTATTCAAGTGATGAAGAAGAAGTGATAGCAATCGAGTTTATGAAAAATAGGGCGGCTTTTTTCGTAGTCATGGTGTAAAGTATAGTATGATATGATTTATTAATTACTGTGGACATTTTACCACACATGTATGCATACGGATACATACATACCTACTGTGGTTATTGTTTTTTTTTACAATATTTTCGAATGATTATTGTTATAACTGACATGTAATGTACAGTTACCAATAAATTATCTTATCTTATCTTATGCAACTCTTGAATAAAACGGATTTATATCGAGGACCATGAATCACTCGCGTCGCTCAGGATTATATGAACCACTCCCTGCGGTCGTGATTCGGTTGCTAGAATCCGTCACTTGCTCATGATTCATCTATAGCCCTCGCTTTGAATCCGCCCTTTATTCACTAATTGCATAATGTACTATTATACCGATCCCCCTCTAAAAATCTTATTTTAATCACTGAAAACAGTGAATAAAAACACTTCTAATCACTATTTTGGTGTTTGAATTTAGAACACACCACTATGTTCGACCCTCCATCTCAATGCTGTATAACCTCCTTGCGCAAAAAAATACTCGATAAAAACTCCTTGTGCAAAAAATACTCGGCATACAAACTCATTGTGCAAATAACTCCTGGAGATTTCATTGGTCGACATTTTCGACATAGTGTTTAGCATTAGAATCAAAACTGTTTTGTGTTATTTGCTGTCATTAGTAAATAACGCTATTTTTAATACTGTCGATTGAAAATGTATTCAAGTGATGAAGAAGAAGTGTTAGCAATCGAGTTTATAAAAGAGAGGTGGCTTTTTCTCGTAGTCATGGTAAAAAGTATTATACTTTTGCAACTCTTGAATAATATGATTTATATCGAGGAACATGAATCACTCGCGTCGCTCAGGATTCTAACACTTGTATTACTAGCTAGGCTCGTGATTCAATCATCTTGAATCACTCCCTCCCTATGGTCGTGATTCAGTCGTTAGAATACTTCACTTGCTCCTTATTCATCTATGGCCCTCACTTTAAATGCATCATTTATTCACTAATTGCATTATATACTATTTGCGGTCTTAAACCCAACCTATTGAGTTTTCACTAAAATTATTACTCTCACGGTCTCTTAAAATCCAACGTCACCTCATTTGTTAAAATCCGTCAAACTGTTTGGACAGCACCGATTTTCTGAAATTTTAAAATCCCTACTTCGCCCCCATTTTGAAAAATTTCCAAAAACTAAACTGACAACAAAAATCTATTTAATTATCGAACCTGCTCACAGAAATTCACGAGGATCAGTTGAGAAATGCGGCTTGTAGAGGATAACATCCGGACTTTACGGAAGCATATTTGCCCAATCCTGAAACGGAGACGCTTCGCTCGCTCGGTCAAATAGTAGTGAATGTGTGCCTTTGCCGTGTGAAAGTGAAACGTGAAAAATTACACATTTTAATTGACCGAGCGAGCGAAGCGAGCTGAGGTCTCCATTTCGACAAGATCGGACGCCGATTTTGTCGAGAGCTTTTCTCGATTTTCCCCTTGGGTGGAGGGGGGGGGGGAGTTATGACGTCATAAATTTTTTGTATGGGTTTTTTTTTTCTGAAACCTATCGTGTGGGATATCATATTAAAGGGCTTCATGAGCCGGTTCTAAAAATATACTACACCATTACCTTTCAGCCGCGTGTTTTCTAAAAATCCAAGTAATATTTTCAAAACATACCAAGTTTGGACTCCTCGAAGTAAGAGACGGATTAGTAAAGAAAATGTATACAGACCATGAGAGTGAGTAAAATAGACTTCAACTATTTTCGTGAAAAGTCAATAGATCGTATTTTAAATCGCAAAATGTAGTTTACAAAGTTATTTACTTTACTTTACTACTTGATTTTGATTGGATCTAAAATACTTACCTATAAATTGGTTCACAGTCCCTCCTGTTAGCGACGTCTGCTGCCCACAGGGCCACTAGTAATATCCTATCTAGGGTTATACCATGTGAAACTAAAATTACACATTTAAATTTACCTGCCCCTAATGTAAAGCTTGATGCGCAGTGTCTTATTTTTTAATGTAATATGCAATACCTATAGGTTTTTTTTGACATCCTTATTTACACTGCAACGAGATCTGTGCCAAGCAGGTTTTAATTATGCTTAGACAGTTTGGTGGCAGCCGGATTCTACCGATATGCAACTGATTACTCTGGCTACCCCCATGCTCGTTCATTAGTCTCCAGCAGCCTGCCTCCTGCTTCCCTCACAGTGCAGCAGGGCTGCTGGCACACACCACGCTCCCATTTGCCAAATAGTTTTTTTTCTTAATTGCTAAGCCTTTGTCCCAATGTGGATTTAGTTGGCAGAGCCCAAGCCGCATGCGACAACGTCGTTCTAAGAGTTATGGGCGCCGCTTATGATATTTTCTATTACGAATGGTGGGTAAAGCCTTGCCAGATCCGGCTAGGAAGATTTATGCGCCACGCATACTTCAGTGGTCTTATGATTTCTCTATAGACATATTGAATTTCCATATAACTTACAAACTGCCACTGACACTCGTAAATAATTTTGAAGCAACTGTTTGTGGCAAACTTTACTCGAATATTGTTGGCGATGGCGGTTATTCTCGAACACATCAGCAGATACAGCTCGGCGACACTTGTATGTAAGGGACGGGGATATGCGTCGGTCTCCATTTCCTTTTGTGAGCGAAGCGAGGAGAAAGAGTTTGACGCATAGCTCTCTCCCTTACATAATAGTGTGTTGCTGTATCGCGCTGTGTGTTGTGGCTTGGGAATAATTGTTATTTGTGTCTCAAGGGGCCGATATGATGTATTTACGGCGAGGGCGGTACATTGAATCCAGAGTGAAGTGAAGAATTCCACGATAGAATCTTGAGCGTAGCGAGGCATTCTAAGTTAAAATCCTGACCGTAATGAAGGATTCAAGCGTTATCGCCCATAACAAAAATAATTTGATCCTGAGTGACATATACAACTTTTCACATCGACTATGAGGAAAATTGAAATAAAATGCTCTAAAAATAATGACATAACTGTACTTTGAATTATACTTTCACCAATTTTACAGTAATCGAAAAATGAAAACTTTTTTTTTATAATGGCGGATTGTGAAGGATTAAGGAAAGGTCACCATAGATAAAATATTCTTGTGCTACTTTTACCAATGTGTAAAAATAATCGATTCGAATATTACAATGGTATCGGATATCAATATTCATTATATCACAATAACAGTCATCGATAGTTTTAATTTCAGTAAAACATATAATTTATTGGGACATATTTTTTAAATATTACGAAAAATTTATAAATTTTCATTTATCGTTGTTAAAGTTAAAACTGTTCGTTTTTAATTGACTACGTCATCGTAGTCGATTGTAATGTAATTTCATAATTACATTCGATTATTTTAATATGTGTTCAATAGGTACATTGCGGAAATGCTACATGCCAATGAATAAATTAAAAAAGTAGCTTGAACAGAAAAATAGCATTTTGGTCCCTCTCGTCTTGGAGCAAAACTTACTTTTCCGAATGAAAGGTGGGAAATAGTTATTTATGTCACAAGGGAGCAAAATGATGTATTTACGGCGAGGGCGGTACATTGAATCCAGAGTGAAGGGAAGGATTCTTCGATAGAATCCTGAGCGTAGCGAGGGATTCTAAGTTAGAATCCTGAGCATAACGAAGGATTCAAGCTTTAACGCCCATGACGAAAATAATTTTGCTCCTGTGTGAAACCTACAACTTTTCACACCGACTATGAGGAAAATTTAAATTAAATGCTCAAAAAAAATTTTATAACTATACTTTTGGATGATTGTGAAGGATTAGGATCACCACAGATAAAATATTCCTGTGTACTTTTACTAATGTGTAAAAATAATCGAATCGAATATTTCAATGGTTTCGGATATCAATATTTATTATATCATAATAACAGACATCAATAGTTTAGATTTCAGTAAAACAAATAATTTATTGTGACATTTTTTTAAAAATATTACGGAAAATTCATAAATTTGCTTACAACGTTGTTAAAGTTAAAATTTCAAACATGTTCGTTTTTAATCGACTACGCCATCGTAGTCGATTGTAATGTAATTTCATAATAACATTCGATTACTTTAATCTGTGCTCATTGCGTAAATGCTACATGGCAATTAATAAATTAAAAAAGTAGTTTAAACAGAAAAGTAGCATTTTGCTACCTCTCGTCGTGGAGCAAAACTTACTTTTCCGAATGAAAGGTGTGAAAAAATAATTAGTGACTGAAATGACTTGCCATCATTACCAGACACTCGTCGATTCTTGCACTTGCACGAGAACAAAACAAAACTTTTCCGATATGGCCTGTTATTCAATATTATTGTTAGGGTTCCGTTCCCAAAGGGTAAAAACGGTTATAGTGAGAAAGTTGAAATTTTCTAAGATGATGTATTTCTGTTGCTGCTTTGCCAGAGGCAATTATAAGGAGAGCGACATCTTCGGGAGTAAAGTAAAAGGCTTGAGATGCGCGCAAATACGAGACTAGACTAGACTATTTTATTATGGGATATACTAAGCTTATATACAACTTACTACAAAACTACGTGATGAATATAAATATACCTTATCTGTGACGGTCGTCAACTTATCTTAACTTTACGTGGAAATAGATATTTCCGCATATCTGTGGCGGGCGAATGTGCCGGCACACTGCTATGACAAAAAGTACTAAAAACCGGTCAAGTGCGAGTCTAAATCATTGCGCGCGCGCTCTCAACGCCAACACGTACTAATTTTTACTCTGCCTTTTCAATTTATAAGCTGTGCAAATTCGGAACCTATCGCTGTGAAACAAAAACAAAAAGCAGGAGTTCAAATAGACCATTTAACCAACTCGATCCGCTTACTTCAACGATACTCCAAAAGTGCCTAATATTCGGAAATTAATTCAAACCTGCCGTTAAAGTGCCCGGTGAACTGCTTTTGTTGCTATCCAGTCAGCGTCGGCCGGTGAGTCACCAACCGGTGCTGCGGCCGGCGAGCCCGTACTCAACTACTCACTACTACTACCCGTTCGCCGATTTCGTCACTGCAGCCGTCGAGCAAATAGCTCAGCCGGTAACCGTTTGCCTGGAGGCCCAGAGACACCAAGTTCGATCCCCGGCGATACCTTGTCTTTTTGTTTTTACTACTTAAATTATAATTTTTAAACTTTTTTTTTTTTTCTCACAATGATGGATTGGAAGACCAACTGCTGCTCAGGTTGCAGTGAATATACCGAAGAGGATGATAGAGTTGCCTGCACGGAACCCAACTGCTCATTGGTGTACCATTACGTATGTGTTGGTCTTAGTGTGGGTCCCCACGCGGCCTGGATATGTTCCAGCTGCAAGATGAAACTGCCCAAGATTGATAACTCCGACACACCGGTAAAGGCTAACGACGACTCCTTCGTTACTTTCTGGACTGGAAAGCAACGATGTGCCGCCACCATTGACACTGCAGCCAGCCCTCGCGACAGCAAGAATTACCTAACCGAGAATAGACTGCGTGACATCATAAAACAAGAGATGACTGGTGCTCTACGAGCAACTATAAAGGAATTTATGTCGGCTGAACTCAAGAGCACCAACAACCTCATCGCCGGACTCACCGGTTCAATGGCTTTTTTCAACGAGCAATTTGAGAGCATGAAGGTCAGACTTGAAGAAAACTCTAAAACAATTTCAACAATGAATATAGAAAATGAGAGTCTCAAATCGCTAGTTAAAGATCTCTCCGGAAGACTCACGATCACGGAACAACTCATGCGAGAATCTAATATAGAGATTAATGGGATCCCCGAGCACAAATCTGAGAACCTACCGAATACGGTAGAGCAACTCACAAAGATTGTGGGTAACCCGCTGGATGACAGCGAGATCTTATACGCCACCCGGGTCGCCAAGATAAATAAAGACAACAACAAACCTAGAGCTGTGGTTGTGAAATTGCGCAGTCCCCGTCAACGCGACTCTGTTCTAGCCGCCGTAGCAAAGTTCAATAAGGCTAACCCCAAGGACAAGCTGAGCTCCACACACCTTGGCTACGGAGGACAACGAGAACCAGTCTTCGTTTCAGAGCACCTTACGCCTGCAAACAAATCCCTATACGCAGCCGCTCGTAAGAAGTCCAAGGAAGTGGGATATACGTTCGTCTGGGTTCGTAACGGCAAAATTTTTGCAAGGAAGGACACCAACTGCCAGGCTCTGCTCATACGAAGCGAAGATAGCCTACGTTTGATGTGTTAGACTCTAAGTGTTTTATATAGAACTATCGTTATGGTGTTATTTGCTTTAAATTCGCTAGTATTTACTATCAAAATGTCCGCGGTTTACGGACCAAAACCAATGATCTCTACAAAAACATATCCAGCAGCGATCATGAAATAATTGTACTTACAGAAACTTGGTTAAATAATAATGTCACAAATTCTGAGTTAATGGACTCTAGATATAACATCTATAGAAGGGATCGTCTATGTAGTTTTAAGCCTACTAAAGATAGCAAGGCCGACGGGGGTGGAGTCCTCGTAGCAGTATCAAAGAAATATCAATCTACTCGCGTAACCAACTGGGAAAGTAAAAACAGTAAATTTGAGGACCTATGGGTCACTATAGAAACTAGGACTGGAGACTGCACAAAAAAGCTGGCTATATGTGCTGTATATCTACCATCGCCAATAAAATTAGAATACCTATCTGAATTCTTTGACAACGCCAATAGAACACTCAACTACGCCGACGAAGTCGCTATACTGGGAGACTTCAATCTAGGTTTCATAGATTGGAACAGAGCAGTTAACCACGTTCACATGGTCCCATCCAAGTACGAAAGTACCTTAGGCTTTCAACTCATTGACTTTATTACAATGAACAGTCTGTATCAGTTTAACTGCATCGGAAATAGGGATGACAATATTCTCGATTTAGTACTGGCAAATGTTCCCCATGTGACCGTCGCCCGGTCTTCTGACACCCTGAGCAAGCTAGACTCCTACCACCCTCCCCTTGAGATTCAAATCAGTTCATCACGCCTTACCCACCTTAAACCCAGCGTTGGACATCGACACAACTTCTTCAAAGCCGACTACGAAGGGCTTAAGTCGCATCTAAAGTCCACCAAGTGGGAGGACATATTCCGTCATTGTGGAAACGTCAATGAAATGACCTCACTCTTCTACTGTACTTTGAAGAATGCCATTGACAAATATGTCCCAAAACAGAAATTTAAAACAGGTAAACATCCTCCCTGGTTCAGCAAACAGCTGATAAAACTGATTGCTGAAAAAGAACGAATAAGACAGAAATTTCGTAAATATAAGAACCCCCGTGACAAAATAGAGTTCGAGATCGCTCGATAACGCTGTCATAAACTGTATGACACTTGCATGAAAACGTACATGTTCAATATAGAATCCAGTATTCCGGATAACCCCAAGGCCTTCTGGAGTTTCATTTAGTTCAAGCGAAAAGGCCTTTCCTCACTACCAGCGACAATGTATAAGGACCACGAATCGGCAAACTGTGGAAACGAGATTGCACAGCTCTTTGCTGGGCACTTTTCGTCAGTCTATACAGATCACGACCCAGTGAACACCGCTGACCTACATTTAAACAACCAAATAGGCCTATCTAGGAGGGAGGCACCGCAGAAGAAATTGGAAAGGCGACGAAACTCTATTCCTATGAAAAGAACGACAAAATTATTCTTTCATTCGGGCAACATGATAGTAACCCTACGAAAATGATTCTAGAAATTGGGTACATTTTAAATAAGCTTAAAGACTTTGAAGTGTTACTGCTAAGTGCAAGAAACAGTCAATATCTAAATGATAGTAAAATAAGTGATACATTGAAATTAATTTGTAACAACAGACCTGGATGTACTTTCATTGATCTCAATTGTAAATCATATTATGGAGGCCAATGGAAATCTGCTTGCTCCACCATCAACAAATGTGTGGATCAACTAGATTATGACAGGGAATATCTCACATATAATAAAAATAATAAAAATCTAAAAAACCATAAAGTCAACAAACAAATAACTCCTAAACAAAAACAAAACCACATAAAGAAAGGAACTATACCATATTATTTCCGGAAAGTCAACACAAATAAAATAGACGAAACAAAAAAAACACCCAAAACCACACGTATTCAAAACTGTTCACAAAAGGGTACCATACCGTATTACTTTCGAACAGTAGCTAAAAAACAAACAAGCACAACCAATGAGTCAAACAAAAGCATCAGAGTGACCCATACTTCACCATGTAACCAGCTTTTTCGAGACCAATAATAGCTCAAAACTGATAATCCTGCACCAAAATATTCAAAGTGTACTCCCAAAAAGGGAATTAATCGATATGACTATGGCGGAATTGACAGAATCGGGTAATGAACCAGACGTAATCTGTCTAACGGAGACATTTGTAAAATCAGGTGATGAAATAAATATAAGATTAGCAGGTTATGACCTAGCTACCAACTTTTCTCGAAATAAGAAAAGAGGCGGGTCTTGCATTTTAGTGAAAAACAGTACTGCATATAAACGTTTAAAAATGGTTGACGAACTGGCTGTGTCTAGTGTATTTGAATGCTGTGGTATTGAGCTAACAGATCATAACATTATATTAGTATGCATATATAGGATTACGGAGGTAAAAAAATTTCTAGATCGCTTGGAATTATTACTCTTTTCCATAAAAAGGAAAATGAAAACAAAACAAATTGTTATAGCTGGTGACATAAACATTAATACATTAAAACCTGACATTAATACCAGACATTTAACAGATATTATTAATAATTATAAATTGACATTTCATATTGACGAGCCCACCAGACAAGCATCTTGTATTGACCACTTAATCAGTAGTATCAGTCATGCTGTAGGATCAGTGATCCCGTTGGGATTATCTGACCATGAAACAGCACAATTGCTCTTGATCCCCGTAAAAAATAAAAAAGCTATGCCTAAGGCTACATACATTCATAAAAGAGACTATGGTGGTGATAACATTAGGAATTTTCGTGAATGTCTCCAATGCTTATCGTTCGCAGAAGTTTACGAAGAATCTGACCTCAATAAGGCATTTGAAAAATTTCATGAATTATTCTGTTTGTTTTATAATCTTTGTTTCCCAACAATTATCGTAAAAAGGAACATGGAGGTCAAACCAAAATGGATTTCAAAAGGACTAAGAATCAGCTGTAAAACAAAAAGATCTCTAAGATATAATTTTTACAAACAAAGAACACAATATAACAAAAACAGATATGAAAAATTCTCAAAAATATTAAAAAAATGTATCGTACAATCACAGACACAAGCAAATAATAAATATGTACAAACTAGTAAAAATAAATGTAAGGCATCGTGGAATGTAGTAAAAAATGAATCAGGAAATCAACAAGCATCACATTTCATACATCAAATTAGTCATGAGGGTACTATAGTTCAGGAAGCAACTGGAATAGCTCAAACATTCAATGAATACTTTATAAAAATCTCTAATAAGGTTAACCATGACTTGGCTCTCACCGGCGGAAGTCATCGGATAAGTGAAAGTATTTTTCTTAAGCCTTATGATAGTAACGTTGTGTCAAAACTAATAATGTCGTTAAATAACACCAATGCAGAAGGTTTTGATGGTATATCTACCAAAATAATTAAGGCATGTTGCTTGGAGATATCGCCTGTATTAAACTATTTGATAAACCTGTCTCTAGAAACAGGAAATTTTCCTAACAAACTGAAAATATCTGTCGTAAAGCCGTTGTACAAAAAGGGTGAGAGATCAGAAATAGGAAATTATCGTCCAATCACACCCACGCCTGTGTTGTCAAAGGTTTTTGAAAAAGCGATGCATGTAAGATTAAATGATTTTTTCACAAAATGTATTAAAATCAGAGCAGCATGGCTTTCAGAAAAATAAATCGACCACCTTGGCAACTTTCAAACTAGTAGACCAAATTGTTCACAATATAGACGTCAAAAACTATAGTACAGTGCTATTTTTTGATATGTCCAAAGCATTCGATTTTGTTGCACATGAGTTATTGCTATCGAAACTCGAGGCTAATGGTATAAGAGGCTAAGCACGAAACTGGCTACAGACTTACTTGGACGATAGGGTGCAGAGTGTAGAAATAAGTCGTCTTAATGATAGCCACGTCGTTAAATGCTATAAATCCGAGCTAGAATGTAATAAATTTGGCGTTCCTCAGGGCAGTGTACTCGGGCCTCTTCTTTTCTTAATTTATATAAATGACCTGCCGGAAGTCACTAATCAAAGCTGCATTTTATTCGCTGATGATATATCAATAAATGTAACTCGCGTGATTACTGATGACATTTCACTTCATGAATTTGACATTAATACAACTATTACCTCTATAATTAATTGGTTAAATAATAATAATCTGCAAGTAAATCTAAATAAAACAATGTATATAAATTTTAATAACTTTGACAAATATAACAGGAACATGACATTAAATATAAATTATAACGGACAAATTCTAGAGGAGGCTAATAGTGTGACATTTTTAGGTATAGTAATTGATCGACATTTGAATTGGAGAGATCAAATTAATAAAATATGTAATAAGATAAACAGATTTATTTTTGTGCTAAGACGTTTGCACAAAACAGCCGAGAAAAAAACCGCACTGCTTGCCTATCATGGGTATGTAGAATCCGTCATAAGATATGGTCTGATAATTTGGGGTAACGGAACTGAAATTAACAGAGTATTTATTGCCCAAAAAAAATGTTTGCGTGCTATTTGTGGTATGGCACCATATGAGTCCTGCAAACAAACATTTAAAAAATTAAACATCTTACCGGTACCCTGTCTTTATATACTTGAAATCGGTAATTTCGCTAAGTCAAATCCTGAACTTTTCGTAAAAGCTCATGATTATTTCTCGAGGAACTCTAGAAACCCGAACAGGCTTGTATTTAATCACACACCAAGAACAACACTGTATTTAAAAAATTGCTCAGCAATGTGTGTGATTGTGTATAACAAAATACCAGATGACATAAAAACGTTGCCACTCAACACTTTTAAACGCAGATTATTCTATTGGCTTCTGCAAAACTGTTTTTACTCTGTGGACGAATTTCTGAACTTCAAACGTAGGTGAAACTGGTCTTGGCTTTTGTTGTTTTGTTTGTGTTTTTAATTTATACAATTTATGTGATTTAATGAGAATAGACTAAAACTAGATCTCAAACATTTGCATGCTACAATTTAATAGCTGATTAAGGCGTTGAACTTTCATGTTATTTAAGAGCTCTTTTACCCTTATCTTTGCAAATAAATTTCTTATTTCTTATTTCTAAAATCAAAATCAGCGAACGTGACATACTCAATAAATGCAGAACCCTTGATGTGTTTAAAGGCGCAGGACCCGATGACATTCCCGCAGTGTTTGTTAAACTCTGTGCACCAGGCCTGTGCTTCCCACTCTCTGTAATATTTAATCATTCCTTGAAGGAGGGTTGCTTTCCCAACGAATGGAAAAAAAGTAGAATAGTTCCTGTCTACAAAAAGGGTGATGAAAGTGACATTAAAAACTACCGCCCCATTTCCATCCTATCGTGCTTCTCAAAACTCTTTGAATCCTTAATCTGCCCACTTCTCACACATCACTTCGACAAGTTTATCTCACCTGAACAGCACGGCTTCAAGCGCGGACGGTCGGTAGAAACAAATCTGGTCTCATATGTCAATCACTTATCCCATGAGATGGACAAAGGTCACCAAGTGGACGCAGTGTATACCGACTTCAGCAGCGCTTTCGACAAGGTTAACCACTCGCTGCTCATAAGAAAGCTGGCAGCACTTGGTGTTCACGGGTCACTGCTGGACTGGTTTGGGTCGTATCTGTCACAGAGACCTCAGACAGTGACGGTGAGTGGACACGAGTCGCAGCTATACCACGCGAAGTCGGGAGTCCCACAGGGCTCTCATCTTGGTCCCGTACTTTTTCTGATTTTCATCAATGACTTGACGTCCCGTATCGCACACTGTAAATATTCCTTGTTTGCGGACGATCTAAAACTGTACAAGGCCATTGTGTCGGAGGCTGACGTGGAATTGTTGCAAAAGGACCTAAACGAGATAGCGATCTGGTGTCGTGATAATGGTATGGTTCTCAACGCAACAAAATGCTATCACATCACTTTCACCAACAAGAAAATGCCAATAGCTTCCTCGTACACTCTCAACGACATCGTACTTCAAACCGTGAAAGAAATGCGTGACCTCGGTGTTCTTATGGATTCTAACCTCAAATTTGCATCGCACATCAGCACCGCCGTGCGAAAAGCCGCGAAAATGCTAGGCTTCATAAAGCGCAATTCCAAAGGTTTCCGTTTCGCCTCCACCAAGATCCTCCTATACAATGCTCTGGTTCGAAGCCACCTCGAGCACGCTTCCGTTGTCTGGAATCCCGTGTACGCGGTCCACTCTGATAGAATAGAACGTATCCAGCACGCATTTACCAAACACCTAGCGTACCGCCAATCGGGAATCTCACACAGGGAAACCTACGAACGACGATTAGACCACTTCGGCATGGACACTTTGAACTTCCGACGAAACCTACAGGACCTTCTATTTCTGCATAAGGTCTGTAATAATCAATTAGATGTCAGCAACATCCTGAGCCAGATTGGACTGACAGTCCCCTATAACTATCCACGCAAACGTATCTCCAACACCTTCCATACGCCTCTATACAGGACAAATATTTACAAGCACTCGCCGATACCCAGAATGTGTGACAAATATAACAACACCTGTAGTGAAACCGACATAGACATATTTCGTGATCGCTTGCCTGTCTTCAGGAATAAAATCCTGAAAGAGCAAACTAACTTGCACCTAAAATGATCTTTTTAATTCCTAAATATTATTATTAATATTATAAGGCTACATTAATTCCAAATTCTAATTAATTGTTATTTATTATTGTAATACTTACATTCTAAGTTAAATTACCTATTTACAAAATAAAATGTTAAATTTTAGTACTTAAATGGTGAATGCTGTGCACATCTATAATAGGCACTCATATAAGAACAATACCGCCATATTTCTATTGTCTAATTTTATATATGTGTGCTGTTGATGTGCCTAATTAAATAAATAATAATAAAATAAATAATAATAAATCGCGCACCAAGGGTTCCGTACCACCGTTCAATGGAAGCGATGGTGTGGAGTGAATAGTTTGGATTTTACACAGCAAAATATTGTTTACAAAGTTATTGGTGCGGTTACTTTCACACTCCATGTACGTAACCAGGTGCATCCATAAGTTTGTATGTGGTATTGAAAGAATTGTTGTATGGGAGCCCCCTTAAATATTTATTTTATCCTGTTTTTTAGTATTTGTTGTTATAGCGGCAACATAAATACATCATCTGTGAAAATTTCAACTGTCTAACTATCACGGTTCGTGAGATACAGCCTGGTGACAGACGGACGGACGGACAGCGGAGTCTCAGTAATAGGGTCCCGTTTGGAACCCTTCGGGTACGGAACCCTAAAAAACAAAATAAAATTAATATCAAGGGGGCTCCCATGCAACAATTCTTTCAATACCGCATACAAACTTATGAATGCACCTGGTTACGTACATGGAGTGTGAAAGTAGCCGCCCCAATAACTTTGTAAACAACATTTTGCTATATAAAATCCGAACTATTCACTCCATACCATCCCTACTATTGTACGGTGGTACGGAACCCTTCGTGCGCGATTCCGACTCTCACTTGGCCGCATTTTTATTTTGCGTTACAGAGGGCTAGTCCATCGCTGCAGCCACATAATCAAAAAATATTCACAAGGAGTGGCGCAGCATCTGAGCATGATGATGAAGGCATTAACATTACAAAGATGTAAACCCAGTTCACGTACAGTATGAACTTATAGGACGGCTCCGTGACCACGAAATCTAATTGAATAGTAAGTAAATGCACGCGCGGCCAGGGAAGGAAGGAAGCCCCACAACAGTGCTGTACTTAATACTCACTTGAAGCACGCCAGTAAGTACATGTTACACGAACGCCGCGCCGCGCCGCGCCGGTGGAGATCTATGTGTAGTAAGTATTATAACTGGGCTGTGTTCAGGGTCAGTACATATTGCTATTCATTCTTTCATGCGACTACCTCTTCAGATTTGAATCAAGTTAATGAATCATCATTCATCACGCTCAGCAGTTCACATCCGCACACTGCTGGGTATAGTACTAATTCTTTCAAGGGTCAGTGCATTCTCTACTACAATAAGATACCTCTGGAGATTTTGAAATTGCCATTTGAGCAATTTAAAAAACATGTTAAAGCGGCTTTGTCGAAAAAGCGATATTACAATGTTCAAGATTACTTAAATAACAGGACTGTATGGGGTTAATCTGGCTCAACACAGACCTTGCTGTTAATAATTTTGTAATTATTTATTCCTGCTTATTAATCATAACAATTTAATTTTTTATATTTGTATTAGTTAAGCACAACCTATTTTTAAAAGAGATCTAAAAATCAATCTGTGGGAGTTTCTACGCCCTTCTTCTTCCACAGTGGTCCAATGTAGAGAAGAGGCAAAAAATGACGTTTGCTAAGTATATGTAAATATCTACAGTAATAAAGTACTTTGACTTTGACTTTGACTACTCGACTACAGCGAAAACCTGAGCGGCCCCGTGCCAACCGCAATCAGTGACTTGACAGTATTGTGCGGACCACGATAGTTCAACACTCCCGGGCCCCGGGCCTCGAGGCGCGCAAGGAACTCGAAGCCCTTTTTCATGTAACAATTGCTTAGCCCAAGGCCGCGCATTAATTATGAGCTCCTTTTGGTCGCAAACTAAAAAACTTACCGTTAGGATTACTTCGTTCTATTATAATAAGAAGAACCATTTTTAGAAATGTGTGTTCTAATCTAAGATTTTTCTATGATGTAAAACCTCATTCCATAATCTATTACCCCGTGACGTGATACAGACAGTCTTCCGCAAAAAAATCTAGCGAATCTACACCTTTTACACTTTGCGCCTTACTTCATTTAACTTAAGGACTACAACCGTGCAGTTGCATTGGTAAGCTATATAAGAGCAAAAATATCGTGCTAAACTTAGCTGTCCTTGGCGTGACAGAGCCAATAAGGGATGTAACATCAACAGAATCGCATTGGGGTCAACATTTCGCCTTAATTCTGAGCAATAAGATCGACTTTCAACGGGATGCCTTGGTGGGATGAGTCTTGCCTGGTGCGGAAGCGGTACGAAGGAAAGATTCAAGGTTAGCAGTAACCTGGTTTTATATAAACAGGGTTTTAAACTAACACAAGTTGTAGTCATTTTGCAATAATTTGTGAAATCTTTATTGTAGAAATCGATGATAAATCCTCGTTGTGAAGGGTGTAATAAGTAACCACTGGGTTTTTCATAGGATTTAATTTCATTAGCTTTAATCCTTCAGAGTTTCAGGTAATTTCGTAATTTTCTGAAGTACGAATCAATTCCGACCCAAAAGTTTCGGTTTCAGTCCGGTAGGTAATCAAAATGTTTTAAAATTATGCAAATCTATAAAATACTCATATTCTGATCTGTCAATTGAAAGAGCAAAGGAGAATAGTTTTTAGTTTGCATTGTGTGTTTCAATTTAATTTCATCAGCAGTCTGGAGCAGTCTGCTGATGAAATTAGCTGGAGCGCTAGGTGGTGGCAGTGCATTATACTCAAGTGAAAAATGGATCGTCGTCAGAAGCTACAGTCCCTTCACTTCAATGCCTGTTGGGACCTGGGCAGTGACAAGTTCTACCCAGCTCACTGAGCTAGAAAACTGCTCGAAGGATACCGTAATGTAATATGATAATCCAGTCCGACGAGTCACTTTTTGTCGTCTGCAGACTATGAACCTTGCAAGATTAGCCATATGAGTTAGAAGAGTTTAATCATTAAAATAGTGTGTATCTAGATACATAGGTAGACATACAGATATACACTTGAAATAATGTAGAAGTTAGATAGGGCAGAGGGTGCTGTTTTCATGCTGTTTAAAAATCGTTCGGGAAGACTGGGTTTATACCTAGATCAAATCAACTTTCGAGGGTACATACATTCAAATCGAACCCTGGATAAGAATGCCCCCCCTCCACCATATCCGCGCCTGTCTTCCTATTCTTGGATACGTCAAATGCATTGCCGATATCTTTCTAAAAATAAATCACTCAGTATTCCTAGCATCACTTAAAAGCCTCCAGCATAATTCAAAATGCAGCAATTTGATAAAACTACCAGAAATATATTATTATTATTACATCCTTTACTGCATAAAACAACAGTAAAAACAATTAATGCAGTGGGAAAGATTCACAAAGGCGGGCTTTTTCCTAAAAGAAATCTCTTCCAGCCAACCCAGTAAGTATGTGCAGTGAAACAATGCGGTTTCAGCTAAAAACAAAATATTTATGCAAACAAGAAAACAGCAACTAAATTTAAAAATAGAATACATTACACATAAACACAAATATTACAAAAATAATTTATACCATATACAGGGTGTCTCATTTAAATCGGTCAGTATGGGAAAGTCTGAAACTATAACACATACGAAAATCTGTTCGTAGGAACCATGTCATCGATTTTAATAAGAAGAAAAACTGCATTCATACATTTGAAAAAAAAATCTGTACTCGGCTCGGGAATCGAACCCGGTGGTTTTGAAAAAAAAATCTTAAGACTATTTCTGTTTAGATATCGATTGTGTAGGTCTTAAGCAGTAAATAGGTCTATGAAACATGATGTCTAAAATGAATAAAATGAATAAATTGTCTTATAGTTTCAGACTTTCCCATACTGACCGATTTAAATGAGACACCCTGTATATCATTATGAAGATAATTATACTACATAAACACAACACAAAAAACAAATATAATTAGGACCCAAAATAATAGGAATAAAGTTAACAGAAATGTCTGTTATACCGATATAAGCTTGTAATGTGAATTTTCGTGTGGATTTAATATACAGGAGGGCACATTTCGTAGAGTACGACATAAAAATTCAAGGCTCCAATTGCACGATCGTCTGACAGAGCCATGTGCAGCCAGACTCAATCAATTCCCATTCACTCTTCATGCGGCGACAACTCACTTCCGTCCCCCAACCTCATACATAATACTCACAGACCGGTGACGATAGTGGCAAGGCTTCTTTTCCTTCAGCATTAAGTGTCATTTACTCAGTGTCGTTTACTGTATCTAACGGGTTGCTGTCTAACACTAAACTGGTCTTAACTTCCTGACATTTGGAAGTGAGAATTTGATACTCGGTTTTACCAGCGTTTAACAAATTATTATTAACCGTTCAACGGTCCAGTCGCCTAACTCAAAATCACACTATAGCGAGCGAGTTAGCGCTTATATATTGCCTTTATATAGTTCATTTTGATGACTTACCAGCCATTATGACAAGGTTCATAATGACAAATTTCCAACTCGGCAACTTCCCAATTCGACGACTACTCATTTAGGCCACTTCCCATTTGACGACTTCCAATTTCGACAACATCACATAGATCTAAAGAATATATATTGACTAAACTCGAGTCAACTTTGACATCCGAAAGTTTGTACAAAATGACAAAGTTTACCCGAGATCTGTGGCACCCTAATGCACTCTGAGACAAAGACATAACATTAATCAATGAGTGTAAAATTTAAGTGACAGACACTGCAATGCGAAGGTTTTTATTTGGAGCGCACGCGGGCTGATCGCGGGTGTACCTATCCCGCGTAATAGAACAGTTACCCCGAGAAATGTTCTCCGAGAAAATTTCCTCGTCCAATTGAAGGGCCCTCGGGACGGAAAGTCGGGGAAAGCTTTCAGGGAGCAAATAAAGGGAATAGCTGGGAATAGACCCGGGGAATATTCCGAAGGAAACTGGTAGTTGAGACGGAGTTATTATATTCAATTTGAGAATTTCGTGACGCAGCGTGGGATGGGTCGGGGAGGCTGTTTGATGTTTGGTTGCCGCAAAAATGATGTCACTTGATATATCTTCATAGCAGTTAGGTACCTATCCTATTTACAGGCGAAGAAGAGTTTGAGTTCTGATATTGTCTCTTTATGCCATTTACTAATAGGATAGGTACTTAGGACCTGTTTCAAGAAGTCCCAATAAGCTCTATTTGACTGATTCATCTGACATTTTACATACAATTTTTTATGAATAAAAAAACTTTTCAAAGGGGCTTAGTCGAAGTAATAAAAGGAGAAATGAAGCTAACTGTTTCTAGAATTTCAGTGCAGTAATTCTCCTCTTAGTTTTCTCTGAAATGCGTTTCACAATTCAATATAAAATAAAAGAATCGTTATCAAAGTAACTTTGATGAAACATGACACTTCGCGGAGTGTCTCATCTCCAAAGCAACGCAAATAGGCTCTTAAAATTCAAAGCATCCTCACAGAGCGGCACAACAACACTCGAGCTACATGTAGCTAATGCGATACGACAGACATAAACCAGGTCAGGCGAGCCAAAACGTCCCTTGGCACTTTTTTAAATTTGTGCCAGCTTCCTGCTGCCTATTTCTCAAACTAAGTATATTTTTGCAAGTTGTTGGTTAGAAGAAAGTGCATGGGATTCTAACCGATATAGTGAGTGCTCACTAGTAAAATAGTAGCTGGTTCATTTAAGAAAATAGACCGGGGCGGGCGGCACTGTGCGGGGTGAAAGGGGGGATGTTGATTTTATTACTTCCTTCCTCCCCCGCAGACCGCATGCGCGCTGCTACCCCTCTCTGCCTCTATTTACACTACCATCTTCAGTAATACCGCCACATTCTCTGGATATGACGAAGGTTCGGGCTGCAAAACAGAGATAGGTATATATTCGTCTATAGCGCCGTCTCGTTTTCGCAGCGCGAACCTTTGTCATACCCCGATTAATGCTGAAGGAAAAGAAACCTTGCAACTATCATCACCGGTCTGTGAGTATTATGTATGAGGTTGGGGGACGGAAGTGAGTTGTCGCCGCATGAAGAGTGAATGGGAATTGATTGGGTCTGGCTGCACATGGCTCTGTCAGACGATCGTGCAATTGGAGCCTTGAATTTTTATGTCGTATACAAGACGGGCAATTTCGAAAGATCAGTAGAAGTCAGTGGGAAACCACAAGAGATAGATTATTTTTGTTGTTAGGAACCATAAAACTGCTTCATAGCGTTTTTTTTTACTGATTCAATTAAAACGGCAGATTTTCAAATAAAAAATCAACATATATTTTTACATCATTCGATAGTGTTGTTTCTGGGAAGAAATGTCATCAGGCAAAACAGTGGAAAGTTTTGAATGAGTTTTTTTTTGTTATTGAACACTTTGCCATACGATATTGCTTCCCAGAAACAACGATATCAGCTGTGAAACAAAAAAGAGGGATCTTCTTTTTCTTCAAAATATGCAGGTTCAATTCTCGGCTGAGAAAATAGCTTTTTTTTAAATAATGACGCAGTTTCATCTTTCATCTATCCAAAGAACAAATGCTTCTATCTCTCATAGTTTCGGTATAGCAGACATTTCTGTTAACTTTATTCCTATTATTTTGGGTCCTAATTATATTTGTTTTTTGTGTTGTGTTTATGTAGTATAATTATCTTCATAATGATATACAGGCTGTCTCATTTAAAGCGGTCAGTATGGGAAAGTCTGAAACTATAACACATACGAAAATCTGTTCGTAGGAACCATGTCATCGATTACAATAAGAAGAAAAACTGCATTCATACATTTGAAAAAAAAAATCTGTACTCGGCTCGGGAATCGAACCCGGTGGTTTTGAAAAAAAAAACTTAGACTATTTCTATTTAGATATCGATTGTGTAGGTCTTAAGCAGAAAATGGCTCTACGAAACATGATGTCTAAAATGAATAAAATGCATTGTTTTCACATACTTTAATTTATTTAATTTTAATTCGGTTTCATAGCTAGTTTTGTACACTTCATCCTTAACGTATAAGACTTATATCAGTTTTGAATCCCAAAAACCAAATGAAGGTGATTTTAGTAGCTTTAAAACCATTGATAGCCGCCACAATGTGCGAACTAGAAATAAACATAATGATACACACACATTGATCTAGCCCCAAACTAGGATTCCCTGTATCTTGGGTACTAGACAACGATACACATACTTGTATAAATAAATATTATACTTAGATAGATAAACAACCATAAACTTTCTTTATTTCCAATGTTCAGACGCACAAAAGATAGGAGTTCTTTTATGGGACATTGTATACGCTTCTACAATAAAATTCCGCAAGAAATGCAAAACTTAACTGAAGCTTGATTTAAAAATAGTAGTTTATGTGACTGCTACATAATGGTGGGCATTAATACTCGAGAGTGGGTTTATGAAAAGAGCCGAAGGCGAGTTTCATAATAATATCACTCGAGAGTTTTAATCCCTAATTATGTACAGTTACATACACTAGTTTATCTACACAAATATCATAAGCTCTCTTTGATGTGTTCAGGAACCGCATGTTTGACCGGCATTGTTTCTCTGCAGTTGTTTAGCTTGTTCTGAAGTACCAACTTCACGCAGGCGGGCGTCGGCGTTCGAAATTTGAATCTCAGTACCAACTTCACAGACAAACTAGAGACGGCACGCAGGCGGGCGTCGGCGTTCGAAATTTGAATGTCATAATATGTAGAAAAATTACACATTATGGTCATAATGTGTAATTTTACAGATAAGAAATGAGTTTTTACCACGTAGTTTAACATTATGCTGATCGTAACGTGCGGTTTTTGTACGCAGTAAAGAGGGTTTATGATACGTGTGTAGATAAATGTATAAAGCACACTTTGTGCACAAAGGCCTACTACAAAATTAATGACTTTTTACAAGACACCGACATCTGGCATTAAACCAGTTCATTGCACCCTATATATTATGTACTATGTAATAATTAGGCACCTACTCAATGGTATATTATGCTTGCTTGATTATGTTATGACGTTCATTAAGTCTCAATTTTTGTGCTATTATGAATAAAAATCTTTGAACTGAACTGAACTGAACTTTACCATTTTGATGGGTTATTTCATTCTGCGGAAGAAATACCCCATCAAAATCTATACACTTATGGCCTTACTAATAAAAAAAGTTATCCACGATTTAACTTATACAGTGTTTTTTCCATTTCATACGTCGAGTAAATGTCAAATGACAAAGCAAGACAAAAAATTGTATAAGTTAAACCGTGACTAACTTCTTTTATTAGTAAGGCCGCTAGTATATTCAATATATAAACTATGTGTGTTATTTAGTGATAGGTCGTTCGTTTGCACAAAGAAGGCTTTCGCCTTTATATTGGAATTCCTCAGATCGCTTGATGTACAAAAGAATCTATAGGTATTTTATCTGTTTCCACAATAAATAGATCTATGTATGTTAACTATCCAAATAAATATCTATAGACGGTAGCGATCCAACTAGTTATTTGTTATCATTCGTAGAGTTATGTGATTAATCAAGATATAGTAGATAGGTAAGTTAAGTAATTAATGGCATCATAAGTCCCCTGACGCAAAGTACTTAATTACTTACTTTAACGACTAATGTATTACACCATTTACCTATGTTTTGGGCCGAGCGACCAAACAAGAATTAATTAAACATTATAACGAAATCACTTCTGTTCAAAAAGGTCAACAGGATTTCTTGAGGGTTTGTTGAATCGTTGCTCCTCTACAAAGTGTTGTTGAGAGTCCATTCCCCGAAAGGCTTCAAGTTAGTGATAGCGGGTCAGTATACGAGTGGATATAGATAATCTCTACCGGATCGTGATCGGTACGCAATCCGCCGCGTGCGCACCGTCGCGAGCTCAGCCTGTTACGACTTTTAAATACCATCGGAGCATTACCTCTTCCTGCAATGTCCAGTTCAAGTCTTTATTTTCTGTAAATATAAACTTTGTGTATCGTAAGATGTCAAAACCGTTAGTTAATAAATTAAAGTTTTTTTTTCTCGTTAGTTTTTCAACCATCGACAGATAGTAAACTGTAGCGTACTGCTTACTATATGACGCGTTAGTTGATAAACAAACGGTTAAACCAGTTAAATAGTGAACTGGTTTAAACTTGAATTGCAAACGAAATACTTACCAGGGCAAACATTGCGGTAGCTTAGGTGAAACCTAGAGGGGGCGAGCGCAGCGAAGTCCCCCAATAATCTTCATATTAGGTTGACATGTAAGAACAAAAGAAACGTAAATTCTAAACCCTATCGGTCTGGTTTACTTCTGTTGATAGTTGATTAACTAACGCGTTAGTTTATAAACTAACGGTTTTGACTATCTTAAGGTGACATATACATACAAATAAATTTAAATGTAAAATTGATTATAAACATTGTTTAGAAAACGTCATTTACTGGTTGTTCACTACATTGGACCACTGCGGAAGAGGATGGGCGAAGAAACTCTCACAGATCGATTTTTAAATGTCTTTTCTTTAAAAGTTGGTTGTGTCTAACGAGTACAGATATTACATAATAATTATTATCAAAAATATGCATGAATAAATAATTACAACATTACTGGGCGAGATCTGTATTGAGTTAAATTAGCACCAGTTACTCATCATCATTAATGTAATCTTGAATATTGTAATATTCCTTTTTCGATAAAGTGTATTTTACATAGATTTCTCAAATGGCAATTTCACAATCTCCAGAGGTTTCCTATTGTAGAAGAGAATGCATTGACCTTTCAAAGAATTTCTAACTTCCGCCAGTATTATTTCTTATGTTAACATTACAGCTATCGCTAATTTTGGAAAATGTGGAAAAGTTCTTGCGTTGACTTGCTACAATTAGCATGTCAATATCTTTAAAAAAATATCTTAGGAAGTCGTGCATTTTAAATTATAAATTGCCTGAATAGCTCTTTCCTGTAATATAAAAAGAGTTTGTATATCCGCTGCTTGCACCCACAACAAGATACCATAGGACATGACATGACACTATAAAGTAACTAAAATAGACCAGACTAGCTGTAGCCACATCATTGTGTTGCATAATGTTCGTAATAAGGTAAGCCGCATAACTTAATCTACCAGCTAATTTATACCATTTAATAAAATCCTCTCACCGCAACAATTTGGTTTCCGCAAAAACAAATCCACAACTGATGCTGTTTTAAAACTTATCAATAATACTGTTCAAAACCTAAATAATAACAAAACACCGGTCAAGTGCGAGTCTAAATCGCGCACGAAGGGTTCCGTACCACCTTTCAATGGAAGCGATGGTGTGGAGTGAATAGTTTGGATTTTACACAGCAAAATATTGTTTACAAAGTTAGTGCGGTTACTTTCACGCTCCATGTACGTAACCAGGTGCATCCATAAGTTTGTATGTGGTATTGTTGTATGGGAGCCCCCTTAAATATTTATTTTATCCTGTTTTTTAGTATTTGTTGTTATAGCGGCAACAAAAATACATAATCTGTGAAAATTTCAACTCTCTAGCTAGCTAGGTTCTTGAGATACAGCCTGGTGACAGACGGACGGACGGACGGACGGACGGACAGCGAAGTCTTAGTAATAGGGTCCCGTTTGGAACCCTTCGGGTACGGAACCCTAAAAAGTCTTAACAATATTTTTGGACCTCGCCAAAGCATTCGATACTGTACCTATCCCCACTCTTTTATTTAAGCTCTCTTCGATAGGAGTTAGAGGCACTCAACTTGATCTGTTTCGGTCTTATCTCACGGGACGTTCCCAAATGGTCAAAATTGAGCAACATCTTGGCGACGAACTTGAAATATCCTATGGGGTACCACAAGGAAGCGTTCTCGGTCCAACACTGTTTCTGGTATTCATTAATGATCTCTGCAACCTCGATATTCCCTGTGGCTCAATAACTTCTTATGCTGATGATACTGCTTTAACGTTTACTGCCAACACTTGGATCGAACTACAGGGTCTTGCACAAACTGGTTTTAACACCGTTCAAAAATGGCTGCTCACACACTCCCTAACACTTAATACTACAAAAAATAAATTCATTCCGTTTACTGCTTCTTCGGTCACTATGCCTCCTTTACCTCTTACTCTTCGTGCACACTCGTGCACAGACCAAATTAACTGCCAATGTCCGGAGATTTCTTCTACTGATACCATTAAGTATCTCGGTGTCACGATAGACAAACACCTCATTTTTAAAGCCCACATTGACAGCCTCAGCACTAGAGTTCGCAAACTAATATACATATTCAAAAATCTTCGAAACATTGCTAGTGCAACCATCATTAAAAATACTTATCTTGCCCTTTCTCAATCTATTATAGCCTACTGTATCCCCTGCTGGGGAGGTGCCGCAAAAACAACAATGAAACCCCTAGAAATAGCTCAACGCGCCATCCTTAAAGTGGCAACTAAACGCCCTATTCTATTTCCCACAGTTCAACTGTACAGTCTTTGTAAGGTGAGCACTATCAGTCAGGCAACTATTCATTTTTAATACAATAATAGTGCAACACCACCTCACACCATACGAACCTACTATGAAACGACGTAAAGATAGGATTTGCAATGTTCCCTTCCCAAGATTAATTTTCACAAAACGCTTTAAACTTTATATTGGTCCCTTTTTCTATAACCTGTTTAACAAGATTGAATATATTTATCCGCTTCTGTCTTATGAATGTAAACAAATAATAAGTAATTACTTAAGTAACTTAACGTATGATGAAACTGAAAACCTTCTAAAACCCTATTCCTAATATTTTTCATACAAGTAGGTCGAACGAAAACACAGACATATACACACGCTTTCCAAACACACCACACAACACACCCTCACACACTATTATACACTTACACAACTTTACAAACACACACACGCACGCACACACACATACCCACACACCACTTTGTTATATATTATGTAATACATTTAGCTAATCCTAATTTATAGGTACTTGCCACCTTTAAATGTATGTTAACTTTATTATGCTCACCTATAGGTACTTACATTAGAGGCATGAGCCCGCTTTACATTAATACAGGCTATTACAATAGCCTAGCAATGAGAGCAGTTGCATTTGCAACTATTGTGATTCAGAAACCTGTGGCGTAATCCTACTAAAACAAAAATTTTGTACATTTTCTTTTGGAGATTAAATGAATTTTTTATTTTATTTTATTTTTTTAATTTATCTATGTGAGCTCCCCACTGCAATTTGCTATCAAAAGTCTTATACAATAAGTCTTATACACATACCAATTCCTTATAAATAAGGGATTTGTTAATGTAAAGGTTGCAAGTCTGAAAATGTAGGGGGTTATTAGGGGCCATCATTTTTAATACCCTTTAAAATGAGTGTTTGTAAAATATTCTTTGTTTACTTCTCCATAGCGATCGATATGTAGAAGCACTTGTTGTCACGGTAGTCTCTCTACTCGTATTACGCTCTGAGTAACTCGGTATATAGTCAAGACAACGCCTGGGCGATTGTAATAATAAGGTAACATAAGATTAGAGATAATCCCAACTTTATTAACATTCGGCATTCCCGTGCCACAATGCGGGTGCTTTACTGTAAGTCATTGTTCGGATCCCTTCTCTGAGTGGCCCTCTTGTCTTCCCTCAGAAGTAATATCTCAGGATTTAGGAGATAGTCGAAGACAGAAGTATTTGCATAATGCGATTCTTGGGAGTACTGAACTCTGCCAGACTCCAGTTTGTGAAATGTAATGTCGAAAATCAGGTATGGTGGACCGAACAAAATCAGGTATAGTGGACCGAACAAAATCAGGTATAGTGGACCGAACAAAATATGAAATTATATAAATTCTGTATGAAATTGATTATTTAAAATCTGTGCACGCTTTGTCATGTGTTGATAAAACCCTTTTGTTAGACACTAAATCTACAAGTTTTCGGCAAATAGAACACTCTAAATAGACGATGATGCAGTTGCGTCGCAGCCAAGGCTAGGAGATAATCCTGCGTAGCGAGCACTATTTGCTAAGAATCTAAGAATACGACGCAGTTGCTTCTCTATTTGCTATTATAGTGTATATTTTCCATTATTATTCAAAAGGTGTACACATAAGCTTCTGTTAAGCATTTGAAATTGAAAACTTTGATAAATCATAAAGAAGACGTAAGTGGCGATGGCGTAGTAACGGGTTGCTAGCTACGCGTTCCCGTTACGAACACGCAGCCCTGCGTAGCGTGTGCTACGAGCTATGCGGCGCTACAGAACGTGCGGTGTGCTGCAAGGGTATTAATTAAAAGAAAAAGTCTATTAATCCTAAGTCCTAACTTAAATGTGGTAATTGTTCTAAATCGTCTATGAAACTATTGTTTTCCCACGCTATCGGAGTTGGTTTCTGATCACTCAGATGACTCGGGCTGACATAAAATGTATTTGGTTTTAAACCTACACTCAGAGAAAAATCGGCTAACAAAGCGACAATAAAAGCTTTGTTAGAATTTTATTGTTACCGCACGTAAGTGCATCGTCGCTGCAGCTATAGGCCCATAGTTGCTGTGGCAACTTTTTTATTGTTGGAATGATTTTTGTTATTTTAGCTAAAGAAACGTAGATACGGTAACTATGTTAAAAATATTTAAACGGGATAACAACGGTACGTTGTCAACTTATCAACGTTGTGAAGTGATATTGTAGCAAAGTTTAATATATCAAAATAGCCGTTGTTACTATGGCTAAATGGTGTTGTTGACACGGCAACGTTATGAAGTGATGTTACAGCAAAGTTTAATCCATCAAAATAACAGTTGTTACTGCGGCTATATGGTGTTGTTGATACGGCAACGTCATATAGTGATAAAATACGAAGTAGATGTTTTGACAAAATATTCTTAGATAAAATTACAAAGTGACGTATGATACTTACTTGTTCTCGCAAGCGCAAACTGTTTCTCCTATTCTGCCAATTTCAACGTGGATGTCGGGCCGAGAAGTAGTGTTTGTGCTCAAGAGTGATATGAAATATAGCAATGGAGACTTTTTTAACAGAAAATAAACTGCAGCATCTGCTGCAGTCTATGGTCGGTGAGTAACAGTGCCTTAATAAAATTATGAGGTTCATGTCGTTGCTTCGCGATACTGGCTGTAACCTGTGCTTTGTTTCGAATCACACTTCAAACAAATGTCTTCGAAATGTTTTCGGACCTTTGACTGCAGCTGTTGGCGGGGCGAATTACCTTTCTGATACAATTTTAGGTTAGGTAGCTGGCTCCATTCATATTTTGCAGGATAAAAGTATCCTTTTTTTTCTCAGGGTTACTTACTTTCATTGCAATCATTTTAGTAGGTATGCCTCGCCTCACGAGTTATGAGCGCTGAGCGACAACTGGCGCCTTGGGGCGGGGGTGACTGCGTATTTTTTGAAGTACGAAATGTACGATACTTCCAACAATTTGAGTACTTAACTAAATTACCCCATAAAGTTGCTAGATCTAGCTACAAAGCAGTCAAGATGGCAACACTGGCCGTTCGTTGTCCTTCGTTGGCCCGGTGAACAGTCAGCATTTGGTTTTTAAAGCCACTAAAATAACCTAACCTAACAAATGGCCAAATTATTACAAGTCTCAGATAGCTTAAGCATAAAATAACAACGTTCTTCTTTTTCAGATCAAGAACTGACGTTTGAATTACTAATGGAATCTGGAAAGCACACTTACTGCACACATAGAAGAATTAAGAAAGTACTTCAAAATTTGGCGACTAACACCTAGTTCATGCAAAACAGAGGTCAGACGCTTCCATCTACACAATCAACTAGCCAAACGCGAGCTTAAAGTGGTACTCGGAGGTTCCATACTAAACTAGCACTTTACCTTGGCGTCACCCTGGACCGCTCTCTCACTTTTTAAAAACATCTAGCTGGTACTGCACCGCAAGATTCGTGATTAATATTAACTTATAATTTGGTATGAAATAGGATTAAATAAGTAAAGTAGAGATTAATACATACTTTTGTTATAAATATTTTCGTATTTTCCTTTAGGATTCTCAAATACCTCTATCCTCTTTATGCTACCCAAGCAATGTAACATTGTAGATTTCAATTCCTTCACTTTGTAAATGGTGCACTGAAAAAAAAAACCCCTAAGCTTCTGCCTATATTTTGTTACGGGTATACGTGCCTTGACCGTAGTTCTCTGTGTATACGCCATACAGATGTATGGTGTACAGTAAACATAGTTCAATGTACGCATACCTCTGGAATAATAGTCAGAAGCTTCGGGGAGTATATAATATTTTTTCATAGTGTACCATTAACAAAGTGCAGGGATTAAGTCCAGCTATGTTACTTTACTAGAGTAGCAAAATATATACGAGAAAAGTAACTTTGTCGGAGAAGCAACGGTGAATTGATAAAAGCACAAAGGAAGATAACTAATTCAACAAAACAAACTTAGATCCACGGACAGTAAACCTTTGTCTTTTTAGCAAAATCCCTTGTCATCGGGACATGATAGCTAAAGGCATTTGTCATGGGAACAAAAGGACAAGAAATCATATAGTGACAGGAACAATTTTAGCATTGTAATTTCAACAATTGTTTTATTGCTATTACATCAAAATTTGTAAATTTGTTGCATTAGTAGTCAACCTAAAAGTGCTCCTTTAACTATTTCAAAAATAGATCATGCTGGATTAGATCTTACTATGAGTACGCTGAATTTTGACCCTATCCTAACATCGCATGACCCTAATGAAGCTGCATGTTTATTGGTAAGTCTCCTGGCTCAGGCCCTAGTCTCTAAAACAAAATTATTAAGGCTACCCCGGCGGACTAGAACTATCAAACCTTGGATTACTATCGGACTTATGCGGTGCATGCGCAACCGTGATAATATGCACAAAAAGCTTAAGCTTACTCCAGATGATTCCTTTCTCAAAATTACTTACCGTAGATACCGCAATTATTGCAATGACATCTTAAAGAAAGTCAAACGTGAATACCTTAAAGCGCAAATTCAGGATGCTGGAGCTAATTGCAAAAAATACCAATATGGCGAAACCTAAGGATCCCGCTTCGAACTTGTTAAACATTTCAGATTCTCCGTCTTCCTCTGTCAATAGTGTAAATGACTACTTCACCAACATAGGCAAAGCGCTGGCTGAGCAGACTCAAATTCTTAACAGTGGCTGTGGGTGACGCAGATCGGCGAGCCATGAACATCGTCGAGAACACCTTGCGGAAGATCAACGGTGGTTACGAAGTCGGACTACCATGGCGGCGTGACGACGTGACCATGCCGTCAAATTACGATGCGGCACTTCATCGCCTGCGCAAGATCGAGCAGAAGATGGACGCGGCACCTGACTTCGGCAGAGAATACACCGCGCAGATCGAGAACCTACTGAGCAAGGAGTACGCCGTACCATGCGACGGATCGGAGCAGTCGAGCCCGGTCTGCTGGTTCCTTCCACACTTCGCCGTGCAGAACCCAAACAAGCCCGGTAAGACAAGACTGGTATTCGATGCGGCGGCCAGAAGCAAGGGCGTGTGCCTAAACGATAAGCTGCTGGAGGGACCGGACCTGCTACAGTCACTGCAGGGGATCGTGTTCCGGTTCCGAGAGATGCCCATCGCATTGACCGCAGACATACAAGAAATGTTTCTGCGAATCAAGATCCGTGCCGAAGATCAACCGGCTCAACAGTTCCTGTGGAGAGGCGTCGACCGAACGGGCCCTCCTCGCCGATACAAGATGACGAGCATGATCTTTGGCGCAGCGAGCTCACCCTTCATGGCGCATAGCGTGCGCGACCACAACGCACGTGTACATGCTGAGACACACCCACTCGCTTTGAAGGAGATTATGCGCAGCCACTACATGGATGACCTGGTGGCAAGCTTCAAGGATAAAGAGGAAGCACGGCGCACCATTGAAGAACTGAGAGCAGTGCACGCAGTCGCCGGCTTCACATTGCGAGGCTGGAATACGAGCCATAGGAGCGTGCTGCAAGGTGTGCCGCCAGAGCTGTACTCTGCATCATGCCGCAACTCACTGTGCGACAACATGGAGGCACAGAGAACAGGGACCGACAAGGAGCCGTCCAGATTGGAAGACGGCCGCGACAAGATCCTCGGGCTCTTCTGGAACGCCGACCAGGACTAGTTGGGCTTCAACACGTCGATGAACCGAGTACCAGCTGACGTGCGGGACCAGAGAAGAGCTCCCACGAAGAGAGAGGCTCTCAGCGCGGTCATGTCCATCTATGACCCGCTGGGACTACTGAGCCACTACACCATAAGAGCGAAGATCATCTTGCAGAGTCTACGGCGTCTCTCGATCACATGGGACGAGGCTATCCTATAGAAGAGGCAGCGCTCTTCGCATCATGGCTGCAGCACCTGGAGGAGATCGCCCTCCTACGAATGAAGAGGTGCTACAACTTCAACAATGCAGTTGAAGTGCAACTGCACATCTTATGCGACGCCAGCGAGCAAGCCTTCGCAGCAGTAGCCTACTGGAGAGTCATGCGCCGTGACGGGACCATCGGAGTAACACTGGTCGCAGCCAAGGCCAAGCTCGCGCCACGCCGGACGCAGACGATTCCCCGACTCGAGTTGCAGGCAGCAGTCATTGGAGCCCGACTCGCCGACACCATCAAGAAAGAACACGACATCGAAGTCGCACGAACGTACTACTGGACCGACTCATCAACAGTGGTGCATTGGATACGCAACGACGCTCGCCGGTACACACCATTCGTCGCGCACCGACTTGGCGAGATACGAGGTTCACCCATACGCCTGTCAACATGACCGACCGGTGGTTCCAAGGACCAGCCTTCCTCTACGAACCTGAGGAGCACTGGCCAACTGAACCGGCAACCACCGTGGAAGAAAATGAAGTCCTCCACACAAACGAGGAAGAACAAGGAGATACCTGGCTACCTGATCCAGCTCGGTTCTCCAAGTACGAGACGCTGGTACGAGCAACGGCGCGAGTACTGGCCTTCATCGACATATGTCGGCACAGAGCCGTCGACATGGAGCTACGACACATCGCAAAGGCAGAGGAGAAGCTTATTCAGTGAGCACAGGAGGAGAGCTTCGGCGCCGAGATGAAGAGGATCCAGTCCGGTCGCCCCATACAAAGAACGAGTCGTCTGTACAAGCTGGACCCGGTGCTTGAAGACGGTCTACTCCGAGTACGAGGTCGCATCGAAGCAGCAACAGCGCCTACGGAGACAAAGAGGCCTGTTATTTTGGATGGGCGACATCGCCTGACAAAACTCCTCGTGCATCGAGAACACTGTGCCGCTGGACACGCAAACAGGGAGCGCGTGACCAACGACCTGCGCCAGCGCTACTGGGTCATACACCTACGACCAACTGTTCGCGCTGTGGAACGGAGCTGCTCCTACTGCCGACTGCGCCGAGGAAAACCACGAGTGCCTGCTACGGGAGACCTTCCCCGTGCCCGCCTGGACCCATTCCACCGCCCGTTCACCAATTGCGGGGTGGACTATTTTGGGCCGATGATGGTGAAGATTGGACGATGACGAGAAAAGCGGTGGGGGGCACTCTTCACGTGCCTCACCTCACGAGCGCTGCACATCGAACTTGTTGCATCGCTCTCCACTGACTCTGCAATAATGGCGCTGCGACGAATGGCAGCACGAAGAGGATGGCCGCGCCTCATGATGTCGGACAACGCCACGAACTTCTGAGGGGCCGACCAAGAACTGCGAGCCGCCTACACCGAGTGGGCACCTGCGCTGCGAGACGAGGGACTACTCCACCGTATGGAGTGGCGCTACATCCCTCCAGGAGCGCCGAACCAGGGAGGAGCATGGGAGCGGCTGGTGCGCTCAGTGAAGACCGCGTTGAGCGTCACCCTGCGAGAGAAGGCGCCGCCAGAAGAAGTGCTGAGGACGCTACTGACCGAAGTCGAGTTCTGCGTCAACGCCCGTCCGTTGACCCATGTCAGCGTGAGTCATCACGACCCAGAGGCACTCACCCCGAACCACTTCCTGTTGGGGTCATCGACGGGCATGCCGACAACGGGTCCCTGCCTAGAAGACGACCGACGTGCTTGGAGAGCAAGCCAGGCGCTCGCTGACCACTTCTGGCAAAGATGGGTCAAGGAGTACCTGCCGACCCTGGTACCCCGAGGCGAGCCCAGGAAAGCAGAAGGAGCTCTGCGAGTCGGCGACATCGTGATCATCGTCGACTCTTCTCTACCGCGGAACGTCTGGCCAATGGGAGTCATCGAGCGGACATACCAGGGACCAGACGGCGGGGTGCGGTCGGCTGACGTGCGCACAAGTACGGGGACATTCCGACGTCCCACCAGGAAGATCGTCATCCTGATGCATGAGGAGGCTGCGAGCTCGTCGTCCTGATGGCAAGAGGAGGCTGCGCGAGCTACGCCGGGGGGAGAATGTTATGGACGCCGGGCACGCAAGAAACAAGACTACAAGCCGCGACACTGTCCTGCTCCAACCCGCTAGCGCTGTCTCGCTCGCGCTATGCTCGCACCGCCGCGACTAATTAAGCTAGCATAAGCCTGTATATAAGTAGGAACATTTGTAATTTTGATTCATTCGGATACGAGCATTGGAAGAATAAACATCTCAAGAGCGAACTGAGTTTTCCTGAATAGAACCCGAACCACATACAGTCCACAACATGTTGTTGTGACATACAGTCGAACCAAGATGTATGATGAATGCAAGATCCTAACAGTACGACAACTATTTATTGCCACCACTATAACCAAAAAACATGGTCTTCTGACTTATGACCCATCATTCTCTCAAAACAAAAGAAGATTCGATCTTGTTTGTCATCCCAGAGTTCATAAAACTTCCTTTGCAAAAAGATACTTCAATTTTCTTGGTACATACTTATATAATAAGTGTAACCTAATAAATAAAATATATCCTATGAACAATTACCAATGTAAGAATGCAGTAGTTAATTGGTTGCTAACTTTAAATTATCAAGAGACCGAAAAACTTCTTGAAGTTATTGCCTAGCTTAGACTTGCACTCCCTATAATTTTTCGCGCTCTCACCCTTACACAAACACACGCGCACATACACTTACACACACACACACACACACACACACACACACACACACACACACACACACACACACACACACACACACACACACACACACACACACACACACACACACACACACACACACACACACACACACACACACACACACACACACACACACACACACACACACACACACACACACACACACACACACACACACACACACACACACACACACAGACACACAGACACACACACACACACACACACACACACACACACACACACACACAGACACTCACAATCACTCATTCACAAACACACGCAACATTCATTTTGTTATTTTTATTCTACAAAAAGCTTCATTATTCGTAGTTTTTATTTTATAATTCATCCGAATTTTGTTTTTTCTTTTCTTTTTATTATCAGTTTTCCTTTCAAAGCCAATATTTTCACCATACCTACACACTATAATAAATTACTAACCATAATTTGTGTAAATGGAGGCCTGGAGTCCTAAAATACAGGGTATCCTTGTTTAGGCTCCAGCCTTTACAAATATTAATAATCCATTAGTTATATTATAGCGAATAAGTACCAAAATTTTGTAAAAATATTTGTAAAGGAAATAAACGATATACTTACTTACTTACTTACTTACTTACTATTAGCAATTAAAGAGTAACAATAAAAACGTTGCCCTCATAACTATGCACCTTTGACGGCTGTCCAGCATCAAAGTTTTTTTGTTGCAATGGCAATATTTTTTTGAGAGTGTATGCCATTAAAGTAAAAGTTCCAACCACCAGGTCCGTGTGCCATCTATGGAAAGCACTCACAATAGACCGACACAAAACCCATACCATGTAACCTCAATAAATATTAACCAGCGTTTAACCTCAAAACAAACGTCAACGTCAAATCCCATTCGGTTTTGTTTTTAAACAGGTATTGAACAGTAGTTTATTTTATTGTGGTAAGGCCCATAATGTTGCTTTACAAACATCCCTCTTTTAAACTATTGCCAACTTAGTAAACTATTGCCAACTTAGTAAACTATTGCCAACTTAGTAAACATGTCGTGGAATAATTAACTGCTTGCTGTAGAATAAACTGCTGCATAAATCACTGCGAATCGCGCTTCTTTAACTAGACAAAGTAACATTTGTAGATACTTAATTAACTAAGCACTAGTTAATATTAAATGAATCTTAAGTAACAGAAAGGTTGGTAGAAACAGTTGCTCCAGTTTGGTCTGTTATCCATTAACATGTTGCGAAGCAGAGGACTTGCCCAAACTGTGCCTCTACGAACCCGAGTGGGAAAAATATTTATTTCGTGACCATTTTTTTTAATTCCAGACAATGAATTTAGAATGAGAAAATTATTAATGCTCTTAATAAATAAATAGTGCCTCTGGCATCCCGTATGGGATGATTCATGATGTATGTGTATGTGTATGTGTATGTGTATGTGTATGTGTATGTGTATGTGTATGTGTATGTGTATGTGTATGTGTATGTGTATGTGTATGTGTATGTGTATGTGTATGTGTATGTGTATGTGTATGTGTATGTGTATGTGTATGTGTATGTGTATGTGTATGTGTATGTGTATGTGTATGTGTATGTGTATGTGTATGTGTATGTGTATGTGTATGTGTATGTGTATGTGTATGTGTATGTGTATGTGTATGTGTATGTGTATGTGTATGTGTATGTGTATGTGTATGTGTATGTGTATGTGTATGTGTATGTGTATGTGTATGTGTATGTGTATGCGTATGCGTATGCGTATGCGTATGCGTATGCGTATGCGTATGCGTATGCGTATGAGTATGAGTATGCGTATGCGTATGCGTATGCGTATGCGTATGCGTATGCGTATGCGTATGCGTATGCGTATGCGTATGCGTATGCGTATGCGTATGCGTATGCGTATGCGTATGCGTATGTGTATGTGTATGTGTATGTGTATGTGTATGTGCATGTGCATGTGCATGTGCATGTGTATGTGTATGTGTATGTGTATGTGTATGTGCATGTGCATGTGCATGTGTATGTGTATGTGTATGTGTATGTGTATGTGTATGTGCATGTGCATGTGTATGTGTATGTGTATGTGTATGTGTATGTGTATGTGTATGTGCATGTGCATGTGCATTTGCATGTGTATGTGTATGTGCATGTGCATGTGTATGTGTATGTGTATGTGTATGTGCATGTGCATGTGCATGTGTATGTGTATGTGTATGTGTATGTGTATGTGTATGTGTATGTGCATGTGCATGTGCATGTGGATGTGTATGTGTATGTGCATGTGCATGTGCATGTGCATGTGTATGTGTATGTGTATGTGTATGTGTATGTGCATGTGCATGTGCATGTATATGTGTATGTATATGTGTATGTGCATGTGCATGTGCATGTGCATGTGTATGTGTATGTGTATGTGTATGTGTATGTGTATGTGTATGTGTATGTGTATGTGTATGTGTATGTGTATGTGTATCTGTATGTGTATGTGTATGTGTATGTGTATGTGTATGTGCATGTATATGTGTATGTGTATGTGTATGTGTATGTGTATTGTATTTGTATTCGATTTGGTTCACCTTAACATTTATACATAAATTATCGCCGTTACTTCGCCCAAGCTAACAAAAAAAAGCAAACGTATTGAATTAAAACGTATTTTTTACCTTTGTAAAGTTTTTCTATTACCTATACGTACTTATATGAACACTATAGAAGAACATTGCAAATACATGTCGCATCATCCAGATTTAAACACAGCTTTGAAAATAACACCTGGCTATAAAGATAAGGGAGATATTAAACTGCACATCAAAAATACTGATTTGGCACAGCAAATATTAGAGCAAAATGCTGCGGTAGCTTAGGTAAAGGGTAAGCGAAAGCGAAGCGAGGCTCCTTTTATCCTTCGTGTTAGATTGAAGAACAACAAAAAATACTCAAACATAAACTTAAGTACACATAAAAACTTAAGTACACATTAAATATTTAAAACATAAAAAGTGTTTTTGTTGATCCTTTTTTGCTGTACAAATCAGTATTTTTAATCTACGATTAAATACTAGCAGAAAGATAACCACAAATACAGATATATTTAATTATACATATTCGGAGTTTGTACGGTGATGGAAATGATCGTGAGGTGAGAATCCTTCGTGTCTCTTTAGCTGCGGCGATGCGCTAGCCCCCGGTCACGCAAAATTACATTTTGCACCTGTAACACTGACAACTGACTGACTGTCACAACTGTGGTTCTGTCAGTGCGTATGGGAAGGGCGGGGCGGGGCCTATTTTGGGGGTTTATTAAAGAAACAACGTTAAAAACCAAATGGTAGTCTCATAGAAGACGCAGTGCGCTTATATTAGCATATTGTCGCCCCCTGCCCCCCTCTCCTGCCCCCCGCCCCCGCCCCCCTCGCCCTCCGCCCGCCATACCTCGCCCCCTGCCGCCCCCTAGAGCTGCACATATCATTACCGAGCTGAGATGCTAAGTGTCGCGGCAAACATGTTGTTAACGCTGAGAACTTTCCCAGATGGGATGGCGGAGACGCAGCCGGTTACAAACAAACGATCAGCACACACTTTCCCAATTGGGTTGGTAGAGCCCATCGCCGTATCTATGCAGATGTGAAGGTTTCCTACGAGGTTTCTATCACCGTCAGAACGTCGTAATGAGACCGAATGACTAATGAGATAATACCAGTTTCCATAAAACTAAAATGTAATGTTCCTATAGGATTGGTTAATACTGCCATTTGTCCGTATTTTTCAGTCAAATAGTATTATATATATCGTGCCGGGTCGTCGTGACAGAAGCCAAGCCCAAACGTCGCCCGACGCGTATCTGTTTCCTGTTCCACCAAAAATAAGCAATTACTCAGAAAAATATTCCTCCTCATCGTACGCTGCCATGTACGCGAGTTGTAACAAAGACTTACACGAACTGCGAGTTACAGTACAGTACAGTACGTCCGGAGATCGCTAACAAGTGTTGGCGCGAGGGTTTGGTGTTAAGAGGCTTAATGTTGTTCAGTGCGAGGACATAGAAACATAGAAAGTATTAACTAGATAAAACAACAGAGACATCCCCGGTCCCTCATATGGACGACTGTACATTAACATAAACATTTACATACAGGCACATACATTGCTTCTGGCCCCACACTAGGATACGCTGCGTCGTTAGAGCCAGAAACAGCGACGTCACACACATAAACATCCAAGATCTGTTTTTTTTATTTTTATCCCCAGCCGGGGATCGAACCCGGGACCTCTCGCATGGTAGGCGGAGCTACAACCGCTGCGCCACAGAGGTCGTCGACATAGGCGAAGGTGGAGATAGAGGAAGCTATTCATCGGATATAATGTAGCCCCTGTCAAGTAAAATTGCATAAGTAAAAAGCGTGAAGCTATATTTGTTTGGTTTTTGAAGCTATTAAGAAGTTTATGACCATAATGTACAAAAATTTGCCAAATTATGACATTCAAATTTCGAACTCCGACGCCCGCCTGCGTGCCGCCCCTATTTCGTCTGTGAAGTTGGTACTACAGAACAAACTAAACAACTGCAGAACAATGATCAATGCCACAATGCCGGTCAAACATGCGGTTCCTGAACACATCAAAGAGAGATTATGATATGTGTGTAGATAAACTAGTGTATGTAGCTGTACATAATTAGGCATTAAAACTCTCGAGTGATATTATGAAACTCGCCTTCGGCTCGTTTCATAAACCCACTCTCGAGTATTAATGCCCTCCATTATGTAGCAGTCACATTAACTACTATTATCTACACACGTATCATAAACCCTCTTTACTGCGTCCAAAAACCGCACGTTACAACCAGCATAATGTTATACTACTTGATAAAAACTAATTTCTTGTCTGAATCCTACATACATAATGACCATAATATACCAAAATTAGTCATATTATGACATTCAAATTTCGAATGCCGACGCCTACTTGCGTGCCGCCCCTAGTTTGTCTGAACCCCTACTGAACAAGCTAAACAAGTGCAGAGCAATGATCAATGCCACAATGCCGGTTGCACATGCGGTTCCTGAACACATCAAAGAGAGCTTATGATATGTGTGTAGATAAACTAGTGTATGTAACTGTATACTCCCTACTTGAAAGGTCGTGGCATACGAGATACCCAAACAAAATTGTCTACCCACCATGCAGAACAGTCTTCTGCCAAAGGAGTTGCTATCGGATGTTGATAAATATATATAACAATCTGCCACAGGCATATACAAATTCACCACTGCCTCTTTTTAAGAACCACCTACACAAAGGGTTAGTCGATAAATGTTTCTACAACACTGATGATTTGTTTGACTGATAAATGTAAAGAATTATATTATTTAAGTTAAGTTATTTGACATGAGTAAGAATTATTTTGACATTTTACATAGGTACTACATTTTACATAGGTAAAAAAACATGTATTCTAATACATGTTTTTTTATAGAAATGAATTATTAGCTTAGTGTTTTAATATAATATATATTTGCATGCCTAATTAGGTAAAATATGCGAAAAACATAATTTTAGTTTCATCTGACATGTACCATATTTTAAGCAAATAAATTTCTTTGTCTATGTCTATGTCTATGTCTATGCCTATGTCTATGTACATAATTAGGCATTATGTATTAGTCACATAAACTACTATTATACGTATATATAGAAAATAAACTTGAGAGCTAGTACGCTATGTCGTACCGACGGTTTTGCCGGATCCGGCCAGGTGTCGGATCCGACAGTTTCATCGGGTCGCCCAATGTGAACAGCGTTATTGAAATACATATGCCGATATGCATATCGGATCCGGCAGAACTGTCGGTCTGACATAGAGTGGACTGGCTCTCACGGACTCTGACCGCGGGCCGCAATTTGTAATGAGTTCAGAAATCCTGCTATTAGCAACTCTCCTCGGATACACATACTACCTATAATGGCTATTCTATAATGGCTGGCTAACCCCTTCACCCCTGCCCTTCCCCTCTGTAATAACGGAGCGGGCCGCACGCCGCACGCCACAGGTCCTGAATAGTAATGAATGTTAATTAAAGGGTAGTAAGCTTAGTAAGTAACAGTCCTTATTTTGTTATTATTATAAATTTGAAAACCGGAAAACAACCGCCAAGTTCGAGTTGGACTCGCGCGCCTTGAGTTCCGCACAAATCGAATGTTTGTGAAGGAATTACAAATTTACGGATTTCAGTTTTTATCCTTTATTTGTGCTAAAAGAGCTTGATTTGTGACAAATTTTATGACTAAGTATCCTATAGATTTTGTATAGATAGGGATAATTTAATGCTATACTTTACAAATTTCTGTAATGATGTTATATTCTATGCCTACTTGCTGAGTTCTGTTTTGTGTATTATTCGGATAAATTCATTAACTATATATATTTTGATTCCTTCGCGAGTATCAAACAAATTCAGGAAAATAGCGGCAAAAAATGCGGTATCTTTTGATTGCCTATAAGTTCTTTCTACCTATAAGATATCTTCCCAACTTCAAGAAATTACAGATTTGATCAAACGATTTTGATTTCAACATGATTCTCCACATATTACTGAGATAACTACACATTTTAAATTTAAAACACCCCCAAAACATTTATAGAACCTTACGGCCTTGATAACTTTTGAACCTCTGAACTGGTTTTAATAAAATATATCGAACCATCGCAGTGAAGTCTACTACCAACTATAAGAATTGCATTAAAATCAGTCCACGTTAGACCGCTATTCCTTATTAAGCTGAGAACTTTCGAACTTCTGAACCGATTTTAATAAAACGTATCTAAGATTTTTTACAGGGAAGTCTACTACCATCGTTTACTGAAAACCGCATCAATATACTAGCACCTGTTTGACCCTAGGGTTCCATGGACAGATATACAGACACACCGACCTAAAGAGTCTTCAAACTTTAATAACACCTCACCTGCTCGTTGGGGGTTAAACATGTGGAAGTCAATCTGTGTCTCACTAATACAATGTATTCTGACTTGTGTGCAGCATCACCAAAGTCCGTCCACCCGCTTGAGTACTTATGCCACAGACCCCTCTTTTTCGTCGTCTCTGATTTGTACCGTATCACCAATATCCGTCCACCCATTTGAGCGCTAGGGTGCCACAGACAGACACACAGAGACAGACAGACAGACACCCACACAAACGTACACACAGACGTAAACTTCAAACTTAGAACAACCCTATTTTTCGTCGTCTCTGACATGTACCAATTATCCGTCCACCCGTTTGAGCGCTAGGGTGCCACAGGAAGACATACAGACACACCCACATACACACACACACACTCACCCTCTGACACACGCACACACAGACACACACACACACACACACACACACACACACCCTCTCACACACACACACACACACACTCACACACCCTCCCACACACACACACACAAACACGGACAAATAGACGCCTCAGACCTATAACAACACTCACATTTTTCGTCGTCTCGGGTTAAAAAGTCTAAAATTTTAGTTGACGTGTGTCCTTGTTATGCTAATAAGTTTCGAACTACTAAACCGATTTTGATAAATCTTAGCTAAGAAGCATCGCAGGGAAGAATACCATCATTTACGAAAAACCGCATTAAAATCTGTCAACCTGTTTGAGCTCTAGAGTGCTACAGACAGACATACATACAGACACACACACACACATACAAACAGATAGACAGAAACCTCACACTTGTAACACCCCTCTTTGTCGTCGGGGGTTAGAAAGGGTTCTTGACAGACGGACATTGTTCGGATCGGAACGGATGTTGTTCTCCCACAAACAATGTCCGATGTAGAGTAGAAGCAACAAAGTGAAGTTTAAATATAAATATCGAGTAATAAAGAAATTTTGACTTTGACTTTGACGTTAACTTGGACAGACAGACGGACGGACATAAACGAAGTGCTCCTATAAGGGTTCATATTTTCCTTTTAAGTTACGGAACCCTAAAAAGTAGAGGGGTCTTCAACGCCATCTGCTGGATAAAAAAAAACTGCTCAGATAGTAACCAATTGCGAAGTCATTTATTTGTCATTTCATGTTATACGTCCATAATTTTACGATTTGCGTGACGAGTTTTACAGATTCTACAGAAAAAATGCTTTTGAACCAGGTTTAGTATTCCACTGTTAGCTCAGACACACTAGCAGCACGTAGGCCCTCTAAGGCGGGTACTCATTAGCGAGCCGTAACTGTAAACAAGCAGATACAGTAACGAGGTTCAGGTGTACGATGGGGTATGCTGTATGGGGTTAATCTAGCTCAACACAGATCTTGCTGTTAATAGTTTTGTAATTATTTATTCCTGCTTATTAATCATAATAATTAAATTTTTCATATTTGTATTAGTTAAGCACAACCTATTTTTAAAAGATATCTAAAAATCAATCTGTGGGAGTTTCTACGCCCTTCTTCTCCCACAGTGGTCCAATGTAGAGAAGAGGCAAAAAATGACGTTTGCTAAGTATATATAAATATCTACAGTAATAAAGTACTTTGACTTTGACTTTGAAACGAGTCGCGGCAGCACGCTCGCGGAAGGCTCGCGAACTACGTACACATTATGATTTTTGGGGACGATCATTGCAACGGTTACAGTTACATCTCGCTAATGAGTATCCTTAATCCGGATACTCATTAGCGAGATGTAACTGTAACACTCGTACTGATCCCTAAAAAGTTATAATGTACAAGCACCGAGTGACTTCATGACCGTGTAGCTAACAGCTATAGGTAACTACAGATTTCTAGTGAATATTATAAAAGGCCTTTTATGTCATTTCTTTTCATTGTGTCTGTGCTCAAAATGGCGTTCCAATGACATAATTGATATGATAACATTATTGGTCACGTGATCCAAAAACTAAATTTTTTTTTGGGAACATTCCATAGATTTTCTGAAACCATAATTATTGTTAGAAGTAGGTACGCTTCGCTGTAGAAAAAAGTTATTTCACTACATTATCTAAGCTCAGCCATACTTACATACCAAAATGTAAGTATTTAAAAAAACGTTGTACCCCTACATTAAACGGGTAAGTACTTTTATCTCTACCCGTGGAATAAAAGCTATGTAAAATTACGTTTCGGATAAGTAAAGGGAAAAGTTGAGCTTCACAGCTCCAATAAATTATGATAATTTTACTTTCAGCTGGTTAATTCAAGTTCGTGCAATTCGTCATGAATTCTTCGTATTTTTTTATACATCTTTGAATATTTTATATTTCTTCAAGCTTCCGTAGCCTAGCGATCGTGCGGGTAGCGACATCTGGCCGAGACGGGTACTGGATGGGTGTCCGTTTCTATGCGGCATTTGTTTCGGGCGCTGCCGTGTTTTGGATGACACATTAAGCTGTTGGTCCTGACTACTCTTGAAAACTTCTGACAGTCAGATTGGCCACTAGCCCAACACCCCTCCATCAACACGCACTGAGCCAGCGTGGCGGAGTATGGCTCAATCTTACTCGTCTCCAGGTAAAGGCCCTTGCCTCTCGGTGGGGACATAAATGGGCTACATACATTATATATTACTAGCTGAAGTCCGCAACTTCATCTGCGTGTTCCTAGGAAGTATCATTTACCGAGATAACGTTACCCTCCTTCTGGTGCAATCGGACAAAGTATCCTTTATGTTAATCTAGCCCATAAACTATCTCTGTGCAAAATATCATTCAATTCCGTTCAGCCGTTTTAGCGTCATTGAGGCACAAACACACAACCATCCAAACATCCAAACATCGCTAGTTTCACATTCATAATATCAGTAGGATTACACATATCTTTCTTTAAAAAGGAGTTCCCATTCTATCACGCAACGCTGGCCACGGTTTCTCCCTTAAGGGTGGCAGAGGCACGTTGCCGGTGTTCTGTTGTTCAGAAAGGAAGCCCACGCAGCGTGTCGTTATTTAAACCATTCTTTGTTCGTGATACTCTAACTAATCCATTTATTAGTTTGATTACCCTAATGAGCCAGCATAGCACGGAAGGCGGGCACGGCACGGCTACGCTGCGAGCAGCTAATCAGCAAATTGGTTCCGCCTATACAATAGTTTAAGTAGAGCTTTATTATGTAAGATAGCTTTTTTGGACGTGTTTCTGTAACAGACGCTTAGGGACGTCGTATAAAACTCGGTAGTGGAGGTTATTTACAACGTGGTTGGAGTTACGTAAAGTTGAGGACGGAATAGGTAGCTTGTAGTTTACCGTCCACGGATTAATTTAGGGGACAATTGATATGCAACAAACATAGGGGACAGTTATGTACTTATGTGTGATTATTCCTATTTATTCCTATCATTTTCGAAGCCTTAAAGGGGTGAAGTCTTGTGTTGATTCCTTGATGCCAGTCAAAAGTTAAGTCGGACATTAATCATCGATTATGCATAGGTTAGTTAGAAATGATAGATTCGAACGAATTACAAGTACCTGTCACCTATTTTCTCCACTCTAATGATGATGAAGTTCATGATGATTTGTAGATGTCACCGTAAGATTGTCAAAACCGTTAGTTGATAAACTAACGTTTTATTCTCGCATTATTTGATCAACTATCGACAGATAGTAAACTGAAGCGTACTCCTTACTATATGTCGCGTTAGTTGATAAACTAACGGCTTAAATTGTTAAATAATAAACTAGTTTAAACTTGAATTCCAAACGAAATACCAGGGCAAACACTGCGGTAGCTTAGGTGAAGACTAGAGGGGGCGAGCGCTGTGAAGCCCCCGAATAGTCTTTGTGTTAGGTTGACATGTAAGAATAAAAGAAATGTATATTCTAAACTCTATCTGTCTGGTTTACTATCTGTCGATAGTTGATCAACTAACGCGTTAGTTTATCAACTAACCGTTTTGACTATATTTCGGTGACATATATATTTCGTAATTTTTATTGCACAAAATAAAACAAATCACAAACAGTACCGAGAAGATGTACAAAGGCATGCTTATCTCTAAACAGAGATTTCATCGACGATATTTGCCGACCGATTTCGGCCACGACGATCGCTTCAACATTTTGCACTTGTCGCTTGTGGCTCAAGTAAAGTCCATTCGCTTAGATAATGTCATACACCCGCACGCGAATGTGATTATTATTCTTATACGGGCAAGGTTATATGTGCTTTGCCAAGAGGCGGCGCGTGCCAAGGCGGTGCAACCATATCTAAGCAAATATACTTTAGCCAATCTTCTAATAAAATATACCTAAACTGCAAACTTAGCGTCACATAGAGTTTTACTTTACGGTCTGGCAAAGGCACAGACTGGTATTTGAAACACGCGACATTGGCAGCTCCCATGAGCGATCAAATGAAGTTTTTATTTTATGGATGACATAAGTCTTACATTAAAGTCGCTAGATGGCGTTATTTTTTAGGGTTCCGTACCCGAAGGGTTCCAAACGGGCCCTATTACTAAGACTTCGCTGTCCGTCCGTCCGTCCGTCCGTCCGTCTGTCACCAGGCTGTATCTCAAGAACCTAGCTAGCTAGAGAGTTGAAATTTTCACAGATTATGTATTTCTGTTGCCGCTATAACAACAAATACTAAAAAACAGGATAAAATAAATATTTAAGGGGGCTCCCATACAACAATACCACATACAAACTTATGGATGCACCTGGTTACGTACATGGAGTGTGAAAGTAACCGCACCAATAACTTTGTAAACAATATTTTGCTGTGTAAAATCCAAACTATTCACTCCACACCATCGCTTCCATTGAACGGTGGTACGGAACCCTTCGTGCGCGATTTAGACTCGCACTTGACCGGTTTTTTATTATTTATTTCCTGTCTTCACGTATTTTCTAAGTTTCCATCGTGGAATGAATGAATGAAGATCGTTAGAACATCGACAACATGCCACCATAGGTCAGGCCTTAACATCGAGACATAAAGCAATAATTGCTCTGATCAATCAGAAGTTAGTAATTACGTTGGTGGACGAGTGATCAATCAGAAGTTAGTAATTACGTTGGTGGACGAGTGATCCATCGAAGCGAAGGTATCAATCTTTGATAGATCTTGGCCAGGAGCCTACTAACGAAATGACGACTCAACGGCAAATGATGGTCTACTTGAGGATGAATCACTTACTAGCACTTATACAAATACAAATACAAATGCAAATATGTTTATTTTGCGTAGATGTGGTCGCAGTAGGTGGTAAAATAACATTTAATCGGCACTGCATATCTAGCCACGTAGTGACATGCAAAATAGCACTAAGGTAGTGCAATACAATTCTTAAATATTAACTAAAACAGGTCGGTGTTTACTAAGGGGATCTGTAGTTACTTAGTCAAAGGAATTATTTAATTTATTTACTAAGTTTATATATATATTTATAGATGAATTTTATTAACACGAGAGTTATAAAATTCTTTAATGTTATAATAGCATTTAGTAACCAACCATTTGCGTAATTTATATTTAAATACATTAAAAGGCATGTCATGTAGTTCTGTTGGTATGGCATTATATATTTGTATTGACATACAGTAACAGTTCCGTTTGAGTAGAGCTGTATGTGCTAACGGAAACGCTAACTTATTGGGATACCTGGTGTTGAAGTTACATACACTCGATGTCTTGGTGAAGATATCCATATTTTGTATTACAAAGATACAAACTTCATAAATATATATTCCTGTTAGAGTTAAAAGATTTAATTTAATAAAAAGGTGTCAGCATGATTCAATAGGGCTCTTTCCGCATATGGCTTGGATACATTTCTTTTGAATTAAAAACAGATTGTCGATATCTACCGAGTTTCCCCAAATAACTATACCATAACGTAAAGCAGATACTACATAGCCATGGTATGCCAGCATAGCAGATTCGTGTCCAGCAATCTTCACTAGCCTATAGAGCACAAATACGAACCTGTTAATTTTTATTATTATATTGTTTATGTGTGGCTTCCATGACAGCTGGGAATCAAGCGTTATAGATACGATGTTATCATATTGCAGTCATTACATTAGATTATTTTTATATAGTACATTATTTCATGAAAAAACTATGCATGAAAAATTCTACGGGGATGTAATTTTTTCAATTTCCGTCATTTTTGTATATATACCTACAGCATATATATAAAAATGATGAAAATTAAAAAAAATACATCCCCGTAGAACTTCTGTGACGGGCGTATTTCCGAAGCACTGGTAGAGAATGGATTTTCCTTTTCCTGTGCGAGATTTAACCATGAATCACCATTTGAAAGAGAAATTTCCTTTTTCAAACTGAAACCATAAGTTATGCATTAGTTTAGTTGATCATACTTGGTTTATTTTTGAATTTTCTCCATGTTTGAATTGTAAAAGTGCATTATTGCCTATTTGCATTAAATGATTTGAGTTTTGAAATGATGGGAAATGAATTACCTATTTGTCAAAAATTATTTCCCTAACGCAAAAAATAAATAAATAAATGTAGCCCATTAATGACCCCGCCGAGGAGCACGGGCCTTTACACGGATACGAGTAATATTGAGCACAACTCCATCACGCTACGCGGGCTCAGTGCGGGTCGATGGAGGGGTTTTACGAGCACTACCACGTAGCGATAGTAGCCGGGGCCTACAGCTTCACGTGACATCCGAAACACTGAACGTCCGTTTATATACTTAGATAAATTAATTATCTCATTGGTACATTGGTCAGGTTTCGAACCTGCATCTCGTGTGTGAGGAGCAAGCGTGAAACCTATTAGACCACGGAGCTTCTTTTACGCCAAAAAAATAATGGACCGATGTAGTCGTCACCGTCACTGAGCCGCCAGCCTGGCAGCAGATTCGGTCCCCTGCTCGCCTTTGCTGGGCGGCCGGGTTGGCTGAATATCTTATAGACTGCAAGGCGATGGAGCGAATACTTGATGAATCTGGTGCAATGAAGCAGTTACCGTGGCGATTGGATAATTAACTTTGAGTTCACCAAAGGTTACAAGGGTTGGGTCAGGTCGTTGTTAGAGGCCGACATGTGCTCACGATTATCTCGAAATTCAAAGCTGTCCATTTTGCTGAAGGATTACTCATCTTCTTCTTCTTTTATTTTGGCGTGCTAATCTCTTTAAGGTTAATATCGCCAGTGTCAAGGGTACTTGAAAGATCAGGTTCTCTGTCGGGATCAACCCGGGAGGACTTGAAGGGCTCTAGGATCCACATATTAACTCATCGCCACAGCTTTATGGATGTCACCGTAAGATTGAAAAACCGTTAGGTTATAAACTATCGCGTGAGATTATATACTGTCGATAATTGTAAACGAAAACGACCGACAGGGTTTAAAATTTAATGTTCTTTTGTGCCTAAATGTCAACCTAATATGAAGGATAACTGGGGACTCGCTTCGACCACTCCCTTTATCCTTCACCTACCGTGACGCACCACTTCGCCCTAGTATTTCAGTTCACAATTTAACGGATTGTTTTTTTACCTTATATTGTAAGCAGTATACGGTACAGTTTACAATTTATGGACAGTTTATAATCTTGCGAGATTAATTTCGTGAGTTAATAAACTAACGGTGTTCACAATCTTACTGTGACACGGATATATGAAGTTTCGTTTATTAGGGGGATAGGAGTATTAAAAGCAGTTGTTTTTTGTACAAGCTTGTTGATCATTAGTGTCAGCAGGGATTCGAGGAAGTATAACCGTTATTTAATTACTCGATAAAAAAGTCTCCCAAAGTAATTAAAAAATCTAAAAGTTGTTGACCGAAAAATATTAAAAAATCGCACCCAATTTTAATTTATTTAATCTATTTATTTATTTATAAAAAAATAAGTTAATTTTCTCTGTAAGTCTTTTATAAAAAAATAATAATAATTAATACATAGGCACATAGAATGCCTCTTGCCACACATTAGGATTCCCTGTCGTGGGAACCAGAAACAGCGACATCACACACATATTAACACACACTTAGGACATTAATTTTATTTTATTTTATCGACATTATGTTAGGTGATATGCAAATTGTATTTTTGATTGTATTGAAATTTTATCTGATATTGATCTATTTTTATTTTCTTGACATTATTCTAATTTAATTTTATTGACATTTATCAAATTGTATTTTTATGTATGTATTGTCATGTCGCCTTGGATTGTTATCTGTAAAGTTTTACACTAAGATGGAATTAATAAATTAAATTAAAATTAAATTAAATTAAATTAAAACATCCATGACCTGGGGTTTTTTCTTTGTCCCCAGCCGGGGATCGAACCCGGGACCTCTCGCGTGGTAGGAAGAGCCACCACCGCGGCGCCACAAAGGTCGTCATTTGCCTCCTTTTCTCCTCAAATAGTAAGCTGAGCGTTTGTTCCACCCAGACTTGATACCAAACTTGATAACTAGTTATCCACGAGAAATGTTCTTCCGCCTCTATAGAGGAACCTCTATATGTCAAAATTAAAAACTGTCTTTAGTGGTGTGGAGGAAAATCTAAACATCATACAAATCAATGCACAAAGCATTCATTCCAGCTATCCGGGCCTGTTCGAGGCTCTTAGTGACCAATGCGTTCCTCAAGCCCTCAAAATACAAATACAAATAGAAAAATGTTTATATGTTCATCATTATTTGTGACTAGGTTTTGTATTATTAACAGTGTTTCAAATTATGGTACCTAGTAGTACTGGGTGTACAAATATTAAACTTATTATACATCATCTTAAATCTAAATTTAATCTAAACATATTTGGAGTAGTGAACATATTTACAATTGAAATCAGTACCAGTATAAGTATTTTATTATAGTTTTATTTAATGACTCTAGGTATACCAATATTGCAATGCTACAGCGCTTCACAAGCCGTGGGCTAAGACGAGAAAGAAACGTCAAGAAAACTCAATCCAGCTCATTTACTTCGACGCGGATTTGTTGAGTAATCACTTCTTTGTCATTAAAGCATTCATTGATATCGTAGTAAGTACATTTTATGTTTTAAGATTTTACTAATGGTTTTAAAAAAATAATAATGTAAATCCAATTTTTTTATAGCATTTGGTAATAGGTACATCCTTCTCCTAAATGGTTTTTTTGGTTTTCGTAGATTTCTTGTGTGAATTGTGTTTCGTTCTATAAAACGTGTATATGATAGTTTTTCTTAACGAACATTCATAATTCATAATTATTTAGTGCACACACACATATTAAATTTAAAAGGTTACATTAGGATCAATCATATGTACAAAGGCGAGCTTATCTCTAAAAAGAGATTTCTTCCAGCAAAACAAGGCATGAAAGGGAAATGTATCATGAAAGGGAAGGCAGTGTAAAATATCTAATATGTAATCTATACTAAAATACCTATACCTATATAATATAAAATACAGAAAATATAATACTTAAATACCAGACTACTAAATACAATAGATACATACCTGCAAATATAGTTTATATATGTTTATATATAATGATATACATACTATATTATAACTCTCACGAAAGAGAGAGGAAGTGCTCTTTTACCCGGTTTTTGAAAGAGTGAAGAGTGGGACTGTCTCTTATAGTGCAAGGTAGTGAGACCGTGTGAGATCTCCGGTGCCGATCTCCTGAAAAGAGATACTCAAAGTGGTCTCAATGCTAGCTGACGACCTTCAAGCTGTAATCCTCACCGATGAAACCTTCATGAAAATGAAATTTGACACTGCCAAAAAATAGTCCAGAAATAGTCCTAAATAGTCCACCAAGAAAGAAAATTAGTCCACTTATAGTTTCGAAGTTATAGCTATAAGTTGGTGAGGATTACAGCTTGACGTCAAGCTGTAATCCTCATCTCTCTTGCAAGCAAACGGAAGGGCTATTGACTTGGTTTCGGTTTCAAAAATTAGTCCAGAAATAGTCCACACGGCATGCCAAATTTCAGAAATAGTCCTTCAACGATTCCAGAGTTATTAAGTAATCTTGGTGAGGATTACAGCTTGAACATTTGATAACATCAAATATCTCCGGAACGCCTACGACTTCTAGTTTGATATTTATGCCAAAAAATAGTCCAGAAATAGTCTACCGAAACAATAATAATTTCCACCTGGTTTACGTTGAAGAACGGCATTAAAAATGCAATGTTTGATTTCCCATACATTTCAATCAATGTACAGTCGTGTACAAAATAATAACGGGATAAACCCTAATAAACCGGTTTATACCAATTAATCTCCATATTCTAGTGGTTTTATACTCGCTTCTCACGCAGGAGATGCGTGTTCGTATCCGGTGCGGACCTTATACCATTGAGATAATATTTAACCAATGTACATTATACAGACGTTCTTACGGTGATGGAAAACATTTTTAGGCAACCTTTTATCTCCATAGCTGCGGCGATGAGCTAGCCCCCTGCTGTAGGCACCTAACTACCTAGCTTCCTACAAAGGTACAAATTAACAAGGTACAAAAAATGTGAGGTTACAATTTTATTACCCCACTGCGCCAGACCGGCTGCGCTATACGAAAACCAGTGTTGGATTTTGGTGCGTTGAAAAGGATAGCACAAAAATACAAAAATGATAGTATTTTGTAAAATAGTACGCTCTAATACTAATTTAAAAATGATGAAAATATTTAAAATCAACATCATTTATTAGTAATTTTCAAGACTTTACTGCCACTTTCCATAATAATTGAACTCTACTGACTACTCATTGGCTAAGAGATCTAGCAATTATACTTACTTTATTTTGACTGACTTTGTTGCCACCAGCAGCTTGGAATGTGATAGCTAGCACTGCCTTTCTAACTGCACCGATTCCGACAAGCTTAAAGTTAAACGGTGAGGTGCAGACTGCAGCCCTCGACCGTAGACAATGAAGGGTTGCCTCCTTAGTGGTAGGGTCCATCACGACGGGAGGAAAAGAAAAAAACTGGTTGAGACCGTTGAGATCGACATTACCTGATAAAGATTCCTGGGACTTGCCAACACCAATGGTTTTAAGGAAGTTCCATACCTGAGCTGGAGTGTACATCTCTATACGCTCATGGATGTGGCGTCGCTTACGCCCAAGAAAAAAAAAACATTACTAAAACATTAAGCACTGTAGGACAAATATCGATGGATAAGAAAGAATGTCTAATTTTTTGAAGAAGGATTTGCAGCTTTCCGCCTTTTTTTTTGTATGCCAGCGATAGCCCTAATACATTTTTTCTGAAGCCTAAACATTTTGTCGCTATCAGTAGAATTTCCGAAAAAGATGATACCGTAATTAAGGATAGAATGCACTTATCCGAAATATGCAGTAACAGCTGCCTCTGTGGTCGCAATCTGCGTTAATCTCCTTAGAGGGTAAACAAAGCTGTTTATCTTACAGCAAAGTTTTTCTATGTGCAGTTTCCATCCGCAGTGTTGGTCTAGGTGCAGTCCGAGGAATCTTATTGTTTGTACAATTTCCACGTTATTGTTATCATAGTTTATATTTAGTTTCGTTGGGTTTGCTTGTGGTTGATGAAATTGCATAATTTTAGTTTTTTGTAGGTTAATTTTTAGATTGTTATTCTGAAGCTATTCGACAAGCCCACTCAATGTATTGTATTGTATCTAGTTCAAAGTTTAGTGGCTCTCTACATTTTATGACAACGGAACAGTTATTCGCAACTATAGGATGTGGATACTTTCTGGTAGTTCATTTATATAGGCTGGGAACAGGAGAGGCCCCAAGATACTTCCCTGTGGTACACAGTATTCTGCAGCCCTAGTGTAGGACGCGTGGTTTTTTTTCTATTCTATACTATATTTTAAATATAGTATAGAACAGGAAAACTAAATAAATATAGAAAATTATTTTAATTTGAACAAACGGTTTGGGACAGGACTTGAAAGTCCCTTCGGCGAAATGATCGATACGATCCATAACCTACTCTGCTTCTTCTGATGCAAATATTATGTTATCGTCATTGAAATCTGCAAGGAGAAACTCTCTGAAAGGCAGTGGCACCAAGAAACTTCAGAATGATCACGGCAAATACTTTTGGTCATATCAAAATTCTCATTTCGTTTCTTGTATTACCATGATTTGATATCCGTGAAAGTCGGTATAGCTTCTATTAGGTAGATTCCTTTATCAGTTAAATTGCATACTATTTCGTTATATTGTGCAGGTATCGGTTGTAAGTCTGATGTTACTTTTTTATGAAGTTTGTGAATCTCTTTGATAACTTAATTTTTTGTCGAACTGGACGTACAAGTATCAGTACTATTATAAGTATTATACACTTATACTTTGACCCTTCGATGATAATGTCAGACTACATCATGAGCACTATTTGAGCATACCCAAAACACACAATGATTTTCATACTCTTTTATTCTTTAGTATTTTCTTCCTTGACATGATAATAACTCTCCACCTCGTCTTATTTCCTCGGTTACGGTTATTATAGTACTGCTACCTGGTACACATTGTTCATGATAATATCACAATGTTCAATGTAATTGCACCAAATACGAGTAAAATAAATTCAAGACGCTCTCAACGTCGTAACGATCATGACATTAATTTGTATAATCTATTTTTATATAATCTAGTTTTATACCTATAATTCCTAAATAATGGCCACTTCATACACAAACCAGTATCAAAAAATTATCAAACCTTTGTCCACATTGTTAACCAGTTTTCTACGCAGAAGCTGCATTCCCAGTAGATAACTAGTTATCAAACTCGTATGACCATGGAAGGACAAATCAACTCCCATAACTGTTTTTTTCCGCGGAAGATATTTTCCCCCTAGATAACTAGTTATCAAATTTGGTTTTCTGATACTCTAATAATAATCTGCTGGCCACTCGATTTGGCAGAAACAGTGTAGAAACTTCAAAACAAAGTACTGAAAGAAATTCTGATCAGAAAATAACCCTTACCTTAGTCCCGTATGATTTTTGGAGTAGAAATTGTTAGGTGGCGATGTGAGTTGTGCATTTATGGTGGGGGTTCAAATTTATTTAACCTCTCATCAGTAATTAATTTATAACATTGCTTTTAATTGTTATTGGCGGATTCCGCCACTCCCACAGACGGGGGTTAAGAATATGTGACGGACGAACAGTTGAAGGCTTTTTTAAAGCGTATTAATTTTTAAAACTTTTTTCGGTAGGGCAGTTTAAATTAAAGTGTTAATAAAGATTCATTACATACAGACAAAGTTAGTAAATTAATAAAATAATTTATATTTTAATTTATTCAAGCAGTTTTGTTTTTGTTAGAAATTCTCCGAACGAAACAAGCGCCATTTTAAGTTTGTTTTTTTTTAAATATTCCTTGTCCATATGAATAGACCGCAGTTCTTTCAATCATACAGCCAATTATTACCTATTTATTTCTTAGATTCGTGGTATTTTAATGTTTACCGGAATCCGGCGAAGCGCAGAAAGAGGTTTATGATCATTTCTCTTCTGTCGTAGACTACAACTTATTATTATTTATTATTATTAACTTATGATTATCGATTATTGATTACAACTTTTCTTAGCACGAGTTCTACTTCGATGACGTCTACTGCACGAGCTTTTTTTACTCAGGCTTTCCTCACAATTATGACTCAGCCTGTAAACACGAATGTACGTGCTTGTGTGAATTTTAATCTTATGCCAACAAAAAACTCAAGAGTTACCTGATTACACAGCGTTCATTAATCAGCCCGCACTGATTAAGGACCGGTTTAATTCAGTAAATATAATATCACCATTAGCGCAGTAAACAAATCATCCAAAACACATGACCTGTAAAATTAATGAATATCCACACAATGATGGAAAAAATACCTCGTGGTATTGAAAACGAATGGTCTGAAGTCTGAAGGGCTGAACGCTAGCTGTTGAAATCGTAATGGCTCTAAAAATATTTTAAAATGATTATAATTCAAATTATTTTGTCTAGTTTATTTACCTACCTACATACATTATAGTTAGTGCAAAATCTCACGTGCCCGTCTGTCTGTTGGTAAATGTCAACTATCCCGAAGGGTCCTTTTCTATCACTTCCTATTCAAAGTTCAAAGTTCAAGTTCAATGTTCAAAATTCTTTATTACTGTAGATTATATACTTAGCAAACATAATGTTTTCCCGCTTCTCTACATTGGACCACTGTGAGAGTGCAAAGGGTGAAGTAACTCCCACAAATAGATTTTTAGAACTCTTTTAAAAATTTGTTGTCTTTAAATAATCTTACCAATTATTTCCAAAGTCATTGAATCCATTGTCCACTCCCAACTCACCTCCTACCGTTCATCAAACAAACTTCTCAATCCTTAACAATCTGAATTCAGACCAGGACATGGTACTACGACAGCCCTATTAAAAGTCAGCGATGATATACAGTTAGCCATGGATCAGGACAGGCACACGCTTTCCTTGTTACAAAACCCATTGTTCCCGTATCATATAATGACATCACAATAGAGTACACAGATATGGCGAAAATCCTTGGGGTTATTTTTGACAACCAGCTGTCTTGTCAGCAAGGTCAGCAGACGGGTCTTTGCGTATTTTCACTCCCTCAGGCGCCTGCAGTACTTCTTTTCGCGACAGACCAAAATCACTCTTGCTCAGTCCCTTCTCCTGCCGCTAATCATCTGAACAAACTCGAACGACTTCTGAATCTCGGGATTCGGTTTATCTTTGGGCTGCGAAAATTCGACCAGGTTTCTCAATATCGCAAAGAGTTGGGGTGGCTTCCGATTCGTATTCGCCGAGACTCTCATATTCTATCCTATCTTTTTAATATATTGAAAAATCCGCGCTACCCCAGCTAGCTTCGAGACCGCTTTCAGTATCTCTTTTCAGGAGATCGGCAACGGAGAGGCTTCAAATTAGTCATAGATCCTAATGAAAATACAAATAACAAATGAAAATAATAATAAATGTAGCCCATTTATGTCTCCACCGAGGGGCACAGGCCTTTACCCGGATACGAGTAAGATTGAGCCATACTCCACCACGCTGGCTCAGTACGGGTTGGTAGAGGTGTTTTATGACTACTGCTACCAAGTATAGTAGTATGTTTAACATTAATGTTTAGAGACACATACTCCAAACGTTCACAAGCAAACAGACAACAAAGTGATCATAAAATGATACAGAATCATAACAATCACAAAAGTTATCACCCACATTTTTTATATTTTCTACGTGTACCGGAGTTTTATAACCCTTCCCATCTCAGTCATGGCATCATATCTCACAAGACGTGAACGCACTTATTCGTGACAATCTGTCAGATGTGCCTCGCCGCCATTCTCGCGGAAACCCTTTTACAAGGGTTCGCGATAACACACGACACACGACACTCGGCGGGAGTGGGGTGGCGGTCGCGGTGGCACACGACGATGTGTTATTGTGTTTATTCTGTATGTTATGTAAACAAAATATTATTGGTGGAAGTTCTAGGAATGTGTTGCTTATATGTGTGTGTATGTAGTCATGTAAATAACGCTCAACTTTGATGAAATTAGTAATGAAAGTTTTTTAGAGTGATTTACCCACAATATATCATCCAATTACAAAACTAGTTTGTAGTTTGCACAAAAGGATTGCTGTTTTTATTGTTTTACTCTTTTAAAGACTTTATGAATAATTGGAATCACCGTATAAGTATTAGTCTTTAAAACGAGTTGATATTTGAACTTGTGTAGTGGTACAGCTACCAGATACTGTCACTTATCGTCGCAATTGCATATAATCGTATTAATTTATTTTCCACCTACGTAGGTAAGTCAATACATAATTGTACCAATAGACTAAATAAAGGACTTAATGTGACCTTTTTGTTACCTCAATGATATAGAACCATGTCCCTTGCATCACAAAGTGATTTCGCTAGTACTCCTCCACATATTTTGAATACCCAACTGCAATATACCGTGTGAAAGTGAAATAGCTGGACGGGGCTGCATTTCTAGTTTTCTTATATATAGTCAACATAACATTTTTTTTATCAATGCCTTTAAATATTCTTGAAACAATACCAATCAAGTTAGCTAGCAATAACCAAACCTAACCTCATACACAAAATCAACTAAGATAAATCTGACACTTTCACATAATAATTATATTAGGTCCTTACATATGAAATTGGCGTTTCGCCGTACTGGCCACTTTGATCTCAAATATCTCCTCTATGGTTAGGAATTCCAAATTCAAATTTATACAGCTATTTACTCATGTATTTGTATTTCTAAAATTATAATTCATTTGTTTTTTCCTCAATTGTTTTTTTTCTTGCGTCACTCAGCTTACAAAATGGAAAACTTGAAATATCGCGTTATTTACGAGTATGAGTTCTACCGTGGCACCAGTGCTGCAGAAACGTCTCGAAGGATTAATAATGTGTATGGCGACGGTGCCGCAATAGAAAACACAGTTAATTTTTGGTTCCAACGTTTTCGTTCTGGAAATTTCAACCTGCAGAACAAGCCCTGTGGACGGTCGGAGACCAAAGTTGATAATGAAGAATTGAAGGCTATTGTGGAAGCGGATCCATCGCAAACCACGTCCGAGTTAGCTGCAGGCTGCGGTGTTAGTGATAAAACTGTTTTAATCCACTTCAAGCGAATTGGAAAGGTGAAAAAGCTTGAAAGGTGGGTACCTCACGAACTAAGTGAAGCAAATTAACAAACGCGCGTTGACTGCTGCGTTGCATTACTCACCCGGCACAATAATGAAAGGATTTTAAATCGAATCATTACCTGTGATGAAAAGTGGATCCTGTACGATAATCAGAAGCGCTTATCGCAATGGCTGAACCCTGCCGAACCAGCCAAACCATGCCCCAAGCGAAAATAAAGTCCAAAAAAGTTACTTGTGAGCGTTTGGTGACTAGTGCTGGTATCGTTCACAACAGCTTTCTTAAATCTGGCCAGACGATTACGGCAGATGTTTATTGTCAGCAACTGCAAATCATGATGGAAAAGCTAGCTGCTAAACAACCGAGGCTGGTTAATCGCTCTAGGCCACTGCTGCTTCATGATAACGCTAGACCACACACTGCACAACAGACGGCTACCATATTCTCGACACATGTTATGTACGACGTCACCTGGTCTGATCATTTCCCCCTTTGTATTATTTGTGATATTTTATGTGTGCCATCTGTAACTTTAAGCACAGCTCAGAATGTACTAAGCAAAATTAGGTGGGGTGAAAGAGATGCTAGTCAAACGAAAGCTTATAACTTGTACTGTGATATTAATTTAAATAGTATTAACGTGGAGATGCCTTGTGCTGGATGTGTGGATGGATTGTGTGAACGGGTGAGTGATCATTTTACTTTTATTGACGAAGTTTATTCTAATATAGTTAATGTAATGCAGACAGCGGCCATAGAAAGTGCTAGGGAGTATTCGAATGCACAGAGAGCTAGGAAGAAAGTTCCTGGGTGGAACTATCACGTTAGTGGCAGCCACAAGGTGGCAAGGTTGCATTTCTAGTGCTGGGTGGGGGCAGGAAGACCCTCCACAGGTACAATATATGAGCAAATGGCTGAAAGTCGAAAACTGTTTAAGAATAAGCTTAAATGGTGTCAAAAAAATGAAGAGCAAATTAAAATGAATATTTTGGCGTTGCATAAGAAAGATAAAAACTTTGTTAAATTTTGGAACTCAACCAAGAAGTTGAATTTTAAGCAGAGTTTACCAGTGTCTGTGGAGGGTCTACAGGACCCCTTTCAGATTGCCGATATGTTTGGCCGCAGGTTCAAGGTTGTCCCGCAACCAGTTCGGACTGATACACAGCCGGAGACTGCCTCTCAGTCTACCGCTGCTTCTGGTCAGCTGATTCAATTCACAGCTGCTGATGTGGCACGTGCAGTACGGAAGATAAAGAGAGAAAAGTCACCGGGCCACGATGGTTTAAGTGTGGAGCACTTACTATGTGCGGGAGATAAGGTTTTTGTAAAGTTGTCAGCATTTTACAACATGTGTGTCAGGTTTTGCTACCTCCCTGTTGCCCTCATGAAAACTATTGTGGTCCCAATAGCAAAGAACAAAACGGGTGACCTTGCATCTGCGGCCAACTATCGTCCGATCTCCCTGGGGACCGTTATAGGTAAAATACTGGAACGACTTCTGCAGCCCGAAGTGGTGGGCAAGCTAGAGATAGATGACGCGCAGTTTGGCTTCCGTCCTGGTCTTTCGACAGACTCAGCAATAATGAGTCTGAAGCATGCAGTAAACTACTACAAGGATAGGGGTACGTCAGTTTATGCATGCTTCCTAGATTTAAGCAAGGCGTTTGATTTAGTGAATTATAAAATTCTCTGTAACAAACTGCTGAGCTCAAACGTTCCCAAGGAGTTGGTGGGTCTCTTGAGATACTGGTACGGGGGCCAAACGAACTGTGTGAGGTGGGGCGACGCGACGTCTAGCGAATACAAGCTAGAATGCGGAGTTCGCCAGGGGGGGCTTACCTCTCCGGATCTCTTCAATCTCTACATCAATGACCTAATTGTGAGGTTGGGGGGCACCAAGGTCGGTTGTCATGTTGGGGGTGTTTGTGTAAACAACCTCAGCTATGCGGACGACATGGTGCTCCTAAGCCCCTCTATCGAAGGTTTAGGGAAACTACTTTCAGTTTGTGAGCATTATGCCGATGAACACGGACTGAAGTACAATGTCCAAAAAACTGAGATGATGGTATTCAGGGAAGGCAGAGGTCCGGAGAGGGTGCCCAAGATAGTACTGAATGGCTCGCCGGTTCGGGTTGTAGATAGTTTTAAGTACCTAGGTCACATACTGACGGAGGACCTTCGTGACGATTGTGACATGGAGAGGGAAAGAAGGGCGCTATCTGTCAGATGCAACATGCTCGCTCGCAAGTTCCACAGGTGTAACCAAGATGTTAAAGTCCTTCTGTTCAAGGCATTCTGTCAAAACCTTTACACATGTCACCTGTGGATCAACTACACGAGAAAATCCTATAGTGCCCTGAGGATTCAGTACAATGATGCGTTCCGTATCCTCCTCAGGCGGCCGCGTTTCTGCAGTGCGTCGAGCATGTTTGCAGACGCGGAAGTGCCTGACTTCTTCGCTGTCTTAAGATCCAGGGTCGCCTCCGCGTGGGGGAGACTGAGAGGCTCGGGCAATGCAATCGTGCGTGCCGTTTGTGACGATATCTGCAGTTCATTGCATAGACACTGGCTCTCTGTACATATGAGTGCTAATAGAAAATAGTAAGTTATTTATAATAATTATTATTCAATTATTTAATATTTCTTTTTTTTTTTTTTTTACAGTTTTACAATTTTAAATGATATATATCTGCTTTATTTTTATGTCATTGCATTTTAATTTTATTGCATTTTAATGACTGTGTACTGTACATTTTCTGTGATATGGGTACTTTACCTGAAATAAACTTTATTATTATTATATTATTATTATATTAGAGGAGCTTCAATTGGAATGTCTAAGACATCCTCCGTACTCTCAGGACCTTGCTCCAACAGATAACCATTTTTTTAGAAATTCGGATAACTTCTTGAAAGGGAAAAAATTCAACTCCGATGGGGCAGTCCAAACCGCCATCAAAGATTTTATTGATTCCCGTCCGAATGTTTTTTTAGTAAAGGGATCGAAGAACTACCTATGAGATGGCAAAAGTGTATAGATAGCAATGTTACATTACGACTTTATGTTCCTCCCATGCAAAATGCCAATTTCATATGTAAGGACCTAATATAATTTACATATAAGTATTAGTAGTTTATGTGACTGTTACTTAATGGAGGGCATTAGTACTCGAGAGTGGGTTTATAAAACGAGCCGAAGACGAGTTCTGATTATGTACAGTTACATACACTAGTTTATCTACACACATATCATAAGCTCTCTTTGATGTGTTCAGGAACTGCATGTTTGACCGGCATTGTGGCATTGATCTTATCTCTGCAGTTGTTTAGCTTGATCTGTAGTACCAACTTCACAGACAAACTAGGGGCGGCACGCAGCGGGCGTTGGCATTCGAAATTTCAATGTCACAATATGTAGAAAATTTACACATTATGGTCATAATGTACAAATTTTCAGATAAGAAATGAGTTTTTACCAAATAGTTTTACATTATGCTGGTCTTAACGTGCGGTTTTTAGACGCAGTAAAGAGGGTTTATGATACGTGTGTAGATAAAAAAAAAATATTATATAGATAAATACGAGCATAAGACATATAGGTATCATTTGAGCTTACAGTTTCTTTGACCAGCTTATGCTTGAAGGAACCGACACTGTCTCGAAATATTTCTAATTCGCATGTTCGCCACAATTCATTATAGGTGGATGGAGAGCGTTCTAGCTAATGGAGCATGGCGTTGTAGATTGGTTCTTCATCGAGTCACCGCAAACGTAATTGTATTGATACATCGAGAGTTAATACGTGAACTTGTCGAATTGGCACAAAAACGAAAAGCTGACGAAATTGGAAGTGGTCGTGATGGACCTAAAAGGGTCGGTCAAGTGAATTGACGCGACTGCATCGCTTTCCAACTAATCTCAGTGCAAACAGCCAGCAGGTCGGAGTGAGGTCCCGCCCGGGTGTCCCCGGGGTGGCAGCGACGGCGCACGACGAAATTGAATTCAGAAAGTGAGCTGGGATTTACAGGAGAGTTGCTTAAGTAGGATGATAAAGAATAATTTAAGTAAATGGGGTTTGCTGAAGGTGACGCGCAACAGTCGCTAGAAAGAGTTGCTCAAAATATTCACTGGCAGCAGTGTAAGTATATTATATCAGCTTGTGTTTAAACGATTACCAAAAAAATCGATAATTTATTCCAATCAATTCGAAATGACTGCCAGAAATAGTAAATGATCACCAAATTGTGTTGGGATAAATGATCACCAAACTTCCTTTTATGTTTTGTGTACTTAAGTTTATGTTTCTTTCACGTTCTTTCATTCACATAATGCCCATCACTAAAGCGAATTATGATACTTTTTGCTAATCTGTGTTCAGTTTTTTTTGGAAGTATAAATTTGGGAAATAATGTTATTTCCAAGCAGAATTTAGACCATTTAGTGTATTTATATTTAAAGTAGTCTCTACAACTGAATGTGGTAACCAACATCGAGCGTATAACCCTTTGGAATATGGCGTTTATTAATCACAAGATATTTGCTTACATTGTTGGCCTAGTTAGAACGCCCACTGTATAGATATATTTTTCACCATCGCAGTTTTGTTTCTGCTTTAAAAACATGAAGTGTCCTATGATTATCTGTCTTCAAATCAGACAAACAAAATTTTAATGGCTTAAAATCAGTAAAACTTACCGGCATTTGCACAATTAAAGTCATCATGATCTGCATGACGTCAGACGCCGCCGTGTGATTCTTGAGGACTCTGACGCGGTCCACATGAGCATGCGCTAGAACCTCGTAAGCCATGCAGCCGCCATGACTGAAACTACCCACACTTAACGCTGACATACTGAAGATAATTAATTCAAAATAAATTAATATCTACTTAAATTGCGAAACTAATTAGTATTAAAAGACTAATAAAATATTCAACACTATTATAGTGTTATGGAGATTACCATACACAGATGGATCGAACTTGGCTCGCAACCTTGAAGTTTTGAAGAGATTTTGGATTGCAAGTTAAATAAAACTGGGTGCTATGATTGAAGCAACTGTACTGGTTTATGAAGCAAACCTCCAGATAAAAGCATCATAAATCTTTTTAAAAATTTACAAACACGGTAGTTAATGAGATCTTGCTTGTCATCAAAATACACTTATGGACCAGTAGACGCGGTTGTTCCCAGAGGCCCACATCTTTGTTCGTTCTGTTGATTAGTTCGGCGGCAGGTTGGATGGTATATGGACAATACAATAGACGCAAATATACGCATGTGTATCTGTGTGTCATGACATGAACAAACGTGTGTGTTGACATGAACAAACGTGTGTGTTGACATGAACAAACGTGTGTGTTGACATGAACAAACGTGTGTGTTGAACAACACCGGCCGGAGATGTGGTAACAGCTGGTCTGTACAACAACACAGTGACAATAACAACTACATAAACATGTGTTTTGCTCCGTAATTTGTGCAGCTACTGACAATGCTATGACTAATTAATCATAAGCAATCTAATACACTATGAAGAATAAATTTTTAAATATTTATTTACTGATATATTAAAAAAATAACAAGCATCAACACCACTTAAACTGTGTGAAAGTCAAATGTTGAGTTAAAATTCAAAAATGAGCGTGCAAATCAAAACATCGCTCAACACTGTTTGTGTTAAAAGTAAAACAACACTAGAATATGTATATCAACACTAAAACAACAAAAACTGTTCGCTAGTGTGTTATTAATAATTGCCAGCGTTTTTCAACGTTATCCTGTAGGCTCGCGTAAGGACTCTCCAGTCCTATAATTGACAGACGTCACCTAGATTACTGAAGGCTCTATAGTGGGGAAAGACCTCAATTGTTATGTTGAATTGTTGTCTATTCCGGCCACATGCCTTGGTAACAGAGTTCATTTAAAAACAGTCCATAGTTTAGGAATACTTTGGTGACAGCTTGGTCTCGTGAAACAGAAATACCTACATATGTGTGTATTTCTTAACTTGAAAAAAAAAACGTATTTATTTAATAGTGTACTATAGAAATTTCTGTAATGATGTTATATTCTATGCCTTCTTGTTGTATCTTCTGAGCTCTGTTTTGTGTATTATCTGAATAAATGCATTTCATCCGTACCATTGTAATATAATGATTTGTCTCATACTCACTAGATGGCAACCACCAGACTCAAAACACCATAATTGTGACGCCAGGAATAGCTCGTCGTAGCCGCGGCGTAGCAGCTACGGTGCTACGCCAGTATGCTACGCGGTCCGCGCCAATTGCTCACCATTGAACAAAGGCGTGAGGAAGTTTCGATGCAGTGTTTGGAGTAATTTCAACGTAAATAAGCCAACGTTTTACGACGATTCATCACGATGGACGAAAAATGGGTCCACCACTTGACCCCTGAGACGTAAAGCTCAGTCGAAACAATGACCTGAAAAGGGAGAACCAGCTCCAAAGAAGGCGAAGTCAGTTTCATCTGCTGGCAAGGATATGACGTCAGTATTTAGGGATGCGCAGGGGATATTTTTATTGATTATCTTCAAAAAGGCGAAACCATCAACGGCTAGTACTACGTAAAACTATTGCAGCGTTTGAGTGAAGAAATTAAGAAAAAACGCCGCACTTAGCGAGAAACTAAATGTTGTTTCATCAGGACAATGCGCCGGTTCACAAGTATGCTATTGCAATGGCAAAATTAATGAGTTAAAGTTTGAATTGCTTCCCCATGCACTTATTCGCCAGATCTAGCTCCCTCGGATTATTCGCCAGATCTAGCTCCCTCGTATTATTCGCCAGATCTAGCTCCCTCGGATTATTCGCCAGATCTAGCTCCCTCGGATTATTCGCCAGATCTAGCTCCCTCGGATTATTCGCCAGATCTAGCTCCCTCGGATTATTCGCCAGATCTAGCTCCCTCGGATTATTCGCCAGATCTAGCTCCCTCGGATTATTTTCTATTCCTAAGCTTGAAAAAGTGTCTCGGCGGGAAAAGATTTGCCAATAATGAAGGGATGAAGTCTGCTGTTGATAGATATTTTGAGGAGCTTCACACAGACCTATATAAACAGGGTATCGAAGCTACCGCACAGCGCTGGGAGAAGTGCCTTATATTGCGTTAAAAGGGGACTATATTGAGAAATATATAAGTTTTGTTCGAATTATTTGGTGTTATTTTTGTTAGGCCGCTTACTTCGGGAAAGGTACAAAATATTGACGACACCCAATTATTCTACACCTTTCCCGTCTATGCAAGGATTTTTTTGGTGTGTACAAAGATAAAATATCTGATTACGTAATGCGAAAGTAAATTTACTAAGAGGATTATAGATCTTTTTTTTAATATTCAAAATACCAAGATACATTTTCGACCTCAGTGGCGTTGAGGTTGTGGCGGTGCCTACCATGCGAGAGGTCCCGGGTTGGTTCCCTGGCTGGGGATAAAGAAAAACCAAATCCCCAGGTCTTGGATGTTTATATGTGTGTGACGTCGCTTTTTCTGGTTCTCTGGCCTCCTTGTGGCCCCACAAGAAGCAATGTTTGTGTCTGTGTGTAAATGTTTGTTTGTTTTATTTAACTTACCAAGTACGTAATATAATAGTGAGCATTGTACCACTCGCACGTCCTTTGGTAGGATACTACCGAAAGTTAAATAATGATAAAAAATAGACATAAATTATTCCATTGTATTTATAAAGATTGTGTATTATTTTGTGAAAAAATTCTTCCAATGAACAAATTTCACTTTTCATTGTTTCCAGAAATCAAGAACCAGCCACTTATTTTTAGGTCGGCATAATAAACTAAACTGGTGCAGTTTACCTTGAACGCGACTAATAATAAACACCTATTTATTTTCTCTGGTCTATAACATGAACATAAGATAAGATATGATTTATATTTATATCAAATCGGTATCATCTCGATTGCACCAATTTGAAAACATCCAGTCTAAACACCTAGTCCTCAAATCAGACTACACTTCGGCCGTTTTTAGAATGCGATTATGACATTTTTTGAATGCGTGCATAATAAGCAATATTTTTATTGCAGGGTCGCATTCTCTCAGCGGCCAGACTTTAAGTCAGAATTTGCGCGGCTTTGTAACACAATGCGGCTTGTATGTGTGCGTGAGCGCACGGATTGCTGTGTGAGTAACGCTCCAATACCTAGAATCAACCTTAAGTCTCATCTGCTTGTTAGAGTACCGCAGTTTTTTTTATCACGTCATTAATTTCCTGCTTTTTAGTTTCGTATATATTTCGTATATATTTATTGCACATAAAACAACATAAGATATAATAAACAGAAAGGACATCTACAAAGGCATGCTTATCTCTAAAAAGAGATCTCTTCCAGCAAACCCAAGGTTGATAAGAATTATTTAATATACAGGATAGACCTATGTGCTCTGATAAGATACATACATATATTACTGAACTATTGAACTAACTGCTAGATACACTACATACACAAGTACATATATATTATATAAAAATATAAATACACCTAAATAAACTAATATATACAAAGCTCAAATCTAGGATAGACTAAGATAATGCTCCTTCAAACGATTCTTAAAGACGGGCAGAGATCGACTATCTCTGATAGTGCAGGGAAGCGAGTTCCAGAGAGCGATCGCCCGCAATCGAAAACAGTGCTTGTACATATGCGACGGTGTTGTGATGAGGTATAGAGAGCAGGGAAGCCGTGTGAGTTCAACGTGGACGAGCCGAAGGGAGAAATTGAAAAAGCTCACGGAGAAAGCTAGGGTATCGAGGGTTGGTTAAGATGTTGAATAGAAGAATTTTGAAGAGTGAGGATGTGTGTGTCCCGACGAAGACGGAACGGCAGCCATTTTAACTCCCTGCGATACTGCGAGACGTGGTCGAACTTGCGCAGTCCGAAGATAAACCGAATCCCGAGATTTTGAAGTCGCTCGAGTCTGTTCAGTTGCTCTTCGTTGGCGCTAGCCCAACAAACATCGGCATAATCGATCAAGGGGAGAAGAAGAGATTGAGCAAGAGTAATTTTTGTTTGATGGGGCAGAAAGTTCTGAAGCCGTCTTAGTGAGTGAAAGGTGGCAAAGACGCGCCTACTGACCTCGCTGACATGGTTAGTCCAGGAGAGTTGTCTATCAAACATGACACCCAGGTTTTTGGCCTTGTCACTGCAGGCGATTAGAGTACCGTCATAGGTAACCGGCGGTATGGGCAATTGTTGTAATACGTTTAAAGAGTGTCTAGTACCTATAATAATCGCCTGGGACTTACTGGGGTTTACCAGCAATCCGTATGACAAAGCCCAGGTTCTGATGTTCTCAAGGTCAGCGTTCAGTGTGTCTATAGCCAGGTTCACATCACTAAAGAGGAAATGACGATAAATCTGAAGATCATCAGCATAGAGATGATATGGGGAGAAGATAACATCGGAGATGGAGTTGATGAAGTCAGAGAATAAGAGAGGGGAAAGAATACCACCCTGAGGAACTCCCGCCAAAAGATCGAACCACTCAGTAAAGGTCGCCTCAGACCTTATGCGCTGCTGGCGATCTCTAAGATAAGAGTCAAACCAGCAGGCCGAGCGAGACGAGACATTAAGGGACCTTAATATTTGAGTGAGAATGTCAAAATCAACACAGTTGAAGGCGCTACTGAAGTCAAGCAGTGCTAGCACAGAAAGCTGTTTGTTATCCATAGCGAACTGGATATCATCCGTGACCTTTAACAAAGCCGTTGCGGTGCTGTGACCTGACCTGAAGCCGGATTGGAAGCGGTTGATCAAATTATTTCTGGATAGATAGGAAGAGAACTGGGTATGGACAACGGATTCAAGAACTTTGGAAAGGAGCGGTAGGATAGAGATGGGACGAAACTCTTTGAAGGAGGAAGGATTGGATGTTTTAGGCAAAGGGATGACATGTGCCTTCTTCCATACTTTGGGAAAGGAACACTCTGATAAAGAATAGTTAATTAAATGAGTGATTGCAGGAAGCAGCTCGTCGAGCACGCTCCTGATCATTCGAGGACAAATGTTGTCATCTCCAACAGCTTTAGAAGAAATTGCCAGCACTGCCTTCCTAACAGCATCGACTCCAACCGGGCTGAACTCGAAAGGAGTAGTAATAGCAGCAGGTCTTAACCGGAGGCTACGCAGGGTGGCTTCCTTGACGATAAAGTCCATCACGACCGGGGGGGCGGACGCCAAGAGTACGTAGAAACTTCCACACCTGAGCAGGAGTGTAGTTCTCGATGCACTCATATATGTGACGGCGTTTAGCGTCACGACACATACGGTTGCATCGATTACGGAGAGATTTGAATGTGTGAAAGTTCTCGTTAGTTGGGTCTTTCTTGTAGCGGTATTTAGCTCGGTTCCTCTTGGTCATTAGGCGTTTGATAACGTCGTTAAGCCAAGGTGCGGGCAGGTGCTTCATCCTAACTCTCTTGATCGGAGCGTGTCTGTCAAACAGCCCCAAGATAATTGTGTTGAAGTTGTTGACTTTGTCATCAACGGTCTCGCTAGAGATGACGGGGGACCAATCAATAGAGGAGGCATCAGCTTTAAGAGAGTCAAGATCCAATTTTTTAAAGCTGCGAATATCTAAGAATTTTGCTCTACTCTTGGGAGACCTTATCTTGTATGATATAAATATCAGATCGTGGTAAGAGAAAGGGGTATTGATTTGACCGTGAGCAGCTACCTTGTCAGGATCGGATGTTATAATCAGATCAAGGAGGGAGGGTGTACAATGAGGTTTAAAGTGAGTAGCATCGAGGGGAAGAATATGCATATTCAAGGCGTCAACAATCGACTGGAGTTTATCAGAGCGGCAGTTATTTTTGAGAAGACAGGTGTTAAAATCACCAAGAATAAGAGTATCACTATACAGTGGGGTCAATTCATTCAAAATGGATTCGAACGACTCAAAGTAGTCTATACGAAGAGAAGGGCTGTAGAAAACACCTAGAAGAACCTTATTATGGTGAAGACAGATTTCCAAGAAAAGATACTCCGCAGATTCGGAGTATTGACTCGGAGAAGCACTTCTAGTTCTTATGACGGACAATCTGTTAATTATTAGTTTCAAACTAAGGTTTATCATAGATTGTGCAAGATTAGTAAATATTACCGTGCTCGCCATTATAAAGCCCTTTATTTGATACATATCCCAATCGAGGGTCTTGATAAAAGTTATTTTTTGGCTCGCACATCAATCCGGACATTTTTTATTGCATGTACCCAGTGTCGCTCGCGCCATCAAGACAAGTCTGATGACATATCATTTATCACAATCGGCTGAGTTGTTGATTAGTTATGAGGGGACACAGAAATGGACCTACATACAGACATTCAGGTCAAACATATTATCCTCATCTTTTCCGCTTCTCTGATGTCGGGTAAAAGGACAGTATTTCCGAATTAGACCAGAAACAAACAGGATACAAACACTTTGCATGCTATTATAGGGCTGCAGAATCATTAATATTATGGCGGACTCGTTACAGACAGACAGTAATAAGAATTCATCCCCTCCTTCCATCCACCATCCCCTTCCGTCGCCCGAGCCGAGCCGAGCCGAGCCGAGCCGAGCCGAGCCAGTCACCCTGTGTTCACAATGGCCTAGCTTTTAGCGCGCCTCACGAAGATGGATATGGCAGGAATCACGACGGGAATAGAAAAGATCGTAAAGTAAAGCATATCTCTTCGGTGAGAGATATTTATCCGCTTAATATCTCTCACCGAAGGAAATGCTTCACCAAATTTTCGTCCTAGCCCGAAACATATATTTCAATTTGGATCAGCAGCCTTATGGCGTAAGTCGTCTGAGCTATGAACTTCATATAGACTTTTACGTTTGACACCTTGCACCAGCTTCATCTGTCAAATTGGTATCACGCAAGTAGCATCACAATGGAGGCCAAACCCAAGCTCATTGAATGAAGCCTAGAAGCCTTCGGTGATACCCCGCAATCGATGAAATTGTATGAGCATGAGATGAACCATAGACACACGCTATGAACTTCAGAATGTTACGCCATAAGGCTGCAGGTTCTCGTAAGACTGCATTCACGCGCCCTAAGATATTTTCATATTCGCTGTTTCTGTGAAGAACAGACCAGCCACATTTGTATCGTAACTTTAAAAAGTAAACCAAAAACACAATTTGCGACAACGTAACATGTATATTCGCTCCCTTACCCAGGCTGAACCTAGGCTCCTAATAAAGCGGTTGATTTAGGCACTCGACCTTAAACACATTAATATTCATAATTCCCAATGAACGACCCCACAGCCTGGAGCCTTAAATCCTGCCCTAATCTAACTCAACACAGAACTTGCTGTTAGAAAAATGTTAGTTATTTAATCCTGCTTATTAATTATTATAATAAAAATTGTAATATTTGTATTAGTTTACAACAATTTTTTAAAAGAGATCTATAAATCAATCAAGGAGCCAGAGAAGAGGCAAAAATGACGTTTGCTGAATATTGTAAATATCTACAGTAATAAAGTCATTTGAAGTTTGAACCTGCGTTTAGGTAAACGCGCTAGCTTACAAAATGATTTATTAGTAGCTTTTAAAATTATAGAATAAACGAGATCTATATCCAGATATAATTAAAAACGAGTCTCTAATGGCGGAATACACACACTGTTATTCAAATAAAGTACCACTTACTCTGTTACCACAAGAAATATTAAACACCGTTTAACCTCAAAATAAACGTCAAATCCCATACGTTTTTATTTTTAAACAAGTGTTGAACAGTAGTTTAGTTTTTGTGGTAAGGCCCTTAATGTCTTACTGGCACTGTCAGCATGGGCCTTACTCTATAGATATATAGATGATATGTAGATAATAATAATAATACCTTGGACACTATTTACACACATTGATCTAGCCCTAAACTAGGATTCCCTGTATCTTGGGTGCTAGACAACGATACACATACTTATATAGATAAATATTATACTTAGATAGATAAACAACCATGACTAGGGTACAAGTATCCGTTATCATCAAACAAATATTTGCCCCCACCGGGACTCGAACCCGGGACCCTTGGTTTCGTAGGCAGGGTCACTGCCGACTCGGCCATTCGGGTCGTCAGATAAAAGCTAACTAAAGTTAACCATCGCCGTCGTTGCGTCATTGTCACTGGGAGGTCATTGTCTACCGGAATTAGGCCCCTGACACTGGTGGCATTGTTTGAGTGCCCATCAAACCTTGAGTTGTTGATTGAGCATCCGAGGCTAAGTAGGTAAAGGCTGTGAGGTTCGGAAGTTAAGCATTCATTCTCGTTTTAATTATGCCTGAAATCGTCGATATTGTGTATTGCTTCCTAATTATTTTATGAACCGAAGATTTAGCTATGAAGTAATCTGACCAGTTATTTATATGCCAAATAAATGTATATTCTGACCCTTCCGTACATCATTCCGATTTGCTTTTATAAGGGCTAAATAGTAGAGTATATGTAACGGTAGTAATAAACTAAATACTTTCTACGCGAAACAACTAAAGTATATGGTTACACAAAAGGCACGAAACACAAAGAATATCCTATTAAACGAAGCGCTAATGAAATAAATATTCAGCAGGGCATGCAGGACCGTTTCCTTTGGCTTTATTACTTATTACTCACTCAATACAAAGGATTGCGCAGGTTTTGTTTTTACGACAGAGGAAGGTAATATTCATTTCTCGTAAAATAAAGATCAATAACTCACTGCCAATGCCAATATTACCCGTGACGAACGTAACGTAAGACGCACATTCATGCGACGAACGTAACGTAACACGCACATTCATGCGAAATCATGCGAATGTAGAGGACGACAGAAATTTGACGAAGTATTTGACTAGGCTGGGGTCGTAGACAGGGAAGACCGACCGACCGTTACAGCTATGTGAGAAGTATATGCCTAGTCCCGGTATTCCCATTTCTGAGAATAAAAATATTAAGTAATACGTGTGGGATTAAGTGGGCGAACAACGTCTAGCAGATAGCAGAGAGGAGGCTGGATCTCACATTCGCACTTTTGACCTCGCAACCGCTCTAAGGACATCATTCCCGCAGTCCGCATTGCTATTCGACTTGCGACTTCCTCTGTGTCGTTTAGGTTAGTATCGCTGCCGCATCCCCTATCTCCCTCTCGCACACGAGAAAATCTATACATCCAAATGAAAGGGAAACACCAGTGCGTAAGTATTGCGCCTCGAAGTTCTGAATCCTGCTTCGTCTCGCTCGCTCCTACGAGTTTGCTGGAGTGCGAAGGAGACGGAGGGTGTAGAGCAACAGTTGTCGGTTGTGTATCGATCGCGCCGCCTGCAGCCACGTGGGTTGTCGTAACCGCGATGTACTGAAAGCAAGTTTCTCATGTTTCGCCCTCCATTTACTGCTTGCTGAGACCACGACTTTTGGGGATCTCCAAGAAGAAGTAATGAAAACTGTCGTAATAAGTGGTTAGTATTTGAAGCGGAGTTGTGTAGTTATTGCTCCATTCCGTCGTTCGGCTGCTCGTAAAATAAAAGCGGTAAAACCCGACTTGATAGGTCCAACGGAATAGATGATCAATACTTGTAATAGTTTACGGCGTACCTACCTCAGCTGAATTGATAATTAATAAAATTAAGGACAAATATTAAACATCGCCTTACAAATCACGTCCATTTTGATTAGGAGCCAACCGCCGCAAAACCGTGGCGGGAAATAAAAGCATTTTCCTGTAACCCTTTTCCCTACATTCGTATTCATTGCGCATCGCGCTAGTAAAGGGTAGACGGATAATGGAATTTGGTAGGCTCAGATATTAATAAAAAGTCTAGTCGATCTACATGCTAGTACGTAATTATTATTTTATTTGTGAATTAATAATAATATCGATTTTTATATACTTATGCAGTGCACATGAGCATTTACGTATATTAGATGTAAGGGAAATATCTGTTAAATTTCGTTAAGAGTATCACTAAGTACAAGTTTAAGGTAAACCTGCTAGCTTTTATGTCTTACTCATATCCGCGTTAATGCTTGCGCTCCTCGGTAGGGCGGTGGGGGGGGGGGGGGCATTCATGGGTTACATTTATTTATTATGTCTGGAAAAACGTTACGTGAGAGATTAATCATTAATTGTAAATATATTTTTTATCCATGTAAGATAGGTAAAACCACGATGTATCCATCACATAAGGTTTATCCGGATGTGCTAGCCCTCACGTACGGTACGGTACGTAATAAAAGTTCGGCCGCCACAGAAACGCGGAAATATCTCATCACGTACTGTGCCTTGGTACGTCATTACTACCATGTACCAACCTAGTATTTATGCGAGATGCCCAATTAAATAGACAGACATTAACCATGTCACTACAAAAAATGTTACACATGGTTTAACCTAAAACATTTTTGTCTTTAAACAAGTGTTGAACAGGCATTTATTTTGTTGTGGTAAGGCCCTAAGCGAGCATGCAGTGACAAGCCTTTTACTCCGTCTCCCGTTGGACGCGTCGGTCGGCAGTCGGCACTCGGCACTCGGCTGCCACTCTGTCGGCAAACGGATATTGTGAAGCAGTCCGGACTCCGGATCGTAAGTGGACAGGCATAGGTAGGTAGGGGAAGAGCATCGACAGAATAATCCAACTGATAAGAGTTACATTTGTTTGCTGTATGCTCTAGGTACAACAGTTATGTTGGTATATGTAGTTTGGGTGATGTTCGCTACAGCTAGTCTTTGTTCTTATTTATTTATTTTGTTCGATTGTTATTTTGAGACATCGTATTGGCACTTATGGATACGATGTTATTGTCATTTTATTAGATAATTTTTATATGGTACGTTGGGTAATAAAAAAAATGACGAAAATTGAAAAAGGACATCTCCGTAGAGTTTCTTGGTGCTACCTTCTGTGACGGGCGTATTTCCGAAGCACTGGTAGAGTTTATGGAGTTTCTTTTTCATGTGCGAGATTCAGCCATGAATCTCCACTTGAAGGGGAAATTCTTTTTTCAAACTCAAACCATAATCAGTGATGTACTCATTAGTTTAGTTGATCATATTTGATTTATTTATTTCCATGTATAAGTGACTCAAGTAAGTGTTTGACTCGTAAAAGTGAATTCTTTTGCCTACTTGCAATAAATGATTTGAGTTTTGAGTTTAATTAAAAGCTTACTTTGTTTGAAGTCCTTAATCTAACACAAGTAGTTACACTTTATGCCACTACAACCCCATAATGCTAATCAGAGAGCCGAAAGTATTTTTTGCTGTTGGTACACCGTTACTGAATAATTAGGTATTTCTAGAGTTTTCATAATTATTAATTCCATATTGGCTATTTTAATTATAGCAAACCGCAAAAACAAGATAAAATCTAAAAGTGAAAAATTAGCATTGAATCATGAAAATGGACACGAGATATCAGGGGTAAGCTAAATTGTTCCTTGTTGGTGTTATAATAAGATTGGTGTTGGAGCTTAAAGCTTTGTTTCGTGATAAGGCGTGAAAGCTGCACAGAGCGGTTTCATGCGAAGTTAAACGTCACGCAAGTCATGTTTTCATTTTTGGGGTTCCGTATTCAAATTTGAAACCATACTGCAGTACAGACCTAAATATACGGGAACCATCTTAAAACGACATTTTAGGAATATATTCACCACTTTGACAACAACTTTAATACCAAGCCTAAATAAGTCAATCAACTTGTGTCATGGTATTTTTCATACACTAAGCGGTGAATTAGGAACCAAGTAATAGATGTTCAGCACTATAATATATATTTTTATATGTTAATTAGGTTAGTTACGATCAATTAGGAAAATACTGAAACCGCAATATGCTTTGATAAACGTAATGTGAGTTTCCCACAAAGCGACAACTATGTAGCTAGTGGTTGGATACCATCATGTTGCGGTGACATTCATCTTTGTGCGCTATTCAACAAAAGCATTAAAAAAACATAAACATTTACATTCAGTCACATACATTGCTTCTGGCCTAACACTGGGATACCCTATGTCGTGGCAAGTAGAAACAGCAAAGTCACACACATATAAACATCCAAGACCTGTTTTTCTTTTTCTGTATCCCCAGCGGGGGATCGAACCCGGGACCTCCCGCATGGAGGCAGGGCCACAACCGCTGCGCCACAGAGAACTAACAGTTATGTATACATGTAAACATAAAAAATGCTCAAGAAATAGCGAAAATGCCAATAAGAATTTTGTACTTAAATAGTTGTTTAAAAAACAAAATTATTTAACAACTAAATTAAGAATAAAAAGAAAAAAAATATATTCTAAAGTCAAATTACACAACACATAGATAAACAGAAAAAAATAAAAATAAAAATCAACCAGCCATACGAAAATCAGATAAATTACAAAAATAAAGAAAACTATGTAGGAGTCATGACAAATTCTATGCGACGTGTAACGTGACCGTGATGCGGTGCGGCTCAGCATACGCTGCAGGGAACCTGTAACACTGATATTCTGCCGAACCATATAGTAGGCAGTGTGAGTCAATACAGTGTGTGTGATGCATAAATATAACGTGTGTCATACATACGGTGCAATATTATACGAAGGATAAATACAAATATGGTGAATGTTCTATCGCAGAGAACCAAAGATATACAAAGCGGTGCCAGAAAATACAAGGAATAAGCGGGAAGAAAACGTGATAGAGGAAGACCTGACCATCCAGAAGCAAGAAAATAAACAAGGACGCAAACAGTATGAGCTAGAAAAAAAAAAAAAACGAGCCACGCCACACCTCATTCCAAGGATCGGCCACCATGGGCTGACAGAACGGTTATTATTGTTGTTGATCCAAAAGAAGTTTCTTCAAACGAAGTTTGAAACAGTTTTTGGACTTTAATTGCCGTATTGGTGGAGGGATGTTGTTCCAACATTTGGTGGCCAAATACCTGAAACTGCCACGAAACGCTGCAGTCACATGCCGCGGCACAGACAAGATAGTTGTCGTGGCCCTGTTAGGGTGAAGTGACATTCGCCACTCTAATTTATTATACAAATACTCTGGCTTGCCGGTCTTAATCACACCAAACAGGAGCGATGCAAGGAACAAGTCCTGTCTACCTTTCATCTTCAGCAGGTTTGCAGCGTTGATGAAAGGCGTGACATGACCACGTGCAGGTATGTCGAAACAATAACGAGCACAGGCGTTCTGTACACGTTGAATAAGTCTATGGGTTTTGCCATATAGGCATGGACCATACACAGGAATGCAGTAATTAAGTTTGGAAAGTATTAACGATTCGCAGAGAGCAACGCGCATGTCCACAGATAGATATCCCCGCAATTTATATAGTATACTAAGTCTATAAAAGCAATTCCTCACTAGTTCGGATATATGCTTTTCAAAGCATAGTTCGCTATCCATGATAAGGCCGAGATTACGAGCTTCTGTAACCCGTTCGATGGGAACTCCTGCTATAAGGAGGCGTGGATCTAGATCTGTTAGAGTCGCAACTTGGTGTCTAGAGCCCAGTATCATGTATTTAGACTTTTTGGGATTCAGAACTAGAGAACATCCAGACGACCAGGAAGAGACGCGATCCAAATCTGAATTAAGGTCACGGATACGCCCATCAATGGTAGCCCAAAATTAGGTAGATCCTATCGAATAGTGCCTTATTCACGAAATGGATGATATAATATAGAAAGGCACTTAGTATGTTATTGTGAAACAACAAGGCTGGTATTTAATAGCACATCAAAAATACTGATTTGCACAGCAAAAAAAGATCAACAAAAACACTTTTTATGTTTTAAATATTTTACGTACACTTAAGTTTATGTATTAAGTATTTTTGTTCTTACGTGTTCACCTTAACACGTTTAATATTTCCCAAACAACAATATCCCTTCGTTTTCCATGTTTGTTTCCTTAAATTAATTAATCTTTAATTTGTGGAAGTAAATTAAACTGTAAAACTCAAACCCCAAGCAGCCCTTATTTCTGGTTTCTGACCCTTTGATTTCGTAATGGCGGGCGCGCGGCGCCGTAACTCGATGTTGATTGATTCATTAAACAGGTTACAATATTTATTTGTGGCTCCTGTTTTATTTATTTACTTCATTGATTACCCAGATGATTGGCTTTGGTCGGAGAGCGGTGGTAATTAAATCATGTAAATTACCTATAAACGTAAACGTTTTAAGGGTGCCGCTTTTATTCATAGTAATAGCTTAAACATCTGTAAATAATTTATATGTAAGGTCTTTACTTGTAACTTCTATCGGAGATTTTAGTAGAGATGATTCGTGATATAAAATTGGAATAAAAGCAAGCCCTTAATAATAATTAGTATCTTAAATTAGGTATATTATATCGCAATTATTTAATTTTAATTTTGTTTTTTTTTTAATTTTTCAAACAGACCTAGTTTATACTCGGGGCGACTATATGCAAGTGTGTCTTGTGTATGTTTTAGTGAGTTTTCTATTCAAGTAAGATACCAATTGTTACAATAATCCCCTCAAATATCAAAGGCAACTCACAAATGACGGCCATTACGAAGGCGTAAAATAATACAAGAATAAACGACACAAAAGTAAAAGTAAATTTAATAAAAATAACTCGGCCGTTTGTTACGCTCAATCGGGAAGGTTTTTCTTCTCTCATAAATAAATGTTAACGATGAATAAAGAAGCTCGCAACAAAGAGATTTTGTGCCTAAAGAGGGGGGAAAGTGCGGGGATGGCGGGTGGGGGGGGAGCTTTCGCACAATTAGCTTTCTTCGTGTATACTTCTTCAGATAGAATCTTTGTATTCGGTGTAACGGTTGGCGCAAATCTGATGGAAACAATAGGTGTCCAATGTAGGATGTTCACGAGAGCGTCTATAAGTAAGGATAGAAAGTATATAGGTATGAATAATGGTAATAATTAAGTTGATATTTTGTTGTGTCATAGTCAAAACAAGCCATTTTTTTTAATTAGCTTTTATGAGCCCAAAGTCTAGGGGATTGTGTCGTTTTATTATAGGGTTGGCACCTTCTGGCTCTGCTCCTGGATGTCATCTAGGAGCAGAGTACTTGTCAAGAGCAATCAAATAACCCCAAACTCAATGGGGTTCCAACCCCATCTTCGGATCAGCAGCCTTATGGCGTAACTCTCTGAAGTTCATAGCGTGTGTCTATGGTTCATCTCATGCTCATACAATTTCATCGACTGCGGGGTATCACCGAAGGCTTCTAGGCTTCATTCAATGAGCTTGGGTTTGGCCTCCATTATGATGCTACTTGCGTGATACCAATTTGACAGATGAAGCTGGTGCAAGGTGTCAAACGTAAAAGTCTATATGAAGTTCATAGTTCAGACTAGTTACGCCATAAGGCTGCAGGTTCATGTCAATAAAATATAGCATTGTCATCCAATTGACATGCAGGCAAAACAGCTCAATCAGAAACCGGGAAGTCTGTCAGATTTGATTACAGCCGGAAAGCGCCCGGGACAAGTTAAACTAAATACAAGCCTACGAAATATAAATCTGTAGATGCTCATTGCCTATGGAACTGAAATGATAGAATGGAACCTAAATCGTTTATTCACTGGTGTTTTCTGAGAACTAATTAATACCATTAGATAGCAGAGATACTAGTGAAATGATATGATTGTAATATAATTACCTAAATACATAATTCATTTTGTATGTATGTCGGAGGCGGATTGTAGAATTGGGGACATCATGATGTGCCGCGCCATATTAAGATATGGCGGCATTTCGTGAAATACGCCGTTTTCTATTGGGCACATCATGATGTGCCGCGCCATATTAAGATATGGCAGCATTTCGTGAAATACGCCGCTGTCTATGGGGCACATCATGATGTGCCGCGCCATATTAATATATGGCGGCATTTCGTGAAATACGTCGTTGTCTATGGGGCACATCATAATGTGCCGCGCCATATTAAGATATGGTGGCATTTCGTGAAATACGCCGCTGTCTATGGGGCACATTATGATGTGCCGCGCCATATTAAGATATGGCGGCATTTCGTGAAATACGCCGCTGTCTATGGGGCACATCATGATGTGCCGCGCCATATTAAGATATGGCGGCATTTCGTGAAATACGCCGTTGTCTATGGGGCACATCATGATGTGCCGCGCCATATTAAGATATGGCGGCATTTCGTGAAATACGCCGTTGTCTATGGGGCCGATCATGATGTGCCGCGCCATATTAAGATATGGCGGAATTTTGTGAAATACGCCATTGTCTATGGGGCACATCATGATGTGCCGCGCCATATTAAGATATGGCGGCATTTCGTGAAATACGCCGTTGTCTATGGGGCACATCATGATGTGCCGCGCCATATTAAGATATGGCGGCATTTCGTGAAATACGCCGTTGTCTATGGGGCACATCGTGACGTGCCCAAAGCAAAACCAGGCAGTTCGATGAGAACCAAACGTTTGTCGATATTCCCAGTTAAACGCTTGGCCTCATCACGATATAATATAGACTATTTAATTTTACAGTGATTTTTCTTGTTACATGTAATAAAAATGATGACGTGCTAGATGACTATTTATGTATACTTTAAAAAATAATTAACTATATATTTTTTTAAGTTATATAAACCACATCAACAAAAGAAGGGACACACACGGGATTCGGAGGACTGCTATTGGATATCCGAGTATGATATTTAAAACTTTTATTATTGTTATGTTGTTTTTATTATTCGACCTCTGTGGTATAGCGGTTGTGACCCTGCCTACCATGCGAGAGGTCCCGGGTTCAATCCCCGGCTGGGGGTAAAAACAAACAAAAACAGAGTCATGAATGTTTATATGTGTGTGACTTCGCTGTTTCCGGTTCCTACGACACAGGGTATTCTAGTGTGGGGCCAGAAGGCTGCACTACCTTGCTCGGGATTTTGCTAAGATGCATAATTTTACGTTTTGCTGGGTTTCTTACGGTAAAATATACCTACGCAAGGCGGTTGGCTCCCCTTTTGTGCGAGTTGACGACGAGTCTATCTTGAGCAACATGAGGGCCGAGCTTGCCTGACTAGATATAGTAGAAAGCTATTCGTTAACTTGCTCCCCCCGATACCTGGCAATCTTCATTGAACTTACGCTTCTGATTGGAAATACTTGTAAGACTTTATGTCATAAAATAAATTTCACACTGACACATTCACACATACCTCTACACAATTATACTCTTTCAACTTCTTATAACCTAACTCTCGCTAGAAACATGATATATATGGCTACTACTTATTCATCAAGCATCATGTGTACACACGATAATAAAAGTACGATGTGCGTTGGCATCTCTTATCCATCATATCCTCCTGATTCATCTAGTCACTCACTAAAGAGCCCCCCTTGTAACTCGCTGAAAAACGACTACTGCTTCTTCTATCGGTACTGAGCTTGATGACATCTTTACCAAAGATCTGGACAATATTGCTGTGTCTGATTCGGTGGCCTGTGAGGTGGAGGACTGCATTAAATATATCTCCAAATCCCAGGGCTCGCTCACGTTATTGACCGAGAACATTCGCAGTATCTCCGGAAATATGGATGGTTTCCTTGTTTTGCAACATACACTAAATTTTAAATGTGACTTTAACGTTCTCACTGAATGTCGACTATCTAGCTCTTCTTTCATCCCACAAATAGACGGGTATTATCATTATGCTATTAAAAAGAATTCCCTACAGAATGATGGAGTCGTGGTATACGTCAAGGAAGAATTAAAATCGGTAGTTGAAGAACCTATATGCCGAGATTCCAATTGCCTTATAATAAAGATAGGAACGGAAACTGCTATTGTCGCTATTTACCGCTCTCCTTCGAAAAAACAGGTAGAAGACTTTCTCGAATCACTAAACACTATTCTCTATTCCCTCAAATCTTTTAATACCATTTGTATTGTAAGGGATATTAACATAAACATTCTTCCTGGTCAATCTCTTGACCCGAGAGCACATGAATATCTCAATCTGTGCGTTTCGCATGGTCTCCTGCCGGCTCACTGCTTGCCTACAAGATTAGAAAGAACTTGCCTTGATCATGTACTATTAAAATTAAAATAAACCTGCAATCACCATGGTAACAAACTCTACCTTAACTGATCATCAACTAGTAGTTCTTTCTCTAAAAATCAAGCATAATCGAGAGTTCTTCCAAACCACTGCTACCAGGATCGACTATGCAAGACTAAACCTCCAACTAAACAACAACGACTTACAACCGATATTCTCGTCCTCGGATCCTAATGAAGCCCTTAGCAATCTAATATCTTTTGTTCAACAAGCCATCGACCAAAACTCAACCACCATAAAACTTTCTCGAAAACAAAAGGTCATTAAACCGTGGATTACACCAGGACAGATCCGCTGTATGAGAAACAGAGACCGGTTGCACAAAAAGACAAAGTATAATCCAGGAAACTTCGTTTTTCTCACAACATATAAGAGGTACAGAAACTTCTGTAATAATTTACTTAAAAAAACAAAGAGAACGTACGAGAGAAATAAAATAGATAAGGCTGGCAATGACTTAAGAGTACTATGGAAGGCAATTAAACAAATTACAAATACTAACAAATCTAGAACTACGGCGACTGAACTGTTGGGTTCGGGAGGTGTTTCTGTCTCCATTGACAGTGTTAATGACTTTTTTGCGACCGTAGGAGAAAACTTGGCTAGAAAAATAAATATAGCTCAATGTCCGTCCGTTGCAGCGCCACTGAGGACTACTAAATAAACGCGAACAACCACGTCGTTTGTCTTGCTTGAGACTGATCATGCCGAATTAGAGAGACTGATTGTGGATCTGAGAGACGTGTGTGCGGTGGGCTGGGATCAAATCTCAAATCGTATCCTTAAAAACAATAAAATATTCTTTGTTCCCCCCTTAACGCACATTTTTAATTTGTGTCTCTCACACGGCATTTTTCCTGAGACCCTGAAGAAATTAATGGTGCTCCCGATCCACAAGTCTGGTGACAGAGACCGTGTGAATAATTATCGACCTATCTCTATCCTTCCATCAATCTCCAAGCTGCTTGAGCGAATGGTAAACAATAGACTTGTCCTGTACCTGGAAAGAAATAACCTCTTGTCGGCTTCTCAATTGGGCTTCCGCAAAAATGTCTCGACTAGCGATGCAGTGCATGAACTTACTGACCACATTGTAAAAAACCTTGATGGAGGATATAAAGTATTGGGTATCTTTCTGGATCTTGCCAAGGCTTTTGACACGGTCTCTGTCCCATTGCTACTGGACAAATTGGACGGAATGGGTATACGTGGACTGCAACTGAAACTACTGGAGGATTATCTAACTGATAGGACCCAGTTTGTCAGGATAGGCAACCACCGAAGCACCGACTTACCCATCTCTTATGGTGTGCCTCAGGGCAGCATTCTTGGTCCTACCTTATTCCTGGTCTACATAAATGATCTTTGTGAACTGGATCTACATCGGGGAAGGATTTTTACCTACGCGGATGACACGACTCTTCTTTTCTCAGCTAAAACTTGGAGGGATGCCTTTGATGCTACCCAGGCTGGCTTAAATAGAGCTACCTCATGGCTGAGAAATAATTTATTAACTTTAAATGCAGAGAAAACTAAGTTTATGTCATTCTTAATTCGGAATACTCACGACCCTGATGGTGTCGTGATAGCTCACCGTTGTTCTGACCCTACTTCTGGTTCTTGTTCTTGTCCTGCTCTAACTAAAACCTCCAAAATTAAATATCTTGGGGTAATTATTGACCAAAGTCTAAGTTTTGGACCATATATTGAGATGATCAGTGGAAGAATTCGCAAACTCATCTACGTGTTCAAAACCTTGCGACATGTTGCCGATGGTAACTTGATGAAAAGAGTTTATATCGCGCTCTGCCAATCCGTCATAACATATTGTATAACATCTTGGGGCGGTGCAACCAAAACCAACCTCTTAAAACTAGAACGAGCACAGAGAGCAGTCTTAAAGGTTTGCACTTTCCGACCAGTTTTATACCCAACTAAGCTTCTTTTTGAGTCCTGCAGTATGCTTACAGTTAGGCAACTTTTTATTTACGCAACTGTGATAAAACAACATTCACTTATGACGTTTAACCCCAATTTAATAAGTAGTCGCCGTAATGATAGGGTCTGCTCACACTCTCGAGTTTTCCGGACCTCTTTTGCCCATAGATTCTTCCTCTTCCTTGGACCGTTATTATACAATAGGCTAAGTAGGAAAATAGTTATATACCCCCTTATCACCCATCACGTAAAAACAGCTATATTCGATGCTCTCCAAGTTTTAAACTATGAGCAAACTGAGCACCTGCTCGAAATTGTCAGCTAGCTTTAGTTTTTTCTCGTAAAATAATTAAACAAGTATTATATCTGTCTTTTATATTCAAAATTGTACTATAATAAATCGCATACGCACTATAATAAATCTATAAGTAGTAATTTCTTCTTATTTTTGTCACTAATATTCATAACCAAGTCATATCTTATATTCGTTTCATATTTAAAAAGAGTATATCAGTGCAACTCTACACACCCTCTCACACACACTCATTCATACTCACGATATTCAAAGAGAGGTTCTTCCTTACACTCACCAATTCCGCTTTTTTTGTAAAATAGTTATCTAAATTCTCGCAGTTTTCAATGTAATTTATTTTAGTTGTAAGTTATTCTAAATGTTTTAAATTGTAATTGGCTTTTAAAATTAGATTTATATTAATAGATTTCCTGTTCTCAATCTTTGCTATCCATAGCAAGTATAAAGTAACTTGGAAGAGCGCTGAATCTGAAATACAGGTTAATCACCTAGCTCAGGTTCAGATGTTTCTGTTTTGTCGGACTCAAAATGTTTTGTAATAATTATGTCTGTAACTATATTGTGAATCATTAATGATGCAATAAAAAAAAAATATTATTATTATTATTATTTAGAAGAAATTTTTGTGCCTGTATGTAAATGTTTATTTTTATTTGCATAAGCTTCGCTCTACCCCGCCTCACTACGATCAAGTTTTGCTTCTTCTAAATTCCAACCTATCCCATAACACAACTGAAATTAAGCCATAATAACCTACTGTAGCCAAATTTGGCTTGGCATTACTTTCAGTTGTAAGCTTGCTCCTCTGGATGCATATAGATACACGTTCTATCCTATCCCAACCTACCGAGAAAAATCTATTGTCACCCTACTTTTCGATATGCCGAGTTATAGGCTGGCAAAACGTCGAACGTTGGTATTGAAACAATAAGGCGGATTTTACATGGCGGATCATGTAATCCCGCCACATGATGACCTGCAGGCACATTATCATGTGCCGAATTTGACGATCGGCTATCGGTATATCATAATAATAATAATAAATCGTAATTTCAGGTTACAAACGCATATCTATCTAACACACCTTAAAACTAGAGAAACATAATTTACATATTACAAAAAGAAACTAGGGATTTTTCATCTTCGGTCTCGCTTCCCTGTAGCGTCGGTGTACGATGCTCTCTGGCCGTGGCCAGTAGTTTATATCAGGAGCATCATCTTGAGTTCGATATATAAGTTGGTACATCGCACAACGAATTAAGAGCGCTGGGCGACTACGTTGGCGGGTATTACTGCGCATCTGTGCAGGTATTGAAAAGGGACTACTGCGCATTCAAGGCCACCGCTCATAACGTGTGGCGCGACGTATACATAGGTAGAAAAATAATTAGACGCTCCTTATATTAATAGCGCGAAATCATCACAATGAAGTGTAGTGTAGTGCGAGTGAGGACCTGAATAGTTGACACAGCATCATTAGCGGACTGTCATTAGCACACATAAGTTGTTTCGGCGCTAACTGTGCCCCCTTTGTAGAAAAGGTTACAGGTTACTGGAGCTATTTTTAGGGAATTTGAGTGTTTCGGTCATCACGTCATCGCCCAATGTATACATATATCTCTATAGACTTATCTACTTTCTATCTTCTCTTCTAACTATCTTTCTCTATTCTATATTTATAGTAATGACCGCTGTGCGTTAGTTTCGCTAAAACTAAAAAATCGCACGACCTATTGCTATATTAAACGGAGGAGTAGTTAAAACGAAAATGAGGAAAAACACAAAGAAACAGCCTAAAAATCCAAAAATATTTTATATTTATGGATGGCGTTGGTAGCAGACTCATAATAACGAAACTCTTTGCTTACTTACTTACTGTATTTCGCGATGCATACAGTTTCGTTAATCTGAGGCGAAATGCGTGTTTGCATACAAAAAACGCGTTGCGAAGCCGCGCTACGGGCAGCTAGTACTCGGATATAAACGCGATGGGCTGGTCCATAAAAGCCGAAAGTTCGCCCAAATGGGCAACTTGCAGGTAGAAAGCCTTCAGCATATACTGAGGCCATGGCTGCTGGCTAGTAGTAACATCAAACGATAACTTTTTAAACACATACACAGCGGTTGTTTTTAGTACGTATACTACACTAGCAGGTAGGTCTGACTCCTGGGCATGGGTAATTATATATTTTTTTCCCTCGGAAAATAAAATGAGCCGAAATAAAGATTCGCAAGATGGCACGAGATTGGTGCTCCCTTTCTATCTTTTGGCTCTAAGAGTGAGGTCATGTTGTAAGGGAAGAGCGGTGTACATTCAGGAATGGCACACGATTTATAATACAAAAGTGTGATTGTGACGACTTGGCCCACAGCCGCAGGAGCACCCTCGAAGTTTCTAGAAGCAGGTCGAGTGGCCCTCGCCCGATTACCTCCCTCCACCCCCACCCCTCCTCATGAGGAGTAGGGGACTGGCGGGCGGCGGGCGGGAAGGTGCTCTTCAAATCGTTTAGCCTGCCTACCTAGTGTGTAGTGTGTCCCTCGGAGAAGTGGCTTAGACAGCTTTATGTCTTGTATAAGGAGGCTAAGGTCACTAGATTTTTATCCGATTTATAAATTATTTATATGAAATACTTTGAAGCTACTTTTACTATTACGCCCTACTGTGGATCATGATTAGGAGTATTCCTATGATTTTTGAGCCTATTGGGTCCCACCGCTGGGCAAAGGCCTCTCACCCCTTTTTCCACTTTTGGCGGTCTTTAGCAGTCATCCATAAGGAGTAGAAGGTGAAACAGCTGTGTAATTCTGCTGCATCACAAGTAAGGTATATAGATCTGCTTCATATGAAGCGTGTTGATAAAAAGCGAGGCCTGATTAAAATAAAAAACCGGTCAAGTGCGAGAAAGCACGTCGAACCCGCACACGAAGGGTTCCATACCATGGTACACGGAAAAACGTAATATATGATATGATAAAACGAATATACCTATTATATTTTTATTAATTAAATATTAAATACTAGGTAGGACTTCTTTCAAGGCCAAACATCGAAACAATAAAAATGATTTTTGTGTATTTAGTTTGTAAGTATTGGACTACGATAAAAACTAAATCTATCTATTATAATTCGAATGAGCAATCATTAACCGCATAATGATACAAATAACTAAGCACAAAACTCAATACCCGCTATAAAAGATCATTTCCTGAACTGAACTGAACTGGACACTCCCGATCTTATTAGATCGGGAGTGTCCAGTTCAGTTCACCGATAAACACATAAAACAAAATGGCTAAGAAAAAGGCTGTAAGTTAAATTATTTGTCGTTATATGCGGAAATAGAAATAAACCCTCTGTGAAATTTCAGCTCTCTACCTATTTCGGTTGATCCGGTAGAGCCAGTGACGGACGGACGGACAGACGGACAGCGGAGGCTTAGTAATAGGGTCCCGTTTGATACCCTTTGGGTACGGAACCCTAAAAAGAATGCTTTATTACTGTAGGCACTTACTTGGTAAACGTCATTTATTTGCCTCTTCTCTACATTGGATCACTGTGGGTGTAAAATCTCCCACAGATTGATTTTTTGATCTCTTCTGAAATTGGTTATGTTGAAGATATACAAATATTACAATATTAATTATTATAGATAATATCCAGGAATAAATAATAACTAAATTATTATCAGCGAGTTCTGTGTTGAGTTAGATTAACCCGATGCAGTCTGTCATTTATGTAATCTTGAACATTGTAATATCGCTTTTTAAACAAAGTAGTGTTACTTAAATGGTTTTTTTAAATTAATCCAATGGATTTTTTTAAATCTCCAGAGGTAATTTGTTGTAGTAGAAAATAATTTCCTTGAAATAATTTCTTTCGTAAGTCTAAACCGGGGTGTGACTATTCAGTGATTATTTCTTACGTTAACTATCGCGAATTTTGGAAAATGTTGTCTGGTCTTTGCGTACATGCATTATATTTACGAAATTATATATTGACTAGCTACAGTATATAAGCCTAGCTGTAGCAAAATGCGTGTTTTGTCTGATATTCCCAACAGCGTAAGCTGCAGAATTTAATCTACCAGCTAATTAATATATCTACTAGGAACTGCAATTTGCTATCAATTGTCATTCCAAGAAACTTTGTATTATTAACTAATTCTAGTGTAAACTGGTCTCAACTTGCCGGACATTTGGATGTGACAATTGGATATACTTGGTTTTAACCATATATTATTAACTGTGAAGCAATTGAAGGTAAAAACAGTACATCATTAACATAATCAATATCTACTTTTTGTTTTTCAATTTTGAAAGACATTAAAGTATCATCAGCAAACAACACTGTGTCATTCAATTTCACCACCATAAAAGGCAGATCGTTAATATATACCAGGGATAAGAAGGTCCTAATATTACACCCAATCCATAAGATTTAACGCCGTTGATTTCTGCCTTTTGAATTCTATTGCATAAGTGTGATCTTAGTAGATCCAACGCTTTAATTCTAACTCCGAAATTATTTCATTTCATTAGTAGCGTATCATGATCAACTCATTCAAATACCTTCGACAGATCGCAAAAAACGCCGACAGCATCGTGCGTGGCCTCCTATGCAGAGAGAATATGAGATATAAGGGTAATGCCTGCATCCATTCTCGATTTACTCCTAGTGAGACCGTATTGCTTGGCGTGGAGTTATTTTGTACGGTTGAGGCAGAGAGCATTTCATTGAGCATAACCTTTTCAAATATTTTACTTAGTACTGGAAGTACAGATATTGGTATGTAATTTTAAGGATCACCTTTGTCGCCCGACTTGAACAGATCAATCAGTTTTCCGTGTTTCATGAGGTCTGGGAAAGCACATTGATTAAATATATAAGCTAAGACTGGAACTATACCCAGAATTACTGAACCAATGACTTTGACTGATATACCCAATAGGTCTTCAGTATTTTTAATTTAAGTAATCTAAACGTTTTGACAATGTCCTGGCGATCTTTAAATAATTAAATTTAAAATCTATACGTACATTACTGACGCTAGTGCTGTTTTTAAGAAAGTCTCTGCTTCTTATGGAGATTGGACGCTCTGTTGTGAGCAACTTTACATTCATGAAGAAAGTTTCGAAAGCTCGAGCTACGTCAGCGTTGGATTTAATATTATCACCACCTACCTTTTAGCAGAAATCATTGTCCCTACGTAGGTATAACATTGCCAGCTTCACGGTTTTTTATTTGCCAAACTGTTTTCATGTCATTGTTTGAATTTTGTATTTGTCTGTTAAGAGGATCAGTCATTAGAGATGTATCAGTATTATCATTACTAGCAATGAAATGAAACTGATTGACCGCTGTGATTGGATGGTTAATTGCATTTTTACTTGTGAATGCACAATCAATAATAGTCAAATAATAATAGTTTATCTAGTTTATAGTTTATTTAATAATCACTGGCGAGTTTTAATGAATAATTATGTACAGTTACAAACACTAATCTATCTTCACACATATAGCTCTCTTTGATGTGTTCAGGATCTGCATGTTCGACCGAAATTGTGGCATTGATCATTGCTCTGCACTTGTTTAGCTTGTTCAGTAGTACCAACTTCACAATCAAACTAGGGGCGAAGCGCAGGCGGGCGTCGGCGTTCGAAATTTGAATGTCATAATACATATGTCGAAATACATAATCGTCATGATGTATCAATATTCAGATAAGTAATGAGTTTTAACCAAGTCGTATAACATTATGCTAGTCGTAACGTGCGGTTTTTCGACGCAGTAAAGAGGGTTTATGATACGTGTGCAGATATTTTTTTAAGTAAGTTTGACATAAATAAATTATTCGTTATTAACTTTTAATAAATCGTTGTTTCATTGTGGTATCCACAAGCAAATCTACATTAAAATCGCTTAAAACAATTAACTTTTTTGTTATTACATAGTTTAGAGATGGCTTCCTTCATTATTTTCAGAAATATTTACACGAAACTGAAGCGAAGAATATATAAATGTTTCAGTGAAAAAATATTAAATTATGGTCTTACTTCTATCGGTTGCGACCGCACTTGCAATATCGGGCGCCGCGCCGCGTCGTCACCGCCGCAGTAAGTAGCAGCGCTCGCTCTCCGTGGACCTAGCCTGGCCGGGGTGTCCGCACGTCGCGGTCAATACAGGACAAATTTAACACGGCAATTTGTGAATGAAAATTATGCGAAGGAAAAAATAATTATTTTTGTTACAAACGATACACAAACTATCATCCCCGAGTCCGGCGTCACTTTACAAATCATACTGTACCTATATCGATGGAGTTTAAGGCGAAATACGACATAGAGCAATAAAGCGAAGGTGTGACGCAGCCAAATCAGACCTCATCTGCAGCCAACTCGGCACCCTGCCACTGTGCAGCGACCTCCCTAAACTCTAGTTAATGGACAGTGCCATTTGGGAAATGTATCTCGCCAAAATACATATATTTAAAAATAAATGGCCATAAATAATGGATGGAATGGACAAACGTATGGGAAATAGCATGAGGTGTGTTTCGTAAGTGGGCAAAATCAAGAGAGGTATATAATAATAGTAATAATCATTTATTTCAGACGGTTATGTCTATATTATAGCTTACTTATGTGTGCTATCCAACACATATTGTTTATTCAAATATTATGAAAATATGGATACCTTTCTTCAGAATCTATAGGATATGATCTCGCATGAATTTAAATAGAGGATATTTCAAGAAGTCGAGTAGGAGGCCGTAAAAACAAAGTTTCTGGAGCTAAAAAAAACTGTATTTATCATATCTCAACCACGAGTTGTACCACGAGATCTTGGCACTCGGTCGGCTGCGGAGATCCCGCTTGGCTGACACAACGTGGACCGCTCTCTTTACGAACGCCGCAGTGCAAGATATAGGACCGACTTTGTGCCGGGGAGTTTTATTTGCAAAGACTTCTCGAAGATTAAGAGGATGCAAAGTTGAGCAAATCACTAAGATATGATAAGATAAGACCTCTGTGGCGCTGCGGTTGTGGCTCTGTCTACCATGCGAGAGGTCCCGGGTTCGATCCCCGGCTGGGTATAAAAATAATACCCCAGGTCTTGGATGTTTGTGTGTGTGACGTCGCTGTTTCTGGTTCCCACGACACAGGGTATCTTTGTGTGGGGCCAGAAGCAATGTTTGTGCCTGTATGTAAATGTAAATGTTATGTTTATGTTAATTAGGAAAAGTATCACCCGACATTGAAAGGAAATGCATAATTTTTGTCCTTCGCACGAGTAAATAATGATTTTCCTTCAAATATCAGAAGCAACATGTTTTCACTACAGTAATTGTTTTTTATTCTATATTCATACAACTCTACAACTCTTGTTTTTATAGAACTAATTTAATAAGCCATAGCGAGTTCCTCGTGCGCCTGGAGCGCATGCTCAATAAAATCAATGAGACTGGACTTAACGTTGTTATACTGGGTGACTCGAATATAGATCTGATAGGTCAGAAGTCGTATGAACTGAAGTCCCTTCAGGACTTGCTGTTGGTTTATGACTTTCGCTGTGAGGTAGACTTCCCAACCCGAGTCCACGGCAACTCATCCACATGCCTTGACCACCTATACACAAATTAATTACACCGCTGCCGCCGGCCGATTGGTTGTCACTCCGCTTGACCTACACATCGGTGACCACCGTGGATTACGCGCTGAGGTTTGTGTTCCAAGGCTGTGCTTGCGCCGACTACAAAACGCTTTAGACAATACTCCCAGACAAAACGAAACAATTTTATAACTTCCACATTGTGAGTCGACTGGCGAGACGTTTGTAATAAAAACAGATGTTCTTCTGAGTCCCTTGCCAACTCGTTTACAAACATATTAACCAACAAATTTAATTCATGCTTTCCATTTATAAAGAAAAACAAGAGAAAAACCCATACTTGGATTACCGATGAAATTCTCAATTTAAAGACCCTATTATTAGATATAATACACCTTAACAAACACCTACCAGACCAACAATCGCTTGCGACCAATTTCGATATCGTGACGAATAAGTATAATAAAGCTTTACGTGAGAACAAATCTTCATATTACAGTAAAATCATCAGCAGCCAAAATGCAAGTAAAGCTATGTGGATGGTTATTAATAAAGAGAGAGGGAAAGGTATTAATCAGACTGCAGATTTCACAGACATCATTACAGATTTGAGTGGAGGTAATTTTGCCTCAAAGAAGCAGGCGGTCGATGCCATGAATTTGAGATTCGTTAGCGCCGCTGCAGCCTGCGGAGCCCCGCGCGCGGACTTATCTAGCATGCAGGCCGATCTCACTGCGGCCCGCCGACCAGCCGACCAAACTTTGAGACTGCTGTATTTTACAACAATTGAAGTCCATGGAATAATTACAAAGAAAATACCACACAAGCGTACAAAAGATGTATATGAGCAATCAATGGAACTTTTAAATCTGGCAGCCACACCACTCTCCCCTCTCTTGTCGGATCTTTATAATACGTGTATAAAAGAGGGAGTCTATCCTATGACCTGAAAAAGAGTAAAATATCTCCTATATTTAAAGGAAAGGGAAAGAGAGAGGACATCGACTGCTACCGACCAGTATCTGTGATTCCGGCTACCGCCAAAATATTTGAAAACGGACTAAGTTCACGTTTGGTCGATTATCTGAGCCAAACCAACGCATTGTCCGACCAGCAGTATGTACGGCCGCTCAAGGACAGCTCTGGCGTGTGAAGTAATCCATCGCATATTGAACGCGCGTGAACGCAGGTCACATGTTGTAATGGAACATCGCCTAACGAATGCAATCAGTGTACAGTGAGAATCGGAATTAGCTGTGTCAGTTCCTTTAACGCTTGGGTTATTTGAGTGATTCGAAGTAAGTTGACAAAGGGGCCATAACACGTGGTTGGTTCGGAGAAGCGAGGTCAGGTCAGGTTTTTTTTATCGCATTCCTGCGAAATGTGTAGGGATCAGAGCCGAGTTGGTTGCGCGCTGAATAAATTATGCATAACTAAATAATGGAAGGTTCTTATGGAACGATACGGAGAAAGCTAATGTGTTGACTGCAAATATACAATTGCGTTTGTTTGGTACGAAGTGATGAGTTTGACATCACGGGTTTGAATATCATTCTAGTGATCTTTGTCTAAGACGCTAGCGGTCGGGATGGCTTAATTAATCGCAACCGCTTTTGTGGCCAGCGATCAACAAATTTTGTGTATCGGCAATACCAAATGACTTGAGTGATAACCGACGATTGATCATAGAACAATAAGCATACACAAAATTGTAGACGGCAGGCCTGCAGGGCATGTTTGATTGAAATTAGACCCTGTGTAGTTAGGGATAAGAAGCTTTCGCTTGGGCAGCGTGTGTCACGCAAAGGACGCCATTTTTTTTTCGGACATGTGGGGTCTATAAATACGAGAGCGTGGGTGGGGGAGGCATTCAGTCTCCGCGTCAAACTACTGTGACACACGTCTTTCGGTAATTCTATTCAGTTCGGTCTGCCGTTTTACGCGTCTGGAACTGGAAGAGTTGTGATTGCGTGTTACAGTGGATTTTCGTGAGTGTCTGAAGCGCCGAGATATACCTCAGTTCCTATCCTTTAAATCGACCTACCCCAAATTCTAAAACTATCCTTGGGTCGTTAGATAAGAACTTGTAGGTAATTGATCTGAGTCTGAGTCTGGGCTTGGAGCGACCCTAATTTCCTTTTTCCTTCACCATAGGGTTCCTGGATTGGCTCTTAGGATATTCGCGGGCTAATCCTCTCCTCATTCCATTCGTGTAGCGAGTTTTGAAATTCCCACACACACAGTCGTTAAACATACAAACACATTCAAATCAAACTCAACCATTTTCGAGTGGTGTCGATGATGGACGTGGTATAACACTAGGATTTTAGACTAGGCTAGACAGGAGTTTAGTTGCGGCTAAACCTAGGTTGTCAGGGCATAGGGAGACTGTTTGATCGATGAGGTTCCGCGGATGGAAATAACAAATTCAGAACAAAGTATAAACGTTGTCCACTCAGATAACCTATCACGTTGTTATTTTTTGACATTTGAGTGTTGTCGGGGTCGCGCGAAGAGATCAAATTACAGTCTAAAGTTCATTGGTTAGGAACGGGTAGATTGTTTTGCTTTGCCTTGGATCGGTTTGGATTCAAGTTGCATCTTTAAATTAAATGTAAATTTCGCTGGAGTCTAACGTGTAGACTGTGTCTAGTGTTTATTTGCTGGGCCCAGTCGAGGAAGTGCTGAGGTTAGCTAGATGCATAAATCGATATTTCCCGAAGTATGTACCTCGCTGTGGAGTGGGTTAGATCTCCAAAAGCGCTAATGAAAACGTTTCGATAACATCCAGCTCAAATTGCGCAGAGTTGAAGGTTTCAAAACGTTACGGACCTTTTGAGGAAACCGCTAGTTCAAACCCATTTCGGAAAATCAAATCGCAATTGTGTAAACCCGGTCTATTTGGATCGTTATTGCCGTGAACTAATTATATAATTGTAACCACCACAAGCCGCTACTAGCGAGCACATGAAATATCATTGAGTACTCACTTCGTAACACTACGACGGATATCTATACGATATCCCAAACAAATATTATAAATTGTGGTCGACCACACGAAAAGAAGTTCCATGCGCCCATATATACAAAAAAATAAATGGTACCATCACACAAAATACAACAAAGATCGATCTGGCGCAATACACCGCTAACTGATGCGAAACTCCGGCTTGCGGACATACATGCTTTCTCTGTCTAACTTGAAACTCTAACTTCCTGAACCAATCTTCCGTTCGACTATTGTACGCCTAACGAACTTCTCAACGAACGAGAAATTCAGACTTAGCATTCTTAACTTACAAATTTTACAGCTAAATCGGGACATCTCTTTTTGGGGTAGATAGAATAGACGATCATAGCTTCTGACAACGGTAGCTCGACCTTAGCTATTTATGCCGTTACAATGTGGCAGTCCTATTTTGCGATCTCTCAAATGCGTTTGATGTGGCAGACCACGCAGTGATTGCGGCTAAGCTGGTCCACTATAGAATTATCGGCCCACCGCATCCCCTTTTCACCAGCTTCATGCGAGACAGATCGCAGATTGTGGTGGGCGACCGAGGCACCGTCAGATCCGATCCGTTTACCACGTCGATAGGTGTCGCGCAGGGCTCTTCCCTGTCCAACATCATGTTCTCTCTGCTTCTCAACGGTCTCCCACAAAACATAGATACTGCCGACGTATTAATGTACGCTGATGATGTTGCTGGAATAGTATATGCACCAGACCTGGTCATGCTGGAAGAGAAACTTAATATCACTGTCGCTAAACTCTCCGAATGGTTCTCTCGAAATGGCCTTATCCTAAACATTAAGGAAACCCAATTCATGCACTTTCAGCTGGGAGGCAACCCCCCACGAAGAATGTCGGTTGAGGTTAACGGGGTTCCTATAGAACAAATAGATGTCGCGGGATTTCTCGGGTTTCAATTGGACAGGGGATTGACCTGGGAGGCGCACAGTGTCGAAAGTTGGCAAGTGCGTGTTTTGCGCTTCATCGCCTTTCGTGGGCTGTCCCAAAAGAGGTTGTTCGGTCTTCCTACTTCGCGACCGTACACTCTCTGCTCCAATATGGCGCAGAGCTTTGGAGGCGCGCTACTGATTGGGAGCGCGCATTCAGGATATAGAAGAGAGCAGTAAGAGCCATCGCGCGAGTGCCCCTGGACACACCCGGGAGGCCGCTGTTCAAATCGCTCCATATCTTGACTTTACCGGCTGTGGTAATATTCCAGGTGGCTGTGTATGCTCACCATAACATAGACGCCTATCGCGCCCATAAAGATGTCCATGGGTAAGCAACACGCCAATAATTTGGTCACTATCTCCCGCCGTCTGACGAAAACATATAAATCGACACATGCGATGGCTCCGTCGATTTACAACAAATTGCCGGAGCACATCACATCCGCTCCAAGTACCGGGGCATTTAAAGCCAGACTAAAGCGGTGGCTTATTGAGCTGACGCCCTACAGCCACGAGGAATTCGTAACGCACTCACAATCTAGGTAAATTTTATTTATAATTAGGTTGTAGCCTTACTTGACATTTGAACTGCATATTTTTATATTTTTGATGACCATGACATATTGTACAAGACATGACATGTAATACTAACCTATTACGAATAAACGTCTGATGTCTTATGTCTTATGTCAACCCAGACTATAGTTTTACATATATACATAGCGTAAAGACTATAGTTTTACATATATACATAGCGTAACGTTCAATAAAATTTATTGAAAACCGCATTGCTTCACAATGGATTCTTATCAACCTTATGAACAAGCCGGGTTCCGCCTCGGTTACTCGACGACAAACCACCTTCACTCCCTGAACCAAATAAAAGAAATTCTTGCCTCGCTTGCGTCGACTACTCTAAGGCGTTTGATAGCATCACCCAAGCTTCAATATTTTCCGCACTTCGCAGCCAAACTATTGATCGGACCTTTATTAATATTCTGAAAAACGTATATCGAAATAGCACCACCGACACAAAATTCCATATAGCATAACAACAATTTCCCATAGAAAGTGGCGTCAAATAGGGAAATCCGCTATCTCCGAAACTCTTTACCAGTACCCTAGAAGAACTGTTCAAGAAGCTGGCGGTCCCATGGGCGGACAGAGGCATTGACGTTGGCGACAGAAGGCTCACAAACCTTCGCTTCGCCGACGACATTGTCCTGTTTGCCCCATCTGCACCCGAACTCCAGCGTATGTTACAGGAAATCAGCATTGCGAGCCTTGAGGTTGGACTGAAGATGAATCGGTCAAAACCACAAGCCATGACTAACAGCGAGAAACGTAGGGTTGAGGTAGATGGGCAGGAATAGTAGATTTTACAATAAGGGCATAAAACACGGGGGTTTCTGACCGAGTCATACACACTGCTTTTCACTTCGATTGCGAGAAAATGAAGCAATGGCATACAATACAAGTGATCGTAAAAACAAAGCAACAAATTGCAAATAATGACAAGAGCTTCCCGCCAATTTTCTTTTTTAATGTTGTTTTTAATTTTCGACTTGTGACATTAGACTAAGGAACTTCATACTGCCATAGACTATATTATTACTCTATGATTCTGCTAAGTCATTTATTGGTTCGATACGTTTTTAAATAATATTTTATCTAGTTTTATTGTAGTTTATGTGACTGCTGCATAATGGAGGGCATTAAAACTCGAGAACGAATCGAACTCGAGTTTCATAATAATATCACTCGAGAGTTTTAATGCCTAATTATGTACAGTTACATACACTAGTTTATCTACACACATATCATAAGCTCTCTTTGATGTGTTCAGGAACCGCATGTTTGACCGGCATTGTGGTTCTGCAATTGTTTAGCTTGTTCTTTAGTACCAACTTCACGCAGACGGGCGTCGGCGTTCGATATTTGAATGTCAGTACCAACTTCACAGACAAACTAGGAACGGCACGCGGGTGGGTGTCGGCGTTCGAAATTTGAATGTCATTATTTGTAGAAAAACTACACATAATGACCATTATGTGTAGTTTTCCAGATACGAAACGAGTTTTTACCAAGTAGTTTAACATAATGCTGATCGTAACGTGCGGTTTTTGAACGCAGTAAAGAGGGTTTATGATACGTGTGTAGATAAATAATTTTATCCACACACTTATCATAAACCCTCTTTACTGCGTCCAAAAACCGCACGTTACGACTAGCATAATGTTATACTGCTTGGTAAAAACTCATTACTTATCTGAATATTGATCCATTGACCATTATGTATTTCGACATATTATGACATTCAAATTTCGAACACCGACGCCCGCCTGCGTGCCGCCCCTACTTTGTCTGTGAAGATGATACTACAGAACAAGCTAAACAACTCAATGCCACAATGCCGGTCAAACATGCGGTTTCTGAACACATCAAAGAGAGCGTATGATATGTGTGTAGATAAACTAGTGTATGTAACTGTACCTTCTCGAGTGACCCACTCTCGAGTTTTAATGCCCTCCATTATATATCAGTCACATAAACTACTATAGTAATAGAAAATCCGAATGTGAAATTTATTAAAGCAAATCAGCAAAAATAGCAAGTTTATTCTACGAAGTTTCGAAGAAGGCTGTTAGGCCCGATTATCTCAGCCTTTAAAACAATTATACTTTGTGCACTAGAGCAGAAAATTGACATTTTGTGCAGCATACATCCAGCACAAACACGAACTTTGCGAGCACGAGAAGTGTAAATACATTATTCACTCATAGGCGTGTTTTATGCCCTTGTTGTACAATCTACTATTTCACTTCTCATGCTCGAAATGTCCTTCTTTATGCTGGATGTAGGCTACATTACAAATTGTATTTTATGCACTAAACTAGAGCATAAAGTGTTGTCGTCAATAAAAGCTGCAAACCGAGTGAGACGGAGCAGCCGAGGCTGTTCGGCAACCGACCAGCAAGCCGAGGCCGCGGATGCGAGCGTGGGTGCGCTGCAGTGCGGGGGCATCCCCGCAGACCCGTAGCAGCCGGAGCAAAGGCGATTTCGTAATAATAATACGAATCATATCACTTTCCACCTTAGAATTTTGTCAAAAATTATCTTCGGAGAGACCTAACCTAAAAAAATTCAATCACAAATATCTCGAAAACTATGTGTCTCCGCAGGAGTGGTACCGGGGCGGTTTCCCTCCCTCCCCCATAAAATACAAATTCTAAAAATCCTGCATAAAATACATGAAAGCGTATGAAAACTTTATTGAATGGAAAAATAATAATAAAGAGAAATCATTCTCGGAGAGCGCGTTTGCTTATTTTGGTGAACTGTCCAAGAAAATTAAGCCATCTTCATTGTGGTCCATAAACTCCATACTAAAATACACTCGTAATACTAAAGATAGTGTGCACAATAAGGACTTCACGAAGCTAACATAGTTTTTAAAACGACAATCAGATGGATTCCAGGGTAAAAAATCAAAAGTTGCAAAGTGTGTGGCGCCAAAAAAAAATGCTAAACGTTTTTCGAAAACAACAAAAAAACTGGTTAGTTACACTGACAAAAAGTTTGCAACACACACGCAACTCGCATCCAAACCTATTTGGGATGGGTCTTGAACTTAAAGGAGGTTTCATATTATGTTTTAACACGACTTTCTACGGTGTAGTCGGTGGGTAACAGAAATGCTTACACAGTGATGCATTACATTTTTTACATGCCATGGTAATAAAAATTAAAACCTATAACGGGTTTTCGGTACTACAGTACCCAAGTGTGCTCGAGGGGTTATTAAAAAGGGTTCAAATGTTTATGCATAGGTATACCTACGTTACGCCAAAACAACATACAAACATTGTGGTATGGAGTCCCACACCAGGTGGCTGGCAGAGGTCCATACTGCTCACGTTTAACCAGTTATTCAATAGGAACTCCAATTTGCGTGACGTGGGGCTAGCCCATCGCCGCCGCCATTTTTGGAAAAAACTATAATTGCGGCGAGCGATGAAATCAATGTAAATAGATAGATTAAATTATTTATTACAAACAAAAGTATATGTGCAGTATAAAATGTATGTGCAACTGTGTATAAGTAATAAGTATGTAGTTATGTGTAAGTATTAAGTTATACCCATATCTGTCAAGAGACAGTCCAACTTTACACTCCCCGCTGCCGCTGCCACGACAGCAAACTACGTTCTTTCGCGCATGAAACTTGTGAGCAAAGCCAAGGCCGTCCGGCGATCCCGTAGTGCGGGAAAAGTGAAAGTTGTTCAGAATAATGTCCCTAACAACCTCCTAAAACATGAATACACCCAGTATACAGGCACATACCTTGCTTCTGGCCCCACACTAGGATAGCCTGTGTCGATGTCACACACATAAAAATCCAAGACCGGGATGTTATTCTTCTTCCTCGCCAGCCAATTAATAATTAAATAATCAGCAGACTACACATTAATCATAGTCTGTTTACTTACGTGTAAGCTGAATGATTGAATATCTTTGCCTAAATCACGTGACCAAAAAAGCGTGCTTGCTTATAGTTTGGATTCTTTGTCTATTTGAAGCGGCCATTTGTCTGAACAGTTGAACGTGACACGCGAAGCTGTTGTGGATTCTATCTGGAAAAGCCCATGCCCAACAAAATTATATCGATATGAAAAGAGTTGATGATGATGCTGCTAAGGTACCATAAAGGGACCTACAATTTTCTGGTCGTAAACTATGTTAAGCCTAAAAACATGTATGCGAAGCCGTACCCACGGGCAGCTAGTAACTATAAATTGAGTACGTATTAATATAACAGTTAGGTAAATGTTCAATTACATACATAGCGCGACCCCTTCTCCCACAAGAGGCAGAGGTTCGTGGTCAACACTGGGATTCGAAGCTGCATCTCCTGTGTGACAGGTGAGGGTGTAATGACTAGACCACGGAAGCTCTTAGATACGTTTACGATAGTTATGTATTTTCATTAAAAAATAAATGTGATCAATACACAAATTTACAGTTTTTGGATTTTTCCCCTTACCCGTACCAAATTTCCCTTTGTCCAACCCTTAGCTCAACCGAAAATACCCTATAAGTTTTAATTCCCTTGCGAGTATCATGCAAATTTAGCAAGAACAATTTGGGACATAAGCGGCCGTATTTTTTGATTGTGTGGACCTCAAAGTTTGAATTTTTCATAACTCCAAGGGTCTGCAGACGTGGGGAACTGATATCAATTTCAATATGATACCTCCTGCACGCGTTCCTGACAAAAAGGGTTGTGACAGACGTATGACAAAGTGACCCTATAAGTGTTCCTTCTTTTCCTTTTAAGTTATGGAAACCTAAAGTATAAAAAATAATAGCGTAACGCCTTTTCTCCTACGGGGTGGCTGTAGCAGTTCAGTATTTCAATAATGACCAGCTGAGCGTGGGTTTTTCAAACCAAATTTAAGTTATTTTTGCAACCTAATCTAAAAGGTTTTCCCAATAAAGGGTAGGAAGTTTATAAGTAAATACAACTAAAATACAAATGGGCGAATATACACTGACTGCTACTCAAATAAAGTGGCACTTAAATGAAACACGCTTTAAGTTTCGAAGCGAGAGATAAGTGAAGACTTTGGGCGATACGATTTACTAATCTTGATGTCCGTAGTCCACTAAAGTTAACAAGGTCTCACGCATTTCACGAAGGGACCAATTTGTACCCCCGGCGTTATCGTACCCCGCGTCCACAATACAAAGCTTCCGGAAGCTTCCGGGGCTCAAGCTCTCTGTTCCGGTGTTGTGGACTTTTAAAGTTCAAAGCCTTTCGGAAGAATCTGTTGTTTTGTTCCTTACAAAGATTTATGATGAAAAGATAAACCAAAACCGCTTAATAATGGTTCGGTTTAACTTAATACTAACTTGATTAAATACAGTCGTCCATGCCCCAGCTGCTACCTGATGGAACTATCCAAGGTCCATGTTATACCACTGAACGCCATACCTATTGCGTCATAACGAACGGTTGGACCGGTTGGTATCTGGTAACCAAGTGAACGAGTTATAAACGAATCCTCAACCAGTAGCGCCTTGTATGGCGTCCCATTTGCATACAAAGGAAGTGACTCAAAGTAACCTAGTAAGAAACCCGCGTCACACAAAGGTAACTGAACTTTTCGCCAGCTCCATATGCAAATGCACCGCGCTTTAGGGGTTTAACATCACTTACTCATAGCAATAGCAACCTATCCACATACTTAATATGTATTATTCATATCGTACTGGAAGCACGATATTGATATTATCAGCTGAATCCAAACAGCGTTTTTTACACTATTCCGCACGCTCCACACACAACGTACAAGACTTACTCGTAATCACAGTCGGCAGCAGGTAAACAAACACTGTTCTATATAAATAGTATCCCACCAAAAACATTCTGTAAAAAAACTAGTCAAGTCTCGATACGTGTACCCACTTGTAACGTACTACCTCTTTGACCATATTGGCTACTGGCGGATTAGCCAGATAAAAAGTACAACTATAGAAATTCGGAAATTCGGGTCTGGAATCTCGTCTGGCAGCTGATTGTTTTTTTTGATGCAGACATTGTTTGAGCTCTGAAACGTGAGGTTGTATCTTCTGCATCAATAATTTTTAAGTCACGCCTTTAGTTGCGGCGATGGGCTAGTCCCTTTAGTACTGTAATGGAGCTGAATGTTTAGTTGCTGTAAAGTGCAGTAGTTTATATGAAACTTCCCTACTATCCCCAATCCATGGGGTTCCACGCCGAGGAGTAATATCCTCCTGGCGCTAACGGAGCTCTGAATCGGTTCCACGCCGAGGAGTAATATCCTCCTGGCGCTAACGGAGCTCTGAATCGGTTCCACGCCGAGGAATAATATCCTCCTGGCGCTAACCGCATAATCACTTGTTGACGTCTGGAGAAGTGGACCAGTCGGATTGAGTCTACCAAGGAGCTGAAATCTACAAAATTCCCGGCGAGTCCCTATCTAGCGTTTCAACTATATCACCAATATTCGACTCACGACCCTGTGATTAATAAATGTATCTTGAGCCTGCCAACAATCTCTTTTGGTCAGGTTAGAGTCTACTGTTTCAAACTGTTGGATAGGGACTCGCCGGGAATTTGTAGATTTCAGCTCCTTGGTAGACTCAATCCGACTGGTCCACTTCTCCAGACGTCAACAAGTGATTATGCGGTTAGCGCCAGGAGGATATTATTCCTCGGCGTGGAACCGATTCAGAGCTCCGTTAGCGCCAGGAGGATATTACTCCTCGGCGTGGAACCGATTCAGAGCTCCGTTAGCGCCAGGAGGATATTACTCCTCGGCGTGGAACCCCATGGATTGGGGATAGTAGGGAAGTTTCATATAAACTACTGCACTTTACAGCAACTAAACATTCAGCTCCATTACAGTACTAAAGGGACTAGCCCATCGCCGCAACTAAAGGCGTGACTTAAAAATTATTGATGCAGAAGATATAACCTCACGTTTCAGAGCTCAAACAATGTCTGCATCAAAAAAAACAATCAGCTGCCAGACGAGATTCCAGACCCGAATTTCCGAATTTCTATAGTTGTACTTTTTATCTGGCTAATCCGCCAGTAGCCAATATGGTCAAAGAGGTAGTACGTTACATACCCGTCTTGTTTGGGTAGGATTTTACCTGATAAAATCCGCTAAGATACTAACTAAACTAAACTAACTTACCAAATTAACTACTTAAGATAAAATTCTCTAAAGCTCGTCATCTACAATATCAGAGAAATATATAACTAACAGTCTAGCTCAACTACATACAAACATCACACATTCGAACCAACAATCAGACATCAGAATTCATACTAAGTTCATACAAGAGTTCACACTAACATCGTGTAAACACAGCCTTACACACAGGGTGCCATTATTATAGCCAAATGCACACCCAGACTAACTGTCAGAAGTTGAAAAATAAGCAAGATCCCTTGAACTAAAATAAGAACCTTAGTACATAAACGCCCCGATAGCTTAGCTACTATCGTAACGCAGAATAACACCATGAGGGGCAGCTCCCTCAAGTGTTCAAGACTTCCTGCACCGTTAGTGGGTACAGAAAATAATAATAGAGTAGAATATCTATTCTACAACAAAGAGTAAAAAAGTAGAGAATTATAGTTCAAGAGGCCATAAACTAAAGTAACAGACATTGCAGAGTAACGTTACACAATAAAGAACTTTTACATAGCTGTAGATATAGATGGTTTTTAGAATACAAGGGTCAAAATACTTATTACATACATAAAGGAATCGTTAACTACTATTGAATAAGACAGAACGCTGTCGCAGCCTATCTTCAGAGAAATCGGCCGTTAAACACTAACCTTATTTATTATTTAATAGTCCGAAAAGTTTCCCTACTAAAATCTTCACAATTTATTAATTTATTTTTCGTACTGAGAATTTGGAGGAAAATATTTATCAACAATTATAATATGACAACGGCCGTCAGACTGCGACCATAAATAATGTAGAAATGAGGTAGGTACCCAGATAAACGATCAAATATACTCCTGTCAGACAAAAATAAACACAACAAAATATACAAGCTACGAAAGAAATCTAGCGTTCTACGGCGCTCTTATGGCCTAACTACTCTGACCAGACATAAAACTCTATCACCAATATTCCCTTAATCCGGGCGCCATTGAAACAGTAGACTCTAACCTGACCAAAAGAGATTGTTGGCAGGCTCAAGATACATTTATTAATCACAGGGTCGTGAGTCGAATATTGGTGATATAGTTGAAACGCTGGATAGGGACTCGCCGGGAATTTGTAGATTTCAGCTCCTTGGTAGACTCAATCCGACTGGTCCACTTCTCCAGACGTCAACAAGTGATTATGCGGTACTCCTCGGCGTGGAACCGATTCAGAGCTCCGTTAGCGCCAGGAGGATATTACTCCTCGGCGTGGAACCCCATGGATTGGGGATAGTAGGGAAGAATAAAGAATAAAGAATGTGCAACGGCCAAGTCACACCACATTAACTATAATAATAAAGAAATTGCAGTAAGGAACCTTAGACTTGGCACGACTTTGTCTAGATTTCATTACTTTTTAGAGATAAACAAGCAGCTCCATCGAGACTTGGCTAGTTTTTTACAGAATGATTTTGGTGGGATTTCACTTCTTTTTGTAGAAACTTGGGCATATTGATTTATTTTATTAGATTTTCGGGAGATATCCGGGAGATATGAAAACGGTATACACCAAATCTATAATCAGGGTCACCAGGTACTCCAGAACTTCGATTATCCTAGTTTTTATAGTTTTCCCTGTATGTGGCCCTTAAACCCTAACTCTGTACCAAATTCCAGCTCTCTGAATTTATGGGAAGTACTAGTTCTATTATGATGGTCATGAGTGAGTGAATGTCATAAATGCGAAACTTTGCTTTCGCTTAACTTCGGAACTAAATGACCTACAGACTTGAAATTTTGAATTTTAAGTATGTGATTATAGCTTACTGGATGGACGAAAATTTCTACGTTCTGGTCTTATCCAGAGGTTCTCAAAGAGGGGCCTGAAAATGCGGCGAAATGGTTCCAGTAAAGGATGGTACGGCAGTGTTTGCTTCGCGCTCGACTTGGCGGGGGCACTGCCGTGTCCCCCGATATTCTTCGCACACACATCCAGCGTACCGCGTTTCTCATAGGGTTTGTCAAAAGCACAGTTATGCTCACTTTTAGCCATACTTTTAATATTCCAGTTTGCGGGCAGGGAGCCAGCCCATCGCCGCAGCTATAGAAATGTGAAGCTTTTCTATTAGTGTCGTTAGATTACGATTTGATATCAATATCTACTTTTAGTGCGTCCCCACTACTGAGGTTTGGCATTCAGTTCCCATAATCATCTCGGTATCTTTTAGAATGCAGCCCCCGCCCAGCTAATGCCGTTTCTTACTGTACGTTAAAAGATATTATTTTCAATATGGTATTATCCTGTATCATCCCTTGAGATAATCCTTTACTTTTCTCAAATGTATCTCTTTGTATATTTATGAGTACAGTAGGGCCTGCGGTGATAAGGGTGGAAAGGAAAGGGAGTTTCTAAGCGAAGTTTTTCAAATCTTGTTACCAACTTTATACATACTCTTATAACAGAGTTAGCAATGTACAATCTGTTAAGAAGACCCTTCCTTGCACCGTCGCCGCTCTGAGGGATCTTAAGTTTTAGTTTCGGCTTCGCACATGTACGGTTCGTCTTTTATAATATACTCGTACAGGGTGCAACAGGACAGGATGGTGTAGTCATTTCTAAGGGGCTGTTAGTTACATCATCACTATGAAACCTATTTGATCAGATCAACTTTATTTAATAATAATAATAATAATAATAATAATACCTTGGACACCTTTTACACACATTGATCTAGCCCCAAACTAGGATTCCCTGTATCTTGGGTACTAGACAACGATATATATACTTATATAGAGAAATATTATACTTAGATAGATAAACAACCATGACTAGGGTACAAACATCCGTTCTCATCAAACAAACATTTGCCCCCACCGGGACTCGAACCCGGGACCCTTGGTTTCGTAGGCAGCGTCACTACCGACTCGGCCATTCGGGTCGTCAATGACCTTCACAACCCCTTTCTGTGACACCTATCCATTGTCGAAAACTTAATCATAATCCTTTCAGTAGTCCTCTTAAAATAAGTCAGAACAGACAACACTGAATAAGGTGAAGTGGACTTTGTTGGACTGAGGTTCTGCGTAAACTATGTTCTGCGTAAACTATGTTCTGCGTAAACTATGTTCTGCGTAAACCGATGTCGGCAGCGGGGTGCATGAATCTTCAAATCAAGGTAATACGATAAATCAGCCTTTTTCTTTTTTCGACTCAAACTCAAACAATTTTTTTTTATTGCAATTAGGCAAAAATTATGCATTTTTACAAGTACAACACTTACTTGAGTCTCAGATATAAGGATAAAAATTAACAATAAATCAAATATGATCAACTAAACTAATGAGTACACGACTGAATTTGGTTTGAGTTTGAAAAAGTAAATCTAGGTACATTCAGTTTATTTTTATTTCTAGTGTTGTAATTATGTACATCGCATTTTTTTTAAAAGGTGTTAATATTTTACCGAACATACAATTAGTTTTCAAATTTATATTGACAAGCCACTGTAAGAATATCGATCTCCTTAAATCGTTCCCGGAGTGAATCGCGGGATTTCATATTATATATGGAACGAATTGCTCTCTTCTATAGCACAGATACCAATTGTATATCTGCGGCTTTACCCCACAACAGAATACTACCTATATATAACATAATGCTATGAAAGTAACTGAAATATACTTATCTTGCGGTGGCTTCATCATTAAACTGTCCAATTTTCGTACAGCAAAAGCTGCAGAGCTCAATCTTCCAGGTAGACGATGTAGGAGTATCCCATTGCAATTGTGAATCTAGATGAATACCCAAGAATTTAGTCGACTGTACCAGTTCTAAAGTTCCCTTCTGACATTAGGTAGCGAGAATTTTACACATTTGTTTTTTTTTTTAGATTTTAACACTAAATTATTGGTAGTAAACCACTTAAGAACTAGCGTGATTGCTTTGTTAACATCGTCAAAATTGTTCTGGTTTCTGCCAATCTAAAAAATAAGTGAAGTATCATCAGCAAACAAAACAATAATCAAATAAGTTTTTTTTACAAAAAAGGTAAAACGTTAATATACACCAAAAACAAAACGGGCCCAATATTGAAACTTGAGGGACACCCATTCAGAAGAGAGAACCAGATGACCTCTCTCCACTGACATCAACTTTCTGGATTCTATTACTAAGATAAGAGAAGACAAGTTCTTTCCCCTGAACTCCGTAATGCTGTAATTCACAAATTAATGTTTCGTGACTAACGCAATCAAATGCTTTGGAAAGGTCACAGGAGTCACCAATTGCCAAGCATCAAAGATATTCTTTAAGAACCTTATCCCTGCATCTGTAGTGGAACGCCCTTTAGTGAAACCATATTGCTCACTATGGAACTGTATATTTATATTAAAATGGGTCAATAACTGGCTTAAGATATTTTTTTCAAATATTTTACTTAGAGCGGGGAGTATTGATATTGGTCTGTAGTTAGTCGGATCATTTCTATTGCCGAACTTATATAAAGGAATCAGCTTTCTATTTTTCATTACGTTAGGAAAAACTCCATCATCAATACCCTTATTAAAATTTATAACTAGGCATGGAGCAATTGAATCAATAATACAGTTATTTTTATTTGTTGATATTCCCCAAACATCCTCGGTGTTTTAATATAAAGCAATTTAAATATCTTAACAATCGTGTCTACATTCATATGTATGAATTTAAATAGAAGTATCATCATACTTATCAACATTATTTAATACTATGGAAGCAGCCTCCGCCGTGGATGAATCTAAGGACTGGGTAGTAACGATTTGTGTTAAATTCCACGCCTCAACCGAACGGGCGTGGAATCTGGGTAGGGTTGGTTTTCACCAGGAGTATCACAAACGGTACTGACCTTTGACGCCGTGGACCGGAACTCGAAAGCTCAATTCGAGGCAGGAATACGGGATAAGGAGCACAAGGGGTGGGGGGAGAGGAGTCGAATCTTACTCTCGTCGTAGCCCGATGCTGGCGCCGTCGTGTTGCTTGCCGACACGAGGAGTCGCTGTCCGAATGCGAAAACTTCAACCTTTCACAACACGAAGCACTCACTCCGATGACTTGAATCTACTTATTTCCCGACGATTGTTCCGTGCTTATTATAATTAACCTTCCGACCAGGCCCGACACCTGTGTTAGACAATTATTACAATTAAAATACAGCCAAGGCCCGACTGCCATGTGCCGACATTTTTTCTCATGTCAAAAAAGTAACCTCTAACTCGTCATCTCGTTTCTATACAAGTGACAGCTGCTAGTTCCGTTTCCGATCACTCGCGGTCCGAGTCGCGCAACAAAAAGAGGTGCGTTCCGAAGCATAAATATTAAACAATTTGTATTATTTTAAAGAAATCTTAGATATTAATTTATCGTCTATATTTAGAACAAATTTCTGGTCCCGAGGTTTAATTTTACCAGTTTCGGTATTGATCATTTTCCAGTTGTTTTATTGAATATTGAATGTCTTTGAATATTGTTTTATGTACTCTAAAAATTTAGTATCATGGGCATTTATACATCTTTGTGAATATAAATCATACATTTTTGCCCGCTTTTATAAACACTAGTTGTAGCCCATTCATTAAATCTCGCCTTGATGATACCTCTGCATGTTTTTAATTTAAATATATCATTAAACTTTTTCTCAATCACTTTGAACAAGGAATTGCAAAGGTCATCTGGACTCCCAACAAACGGTAAGTAATTAAGTTGATTATAAATGCTTTCCGAAAACTGTCCCCTACGGTTGGTAGTAATGGGTGTGTAAGTAAACTCCTGTGAGTTTTTATTAAATTTTTATGGGAACACAACGCTTTGTCCACAATGATCCGAGCTAAGTTTGTCACATATAGCCATGCTTTGAGGTTCAGTTACAAAAAACATTGTCACAAAAACACATTTAGTAATTTATCACTTAGCGGACACTTATCCAGTATCAATAATTAAAATCGCCACAAACAACTACGTATTTTGAGGTATTGAAAGATTTTCTGAGTACTTCTTCCATAATGGACTTAAACACTTTAAAATCAGCTGATGGGAGTCTGTATACACAAACAACTATATGTTGCTCCAGCTCTATACATGATAACTCTATAGTTCGTTCAATAGACAAAGATACAATGTATTTTCTCTCCATAAATTGGCAATTATTCCCAACGTAAATTAATGACCCGCCATGGACATCTTTATTCCTATTAAAATAACTAGCAATGTGGTAATTCCTAATAGATGGTAACAAAGTATTTTTTCTGAACCAATGTTCAGTTATAAACATAATATCGACTTTACTAAACTCTAAAAACAATTCTAATTCTAGTGCTTTGCTGGAAAGACCCTGTATATTCTGATGGAAAATATGAAGGTTACCAGATTTTACAACTGAGTCGTATATATTATACGCTAACAATGTAGCTACTCGTTTTAAGGGTTCCGTTCCCGAAGGGTTCCAAACGGGACCCTATTACTAAGACTTCGCTGTCCGTCCGTCCGTCCGTCCGTCTGTCACCAGGCTGTATCTCAAGAACCTAGCTAGCTAGAGAGTTGAAATTTTCACAGATAATGTATTTATGTTGCCGCTATAACAACAAATACTAAAAAACAGGATAAAAGAAATATTTAAGGGGGCTCCCATACAACAATTCTTTCAATACCACATACAAACTTATGGATGCACCTGGTTACGTACATGGAGTGTGATAGTAACCGCACCAATAACTTTGTAAACAATATTTTGCTGTGTAAAATCCAAACTATTCACTCCACACCATCGCTTCCATTGAACGGTGGTACGGAACCCTTCGTGCGCGATTTAGACTCGCTCTTGACCGTTTTTTTTTGTTTTATTAGACAGATTCATAGTATCCTGAGTCAAAGTAAAGTTATGAATAAAATTTTTATGTCAAAATATATAATATAGCATCATCAGTTATATTGAATAGGTGCATGTTCATTCTATGTACACTTTTATTTTGTTTCTGAACCTCGGCTCGACTGTACCCATGAGCCATATAATGGTGAAGGGCTACACAAACTGTGTATTTTACGAGTATGTTGAGCAGTAAACTTGTCTCGCCCATGTTCGACGTAAGCACGCGCCTCTTGCATGGAAAGCTCGATTTATAAGCACACAAATAGACTTTCGCGAACTTTTATGCTTCGGGTATTCTTTGAAGGTGAGGGGAAAGTTCGAAATATAATGTCTATTGCTACGGTATGGTATCTACTGTTGCACCGCATACTGCAACGATGATTACTTATCCCAAAACACAGGGGCAACCCTATCTTGGGAGTAGATAGAGACTCCAATGTTATACTTAATTAATTATGTAAATAACCAACCAGCACCTTGTCTTCTAAACATAATAAGATCAACTATGTTATACACCTAAGTTAAGTTTTAATAACATGTTTTGTACATACCTTTTATTCCGAATAAACACTTTTGATTTGATGCTATGGGGTTTTACAACACCACCAGCCCCCCTTAATCTCTAACTAGAAAGATTCTGGTAAAGTGACAGCTTTCCTGCATTAAAAGCACTTAAAAGTCAAATTCCTTCGGTTTGTAATCTCCGACGAAAAAAGGGTGTTATAAGTTTGAACTATCTGTCTGTTTGCGTGACTGTCTGTGGCATCCTAGCGCTCAAACGGGTGGACGGATTTAAATGCGAATTTTTCATTGGATAGACAATGGCATGATTTATTAAAATCGGTTATCCGCTTAGGAAGGAAAGAAATGATCCAAAATGTAGGTTACATTTAAATGTTTAATGTATAGTTAGGCTATGGTTTTGTGTTATCTAGGCAATAAACGATCTGCTTCAAAATTGTATAGGAAAGTCTCTAATCCCAAATTTGTATCACTACCAGGCGTAACCTTAGTAGAGTTTGTACGTATGCAGGTGTACAGTGCAGGCGAGGAACATGACGGATAGCGGCGTCCCGGGGCGCGGCCCGACATTGACCCGCGCAGCCCCGCCCGCCGTCGCCCCTCGCCCGCCCGCCCAAGTTGCGTCACTCACTACTGCTGCCGCCATCTAGTGGGAAACCTTCACGGTAGTTTGGGTTTGATTTGAAGGTAAGAACAACTGCAGTAGGTCAACGTTGAAAGGTTTTCTGTGACGCATGATTACAAGGCTTTGTGTGGAAGTTGCAGGCGATGAGATTACCCCCTGGCACACATGAAGTATTTAATTAGTAAACGTGGGCTCATCTGTGCATCTGCCACCCTGTATGTAAAAAAGCGTGACGCTTTGGTTTTTGTTAATTCGTAGGTACTTGACCTGCGTGACTTTGATGTGACAAAAGGCCACGTTTGCACGGCATGCCCAATTCTTCAATTAAGATTGTGTAGAAGATACCGTGCAGACGCGCATGGCGCCGCCGTAAAATACGATCGAACTAGTGTAGGGAAACTCTACCTGATAGCGGCTATTCCAGTAAGTATTGGCTAAGGTTTTAAATCAAACTCGATCAAACAACACTTGCACAAGATGGGACTTCTTCAACCCGCTACAAAGTTAGATTGAGGGGTCGGGAGTTTATGTGCTTGAAACTTTTCGATGTGCAGTAAGTAACCAATCTGAATAATGTAGGAAGATGGATTTTGTTGCTTTTATGGCTGCATAATAGATAAGTTACGACCGATCTACATGTATTGAATTGACATACTTAGCGCCACTTGTCATCTTTGGTATAAAGGAGGGTAGAGGGTAGGGAGTAACAGAAATAAGAATAATAAATAAGAACTCATTTCAAGAAGTTATTAATTGCAAACAAATTTCACTAAGAAAATATAAAAAATAAAGATCGAATCTTTTCTAGTGAAAAATGTGTTTCTTGTAACAAAAAAAATATTTTTATATTAATTACCGTGTAACAAAAAAAACGCATAACAAAAGTCACAAAGTACGTAATACCGACTGTAAAGTGTCCACATTTTATAGTTGCTAACAGGTAAAGTACCAATATTCGCCAGGTACAATTTAGACAATTTTAAGGGTTTCTACACGAAGGGTTTCAAACCGTACCCCGTTACTAAGCCTCAGCTGTCCGTCCGACCGTCCATCAGCGGGGTGAATGTGTGCACTCAGAGAATGTGTATTTCTGAATGTGGGCTATCAGATAATGTGTATTTCTGAATGTGTGCATTCAGAGAATGTGTTATTTTGCTATTGCCGCTACGGTTACTGAACTACGCGAGGGTTCATTACACTATACTAAATGGGGTCTCCATACAAGACACGTGTTTTTAACACCACCCGCGATATAACAAGGTTTCTAGGTTCGAATCCACGTTCGGTCATACATTATTGTATTATTCCCTTTTTGTTTTATTATTTTTAGTGCTTAAGTTTTCTTGTACGGTGGTACGCAACCCTTCGTGTGGGAGTCCGACCCGCCCTTGACCATTTTTTTACTTTTTACAAAACCTCCTTGGTCTAGTGGTTTCACGATCGCTTCTCAAGCAGGTGATGCGGGTTTGAATCTGGTGCTGACCATATACCTACAAGTTAAATAATTTATCTTAAGTACTGTGATGGATAATCGTCGCGAGGAAAACTTCAATCTCAAAAACTGCGGCGATGGGCTAGCCTCGTCACTCAAAATGCAGTATTTAATAACTGGCTAGAAGTGCCCCTTTTGCGAAAGAGCGTGGCGCTATGTTGTTGTTAACATTAGATAAATTACTTAGAAGATCGAATACAGCACAGACGTCGTATCTCGTAAATGGAAGACTATTCGTGTCGACCTTGGGCACCGTCGTACCCTCGTGTTAACTGCCGTCTGCTATTAGCTGGTGCTTGTGCCACCGGGCGACGTCACCGCCTGTCTCCGAACGATTACACTTTCGCTCCAAGATCGCCTGATAATGGTATCGATACCTGGTAAACCTAATGATGCCTGTGTTGGAAATTACTGTATTTTACGAAATATTTTTCCATTTTGGAAACATGTTCTTTTTCGGTACAATTCTGTCCCGTTTTCCGCGGATTTGCCATTTTCACCTTAAACCACTTGTTTTCTCATTGGATACGAGACAAGTCATTTTCAAACAAATCTATTAATAATTATTTATCACATTTACCTGCCTCCGCTGACCCCACAATCATCACTTCCTTCCCTGTCTTCCGTATTAAGTCGGTTAGCTAGGTCGCTAGGATCCTAGCAGAACTGCCGGTCATCCGGCGCGGATTAAGACGAGTTTAAGAGGATTTGTAGTTCGAAACCCAAAAAGGATTTGATGAAGACATTTTGAAATCAAAAACTTATTTATTTATCATTTTGGGCTCCTTCACTTCAAATTATTATTTTTTTATTCAAAATTGATTCTTACGAACACTTTTTGAATGTCATTTGAATTTATATAATGCAAGAAAAACTACTAGTGTTAGGGCAGCGGAGAAGAAGCGGCGCAAGAAACTCGTACACTGCAACACGGCCTACTTTTCTTTTCTATTTATTTTATTTTCATAAATAGGTCTTGTGTTACAATCGTGTGCGTGGTTCTCATTCTGCGCTGGAAAATCAGAGCTCCATACTGAGATGTCCTGTGGGAAGCTCCAGGATAATATTTGCAGGATGTGAAACGAAACACAGCTATTCGGTAAAACGATGTATTCGAGAGAGATCAATGATTACAAAAGCGGGTACTCCGTGAGAATATAAATATCGAGGTACCTACGTAGGTACATACATTACACCTCCACCATAAACTAAGAAGTATCCCTTAATTCTTATCTAATAGTAATAACATAAACAGTGATGATTAACTTAGCATATTACATAGAAACCTAACTAATTTAATAATGATATTATAATAAACACAAACCTTAACTAACCGCCACAGCATACTAAGTTTAAATAAAATGTACACCTATCAATCGATATCAAAACCATATCTAAGTATTGGTCTAAGTTCCTCTCTAGGTCTAAGATTGGAAGGACGTGGGACCGCTACTGGCGGCTCAGACGGTCCAGCAGAAACTTCGACACTTACAGCTGGTGGCGCGCCCACCTGACTCTCCACTTCCGGTGACATCCGTGACTCCGACCCAATATCCGGCTCTGGGAAAGATGGCGGCCTATTTCGTCTCTCTGACCTCGATTTAATCTGATCTACATGCTTGACCGTAGGTGGACTGTTTTCCCTATCTACTAAATAATTCCGCGAGCCTAACTTTTCTTTAATGGTTCCCCTAACCCATTTATTACCTCCCGTATAATTACGAACATACACCTTATCGCCTATCTGAAATTCTCTATCAACCCCCCCCGCACGATCTACCTGCTTTTCCTGTGCCTCCTGCACCGTGGCCTCTATCTGTCTCGAGTCTTTTAATAAATCCAGCCTGGAACGTAAGTGCCTACGTTGCAGCAGCATAGCAGGTGATGCGCCCGTTGAGCTATGCTCCACATTACGATATGACATCAAGTAAGTTTGCAAAGCTAGATCTACGTCACATTTTTCTCTGAACGCCTTCTTAATTGCCCGCTTACATAGTTTTACAGCTGCTTCAGCAGCGCCGTTGGACGACGGGTGATAAGCCGCTGAAAACGAAACTTTGACACCATTGTTAGCCATAAATTGGGCATATTCTTGACTAGAAAATGGTGGGCCATTATCGGACACGACCTCTTTAGGCAAGCCAAAACGCGCAAAAGTCTCCCTTAATACCTTAATAACTGAGCTTGCTGTCGTTCTAGGCATCTCAAAAATCTCTAACCATTTCGTAGTAGAATCTATTAGAACTAAAAATGTTTTTCCTTGAATCGGGCCCAAAAAATCCAGGTGCAGTCGAGACCAGGGCTCCGCAACGTACGGCCAGGGCTGCGGTGGTGCGCGCGGCGGGGCGCTTGCCTCCGCGGCGCACACGTCACACTCGCGGCACGCGCGCTCGATGTCTGCGTCGATGCCGGGCCACCACATCACACTGCGTGCTATAGCCTTCATTTTGACCATGCCTTGATGACCCACATGCAATTCTTTCAATAAAGACTCCCTTAATGAAAACGGAATTACTAATCTATATCCCCAAACGATGCACCCTATGTCAATGTATAATTCATTGCGTCTGTCCATAAAAGGTTTCAAACTATCGTCCTCGCAATTACTTGGCCATCCGGACTGTAAATACAACATCACCTTTTTTAACACGACATCGCTATGCAAATGCTTTTGCACTGTTTTCCTAGTGATAGGTAAGTAGTCCTGTACAAAATGTATGTACGTCTTCTCCTCCCTCTGCTTGACAGGCTTACCCACCGGCAAACGCGATAACGCGTCAGCCGAATTTTTCTTGCTACACACGTACTCAATATCGTAATCGTATCCGGACAATAACACCGCCCAGCGCTGCATCCTACTGGCGGCCATCACCGGTATGCCGTGTTTATCGCCAAAAATGGCGACTAGAGGTTTGTGATCGGTTCGCAATAAAAATTTCCGCCCATACAGGTACTGGTGGAACTTCCTAATACCGAAAATAATAGAGAGAGCCTCCCGTTCGATCTGAGAATACGCCCTCTCCGCCGAGTTGAGCGAGCGCGAAGCGTACGCGATGGGGCGCTCGCCGCGTGACGTCATGTGCGAGATGACGGCGCCCACGCCCACGCTGCTGGCGTCCGTGGTCAGCACCAGAGGCAGCGAGCTGGAGTAGTGCGCTAGCACTTCACTCGATACTAACCTTTCTTTTACTTTATTAAACGCCCTCTCACACTCGTCATTCCATGAATATTTCGTTTCTTTTTTAAGCAAGGTATACAAAGGAGACAGCAACGTGCTAACGTTTGGTATAAACTTTGCATAATACATCACTAGGCCCAAAAAAGACCGCAGTTCCGAAACATTTTGAGGCACCGGCACCTTTAAAATTGCTTCGATCTTATCAGAGCAAGTATGAACTCCATTTTTATCTATCACAAAACCCAAATAGGTGACCGAATCCGCAAAGAATGTGCATTTTTCTTTTTTAATTTTTAAGCCGTACTTTGACAACCTATTAAACACTTCCTTTAAGGTTTCTAAGTGAGCCGAGTCGTCGTCCCCCGTGATGATGACATCATCCAGGAAAACCCCTACTCTAGGCATGTCTGCAAACAACTGTTCAAGTTTCCGTTGAAAAATACCTGGACTGGATGCCAAACCGAAAATCAGTCGGTTGAATTTGAAAAGACCCCGATGTGTGTTGATCACAGTATACTGTTTGGAAACGTCGTCCAACTCAAATTGCGAATATGCTTGAGTTAAATCAATTTTTGTAAACTTCTCCCCCCCATCCAACTTTGTCAACAAGTCTTCTACTCGTGGTAAAGGAAAACGGTCCACCTCTAAAACCTTATTGAGAGTGATTTTAAAATCGCCGCATACCCGAATCGTGCCATCTTTCTTCATAACCGGTACAATCGGCGTCGCCCAGTCGGAAGTATTTACCGGTGTGATTACTCCGTCTCTCACCAACGAGTCAAGTGCGCGCTCCACCGGCTCGCGCAGCGCATACGCCAGAGGGCGTGCGCGCATGAACACCGGCTGCGCGCCATCCCGCAGTTTGAAACCGACCGTGCCGCCAGTAAACTTCCCCAGCCCGCCAGAGAACACATCACAGAATCTGGAACTGAAATTTTCCAAATTAAATTCCTTAACATTTTTACTTATACTATTACAATCTGTATGCGGCAAATCTATACATAGCTCACTTATCCACTGTCTACCCAACAGATTCACTTTACCGTTATCCACTACATACAATAACAAAGATCTACTTTTGCCTTGGTATGACACTGTTGACATAAACATTCCAATCGGTAACACACATTCGCCTGTATAATAGCGTAAAGACAAGTCGCTTTTTAACAATGGACAATTTGAAAACAGTTGTTTATAACAATCCAAACTTACGCACGACACTGCACTTCCAGTGTCTATTTCCATGTCTAAGTCTATGCCATTTATACCAACAGTGACTATATATGGACCCACGTTCTTTTTCTTACTAGTGTAAATCGTATAAGTGTTTACCTCGTCACTGCTTGCGCCCGAGTCGCTATCCAATGCTAACTGTTCTTGCGCCATATTGTAGAATGTATTGTTCTTCTGTAAATTTGGGCACACTCTTCTTAGATGCCCGCGAAGATTACATACCCGGCACACGTAAGCCGTAAACTGGCATGTACTGTAGGAATGGTGCCCTCCGCACGCCCTACATACATTCTGCGCCTGTCCATCACTTATGTTGTCACGGTTCCTCTCTCGCCGCCGCGACTCGCTGCCCGCTCCGCTCCTGCCACTCGGACCACCGACACTGGTTGGTGTCGGGTTCGACTCCCGCGCACTGCGCGCGGCCTCCGGTCGGCCTCTCCTGCTGTGCCGCGCCCCGCCGCCGCCACGTCTGGTACTGCTCGCAGTAATGGCATGGACTGCCGACGATGAATCCGCCGTTGGCACTCCGTCACTTTTTCTAGTACGGTTTTCCACCAACGCAGCATTAACCTCGGCCGCTTCCATGTTGACTGCAATCTTATATGCTCTCTCGAACGATATATCCTCCTCTGTGAACAAACGCTCCCTTATGTGGTCATTCAACAAGCCGCAAACGAACTGATCACGTAGATTCTCCGTTAAATTGATTGACGTAAACCCGCAGTTTTTTGACAGTTTCTTTAACTCAGCTACATACTCCGCCACAGTCTCGTCTCGCTGTTGTTTACGCTGCCGTAATAAGTACCGTTCTGCCAATATGCTCGGTTTGGGTTGTAAATGACCTTTCATAACAGCCACAAGGTCATCGAAACTTTTCGTGGATGGTTTCGCCGGCGTGCATAAGGTTACTAGTAATTCGTACGCCTCTCTGCCCATAACTGATATCAGCGTGGCCACTTTCACTGCTGGCTTGATATCATTAGCCACAAAATACTGCTCCAGTCGATCCGCGTACAATTCCCAACTGTCTTTGTCAAGGTCAAACGGACCCAACTTTCCGATAGACATTTTTGCACCAAAAAAACGTTCTCCCCCACACTAAAGTTCACACACGTAAGTTCTTTTAATCCTCGTCGCCACTGAGATGTCCTGTGGGAAGCTCCAGGATAATATTTGCAGGATGTGAAACGAAACACAGCTATTCGGTAAAACGATGTATTCGAGAGAGATCAATGATTACAAAAGCGGGTACTCCGTGAGAATATAAATATCGAGGTACCTACGTAGGTACATACATTACACATACCTTTTTGTCATTAATGTCATCATCTAACCTGTAATATGCTTTATAACATGTTTTTTTAACAATGCCTTTAAGTTTCTGCTGTGACAAATTTAATATCTATACTATAGGTATACTTACTATACTTAGACCCACAAATGAAGTTCTAACTTTAGCTAGCCTAAAGTAAATTTGTTCGATTTTATTTCCGCTTCTTATGAACAGGAAAATTGTACTCTCAGTAAACTCTCACTTATCATTATATTATAATATCATCATTTTTTAAGGAATTAACATTAGGCAAAGTAAATTTTCCATTTTTTTTTTTTTTTTTATATTAGAATTTGCTTCCTTCAATACACAGCTCGCTGTACTTTCGCGGGCCGGAGCCTGACGCGCGTGACGTCGAGGTCGAGGCTGGGGCTGCGGAGACTTGACGACTATGGCTGGGGTGGCAGGTGCCTTCAGAGCACGCGGTGTGGCGACAGAGGTCTGTGACACCGGATCCGTCGTCCACGGCGCGGGGGCGGGGGGTGACCCCACCGACCCGACTAGCGACTGCACGTCGTCGTCAGCCTCGGAACCGGGGGGCGCTGGGCAAGGCGCATGTGATGCACGAGCACCGCGCCCACCGCGACTTTAAGGTATTTCTTAATTTTGATTTTGTATGATTTGTTACCGCTTGTCATTCTCGTATCGCATACCTACTGCACTTACATTTTCTATTTCCAGCTCATGATGTAGGGAAACAGTGTGAACATTTTCGATAGTTGCTTTTTCTAAATATAAGTCAGCTATTTGGTCTTTTGCTTCATGTAGTTGTTGTTCGAGAAACCTCCATCGATCCCGGGCAGAATAGAGGTCAACCTGAATACTTTCGAAATACTTTATGAGTAGTTCCAGCCGGCATATCTCTGCTTGAGATTCCTCACACGTTGCCCGCAGACTAGTAACACTCTCAACCAGCTGGGTGTTTTTTGCTATTAAGCATCTCAACTCAAAATTTGTCTCATCTCTTTCTGCTAGTAGGCGGTTGTTGATCTCTTCGGCTTCAGTTATGTTCTGTTGAAGCTTGGCCATATGTTGCTCAGCATGCATTCTGCGGGTCGTCATCTTACTATCTGGTTGGTGGCAGGCTCTGAGAACCAAACAATGAAGCACCTTTAATTCTGGCTCATATAGTAATTAGGAAAAATAGAAGTGATAGTATAGATAATAGGTATAGTACTGCAGTGCCCTACTTCAATGATATTGCTCAGTGCCTAATGAAAAGCTAAATACATAAACAGAAAATAGAAAGAAACTGGAAGGAAAACGTGGTTGGAAACCAGAAAACAGTCAAAAATGTATGTAGCAAGTTTTTTAAATTCTAACCTGAGCAGGGCCTAATATTGTATTTACATTCCTAAGCTAAGATTATTATTTGACTTGGAATAAATAGTTTTAAAAGCTAAGTAATGGTACTTCCCCGGTTTCAACAGTTCTGCTAGCCGTGTAGGTATGTCAGCTGAGATATAGTTAGTTAAACAGGTTTGTACAAGTTCAGTTATCTGTATAATCATAGAACTTCCTCAGCGCATCGACCTTTACACAATATACATTGACAATAGGTTGGTTGGTAATCAATTTGCAGTGATACTAGACTGATTTTGAGGTATTTGTAATGTGGAATGCGTGTGGTTCTGATTAGTTCTGTCTAAAATATGTGTTGAGCGTGATTAGATTAAGAAACAAAGTACTCAGCTGGTAAATTCCTTTTTGTTATTCAAATCCACATTCAAGTAACGGCTCGGTGGATGATGCAATCTTCTCGGTGGATGATGCAATCTTCGTTGTGTCGGAGAAAAACTAGCCGAAACACTTGTCCTCCATTTATACACCCTAACAACAATTGTATACTATATTAACACTAAATTTATGCCCTAAATATGAATAACATTACAATTAAAATCAGTTGCCGTTTCTTTGACAGCTGACCGGCACGCGGGCGCGTTCCTTTCACTTATCCCTGCTAGGTCATTCTTCAGGTCACTCTTCTCTGCTGTATCCATCGGCAAGGTCGCTAGGGTCCTAGCAGGGCAGTCAGTCAATGCAATGAAAATAAAAATGATATATTTTTTTATACAGAATATTTTTATTTATCAAATCACATTAGGCTCCCTTGCTCTTCACTGCCTCCTTTTTCCCTGGCTGGTCATTCTTCCCTGCTAGGAAAGTCATCAGTGTCGCTAAGGTCCTACCAGGCCAGCCGGTTATCTTGCTCTGGCGTGCGTAATGAATTTATCCGGGGGTTTTGAGTGCAATACCGCAAAAACGAATAATTGAAAGTCATTTTTAAATAAAATCGATTTATTTAGGACAATTGTGTTCTTCGCTCTTCACTCGCTCATTTTTCCCTGGATGGTCATTCTTCCCCGCTAGGTCGGTCAGCAAGGTCGCTAGGGTCCTAGCAGGGCGGCCGGTCATCCTGCGTGGGTGCAAATAGGGCGGCGCGGGCGCGTGGCCGAGCTTACCCACGCCGGTGATGTCCATGTGCACCCAGTCGCAGCAGACGAAGTTCTAAGGGAGATAAGAGTTTATATTATAAACATTAACATCAACAAACAATTAAACACAAACAACAATTAAAGACACATACTTTGAATCTCTAGGCTAGTTAATATTTTGTGTTTTTTTTCATATGTTTGTTTAGTACTAATAGGGTATTTATCTATGGGACTTATTTATCACCTGAAATAAAAGTGAATTGATTTAAAATTCTTCTAGCCCCACACTAGGATATCCTGTGTCATGGGAACCAGAAAAAGCGACGTCGCACACATATACACACCCAAGACCTGGGGTTTCTTTCTTCCTCCGGGATTCGAACCTGGGACCACTCGCTTAGATGAAAGATCCTCGAAGCGCAACGGCACATAGTCCACGGACACGGGCAAACGAGCACATACATATTCATAGCATGTCATTTACCAACCATCAGTAATGAATGAGTAAGTTTCCTAGGAATTTAAGTCGCTTTTGAAAATTTTCATGATAAGGGGGCTTACCACAATGTTTTTCCGATTCAAATTAGGTTCAAAACAAGAACATCACCATGGCAACCATTTCCATTCCATTTCGCCATAATGGGCTTTATTTACCTAATACCCAAGACTTGTTTTAGACGGTCACGGTAATTTTGCGGATCAAATTAGGTTCCAAATCTGAATCGGCATAAGACGTTGTGGTAACCCCCAAGGCCAGTAGTAGCTCGATTATGTTCCTTCAACTTCAACTTCAAAATATTTATTTCAAAATAGATTCTTACGAATACTTTTTGAATGTCATTTGAATCTATATAACGCAAGAAAAACTAGTACCGCTTCGGAAAGTGTTACGGCAGCGGAGAAGAAGCGGCGCAAGAAACACGTAAACTGCAACACGGCCTACTTTTCTTTCGTTTATTTATTATTATTATTATTAAGAGCTCAACGTGTCCCACTGCTGGGCAAAGGCCTCTCCCCTTTTTCCACCCTTTGCGGTCCTAAGCGGACACCCACCAGTTCGTATCCCAGAGACCCGACTCATCACTCGCATCTTTTTCTGGGTCGGCCACGCTTTCTCTTTGCATTTTCTGGGAGCCAGTCTGTGGATATCTTAGCCCATCAATTCGGTTGCATCCGAGCAACGTGGCCGGCCCAGTCCCACTTCAATGGGGCCGCCTTCTGAGCTACATCTATTATTTTGGAGCGCAACTTCGTATTCCGGACCCTATCTAGGAGCCGGACTCCGAGAATGCTATGCTCCATGTTTCTTTAAGAAACCCCGAGTGTGAATCTTTGCGCGTCAGTCAAAGACCAGGTTTGGACACGGTTGGTAAGGATGGAGAGAGCACATGTCCATGACCTTGCGTTTCAGAGGGACAATGGAAGTTTTACCTTCGTAAGTTTCTTTTCGAAATGTTATTTTTTTTTCAAATATAGATCTTGTGTTACAAACCTAAGCGTGGTTCCTGCGCTGCGCTGGAAAATCAGAGCTCCATACCTGTTTTTCATTAAAGTAATCATCTAACCTATAATATGCTTTATAGCATAATGTTTTTTTAACTATGCCTTTAATTTTTTTTCTCTGACAAATTGAACACCTCTATACACAACCCGATTACTGTAAAATTGAAATATCAACAAAACAGTCACATGGCTGTAATAATGGGAGCCAACTTCGAGAGACTTCAGCGACAAAATAATATGTAATGTAATATTTCATTTTATTTATTTTTATTTTATTTTATTAATTTAACAAAAATCCACAGCCGTTCAAATACAATAAACTTATAAGTAAACTTAGAATTGAGCCAATTAAGGATTTTACTATGTAGAACTTAAGATATAAAAGACATTAATTTTTGAAAGACAGTAGGTACAGCAGGTACTACACAACAAGTTAGTGAAAGTGTGGGTGTAAGTGTTTGTGTGTGTGCATGTGTGTTTCGGGGGGGATCCAGTGGAGAAACATAAGCATGAAAGTTTATTAATTGGGAGTTCTGATAGTTAGGCAATATAACACACGGCTGGTGCGTTGCGCGCGCTTCGCCAGTATCTTTGCTCGTACTTGACTTGGCACTGCCGTGTATCTTCACAGTCGCTTTCAATGAAAATTCGTGTGAAATAATCGCGTTATGCCCAAGTTCGATTTCACGTAACACCAATGTCTTACGTCAATTTGAAGTTGGCAAACAGCATTCCAAACATCAATTTGTAAGGAATCGGGATATATGGCAGAAATACAGAATAGAGCTACAATCAACGTTACTAAGTACTATCTAAATCCCGTAAACTCGGGTGAACCCTAAAGCGGAACGTATACAGGCCAACGCCTTGCACACTATTTACTTAGCAATTATTATTGTATAAATTTAGCAACATCTTATACCTAACTGCCACTTACTTACATCAACTGCTAGTGAACAGAACCGAACCACATCAGCGTTCTACTTTTGTATTACTTGATAATAAACGTCAGTTATTAAACTCGGAACTGGATTTAACTACAACTGTCCACCCCTAACGAACGAAGCAACCGGCTGCGGCAACTGTGTTCTTCATGATGTTTGTAGCGATGTACTTTGGCGATTGCTTTACGGTGATATTTGATATTTTCGACACAGAGTGCATTCCTATCCTACTAGCGCGCTTAGAGAACATGGGTGTGCGCGGCTCCCCCTTAAGATGGTTTACTGACTACCTAACTAACCGCAAACAAGCTGTGCGCATAGAAAAGCTCTTGAGTGGGAGTGCCTCATGCATGTATGGTGTACCACAAGGCAGTACGCTGGGGCCGACCCTATTTTTGGTATACATCAATGAACTCTGTAAACTGGATATGATAGGAGCTAACCTGATAATGTTTGCTGACGATACGGTCATTCTCTTTCATGAGACAAATTGGACCAAAGTGCAACGTCTAGCTAAGACAGGACTAGCTAAGGTGACATGTTGGCTGGAGGACAGTCTGTCATCGCTTAATACGATGAAGACCAAATATTTGTGCTTCAGTAAAACTGCTGCTGGAAGTCCAGAACAAAACTTCAAGCTTACTATACACACGTATCCATGCAACAGAGAATTAGTGGAAGGTGTTATGTGCGGTTGTGAAACTCTCTTGAGGGTGCCCAGCATAAAGTACCTTGGTGTCGTTGTAGATGATAACCTACACTGGGGTCCGCACATAACAGCGACAGCTAAAAGGATACGTAAGCTCATATTTGTATTCAAGCACCTCCGTTTAAATGCAAATAGAACTCTGCTTTTACAGACTTATAGCGCCTTATGCCACTGCGTGATTGAGTACTGCATCTGTGCTTGGGGAGGTGCTCGCAAAACTATTCTACTGGAGGCCGAGCGCGCCCAGCGTGCCGTGCTTAAAGTTCTTCTGTACGCGCCCTGGCGGCACCCCACCACGCTTGTGTATAAAGAATCCAATGTGCTTACCATCAGGCAGACCTTTATATTAAAATGTATTAGGCGATATCATAGTCGTACAGTCCCGCTCTTACCTGTAAGAACCAAGAGGATTTATCGTTTTCCAGTTCCACGTGCCATAAGTGCTTTTGCGCGTAGGCACTACAACTATGTAACACCTCGCTTGTACAGTACTATACACAATAAATTAAATATCTCAAAAGAAAGAAACTACACTTTAAAAAACAGAGTCTACACCTGGCTGAGATCCCACGATTATGAGGGCACCGAAAGCTTAATGGACTCTGCGTACTAAAACCATTAAGATAAGTATATTACACTTACATTCACCACACTGCACTCACTACAAGCCTAACACACACACCTACACTAACAACTACACCTACACTACACTTGATAACTCTGGTTAATTATTATAATTCTTAAATTTTCTGTCTACTATATAAAATCTTTTTGTTTTTGTAATTAATGTACATGCTTAACTACTTTATTAATTTCACAAACATTGTGACTATAATCGGGAAGAACTGTTTCCCTAGATACAGTTTAAACTAGTTAGGGAGACAGGGATCCACCAATATGGAATAAGGATTTACTGTGAATAAATATTTTTTCTTTTCTTTCTTTTCTTTTCATATAGATATCGTTCCTCCGTTCCTCTTCATCGTAATAGGTATCGCGCGATATAATTTGTGTTCGTCATCGCTTATAAGCGGTAAGTGTAACTCGAAGAGTAGGTAGTTGTCACTTATTCTTGCTTTTACGTAGATAAGTTTGTACATTTCTTTGATGTTTTGCTGAAAGTTCTTGACGGGTAGTGATAGTCGTTTTGACATTCTAGTTGATATGTGACTGAGTTGCTCGATCAGCTGAGCTGGAGTGAAGAGTATTTGATCGATGCAGAGTTTGATGTTTTTTTTTGTGTTCCAATATGAAGTGAGGTCGTAATAAACCAGTAGAGTCCACATGTCGTGTATCAGTTGTATGTTGTCGATTTCATCGAAATAGATCGGTCGATTCCCGTCTATTGGGTTAATGCTGTAGGCTGTTGATCTTGTAGCGGCGCTACTGATTGAAGCTGGTGATTTTGCTTCCTCTGGTTCGAGACTCTTTCATTGTTGGGGTTGTCTTCTTTTATTCTTCTTGGGAATCCAGCTTGACTTCTGGTTCTAAAGTGTTGCTCGGTAGTGGGGCCAGTTTGTTGATAGGTCGTTTCAGTGTACCACCCTTAGCTTTCAGAGTGACGACCCGTGTGTTGCCGTCGCTTCCCGGAAATAGGTCTATCACTTTTCCCATAGCCCATTTTCCAGGTGGCAGGTTTGCTTCCTTTATTAGTACAAGATCGCCTTCTTTCAGGTTTTCTCGTTTCTGTTGACATTTTGTTCGAAGTTGTTGTTGATGAAGGCATTCATTGGACTACCTTTTCCAAAAGTGTTGATGCATCATTTCTGTTAATCTCCATCTGTTCCTGAGATCGATATGTTTAATGTCACTGTGGTCATCTTATTACAGTGACATGATGGAACTTCTGGGATGGTAAGGAAGTGTCATGGCTGTGTTAAGTACTCGATGTCATCTGGGTCTCCTGAGATAGGACAAAGAGGGCAGCTGTTTAAACAGGCTTCGATTTGGTGCAGTAGTGTCGAAAACTGCTCAAATGTCAGCTTTTGATCTCCAAGGACCCTCATGAAGAACACAGAAACCGAACCGCACAAATCATGGAAAACACGCCCGCAACAGAATGGCGGTACGTGAAATCGGGAGAAAATCCAGCTGATTGTGCAACCAGAGGTCTCCTGCCCACACAACTAAAAACCTTCAACTTATGGTGGGTTGGACCTCAATGCTTACCTGACTGGAACAAATAGGAAATGAGTTCGAAATCTACAATTAACGAACTCGAAGTCCACCAAACGTGTGTGTCAGCAATATCTACACAAACACATGTCGAGGCGACGAATTCAACATCGGTCATCAAAACATTGCTTGCGTCGCGCAGTTCGTTAGTGCATATTACAAGAATAATCAGTTGGTTGCTGAGATTTAAAGAAAAAACAACTTCGAAGCGAACATTTGAAAACTATCTGGTACTGCAAGAACTTGAAAAAGCAAGAAACATTGTCATCAAGGCCACCCAAACGGAAGAATTTGGAGATGACTTGGAAAACATAAAGAAAACTGGATCCGTGAGCAAGAAAAGTCAACTTCTGCAACTGTCACCCTTCATAGACGACAACGGTATACTGAGAGTTGGAGTACGTTTACAAGCGCAGAAGCGCTACACTACTATACGAAACATCCTATTATTGAACCTCACAGCGGCCGCCTAACTGAACTGGTCATCGAGCTGACCCACAAGCAAACTTTGCACGGCGGTCCCCGCCTAACTAAACTGGTCATCGAGCTGACCCACAAGAAAACTTTGCACGGCGGTCCCCGCCTAACTGAACTGGTCATCGAGCTGACCCAAAAGAAAACTTTGCACGGCGGTCCCCGCCTAACTGAACTGGTCCTCGAGCTGAGCCACAAGCAAACTTGGCACGGCGGTCCCCGCCTAACTGAACTGTCATCGAGCTGACCCACAAGAAAACATTGCACGGCGGTCCCCGCCTAACTGAACTGGTCATCGAGCTGAGCCATAAGCAAACTTGGTACGGCGGTCCCCGCCTAACTGAGATGGTCATCGAGCTGACCCACAAGCAAACTTTTCACGGCGGTCCCCGCCTAACTGAACTGGTCATCGAGCTGACCCACAAGCAAACTTTGCACGGTGGTACCCGCCTAACTGAACTGGTCATCAAGCTGACCCACAAGCAAACTTTGCACGGCGGTCCCCTGGCGTAACGTTAGCCAAATTAAGGCATCGGTATTGGGTCGTTGGAGGAAATAGAGCTGTGAAAAAACAACTCCGGCTTTGTACACTTGCCACAGATACAGATCTAGCAAGACCGAACAGATCATGGGAAATCTGTCGAGTGTAAGTATAACACCGTCGCGTCCCTTCACTCACCCAGGGGTAGATTTCACCGGGCACGTGGAGATAAAAATAAACAAAGGCAGAGGAGTGAAGACAAGCAAAGGCTACATAGCCATCTTCATCTGCATGGTCACGAAAGCCGTACACATAGAACTCGTGTCGGGTATGAAGTCATCAACATTCCTCGCGGCTTTGAAGAGAATGTGTGCCAAAAGGGGTACCCCAAAACATATGAAATCAGATAATGGCTCCAACTTTTTAGGGGCGGCAAGGGCCCTACGACAAGAATTCAAGTCCTTCAAGACGCTGATGTCCCCAGAATTCTGTAGTGAAGTCAACTCCTTAGAGATACAGTGGCACTTCAATCCACCACTGGCTCCAGAAGCAGGAGGACTATGGGAAGCTGAAGTACGATCAGCAAAACATCACCTGAAGAGAGTCCTTGGAGATCAAAAGCTGACATTTGAGCAGTTCGAGACAGAGAACTACTGCACCAAATCGAAGCCTTTTTAAACAGCCGCCCTCCTTGTCCTATCTCAGAAGTCCCAGATGACATCGAGTACTTAACACAGCCAGGACACTTCCTCTAGGGAAGTCCCATCAGTACCAGTCACTGTACCAAGATGACCACAGTGACGTTAAAGTCAAAGTCAAAGATATTTATTTGCAAATATAGGTGCTTATGATGTTAGGTACAATTTGTGAACTTAACTATATTTTATCCTATAAGGATGTGCAAATATTATGAAAAATACAATTATAAAATAGAAATATGAAAAAGCCACATCGAGAGATCAGTTATTAGTTACAATTATAATGTCTATTGATAATGTATGTCAATTTAAAATAGGCAAAAAATAATGAAAATAATGTTTATGGAATGTCAAATTATACAATAATACAAATGTCAAATTAGATTAAGCAAGTCCTACAAAGTAATAAAATTACAGGTAATAGTAGTTGTTGTCCATATAAGATGTCAATTGCATGTTTTACATTTGTCCTGTAAAAACTCTGTGACACTGTAATATGCTTTGTCGATCAATAATTTAAATAAAGCATTCTTCAATGCCTGTATATTGTCTAACCTTCTTATTGTATCCGGAAGGGCATTATAGATTATCGGAGCCATTCCAAATATGTTTCTTCTTGTGAGGGAGCTCTTACATTTTGCAACGCCTAATTTGTCGGCATATCGAATGCTATTCATTTTTCTAAACAACCCTAAATTTGTTTTTACAAATTTGACTATTTCAAAAATGTAGAGATAAGGCAGTGTTAAAATTTTCAATTTAATGAAGTGAGGCTTACACGTATTTCTTTGTTTTAGTTTGCACAGAGCTCTAACACACTTTTTCTGGGCTTTAAATGCTATTCCTTTATCTGTTGAGTTACCCCAAAATATTACACCATATCTTAATATTGATCCTGCATAGGCGTGGTATGCAGCTAGAGCAGCCTTTTGGTTTGTGACCTTTGAAAGTCTGTATAGTGCATAAGAGCATTGTGCCAATCTTTTGCAAACGCTGTAAACTTGCTCTTTCCATGAAAGATTATTATCAATTTGCAGACCTAGAAAATTGGTGACTTTTGCTTCGTCTATGGTTTTTCCAGAATGTCTAACATTTAGGTTATACTTCGGGTCGCCTCGAAGAGCAAATGACATCAGCTTTGTTTTACTTAAGTTAATGTTAAGGTTGTTTCTTCCTAGCCATTCTATTATAGAACCTAGTGCGTTATTAATATTTATCTGATGATTTTCGAGATTTTCGTGTCTAAATACAGCAGTACAATTTTGGGGAGGTCAATAATGTATGTAAGAAAGAGTAGCGGGCCTAGTACACTCCCCTGTGGTACACCAAAAGACACAGTTAGTGCCTTCGAATAGTATTTTATATCCTCTTTAGTGTTAGGGCAAATTTTGTTTATTTGAGTCATTTGTTTCCTACCACTTAAGTAAGATTTTATAAGTTCAAAAATATTCCCTCTAACTCCGTATGATTCTAGTTTGTTTAGAAGTGTAGAGTGATCGACAAAATCAAAGGCCTTCGTTAAGTCCATGTACATTGCCGATACTGGTACTCTGTCGTCCATGCTTATAGACACTTTAAGAAGAAAGTCATATATGGCCATATCTATTGTTAAGTTCTTTCTAAAACCTTTTTGTTCTGGAGCGAGAATATTATTATTTTCAAGGTAGTTATAAAGTTGATTATAGATCACTTTCTCAAATATCTTTGAAAATATAGGAAAAAGAGCAATTGGTCTGTAGAATGTCATGTTTTCCTTATTTTCCTTTTTAAATACTGGTTTGATTATTGAGGTGTTAAGTCTCTCTGGGAAAGTACCATTTTCAATACAGAGGTTAGTAATGTGGGTGATGACTGGGGCTATTTTAACAGCAACTTCTTTTATAACCTTCGTTGTGATATCATCGTTGCCTACGCTGTTTGTATTCTTCAAACTCTTATTAATTAATAATATATCGCGATTAGTTGTTGGAGACATGAACATTGAATTGCATATTCTCATTTGATTTTTATTTGCGTTGTAAGTGTTTCCATTGTTGGATACTTGGTTAATATAAAATTCATTAAAAGATTCAGCTATTTCCTGGGGGTCTGTTATTTCTCTATCACTATGTATAATTTTATTTATTTCTTCTTTTGGATAATTATTTCTTATAGAATTATTTATTATTTGCCATGTCATTTTGGATTTATTTAGTGATGTCAATATATGGTAATTATTTTGGGATGTTTGTGTTAAGTTAATTATTTGGTTCAATTTTTTTGAGTATAATTTAAGTGTTTGTTTATTTTCCAGGCATGGATTGGTTCTATATTTCCACAGTAGCATGCGTTTCCGTTTTGAACAAAGTTTGATCCCTCGTGATATCCACTTTGGTTGTTTTCTCGTTGTATTTTTAATTCTGGTTACTGGAAAACAAAGGTCGTAGAACATTTTAAACAGGTCATGAAATGCGTTGAAAGCTTCATTTGCGTTGCGGCATGAGAGAATATCGTGAAATGTTAAGCTTGATAAGCATTCCTGAAATCTATGAATGTTTTCTTGGCACATATCTCTTCTTATTGTAAACCAGAAGGGGAAAATACAGGTCTTCTTCACTGGAAAACGAAATATTTGTGCCGTATGGTCCGACATGGCTAACTCAACCACTTCATATTTGCATCCTTTTATATTGTGCCCTATATTATCAATACATGTTTGACTTCTAATTCGAGTTGGTTCATTGATAGACAGTTTTAAGTTATATGATGCTAGTAGGTTGTCAAATTGTAATGATGCTCTACTTCTCTTTAGCCTGTCTATATTAAAATCGCCACACAAAATTACATTTTTTGATTTTAATTTTGCAAGGTCAAGAACTGCTTCCACAGTGTTAAAGAATGTATTGTAGCTTGCGGTTGTGTATACGGGGACTCTATACATGCACATTATTATTGTGTCATGGGCCAATAATTTAATCGCACTGCATTCGACTACATTCGGGATACTTTTCTGGTTAACTTCGTCCACTACTTTGTATTTAAGATGGTTATTGACTAGGATACAGGAACCTCCGGCTCTATTTTTTCTTGAAAATGAAGATGCAAGTATGTAGTTAGGTATGTTTAAGCATTGATTATCACTTTCAATCATATTATGTTCCGTAATGCATAAAATGTCAATATTTTCATTTTTATTTTTTAAGTCATCTAAATTAATTGTCAATATACATAGTCAGGTCATAAGTTCTGTCACATGTGCAATATGAAATAATTTAGACATGTTTATTATTTATGTAAACATTTATATAGCAAAATCAACTTAATAAAACCTAGATTCTTATGGTAATAAAGTTTATTCAAAATGACTCCCGCGATTTTGAATACAGGCCTTTATTCTGCGCGGCCAGTCGTCTATCGCAGCACGAACGAGGTCCATGTCAATATCGGCGGCTGCCTCAAGGATGCCTTGAGTGACTCCAAATCAGGATGAGGCTTTGAGCAGGCCTTTTCCTCCAAGTGTTGCCATATCTTGTAATCTAACGGACTCAAATCTGGACTGGAGGAGGGCCAGTCTTCGTGCCGGATGAAATCGATTTCACGCGCCGCCAGCCAGTCTTGTGTGCTTTTCGCTCTATGAGCTGGCGCAGAATCTTGTTGGAATACCCAGTGCCTGTTATTAAACATGGTATGAGAAACAGGTTCCACAAGGTTCTTGAGGACTGTATTTTGATACACAACTGCATTCGTTTTTACGCCTTTCTCACAAAAATGTACCTCAGTTAAGCCCCAATAAGAGACTCCCAACCAAACCATGAGCGAGGATGGAAAATGACCTCGTTGGACACGCGGAATACGGTTGCTCGCTTCTTCACTGCTGTGTGCGTACACCTTATCATTTTGTTTGTTGAAGCTCTCTTCCACGGTGAAAATTTTTTCATCCGAAAAAAGAATTTCCCGATGCTTTTTTCCCGCGTACCGCTTCAACAAAGCGCGGCATCTCTTCAGTCTCAGGTCCATTAAACGAGCGTCCAAACGATGTCCTGTTTTTCTTCGATATGCCCTAAGCCCTAAGTCTTCATTTAACACCCTTTTCACCGTGGTCCTGCTTAACCCCATCTGAAGGGCCAACAGTTTCTGCTTACGTATGGGATTTCTTTGAATTCGCGCCTTCACAGCTTTTATCACTTCTGGAGTCCTAACAGAGCGAGGGCGACCACTTCTTGACCTGTCATATACACTAGAGTCTTCATTGTATCGTTTTATGGTACGATAAACGAATCTTTTGGTTATATTCAAATTTTTCAGTAAGTCGAAAATCTGAATTGGCGCGTAACCACAACGATGCAACGCAATAACTGCGACACGGTCTTCTTTAAGTGTCCACTCCATATTTAAAAATGAGGAAAATTCCAAAAATTACACATTTTTATTTTCATGAAAAATTCGAAATTCGAATTCAATAAACTTTTTTGTGGCCAGCGTTCTAAATTCAAAAGTTTTTATTGTGTGACAGAACTTATGACCTGACTGTGTATGTTGTTTACTAACTAGTCCGTTTATATTTTGATGTAGAATATTAAGTGTGGTATAGATAAATTTGTTTCCTATATTTTTCATATCATTGGATTTATTCATTGTAAGGGGGTTAGTATCACATTTTTTTTGTAGAGTCTCGAAAAAGTTTATTAGTATTATTATATGCGATCCTTTTGAAGTATAATGGGATGGTCCCTTTCATACTGACAGGTTAAACATATATATCTCAGGAACAGATCGAGATTAACAGAAATGATGCATCAACACTTTTGAAAAAGATGGTCCAATGAATACCTTCATCAACTACAACTTCATAAACCTGGAAGAAGAGGATGTATGACATCTAAAAATAACCTTTTATGTCATGCATACCATCCCATCTACGACACATACGGAAATAAAATACCGTGCGCAGCAAAAATGATAAGTCAACAGACTGGAATCCAGTGCGAGGTCGTACAAGTTCCTTGCACCGACAAATGGATCAAATTACATCAACAAAACGTATGGCTGTTCACTTGTTGCGGAGCGTGTCAACTTCGAGTGATATGCGAGAATGAAGTTGCAGCGTCAACAGTAACTACGAGCAGCACAGGCCTCCTTGTGTAGTGTGTCACAACCTTTAGCCGATACGTCTCTATAATAACCAATGTCTGTGTCCATCCTTAGTCAATAAACGCCCGTCTTTGAACCAACAAACACGTCTCTCACTACATCCCATAGGCCCATCCCTACATGGCGACCTAGCCAGGCCAGCCTGCCCTAAAAGGCAGTGCTGCGCCGAATGGCATATTTCGTGTAAAGTGAAATGATATTTTGGACTAAATGTGAAATAAAATGTGAAAAGGACAAAAAGTGCTAAAATTATACCTAAATAACTACTGTAAGAAAATTATACCTTTATACATATAAATAAACTGTTAATAGATTCAATATATCAGGAACTACTTAAATAGATAAAATAATGGACATTTAAATGAAGATTAAAATTACATAAAAATTATATACCTACAAAATTAAGAAGACCGCAAAATAAAACTAGAACCAAAAGCAGAACCAGTGACCAAATTAAAAAACAAAATAACCTAAAAACCCAAATTATAAAGAGGATTCCTGCCGGGTGCCAGGTGATTTGTGCAAGCCTAGATGATGTGCGATGCAGGGCGCAGGGCGAATTGTACGCTGCACAATGTACGGGTCCGATGAGGAGCAGCTGGGAGATGTTGTCCCGGAGTGATGAGCTGCAGCACCACGCAGTAGGAATGATAGGCACCACGTGAAGTCTTCATGAGTGAGTCGTGACCAATTTTTTCCAATTCCATGTCAATGAATTATACATTTTATGCGAGTTAATTTGATTTATTTTATCAGATGTTGTTTTGTGTGTTAAATAATATTGACGGAAATTGTTAATTTGGATATAAAAGAAAAATAATGATGGAATAGAAATTGAATATTTAAGTAAGTATTTTATAAATGATTTGTAGTATTTACTTTACACCCCTGAATATGGTGTACTTAATAAATAATTCAGATTAATTTGTAAAGGGTTGACGACAAGAACTACATTTTTTTAAATAATTTAGTTTGATGATGAATGAGTTAAAGGATGACATTGATTGTGTGGCGTATGTTTGTGTGTATTTTTTCCAGTGAATTTATAATTTTAAATTGTAAAGTATTTACAATAATTGTCTTAGTAACATATCCAGTTAGTACGTATTCAAACCATATTTGCATGTAACGCGATGCAATACAATACAGTTAACAACAGAGTACCAAATTAGGGGACCACCGTGAATTTGTTTTAGTTCTGACAAAAATGGATCGTGACGATACCTACCAGCTCTTATTACAGGTGCAGATGAGCAACAGTAATGATAATGAATTCATTAGAAACCGTATGTGGTGATGGATGTTTGTTTAGAGTTCAGCAGAGAAATTAAGTATGGAACCGTATGGATGTTAAATAGATACCAAGGTTAAAATTGCATTGGTGGGGGTGGGATTACATTGAAAGTTTATGAAAATGATGATGTATAATAAATGTATGATATTTTTTATATTATTATTACAGGATGCTGATAATATTTAGTATATTGAAAGATGTTTGATCGGAACAGTAAGTGATGTTTAAGGAAAGATTGATTTGTTTATTTATGTATGACTATGACATTTTGTTGTCTAGAGATGAGTTAAGTAGAAGAGTGATTATGTAAGTTTTTAGATATCTCAGAATGTTGATTTTTTATGGCAGTGTTTAAGGCGAAGGAGACGAGATATTTAATTACAAACTACAAAGGAAAGTCGTATTTTGTATGGACAAGAAAGATAGTGTTATTTTGAAGGAAAGGTAAATAAGTTTGATTTGTTAATTGTGACAAAAAGAATACCGTATGGAATGTTGATAAGTACTCAATTGCAATGGGTAAGTTAGCTAGGAATACTTCGTTTGGTAAGGTTTCTATTAACAGTTGGACTGATCATCTGACATGTTAGAGAGATAATTAAAATTCGAAGGATTCATTTGGAATGAGTTTAAGTTATGTTTTGAGTAAGATACGTGATTATTGGCGAGTCTAATATGTTATTGTATAATCATCAAAGTCAAAAGGTACAAGGTACAAGGCACGAATCCTTCCTTTTCGATCATGATGTTGACGAGTTTCCTTCGTGAGAAAGTTGGATATCGATGACCTAATAAGCTCGCGAGCAGGCTCAGGCAGGTAGACCTGGAGCCAGGTACTAGTAGTCTATGTATTTAAGTATTGTTATGAAAAGTATCATATGAAGTAAATACCAATGTGTATAAAAAGTACCTATAAATGTGCACTCACTACATGTGAATATTAAGGGTCCGGATCCCGATAATTAAAGTACCTATATGAAGTGATAAGGAGATTATAATAAAGACTTTGTTTGAAAGAGATTGTTTATGAAAAGAAAAGTACATTTTGATGGGTTTTGAAAAGATGGTTATTATATTATGTTTATGTAGAGTGTGTTTTGGATAAGAAAGTAATAATGAGATATATGACAAATATAAAAATGGTATTTACTAGATATATGAAAAAAAAAAGAAGTTTGAATAAAACATAGACAAAGAGTTATAAAGAATGTCAAAGGATATAAAGTTATAATTTTCTTGTAAAATTTTGAGAGTATGTAGTAAATTAGAAGTATTGTTTTTGTTATTGAGAGCATGTACTTAAGTAGAGAGGAAAGTCTGTTTTTGTTGTCTGGTATGCAAGTAAGAAAATGAATGAGTTAAAATATTGCTGAAAGAGAAAGCAAAAATAAATAAACATTATTGTCGCCAACACTACCCTACCCTATACTACCTACTACAAATTCTTTTTTACCAACAGTTTGCGTTTAGTATTTGAATCTTTTTTATCGACGTAGGTTTTAATTATTTACCTATCATGTATCTTTACTTTTAGAATGGTGGATTATAAACCACATTATACCCATAGTAATAGTAAACAACCTATGTATGGTTAATTTTTATATTATTAACAGTAAACATGTATCGTTTTCATACCTATATTTTTGCAATGGCGGTGTAGTTAAAAAAAAAACAATTGAAAATGCAAAGATAATTATTTTGATTAAAATTATATTTGACGATTTGTCATTGTTTATGTTAAAAAAATATTAATAAATTTGAAAATTAAAATAAATATTTTTAGTTATACTTCACTACTGTTGATGTTTTGGTTATGTTTTTATAACAGTATTTTTTTTTGTATAAATAATTATCAGTTATCAGATGAAGAGTTATCAGAAGGTTAAAATGTTAAAATGAAATGTAAGATGTTTTGCAAAGTTTGTTGATGTTGATGATGTTATTTGATTTGGAATAAATAACAGCATATTATTTAAAAGTAGTATATTTGAAATTAAAAGATAAAAAACACATTGGATTGTATATGTTATTTATTTTAAGATTTTTAAATAAATTTTGTTTTAATTTTACAAAAAATTAGATACCAAATTTTTTTCTTTCAAAAAAAAGGTGGAAGGTGTAGTGTGTCACAACCTTTAGCCGATACGTCTCTATAATAACCAATGTCTGTGTCCATCCTTAGTCAATAAACGCCCGTCTTTGAACCAACAAACACGTCTCTCACTACATCCCATAGGCCCATCCCTACACTTGCCCTAGGGCAGGGCTCAGGGCTGCGTGCTACAGCGAAATTGAGCTAGCCTTTACTCTTACAATACGTTCGAAAGTAAAGCCTGGCGGCCCCCACAGAACGTTTGTGACAGATGTCAGCTAGATTACTGCAGATTCTATTGTGGGCATTGGTGGGGCAACAGCATAAAATTTGCCTTAATTGTTATGTCATTATTTTTTCTTTTCCGGCCAGCAGAGTAGCGAAAGCGTAAAAAGCAATTTTGGTATAGTCACTAACAGATAATAAGTAACAAGTTTGTAAATGTGCAATATTAAACTGCACATCAATAATACTGATTTGCACTGCAAATATACTGATTTTCACAGCAAATATCAGGGCAAAATGCTGCGGTAGCTTAGGTGAAAATGTAAGAACAACAAAATACTTAAAACATAAGTTTTTGCTGTGAAAATCATTATTTTTGATGTGCAATTAAATACTAGCCTTTGTAAATTATCTCATTATTCGACAGAACTCAATACATACATTATACATAATGATGCGATTCAATAAAGTAGCGGAAGCCAAGTTTCTATAAGATCAGCGCAGTCAACGGGTTTCTCCACCAAACCAGAGACGAAAATCTATTGTTATAAAACAATACATGTTATAAAAATAGATCTCAAAGTCGATAATATCTACTAGCTGATGGAGGCTGACATAATCCTTGTGCCAAACTAACTCACTCTAAGGAAGGCAGCGCCGAGACAGGGCGTCGCTCTGCCGGACCCCTTGTTCCTCAGGTCCACTGATACGTCATCTGTCGACAAAACAAACTTGTTAACAGAACACAAACCGGTGTTAGTGCAACCTCCTCGAGGGAGTGCGGTTCCTGACACAACGGCAGCTGATGACGATCATTGGGCTAAAAGATTATGATTTAGTCTAAGATACTGATTTATCTGTTAACCGAACCGCCGCCGCTGCCGCCGCCCGTAGCAGAGTCCGATACTATCCATATGTCACCGTAACATTGTCAAACCCGTTAGTTTATATACTTACGCGTTAGTTTGTAAACTATTGACAAATTGTAACGCAGACCGACAGGGTTTAGAATTTGCGTTTATTTTTTCTTACATGTCAAGCTAACACGAAGACTATTCGGGGGCTTCGCTGCGCTCGCCCCCTCTAGTCTTCACCTATACTACCGCAGTGTTTACCCTGGTATTTCCTTTGCAATTCATGTTTACAACAGTTCACAATTTAAAGGTGTTATTATAAACTAACGCATCATATCGTAAGCAGTACGGTACAGTTTACAATTTATCGATAGTTTGTAAACTAACGAGAGAAATAAACGTTAGATTAATATTAACGGCTTTGACAATCTTACGGTGACATATATATCTCTCTACAATGATAATCACTCACTGCTGAGCTGCTGGTGGTTGTGGTGTCACAGCGGGAAGCGCCAGCAGCCCTTGTCGCTGGTGGCACGAGCGCAGAGAGGGATTCTATCTATCTATCTAAAATTATCGACACTCACTGGTTAGTTGGCGGTGGTTTAGTGCTACAAAGGGAAGCTCCAGCCCCGGTGGCAGGTGGCGCGAGCGCAGAGAGGGATTCTATCTATCTATCTACAATGGTTGTCATTGGTGAGCGGCTTGTGGTAGTAGTGACTCAGCGGGAAGCTCCAGCCCCTGACGCCGGTGTCACGAGCGCAGAGAGGGACTATATGCATTCAAATTCAAATTCATTTTTTTCTCTCTAAATATGAACAAACGGTTATTAAAACGTCATTTTTTGCCTCTTCTCTACATTAGAACAATTTGCGAGAAGGGCGAAGAAACTCCCACAAATTGATTTTTAGATCTCTTGTCAATATAGGTTTTGTTCAACTAGTATAAATATTACATATTTTAAATATTATAATTATTATTTATTATTATTAGCCTACATCATCCCACTGCTGGGCAAAGGCCTCTCTTCCCCTCCCCCACTCTTCACGCCCCTGGGCTACCTCCCACCAGTTGTTGTTGTGGTAGCTCAACTCGTCACCCCAGCGCTTCCTGGGCCGACCACGTCCCCGCGTCGCCTTTGTTATCCAGAGAGTTATTAGTTTGGCCCATCGGTCCAGTTGCATACGGGCGACGTGGTCTGCCCGCCCAGTCCCACTTCAATTCAGCTGCCTTTTCCGCTACGTCCTTTATTTTAGTTCTGGAGCATATCTCAGTATTCCTTACTCGATCCACATAAATAATAAACAGGAATAAATAATAACACAATAGTAGTTTATGTGACTGCTACATAATGTAGGAGGGCATTATGGCTCGTTTCATAATAATATCACTCGAGTTTTAATGCCTCATTATGTACAGTTACATACACTAGTTTATCTACACACATATCATAAGCTCTCTTTGATGTGTTCAGGAACCGCATGTTCGACCGGCATGGTGGCATTGATAATTGTTCTGCACTTGTTTAGCTTGTTCAGAAGTACCAACTTCACAGACAAACTAGGGGCGGCACGCAGGCGGGCGTCGGTGTGCGAAATTTGAATGTCATAATTTGTCGCAAATTGATACATTATGGTTATACTAACATACATACATATGCTCACGCCTATTTCCCGGAAGAGGGGTAGGCAGAGACCAAAGAGGTATAATGTATCAATATTCAGATAAGAACTGAGTTTTTACCAAGTAGTATATCATTATGCAGGTCGTAACGTGCGGTTTGTGGACGCAGTAAAGAGGGTTTATGATACGTGTGTAGATAAAATCATTAAACCACTGAGTTAGATTAACATTATGCACTCTTGTCATTTATGCAATCTTGTATATTGTAATCTTTTTAGATAAAGTGGTTTTCATATGGTTTTTAAATTGCTCAAATTGCAATTTCACAATCTCCAGAGGTATCTTGTTGTATTAGAGAATGCATTGACCCTTGAAAGAATTGCAACTACTGTGTGATTATTTCTTAGTTTAACATTATAGCTATACGTTGAAAGGTTCTTCGGTACGTATGTACATTATATTTTCAAAATAAATTGACTTGCAATAGTTAGAAAGTCAATTTGTTTAAAAAGTTATCTTAGGGAGTGTATTTTAAATTATAAACTGCTTGAATAGCTCTTTTCTGTAATATAAAAATAGTTTGACTCTGTGTAGCGGGTTGCTCCCCTCCCTCACATATGGCGAGGGGGGTGATGGCTGGTGCACAAGTCATACTCGTGAACGGGTGCTGCTTGGGGAGGACTGGTCCAGTCTGGTTTCTCATAAGTTATGTTCATTCCAGCTTGTCTTTGTTCTTATTTATTTATTTTGTTAGATTTTTATTTTGAGACATCTTATTGGCACTTAAGATACGATGTTATAATATTGTCATTAGATTATATAATTTGTATATTGTACATTGCGTAATAACAAAAAAATACATAAATAAATAATAGAGTTTCTTGGTGCTATCTTCTCTGACGGGCGTATTTCTATTTTTTGTTCATAAAATTCATACAAGATAACTCTGCTTTATTTAATTCAAAAAGTTGCCTAGTCATTCAATTTTGATTTACCGTTGCTGTTACATTTAACATCAAATCACATCTCTTTCATTTAAAAACTTTATTCTATTTGAATAATTTTTAAGAAGTCTGAATAAATTTGGTTCGGGTTCTGTTCACAAAAGTCCAGGACTGGCAAATTAATATCTAGGTTTTTCATATATCTTTCTAGTCTATGGGATGTGATTGGCCTATAACATAATGGATCAAATCAATTGGGATAGAAACTGTTTGACCGCTGTGATCAGATTGTAAACAGTTACTCACACTTCAATGGTGAATGCACAATCACAAAAACGTTATAAAAGTCGGCTCTAAAAATACATGATATCAATTAAATGGTTTAAATAAAGTTATTATGTATAATAATTAACTTTTTATGTTTTTACATAGTTTAGTGACGGCTTCCTCCACAATTTTCTCAATTGCAATGCCCTTTTTCATCCCTGGGGGGTCTGTAGCCACAAACAATAATATGAGTATCTAACTCAACACAGGTTAGGTCTATTTGTCTTTCTACAGTAAGTGCAAGAACATCTTTCGTTGTTTTACTTTAACTCTTAATTGGGCTTGAGCATGCAAAATTTTTCGTTTGTTTTCGTTTTTATTAACAGCCATCAATAAACGAAAATTAAAAGTTGAAAAAGGGTTATTAATATTTTTTACTAATATTAAAGAGCCACCTCTATCAGCAGTCTTTCTATTGTAACAACTGACAATTTCGTAATGATTTATGTTAAAAGACATATTTTCCTTTACCCAATGTTCTGTAGTGTAATCTATCTATCTACAATTGCCGTCACTCGCTGGTGTGGTGCTGGCGGTAAATGTGCCACAACGGGAAGCGCCAGCCCATGCCACCGGTGGCACGAGCGCAGAGAGGGATTTTATCTACCTCTATAGAGTCAGAGTCAGTCATTTTTTTATTGAATATAAATAAATAAATTATCTTATTCAACGTCAAAATTATACTTACTTATCAATTACAATAAGTCAATTTTTTTTTATATAAAAAAAGACCACCGTTTCGGAAGGTGGGCCTCGGGGTTAAGAAGAAACGGCAAGAAACTCCCCCATACCTTTTTTTTAAAAAAGTGACTTTACAACAGGTACTGGTTTCGGTCTAAGGAAATTCGCCGGAGAGTGATAGACTTGATCCATCGCCCCTCGTCGAATTTCTGTGCGCTGCGATGGTATGGACCATGCAGTTTTGTCATCTAAGTATTCCTTAATACTATAATAGGACTTTCTTATCAGCTCATTTTTAACATGGTTTTTGAACCTCTTTTCAGGAAGGATCAATGATTCCTGTGGTATTTTATTGTAGAAGCGAATACAGAGCCCCATGAATGATGTGCCTACTTTACTTAGTCTAAATAATGGTAGTGCTAACCTATTTTTATTTCTAGTGTTAATTGTATGGTTATCACCTACAATTTTAAATAAAGCTATGTTTTTTCTTACATGCATGATATTCTCGTATATATATTGACAGGTGACCGTAAGTATATTAATTTCTTTGAATTTTTCTCTTAATGATTCTCTAGCATCTAATTGATATATCGCCCTGATCGCCCTTTTTTGTAAGAAAAATATCGTATTTATATCTGCAGCTCTCCCCCAGAGCAATATTCCATAAGACATAATACTGTGAAAATAACTAAAGTAAACCAATCTGGCAGTTTCAACATCTGTAAGATATCTGATTTGTCTGACCGCAAAAGCGGCTGAGCTAAGTCTTCGTGCGGGATTAGTTAAGTGAGGACCCCATTGAAGTTTCGAATCTATAGTGATTCCGAGAAAGATTGTGTCTTCAACGAGGTCCAATCTTTCAGATCCTATTCTAACACTGCTTTCAACCTGTCGTACATTAGGCAAACAAAATTTGATACATTTAGTCTTCTTTGAGTTTAATAACAGGTTGTTTACATTGAACCAACTTAACACATGAGAGAGTGTACTATTTGCGTCGTCTAGAATTTCTTCTTGTCTTTTCACCTTGAAAATAATAGATGTGTCATCAGCAAATAGAACAATCTGAGTAATTTTTTCCACCATATAAGGCAGGTCATTCATGTACACTAAGAAAGGAACGGACCTAAGATAGAACCCTGGGGTAGACCAATATTCATATGGGTTCCAGTGGACTTGCATCTGTTTATATCTACTTTTAGTAATCTTTCCATTAAATAAGATTCCATTAATTTTAACGCATTATCTTTGAGACCATAGTGTTGAAGTTTGAGCAAAAGAGTTTGATGGTCCACACAGTCAAAGGCCTTGGAAAGATCACAGAAAATACCAACCGCATCCTGTGATCCTTCCCACGCACTATAAATGTGTTCTACTAGCGCTACTCCGGCGTCTGTTGTTGATCTGCCTTTGGTGAATCCGAACTGTTTTTTGTGGAGTAGCCCAGATGCATTGAAGTGAGAGAGCATTTGACTCAATATGACCTTTTCAAACACCTTGCTCAACACTGGCAATACAGATACAGGTCTGAAGTTGGCAGGGTCTTGTTTACTACCGGATTTGAAAAGTGGTATTAATCTGCTCATTTTCATGAGGTCAGGTCTATATACAATACTATATAAAATGATAGTCACTCACTGGTTAGTTGCTGGTGGTAGTAGTGCCACAACGGGAAGCGCCAGCCCCGGTCGCCGGTGGCGGCTCCGGCATCCCGCACCGCGCGCCAGAGCGCCGCGTTGTTACTGAAGCAGCCGAACGCGCCGCCGCCCGTCGCCAGCAGGACGCCGTCTGTGCACGAGTGCAGAGAGGGATTCAGTGACGACGAGTACGTTTACAAAGATAAGTAACTCCTTCCTAAACAGAGATACTAGCTTCGTAACATTCTAAAATAGTATTGCAGCGATCGACAAAAACGCGTCATGTCACGCCTTTTCTCATACGGGGTAATAGGTAATGGGGAGTTTTCAGACGGTTAATTAAAAAAACTTCCAAATAGGTCGCTAGAGGGCGGGAGAGAATTTGAGGTTAACTCTGCGGTCCGAAATGATGAAAATGTATAAGAGCGAGCTTTGGTCCTTACACAGTTCGGGCTAAGTTACAAATATGAAATGTCACAGATCACAATATACAATAATGTGGTACTCTGTGGTAGCTGCTTTGAAAACTGAACTGTCAGAAAATCCCTAATAGTGGTCGATATACGTTAAAAAAACGCAAATCGATGTACAGCAGAGCCATTTGGTATATTGGTACTTTAAATTAAAACAATCATTTTGAGCGGTAGTTATTAAAAATATTCCCAAGGTCAGTAATGACGTAATATATTTTTTTGAATAGAATATTTTTATTTATTCCAGAAATCTATCGTGTGTGGTAACAAATGAAAGGGCTTCATGAGTTCTGATCCCTCCAACTGCTGTTGCTCTCCTTGAGCTCATAAAAAGGGCTATGTTTCAGGCTGGAGAAATATGGGACCTTCTAAAGATATTTAATACTGCTTTCTATTTCTAAAAATATAGTTCGATATGTTTCAAAATATTCTTGATCACAAAATTTTACTAAAGAAAAAAAAAAAAATAGTAAATGCTAATATTTCGACCTCTGTGGCTTAGCGGTTGTAGCTCTGCCTACCATGCGAGAGGTCCCGGATTCGATCTTCGGCTGGGGAAAAGAAAAAAAACCCCAGGTCTTGGATGTTTATGTGTGACGTCGCTGTTTCCGGCTCCCACGACACAGGTATCCTAGTATGGGGCCAGAAGCAATGTATGTGCCTGTATATAAATGTTTATGTTTATTTTGTAAATAGCCTGAGGTTCGATATGAGTATATTAAGAGACATTTAGGAATGGAGGAGCCCAATCTTGGTATGTTTTGCAAATATATCTTGGATTTTTAGGAAACTGGTGAAAGGGAACTATAGCTTTAACCCAAAGTACCTGTGTGCCCAACGGCTATCCTGTACATCGGTTTGCGGTTCCTATCAATATTGGCTTTGTACATCGCCCACTATAATTGAATACTCCATTTGCCAAGGGGCTTGCCAAGCCAAGGGGCTTGCCAATCGCCGAAGACATGGAGATGCCGCTTCAATTGCAAAAGAATCTTATCTCAACGTCATCTAGAAAAGTTTCGGGAAAGGATAGACCATGTGAAGGGGTAGACTGAAGTAGATGATGACTCACGAGTAAGCGTAGCAATGTCCACCACCAACGTGGGTTTGAACGCCACTTGTCCATAGACCAGCGCATCTGCCATCATCAACCGACCTTCCATGTCCGTGTCTTCTATCTGCGAACATATAAATGTCATGAACTTACGAGTGCGAACAAACCAATATACTCATTTTTGGTAAAAGGAGTATCTCACTCTTTCCCGGAGAGGGATAAAGAAAAAACTCCAGGTCTTGGATATTTGTGTGTGTGACGTCACTGGTTCTGGTTCCTACGACACAGTGTACCCTAGTGTGGGTCCAAAAGCAATGTTTATAAATGTTTATGTTTGTTATGTTAAATGAGCACTACTTCTCTCTTTCGTGATAGTTATTGTATGTATGATGTGTGTATTCCTATAGTCCACGTCAGGTTCGGATGGCCAGAGGGGAAAGGGGAAGTCCCGCACACCCGCAATGGCGCCGCGTCACCTTTGTCATAGTGCTGCGCGAGTCTGCAGATCGACCTAGTTTATTGATTCCGATATTGCTGACGTTAATGCTTGTATATCCACTTGGTATTAACATGGCATCAGCAGCTTTATGCGTAACTCTCTGAAGTTCATAGCGTGTGTCTATGGTTCATCTCATGCTCATACAATTTCATCGATTGCGGGGTATCACCGAAGGCCTCTAGGCTTCATTCAATGAGCTTGGGTTTGGCCTCCATTATGATGCTACTTGCGTGATACCAATTTGAGAGAGGAAGCTGGTGCAAGGTGTCAAACGTAAAAGTCTATATGAAGTTCATAGCTCAGACGACTTACGCCATAAGGCTGCTGGTGCCTCTTCGTCATCTCTGAAAAGGAAACACCTCTGGTCCCATTCTCAAGCATGTGAACTCGCCAGAAAACTACTGACACATTTTACTTGTACCTATACATTGGAAAGATCCTAAAACTTGTTTGTGACTGGACAATATTTGGAATTCGTAAAAGTACAGTGATCTTGTATGACTTTTATTGTATGTATGACAAAATACCTATAACTTTGTCAGAAAATTTCATGACTAAGTAAAAAAATATCCCCAAACTTTCAAGTTTGTTTGGAGAACTGCAAAAACTTTACACAATAATAGAAAAATACAAAATTTAAATAATGGAATGAAAACGGTGTCGCAAATAATAAACCGTAAAACTGACAAACTTATACCAAGGGACAAGGATTTCTGCTTAAATCCAACCCTGAGGAAGCTCGAGCTTTCGAAACATTCTTCAGCAATGTACCCTTACTCACAACAGAGCGTCTAAATTCATCTGCATATGACACATGCAGAGACTTAGTTAAAAAACAGTACTAGCGTCAGTAATGTAGATTGTAAACTCATCATGTATATCCCCAGGACAGGTGTTGACGATGGAGCAAAGTCAAAGTCAAAGTACTTTATTACTGTAGATATTTACATATACTTAGCAAACGTCATTTTTTGCCTCCTCTCTACATTGGACCACTGTGGGAGTAACTCCCACAGATTGATTTTTAGATCTCTTTTAAAAATCGGTTGTGCTTAACTAATACAAATAGGAAAAGTTTAATTATTATGATTAATAAGCAGGAATAAATAATTACAAAATTATTAACAGCAAGGTCTGTGTTGAGCCAGATTAACCCCATACAGTCCCGTCATTTAAGTAATCTTGAACATTGTAATATCCCTTTATCGACAAAGTCGCTTTAACATGCTTTTAAATTGCTCAAATGGCAATTTCAAAATCTTCAGAGTTATTTTATTGTAGTAGAGAATACCCTGACCCTTAAAAGAATTGCTAACCCTCGCGAGTCTTAACCGGGGCGCACATAGTCTGTGATTATTTCTTAGGTTAACATTACAGCTAACCCTAAGTTTGGAAAATGTTGTAAGGTTCTTGCGTACATACATTATATTTTCGAAAATAAATTGACTTGCTACATTTAATATGTCAATTTCTTTAAAATGCTCTCTTAAGGAGTCTGTGCGTTTTAAATTAAAAATTGCTCGAATAGCTCTTTTCTCTAAAATAAAAATTATTTGAATATCCGCTGCTTTCTTCCACAACAAGATACCATAGGACATGACACTATGAGAGTAACTAAAATATACTAGCCTAGATGTAGCCACTTCCGTGCTTTGTCTGATGTTCCTAACAGCGTAAGCCGCAGAACTTAATTTACCAGCTAATTTATCTATGTGGGCTCCCCACTGCAATTTGCTATCAATGGTTATTCCAAGAAACTTCGTATCATTTACTAAATTTAACGTGCTGTTGTCTAACACTAAACTGGTCTCAACTTGCCTGACATTTGGAAGTGAGAATTTGATGCATTTGGTTTTACCAGCGTTTAACAATAAATTATTGACTGTGAACTAAATCAAGGTTAAAGACAATACACCATTAACATCATCAAAATGTCAATCATCATCAAGTGCAGTTATTTTACAAAGTCTCTGCTTCATATGGAGATGAATTTAGACGCTCTGTTGTGAGTAAGGGTAAATTAGTGAAGAATGTTTCAAAAGCTCGAGCTACCTCAGCGTTGGATTTAACAACATCATCACCTATCTTTAAGCAGAAATCATTGTCCCTTGGTATAACTTTGCCAGTTTCACGGTTTATGATTTGCCAAACCGTTTTCATTCTATTATTTGAATTTTGTATTTTTCTATTAATGTGTAAAGTTTTTGCAGTTCTACAAACCAACTTGAAAGTTTTGGAATATTTTTTAAGATTGTCACGAAATTTTATATCAAAGTTATAGGTTTTTTGTTCATAAAGGTCTTACAAGATAGCTCTACTTACGAATACGAAATGTTGCCCAGTCTTCAACTTTCTTTAATTTAAAAAAAATATTGAATTCTGTTTGTATAATGTTGAAGAAGTCAGAATAGATTTTGTTCGGGTTCTGTTCATCAAAATCCGGTACTGGCAAACCCATATCTAAGTTTTTCATATACATCTCTAGTCTATGGGATGTAATAGGCCCATAAAATGATGGATCAGTCTTATTATTACTAGCAATTGGGAATGAAACTGTTTGACCACTGTGATCGGAGGGTAAACAGTTAATTACATTTTTACTTGTGAATGCACAGTCACAAAAAACGTTATCTAAGCTAGTTAGGCTGGTAAGTGTAATTCTAGTCGGTTCTAGAAATATATGATATAAATTAAATGATTTGAACAGAGTTATTAGTCGTCGCTTCAGTGTTGTATCTACAAGCAAATCTACATTAAGATCGCCACAAATAATTAACTTTTTTGTTATTACAAAGTTTAATGAGGGCTTCCTCCATAATTTTCTCGAATATTTCAAAATTGCCATGGCCTGTTTCATCTCTCGGAGGTCTGTAGACACAAACAAAAATATGGCTATCCAACTCAACACCGGATACCTCTATTTGTCTTTCAACAGTAAGTGCAAGAATATCTTTCCGTTGTTTCACCTTAATATTATTTTTCACTAAGATTAAAGAACCACCTCTATCGGCAGTCTTTCTATTGTAACAACTGACAATTTTGTAATTATTTATGTTAAAAGACATCATATTTTCCTTTAACCAGTGTTCTGTAATATGTACAAATAACATCAGTGTCAGAATTATTAAGAAATAATTCTAATACAAGTTCTTTGCCAGGTAGCCCCTGCATGTTTTGATGGGTAATATTTAAGTGGGGCTTACCCTTTGTCGTTGAGTGTTTCGGGTGACACGTGAAGCTGTAGGTCCCGGGTACTATCGCTACTTGGTAGTAAAGGTGACCCAGAATTAACGCAAAATTTTATTTTAATAGAAAACACACTTTTTAGTATTTTTATTAAATTATAAAGTAAATACGATAGGGTTATTTAGGGAATTTCAAAAAAAAAATGCCATCGGGCAAATGGCCTCTACTTCGTGGGTGCATGCACATCAAACTTTTGTCGAAATGTTCCATGCACATTTTACATAAATGTGGTTGAAGTTAGTTTATGCAGCGTTGAATATCCTCTGTTAATGCACGGGAGGACGTGGGCTTGTTGGCATACACCTGATTTCAAATAACCAGTATGTTTAGTGTCTCCAACTGCTCCATTCTTCCTGAATTTTGCAATAAATCTCTTCACAATGGAAACATTTTTCTATCCTGTAAAGCTCCATTTTTACTAACCCTAAACTGTCAGCTGTCATATTGTGTTTAGGGTTGCCAGGAATTTACTGCACAAATGGCGGCATATTAAAAATCTTGCGTTAATTCTGGGTCACAATTTAGGAGTCATAAAACCTCTCCACCAACCCGCACTGAGCCAGCGTGGTGGAGCATGGCTTAATCTTCTCTTATCCCAGTAAACAGCTGTGTCCCTTGGTGGGTATGATAGTTGGCTACATTTAATTAAATGTAATTGAAATAAACAAATCGGCCATACCTGTATGGAGAGTCCGTTGAGCGCTCGCACCATGTCTCCCACCTTCATGCACTGTCCGCTCACCATGTTCTCGCAGAGGGGTATGACGCACGCCACGTTGATTGGGACCTGAGTACACAACTATAAATTAGAAATGTAAAACCCCCTGACACATGAAGGAAACCTTACGGCTGAAATTTGATTCGCTTGGTTCACATACATAGATACAATGCAGAAAACCGCGAGAACGACTAAAGTTTCGTAGAAGCCCTCAACCATTCTTGCTGCTGCAGCGCCCCCTGGTGGTCAACGGCTGGAAAACATATCTATTAATAATAATAATGATAATCTTTATTTCAGGTTAACAAACAAAAGCAAATTATTAATATAATTTGCAGTCAATAATTTAAGCTGAGTATTGACCGAACCAACACATTTAAACATAATTTAACATATTTTATAACAAAGGATACAAAAACTTAAGCCTAAGGGATTTTCTTCCCTAGCTAGGCTTAAGTTTTTGGGATGGTCGGTTTCGTTTCCCTAAAGCGTCGGTATATCTAAGATCTATATCTAGTTTCACGAAGAAAACGCACCGAAATCGGCCTAGTAGTTTTCCAGGAAAATGGTAATGGACATCCATACATACATAAACACACATACAAACAAACTCTAACCCTAAATGCATACATCGGCCGCGTTCCGTGCCGCCCGTCGCCCGTAGTCGCAGGTAAAAAGGTACATTGACCCAAAAACTAAATAAATTCAGGAAGCAGATTGTGACTGTGATTGTGAGGAGGGGATATAGGAATCCATCTCGCAGGCGCAATCAAAGAGTATAGATGGACAGGCTTTGCTATAATTAAATAATTATGCTATGGATAAATATTGAGTAAATACCCATTAAATATATATATATATATATATATATATATTTACATCGTATATATTTACCAAGTATTTACTTGAATCCAGGAGTAAATATGTTTTGAAAATCCTCATGGTAAATGCAAAGATTCATAGGGAGTTAAAATATAATTAAATATGATGCAAAATAAATGCGGAATGAAGATAATACTGAGAGTATTTATCTAACTTTAACTTTCGGATATTTATCTAGTAGAAACGAGTGTTTATGAGTATTAAATACCCTCACTTTTGAATATATCGAGTAGAAACAAGTGTTAATGAGTATTTATCCTTATTTATAAATAAAAATACAAGTCAGTACTCTCGCTTTTGGTTATTTATCTAGTAGAAAAGAGTGTTTATGAGTATGTATCCTTCAACGGGCACATACTAGATTAGAAAACCATCTCTCCTGACACATCACCTTCCTTCCGCTCGCCCTTTCTGCTAGCTACATTCAAGGCATCGAGGTGACAGGGAAGAGCCAGCTTACCTTGAGTTTAGCAAGCACTTTCAGAGCAGCCACGGCGACCGCGGCGCCGGCCATGCTGCCGCGGTTCTCCACCATGCTGCTGGCTCGCTTCAGACAGAGGCCGCCGCTGGGCGAATAGGACAGGACTCAGTGTTATTGTCGCGGCATGCAAGATCACGCGGTCATGGAAGATGAAGTGCATGAGGGCTGTATTTTCTCGAGACTTCATTAGTCACTAGATGTCGCCACCTCCATAATGTGACGACCGGTTTAGCCCAGCGGGCAGTGACAGTGCCTACGAAGCTAACGGTCGAATCCAGATGGTTCGAATCCCGGTAAGGGCAATATTTGTGTGATGAGCATGAATATTTGTTTCTTAGTCTTGGATGTTTTCTGTGTATTTACATAAGTATTTATCTCTATTATATATATCGTCGTCTAGTACCCATAACACAAGAATTATTGAGATTACTACATTACTTATTACTTTAAAATTAAATTGAAAAAGTGGCTTGTCCTGTGAAGAATTCTTACATTTTAAGGAACGACGTACATAAGTACAGTCCTTATTAATGATGTGACAAATGTTCCCTTCATCTAATTTTATTTTATATATTTTATTAATTTTACGAATTTTGTTTGACATGAAATGTATATTACCAATAAAAGATATCTTATGTCTTATGGGGCCTAGTTCGATTTGTGTAAGATTGTTTTCTAATATTTATTTTATTTTATTTATTTATAATTATATCTGTCAAAAGTATCCTAAATAAAAGTGACTGGAGTACTTATCAAAAGAAGTCACTGTCAAGCCAGATTACCTGTCAAAAGTGACTCCTTTGGCAGCCATCAATATTGGTGGTTCCTTTCCACCTCCTTGATAGAGACATTCAAGGAAGATGGGAGTCTCACATGAGCCCCGAGCGACAGCCAGGAACGCCTCCATCTTCTGCGCCTTGATCCAGTCTATATCTCGTGCTTCTACTTTGACGCCGAGAGGACAGAGCACGTCAAGGGCTTCCTGCAGTTGAAAAAATACTGATTATAACTCTTTTTCTCGACGTTTAAATTCTGTGGAGGTTAAATTTGCCAGTGTAAAAGGAGCTGGTTTTGCTAAAATGTGAAGATCGTCCATCAAGATCACCCTCTAATGGTGCGAAAACGGAAAGGGAAGGAAAGTTGCCCGGAAACTATCCGTTCAACGGAGAACTGACTCGGAGTGCACGGGGTAGACTGCACCTCTGCCTTATACCTCTGATGAGGGATAACAGGATGAAATGATGATGATGTGTCCTGATGATCGGTCCCGTGACCATCAAGTCAAAGCCAGAACCTGCTGTATAAGGATCAACGCTGAAGGTGTTGAGCGCGCACAGTTCGTGTCCTTCCTTAATTGTTTTTTTGGGACTTAAACATGATCAAAATCTGTGTGTCTACCTGTTAACTCAGTCTGCGGAAGGTGTTGAGCCAATAATGTTTGTACTCGTTAACTCTATGTGTTTAAATATTGGCTGCAAGCAACCAATTCGGTTCCGTGTAAATATATGGGGTTGCCTCGCTCCGCTCCGCTTCGCTCGGCTCCAGGTTGTATTGTAAAGTTGTCACCTAACACTACCTAATTTTAATATTCGGACAGAAAGTTACCAATAGAAACCAAAGACACATGATATATAAATCGATTTTGATCAATCGGTATGCCTCTGTGTGAAGACTGAAGGCCAAAGCTGTACTGTTGAGCACTTGTTAACAGTGAGTATCAGTGTTGACCTGCGCGAAGTGGACGGGCGTCATGTTGTTGGCGGGCATGTCGCTGAGCCGCCGCGCCCAGTTCTGTGCGGAGCCGCGCACCAGGCCCGCCGCCCAGGAGTCCGTGCCGCCCCCGACCCCGTCCCCGTGCTTAGCCCCGCCCCCGCCCCCGCCGTGCTCGGAGACGGAGGGCAAGGGGCGCGGGGGGACGGTCTTGAACTCTTCGAACCTGCGGACATCCAGTACTTTTATCTTCATCTTCAGCATGTTTTAGTTTGTCAGTGGACATCTGCTTCTCTAATGAGACACAACAGATGGCGTTGAAGACACTATTAATGTTGTAAGTATGGGTAGAGGACACTTAAACAAACAAATATTTTTTGGTATATTTCATTTAGTGTTACGTTAGCGAGATGATTGGAAATAAAGATAAATAGTTAATTATTTAATTCCAATTTTCTCAAAAAACGTGACACTTTAGGCAACTTACCATATTAACGGTATTTTTGTTTATACACAATAGTACAATATAATTTCATACAAGGGTAGTATATCATCCATTGCACCCGAGATATTTAAGCGCACGAGCGAGCGAAGCAAGAGGGGAAGATACTGATTCGAGAGCGTAATTTATCAATTAAACACGAGTGCGATACTTTACTTTTCTTCACTAACGCGAGGAAATAAAAAACTATGTTTATTTATGTTTTTAAACCAACAACGTTTTGAACAAGATGGCGCCAATTATATTTTTTTTCTTTGTTTTTCATGCAATTTTCTTGATGCCAGGGAAATCGTTTTGAAAAGAAAACTAATGTATTGTATGGTATTGTGTCACTTTTGAGCGACTTGCCGGGGTCTTGCCTCAAGAACAAGGTTTTGTCCAAAAAAACTAAGAAACGAAGCCTCCTTTGATTATAAAATGCCTACCTGCCTAGCCTACCTGTCTGTAGGTAGGTCGAAAAATGGCCCGTGATTTTGAACTTTGTTGCTTGGTGATAAAGTTCAAAAACAATGAAAAATAATCAATCGTCTATTGATGGCCCCACAACTGAGTGGCTAGGGTTGTTGAGCGCATTTACCCCGGATTGTTTTCAGATCATTAGTGATGAACACCCTGTTACGAGATTGTAATCTCATGTGGATGGTGTAAGATGTGGCTTTCTCGATCGCAACGCTACGCGTTACGATTCGTCACAGTATCTTGATGTCGTCTCTCGACGCTAACGCGTGCTTCCGCGCAAAAACAGACCATACTAGAAGTTTACAATTACGTGTCCGAAGCCGCATAACGCGTGAGGCGATTGCGAGACCCAAGCTTAGGCCTCTTCCAGTGTTATGCGGGTTTCATCACGCACACGGGATTTACTATGGGATTACCCAAAATGTTGGTACTTTGAGTACGGCGGCGCCCCGTGTCCCGCATGACCAATACGCACGAAAGCGCAGCCCTTTCACTTCCTACAAGATATAACAATTAAGGCAAATTTTATGTTGTTGCCAAACAAAGCCCACAGTATCTTCAGTATTCTAGGGGACGTCTGTCAAAAAAGTTTCTTAATGGTTCAGTTAAGTTAGGTTAGGTCATGCTAAGTTATGTTAATAGGTTGTGATGTCCTGACGTGAAAATCTACGCTGTAACTGTACCGGCCCCGGCATACTGTATCAATTTCCCTTTTTGTTCCCAGTTTTTTCAAATTTCCTTCGCCGTTACGTTGACTGTACTTATTGTAAAACTGTCAAGTATGAAAAGTTTTCCAGTCAGTCGATAACGCAGATCTATGTCAGTCAGAACGTAACCAAATATTGATATTATAGTATTATAGCACGTCGGCGACACGTGAGATTTTATAATATCACGTCCGACATTGTCAACATGTAACAACTTAATTCCGAATTCCAAATGTCTTTATTACTGTGGATATTTACATATACTTAGCAATCGTCATTTTTTGCCACTTCTCTACATTGGACCACTGTGGGAGAAGTAGGGCGTAGAAACTCCCACAGATTGATTTTTAGATCTCTTTTAAAAATGCTTCGAAAATAAATTGACTAGCTGCAGTTAGTATGTCAATTTCTTTTAAAAGCTCTCCTAAGGCGTTTTAAATTATAAATTGCTCGATTAGCTCTTTTCTGTAAAATATAAATAGTTTGAATTTTCGCTGCTTTCCCCCACAACAAAATACCATAGGACATGACACTATGAAAGTAACTAAAATATACTAGCCTAGATGTAGCCACATCCGTGTTTTGTCTGATGTTCCTAACAGCGTAAGCCGCAGAACTTAATTTACCAGCTAATTTTTCTATGTGGGATCCCCACTGCAATTTGCTATCAATGGTTATTCCAAAAAACTTCGTGTCATTTACTAATTCTAACGTGCTGCTGTCCAACACTAAACTGGTCCCAACTTGCCTGACATTTGGATGTGAGAATTTGATACATTTGGTTTTACCAGCATTTAACAATAAATTATTAACTGTGAACCAATTCAAGAAGATTTTGATGATGTCAATGCTCCATCGACATCATCAAAATCTTCTTTTTGTTTTTCAATTTTGAAGACCAGTGAAGTATCATCAGCTTAGCATCTTAACAATATAAGCCAGGATTAAAATCAAATAGATAGACACTGAGCATCCAGTGTGTAGCCGTTCATTCCGTTTCCCCTTTCGGTAAAGTAACTATGAAGTAAGTAGTAGCAGTAGGAGTCCTTACCTCCAGCTGGCGAGCGCGGCGGCCTCAGCGGCTGCGGCGGGCGCGGCGCCGGGATCGACACTGACGGCGACGCAGCCGCGCTCACACAGAGCCGCCACGCCGGCGCCCACGCCCCAGCGGGTGTTCTCCTGGAGGGGGGAAACGACGTGGCTGTTGATATTCATTGTTAACTACTCAAAATTAATTAATCAATCAAAATATTATTTTCCGACTCCTGAGCTAAAAATAGCACCTTCGCCGCTGCATTTCTAATGCTCGAAAAGCCCTTCTTTATGCTGGATATAGGCTGCATAAAATCGCATTTTATGCACTAAAGCATAAGTGTTGTCGTCATCTAGACCACAGATTAATTATCTAGACTAAGACGATTGAGCCATTCAGCCTAACAGACGAGCTGACAGCATTGAATAACCTTGTTATTTTACTTTTATTTGTTATTTTATTTTAATACATTTATTTGCATTCTATGTTGCATAGTAAAAAAAGAAACTAAAAACTAATAAAAACAAGTATTATTAACAATCAGGGGGGGCGCTAATCGAGAGGGGAGGTTAGCGGGACAAGGGGGTAGGGGAAAATAGGCTGAGGGAAGAGTAAGGGGGGTTCGTTTTTTGGCAGGTCTAGTAACAGTAGTGTTCGGTCTTATACTAAAGATACCGAACACGTGAAATGCAAACGGTGCAAGCGACACAATACCTAACTAATTACTTATTTGGCAATTCAGTGCATCATTTGGAACCGTAGCGACCGGGTGCATTCACTCAACATTCTGACATAATTATTATTATTTTAACATTCATAAGTTCCAATGTTTTAATCACAGATATCGAGAGATAGGCCCTTGGCGCTAAGCTTGTATCGGAACCAGTGTCGCCGAAAACTAAGAACACGCATACATTTACACCACTCGTACATCAATCCCTCCGCTTTTATTGGTCAGTGCAATGTCAGCACCTATCGTCCGAACACACCCACACTACCGCAGGAATACTAGCTAGTCGAGCTAGTGTTGGGACAATGCAAGGACAGCGTGTATCATCGATCGATTATAATTTATAGACACTGGTATAGACAGTCGTATACAATGCCGGGTTCTAAAAATAAAATAGTAAATTGTTTGTAAATACGACATATTTATACGACATACGACATACGAGACCCCTTTGCCTCTCTTTTTTTTTTCAACAGAATTCTTACAGCTAGAAAGAGAGGCAAAGAGGTTTCTGAAGGTAGAATAACTGTGAACTCTTCGGACCTGACTGAAAGCATCGGAATTTCCGATCAATACTTATAACACCCCATTATCCTTCGTCGGGCGAGGTTTTAAACAAACTTAAAATTTAAACTACCTGTTTGGCAATTATTGGAATAACTAACAATAAAGTTACGTATTATGAGCAATAAAATAACTATATTATTACATTAACTATATTAGTAATTGCGGAATGATAAAATCTATCGATTCAAAAACATAATTCTCCTATCACTATCCCCATCACTATATGTCGTCTCTGTGTGCGTGTAACAGTTCGCCTCCGTATCACGATGTATCTTTGTTTTCGTACTTAGATAAGTGTGAAATATTCATTGCGTGTTAGCTTGGCAATAAGTAGTGAAATTAAGATACAAAACAAGCAATGTATAGTAAACTTAGCGAGAACAACATGACATTGTCACTTTAATGTCAATTCGTGACGAATTTTCCACGAATGATTTATTTTCGTAATAATGTTTATTTCTTGTGTTTTAAGAAGAAATAATAGTTGGAATGAGACTTACAAGTGATATGTGACACCGGCGTTCTTGGAGTTCACAATCTCGCTTCTATTTTTGCACGTGAGTATTGCACAGGTCGGCATTTTCGAAAAACAACGGAAATGAATTCGTCACTGCGGTCGCCCGGTGACTACCGAGAATTTTTAATATCTAACCTGTCGGAGCTACATTTGTTCGCACGTGCCACGCCCCTCAACCTATCTCTCGATATTTGTGGTTTTAATAGATTAAATAAACTTTTCTATCATTAAACTCGGGACTTTTAACATTTAACAAACACACGCATCACCTCACCCCGAACAAGTAGTTTCCTCGATGAGATCTTTATTTCGGACGAGGGCTGTCAAACTAAAAACTGTCTTAGCTCGTAAACTACTGACCCCAGACCACTGTTTTGTATGAAGATATGACAGCTCTCGACGAGATGTTCATTTTTTATGACAGCTGTCAAACTTAAAACTGTCATATCTCGGAAACTACTGACCCAAGAACAGAACACTGGTTTGCATGAAGATATGACAGCTCTCGACAAGATCTTCATTTTTGATGACAGCTGTCAAACTAAATACTGTTATCGGAAACTACTGACCCTAGACCAGTAGGTGCCATGATAACCTACTCTTGCCAAATTTGGCTTTTCTTTGTATACGCTTCGCTCCGGTTTTGCTTTATGTGCTAACATAACCTATAACCCAATTTAAATTTAGCCACAATAACCTACTCTAGCCATTATTGGCTTTTCTTTGCATAGGTATGCTTCGCTGCGCTCCGGTCTTGCTTCTTTTAAGTTCAAACCTAACCTACTTATAACCAAATTGAAATTCATTCTGACCCCCCCCCCCCCCCCCCGTATTTCCGTCTTCTAGATAATTTGACGATGAGTAACATCCCTTCAAACCTAATTTTATCGTTTTGAATTTATGGTTCGGTAAGTATTTAATAGTATCGGGGACCTTATTGTAAAGCGTATACATTGGCCAATGAAGGAATTTGAAGTATACACCAACTAGAGTAGCTGGTATTTCTAGTATTAAAATTATGGCTTTCGCATTTCTTTAACCAGGTAGATATTTTTCTTGGCATACAATATATTCGCAAGAATCTACTGAGAAGGCAGAGTCAGAATGTTGATCTCCTTAAACTTGTCTCTTAGCGACTCCCTCGGACCGAGTTCGTAAATGGCACGTATAGCCCGTTTCTCATCACCTGGATGCCATAAGACATCCAAGCTGTGGATCCATTTTCTTTTTCTTCACTTTTCTAGGTATTTTTTTTTTTAACAATCAGTTGAACAAATTATACTTTTTATGTACCTCAAGTTCAACTTTGAAATTGAAAAATTTAATGATGTGACAAAGGAAACTTGATGAGTAGAATTTGTTCAATTCGTTGAACAAATTGGATATAAGGACGTCAGTTTCGGCTCGACAGACTAACCGTAATGGATGGATCACCCCTGGTCTCCAACTCCAACACATCAAGTGCAGCGAGGAATTCAACGTTACTTTTAACTTATCGACGCGATCGATAGCCCCCTTTATAAGAATATTACCTTGGCCTCATCTAACTCTTCCAGCTTGTTGTAAGCAGCCTCCTTGCACCCGTAGGACGCGATAGCAACACTCGAAAAGTGCGGTAGTAGATCCGTCACCACGAACGCCTTGCCCAGGTGCAACTCGCACGACAGTCTGGAACCATTACAATAATTTCTCTAATTCTTCACGAAATATCGACGTCCGGGGTCTATTTTCAAAACCCCCTTTTTTCAATCTTACTAGTAGATATCCGGATAGAGGCCTGTGCCCCTCGATTGGGACATTATCATCATACATCAATCCACAGCTGGGCATAGGTCCTGTACCAACCATATCCGTTGAGATCCTTGGTGACATCGTCGGACCACCGGGCAGGTGGTCTGCCCACTGGCCTTGTCGCTCCCTGTTGCCACCACTCCGTCATCCCGTCTACAAACGTGGGACATTAATGGGATAAAATTAATTATTAAAGGGATTCCGACTCGCGCCTGATACAGATGCTCCTTCTTCTTCTTCTTCTACTTCTTTTTGAGGGGTTCAAAGTGCCTACACCTGGCCCACCTTGAGCGATGCCTTTGTAATAATAATAATAATAATAAAAGTGCATGTCCCTATGTCTTCTAATTCAGCGATCCTAACTTTGCACCAGCTGGAATAAGAGGCTAGCCCCCGTACCCAAGTTAAATTTGCTAATTTATCACTCGCTGCGATGCTAACAAAATGTATGCGATTTCAGGTTTGCCGCGCAAGGTCAAATCGCATAGCGTCGTGCGAGTGTTAAGTTATGTGTATGCAACTTGGGTCTCGATGTTCGAGGTGCTCTGAGGCCGTCGTCGTTTCTCCCAGAATTACCATCCTGGTTTGTATGGTGGATGGAGACGCAAGCAACTACAACTGCAGATGCTAGGCCTCATGATAATGATGCTGGGGAACGTGGGCTTACTCACTCGCTGAGGTGTCGACAGAGCTTGCCGCCGGACTGATGGTCGACCTCGGCGGCGGCGGGGGTCAACTCGAACTTGTTGTTACTTTCATACACGCCCAGCACCAGGCCTCGCTGGAGATAGAAATCTCATGTTAGGGACAAGCTCACCTTAGTGCAAGTTTTTCACTGAGGAAGATTACCTACGCAAAACTTTTTCGTAGAGGGCAAAACTCTGTGAATCTATTGATGAACAAAAATCTTTGATTGTTTAATTTGTGTTTGTTACAAACTCTTAGCGCCTTTTCCATGGAACTTCTTTCTCAGTTTTCTTCCCCATTGGAATATAAGGCATTTTACATAAACTACATAATTTGTCTGTATTGTATAATTTAATGTTATGCATGTGCAATGAAACACATACATACATATGCCCTTCCTCCCAAAGAGGGGTAGGCAAGGACTAACGTTATCCACTTGCTATGATCCTAAACATAAACAAACATAAAATATAAACAATTGCATACATTGCTTCTAACCCCACACTAGGATACCGTGTCGTGGGAACCAGAAACAGTGACTTCACACCCATATAAACATGGAAGACCTGGGGTTTTTTATGTATTCCCAGCCGGGGATGGAACCCGTCCCGGGTTCTCGCATGGTAGGCAGAGCCACAGCTGCAGCTCCACAGAGGTTGTCCTGGCATATATCCCTTGCTTCCTCAACATTAATAGGTGCAATAAAAATATAACAATACCTACATATGTACAGTCTCGACGTCTTAAATTTTGCGCCTAATTTGCGTGATGTGGGTTGGGGGCATTACTCCTGCCAACCCAGCTCCTGTAGGAAGGCTAGCAAGCCCTTGATGTTGCCGACGACTTCTTGGAGCTACCTACATATGTAATGGTGATGGGAAACCTTCATATCTGCATATCTACAGCAATAGGCTAGTCCTCTATAATGCATAATGGAATATTCAATAACTAGCTAAAACATCGGCGCTACTTTGCCTCTGCAACTCACTCTACAAATTTGTGTTGTTTGAGTGATGATAGATTCCAGATAGGAACAAACAGCACTGACCTTGCCTCCTCCTACACCGGCATCCTCGCCTGAAACCGGCTCACATGGCTCCTTGTGTTTGTCTTCCGCATGATGACCATGAGACTTGTGTTTGTCCTCCGCATGATGACCATGGGACTTGTGTTTATCCTCCGCATGATGTCCATGAGACTTGTGTTTGTCCTCCGCATGATGACCATGAGATAGCTTTGATGAACAACACCTGCTCAAAACTCTGCTGTATGGTAGATATCTGCTTAATGCAGCACTTGAAAGAATTTTCAAAATACCCATTTTATGGGAAAAAGAATTATACAAAATTGATGATTTTAAATAAACATTTTGATTGAAATAAAATAAAGCATAAATCTAAATAAACCAACTAGATTTCTTTGGGTTCTATTACTGTTTTTAATTTGGGTTTGAATCTAGAATACCTCATACTAGGTAATATCTGATTGCCATAATTAAAATAAAGTATTTGCACTTAGCAATTCTAAGGCTTTTCTGTCAAATTGGATTTTACAATACTACATGAGCTTGTATGTTTCAAATAAAACTCTCATAGTTATCTCTTACTCCCTATATTTAATTTAAAAGTTGTAGTCTTTGGTACATGCCTAATTGTTAAAGATATTCTAGTTACTCTGGGACATTTCATTCCTAATTGATATTCTTTAGAGCACTTATCCAGATTAGCAACATTATTGTCAATATAATCTTCATCAAGCTCTTCAATACAGTGCAAGTAATCATGAAAGAGTTTATCTTGTAAAATCAAGAGACTCCTCGGTTCTAATAGAAATGAAAATAAAGGTTGTAGCACTGATTTATCTGCTGTTGCTGGTTCAAAAAACTTCAAAACAGTGTGTGACCCAACAGAGATAGTTGTTATAGTTGGGTAGAACAGTGTACCATCCAAGTGAGGCATAATACCTTGGCCAGGTAAGTACTCATTGACAAGAATATGATTTGGTCTTTTACCATTCATAACATCTAGTTTATGTATTCTCTCAAGGTAGTCATCAAGCCATGCTGGTATGGATTCAGCGATCATACCCTTCGTGTGAGGGATTCCACCCCAGTTTTGAAGCCTTCTGTTTGAAAGTTGGGTCCACTTTGGTTTTGGCGCGACGTATATTTTGGACAATATTGCCTTTTCCTCGTCAGTTGTGATGAACTCAGATATGTAGTATGCCGTAGGCGGTATCTGTAAAGATCACTTAGTTTTAAAGCATGGACTTTTTACCTCGAGTAAATAAGAAATCGGCAGTAACTTACGTCTTGAAGCTTGTAGTTGTCTAAGCTTTTGCTATTTGTTAACATTTTGAAAGTAGTAATAGATATAGATAGGTAGAATGGTGTCTGTTGATGTAAATTTCCAATGTCCAATTTTGTTGTGTGTTTTTAGTGTTCTTTTTGTAAAGTAAGTTTAGTTTTTGACTTTTTGTTTGACTCAAA